>CM068369.1:447033827-447707596 GCA_034769895.1 Magicicada septendecula
TTCCCGGAACATTATTGTACATGTAATAATCGTAATACGATAGTTACGCAACTTCTTTCATAAAAAATTTTCTGATTTTTTTGCCGAATATGCATTTATCAAATTACATGACCACTGATATTTAAAAATTAATAAAGAACTGAAAGTCGTAAAGTTAAAAGAAATTTAATCCGTTTTAAAAATGTATCATATAGAATGACGTCAAACGTAAGAGCATTATCACAATTTATTGTATCATATTCCCCTCATGCCGCAACACAAAGCAACGCTTAGGAATAATGTTCTGTGTCGTGCTTCTTCGTGGGCTGTTGTATGTTTGCACTTTCCGTCTAAATATTTGCAGGAATTAGCCTGTTTTATCGTGTTTCATGGTATTGTGATTTTAATTGAATTAAAATACGAAATAATGTACGATCAGACACAATTTGGCGAGCTTGACACGCTGAAATATAATAATTAAACCGTTGATGTAATAATGTGTTCTCGACTGCGCTGCACTTCCCGACACTGTCTCTGTGCGCCAATCAGATTCAACCGCCAGTAAGATGAGAATACTACAATTAGCCTCATTACTACAATTAGTTTTCATCAACGGCAGCTAATCGTCTTCAATGGAGCCGGCCAATCGTGTCGTCGTCATTATGCTGTCGGTATAGTCGGTGTTTAATGATGTGCACCAACATGTTAAAAAAGTGAGTACACTGATGCGAGATTAAAAATTAATTACCACTGATACGAGTTGCTTTGATGTCGACTTTCTTCCTTTTGGCCGAGGCAGTATTAATATTATGATTAATTGTGAAGTGGAGTAGATAACTTCCTGTATTTGTGTCCTTTCGGTTCATAAGCGATTTATTTTATTTTTTACAGTAATGTTTTCTGAATAATTTGAAGATCAGAAGTAAGAGTAAAACTTCATGGATGAAACACATTAAAAAAGGCTAATTAATTGATTGAATATGAGCGTGTGCGTGAATGTATGCTACATAAAGAAAATACTGTTATTCACATATTATTATAAGCCTACATCAATGAATTGATGTAAATATAAAATTCCGAAATGTTATGAATCAATATATTGATAATATAATACTGTAACTCAGGAACCTGTCGGCGGGCCTCATCATAAGCAATCTTCAAGTAACGTAAAAAAAGAACAGTACATAATTGTAAATAAGTAAAAAGAGGTAATTTACAGATTTAAATGTGTAATCGAATGTATATTGGAATTAGTACTGAGAGCAAAACGAGTCTAATATGAGTTAGGTCTGAACACAGAGTTTAGGGACGTTTGAGTATGTACATTATTAAAAGTTATTATTTTGTTTATTTTTATTAACATATTTAATAATTACCTTTTTGAAATACTAGGCCTATATTTTCATTTATTTATTGAAGTATAACAATATGTGAATAACAGTATATCTCTTGCTGTAACATACACTCATCTCTATACACTCACACACACACACACACACACACACACACACACACACACACACACGCGCGCACACACATATTTACTTGATAAGGTTTGTTCCCGCTGTCCGATTCTTTAAACAACGAGAATTAAAGTTAATCGTCACGCAACTAAACTGATGGTTGTAGCTAAAAGTCTTGGTTGTGGGCGAGGGGGATCCAGAGCAGTGATTTTTAACTGGCGGCCCGGGGGTGGCATACTGTCCGCGTCGCTTTAACTGGCGGCCCGGGGGTGGCATACTGTCCGCGTCGCTTTAACTGGCGGTCCGCAGCCTTATCTTGGAAAACCAATTTAATAATAACTCTATTTAATTTAATAAGAAAATGAATAATAAAATATTATTTTAAATGTGAATGGTCTTGCAGAAGAAACCTATGAAAAAATGTTTACTGATTCACTACTAAACGTACAGTAGACCTCACTTTGTTTAACGGAAAATGTTTTTGAGATAGTCCAATTTTGTTTTCATTACATTACAAGACAGCCATCCATCGGATAAACAAAACAGACGAGTTTGCTGGAGCTTCGTCCTTTCGTAGTCAGTCGCAACTGTTATTCAAAGTTACGTTAAAGAGTTTTCAACTAGAATTATGCCATTTACAATCCGATCCCTTCCTACTGACCAGGCAAAAAAACCGGGTCGCATTTCTTTAAACTGCTACCTGACGGACGGTTTCCAAATCTGCGAAATTTTGGACGTTGATGTTTTGAAGTCTATGAAAGGGTGTTATACACATCGAAGTTAAACAAAGGATTACAGCAGAAGTCGCCTTAGAGATTCTTCTCTGCTTCACCTACTCTGTTCGATGTGGACATCCCTGTTTCAGTGGCTGGAGCTGATAGACTTCATTTTTTACATTGAATATTTTATGTAAATATATAAAGTTTAATATCCATCTTATATCGTAATTATTATACTGACAATATTAAGATTGTACCGTTAAAGATATAGACATGTAGTAAGATATATTAAATGTGTAAATTGTCTATTTACTTTATTACTTATTTACAGTTATATACTGTTTTCTTTTTACTGTTTTGTCGAAAATTGATGTTTATGATGTGACCCGCTATAGGTTTATGAGTTTAATTGTGGGCCTCAAGTTAGAAACCACTGATCTACAGTGAAACTGAATGACAAAAAGAATTGAACAAGCGAATCAAACGTATGAGTGGCCAGTATAATTACAAACGACAATAGTGTAGAACGGATGTGAAAAGAAGGATGAAGCAAGTTTTTCAGATTAAACGGAATGTATTCACAAATAATCATATATATTTATAAGTTAGAAGGAGCTTGTACAAAACCTTTTTGTTTGTAGTATTTAACAAAGATGAGGGAAGGACCATATGGAACGAGAAAATTGACACAGAGGCAGTGGATACGTAGACGTGGAGGAGTATAATAAAAACTAGTTGGTTGACAACTAAAACAGATCTTAAGTCTTCGAAAGAAGAAAACAGAACAGAAATCGTATAACCATAATAGATTAAATTGTGGGAGAGGACAATATTTGAATGATGATGGAAGCAGGAACTGACTCTTTAAAACTCCTACACAAACCTTATCAGGTAAACGTCGTCCCGGAATACCTCCATCGTGCAGATGACGAGGGAAGCTGGAACTGGCTCTTTAAAATTCCTAAACGAACTTTGTGCGGTAAAACGTTCTCCAAAAGTACCTACATCTTTTTAATGTTCTATCTTGTCGTTTTGACTCCAAAATTCCGTAGTCGCTCCTTGAAGATGTGGCCGTCAAAAAATCTTGCTGGAAGTCCAGCCGTTTCTTCGTCGAAAAAATACCAACAACGACCTTATTAAAAACACTTTGTTCTTCAGCAACAAAGTCCATCAACAGCCACTATCAGCTTTCAATGATGACCAAAAAATTGGTCGAAACGTCGAGAGAGAAAAATTACTACAATAAAGGTAGGGGGTTTTACCGGAGCGCTGAAATTCGTGGTGCAGTCTAAATAATGACTAGAAACACGAATGCCTGGTTGCAACGCCAATACTTGGCATGTACATGATGAATAACATATCAATTTTTCAAACAGCTGTGAATTACAAAAGAGCAAACACATTATGGAAAGCGTACACTGTTAGTGTTGTCTGTTAGTCGCATGCAAATCGTATACCGGTAGCAATTGTTCGCTGAATTCCAACCATCCCAACTTCTCAATTAATAGATATAACGGTTCTTTGTACGACACACCGATTTGCTGTGACTCAAGTCCTTCCAAATACTGAAACCAAAAAAAACAAAAGAAACTGTAAAATCAAATTTTAAAATACGCATTGAAATATAAAAAAGTAAATAAATAAACTTATTAAAAATGCTGTACAACGCCTTCTTAAAGAAACTGTAGTAACTGTTAACAAAATAGTGAAATCAAAGGTTGTAAACAAAACTGTTTCGCATTAGAAAAACCTTCTGTGAAGAACCCACACCCCCACCCCGTATCACCTGCAAAGTACATAATCTATAATTTTTTTAAGTTTAAAGAGAACAGAACAGTTTAAAGAGTTTTACAAATTTTTAGTTTACTTCAAAAACAATTTACATTTTAAAGTTCTTACTTGTATGATAGAAACATACTATTAATAGATTATAATTATAATGAAATAGATTTTATACAAACAAAACGTAATTTTACATAAGCAACTCATAGATACAATTACACTATAACTACAGTGTATACGTTTAATTTGTGTGTGTGTGTGTGTGTGTGTGTGTGTGTGTTACGTCTCGTTCTGAGTCAAAACAGCTATTATCATCATTAATTCTAAGCATGCATGATTGTGTAAACACAGTTTTATGTTTCCTGAGTACGCACTGTGAAAACATGTCAAGAATGTATTACTTACATTATTCATTTTATCGAATTCTAGTTTTGCCATTCCCATGTTGCATCTCATACCGAAAGATATCATAAAACCTGTGAACACAAGAATATTTAAACAGAAGCGTTCACCAAATAAACTGGGACTGCTTAGAGCTTAAAAATAATCATTCATTTGTTTATACACACGGTTCTGTAGTTTTAGTTAGAAAGGATCCTGAAAGACTTTGCGGTGGACAAGATGATTTGTTCAACCAAAAGCTATTATAAACGGTTCTTAAAATTAAAGAACTTTTATTTACACCATAAGAAAACAAAAACTGAAACTGAATGGGGAAATTATATTTTTCTGTAACATACAAAACCATTTTTTTTAAACTTACCAGAGAACGTAACGTATATTCTATTTGCACAATGATTTAATATTTTTGAACTGAATGGTTATTAAAATGTGTTTAAGCAGTACGTCACTGTGTGTTGTCGTTCATGTTGCTAATATGTAACAGTTGGCCCAATGACGATTGCTATAATTGCGTGATTTTTATTATGTATTTTTTATTATAATAAGATGACTGGCAGACTAATAGTAAATATTATACGTATTAATTATAAACACATAGTAGAAAAATATTTAAAGCTTTTTATATTCTGTGAACAGTGGAGCCAATCCCCCCCCCCAACCAAAGACACAGTCCCACAAAATTTCCCACCGCCCCTCTCAAGTTTCACCTTTAGCGTATGCTCCAAATATAACCCACAATAACTGTTGTAAATCATCAAAAGACTTAAAATATTTATTTGTGTGAAAACTTTGTTAAATCAAAATCAGTTAACTATAATTTACTGATTTACTAAATAATGTATTCAAATTTAGTAAGATTAAATCGTACCAGTGCATTTTTGTTGCAATGTTTCTCTTCACTAAGCACCTTCTAGTTTAATATATGTTACTGCATCTATATAAGAATCTGTACAAATTCGTTTTTATAATTTTTGTGATCGCTAATGACCGTTGCTGTTGCAGCGATCGTAAAAATAAATAAATTTTAAAAAATGTAGTAAGACCTGCATAAAACAGTAAAATGAAATTTGAAAATAAATTTTCTTGACTATTTGTTTCACCTTACAGTGACAAATTTTAATTTTTGTTTTGTTTATAATCTTCAACATTTTATTGCAAATATACTTTGGTTTTTATTAATATTTTATAAAAAGCATTTTAACTATGTCTAATGAAAATAAGAAAAAAGAAATAAAGTATACGTTTATTATTATTTTTCATATGATTATGTATAGTTGAATACACTACAGGAAAACGAATACAATTACCCTGATTGAAAAAAATGCAAATGCGTACTGGAGACTTATATCTCTCCGCGTTGAATACGCGTGCTCAATACGCATGAACTCAGCCGATGGAGTTACATACTGCTCAAACGTACTTACAAACAAACTTAAAACAAAATAATACGACATAGTTGAACACGAACCTGGTCAAGGAACCTTACTCCAGAGTACCGAAACGTACTTACCTACGCAGGTGAGTAAAGCAACAGTGTATCTTTTGCTAAGGCATGGCAGCTCGGGTCGAATATATTTGTCTATGTGCCTAAGGGGTGGTCTTTCGGGTTCGGGAAGTGAGTCGGGGCTGCCCATTCCATCCCCTTTTGGGTACCTAGACACGTCAGTAAATAAACATTATAAAAAGTATTTAAAATAAAGTTCATCAGTTTAATTTTTCTATATAATAAGGTAAATGCGAACGCTATATTATGTTACGTAGTAGACATTAGACACTAAACGTCACCTAATACTTTATTAGAAATGCGTGTGTTATTCTACTTAATTGACTTGCTTTTTATTTTATATTGGCACAGTGTCAGTGTACTCCTGGCTTCTGTACTCCTGTCTCGGTGATTCATCCTGCTGTAGAATCAAACACTATCACTTTGGTAAGTTATACATTTTTTCTGATAAGTTGTAGTTTTAGAACATTAATATAAATTTTAATCTCATAAACGTGTTTAACATACATAAGAGACAAAATCTCCCAGTAATGACTTCAAAATATCTTTTTGTGTCACGTTTATTAAAAAACATTATTTTTTCTGTATTTTTATCACTACCATTAGTTTATCTATTTCATTATAGACTACATATTCTTATGTCCACTTAATTCTAATGTTGTCTTCCTGTTTCGCTACGTAAATTTGTAGTATTCAATACACACTTAAGATT
This sequence comes from Magicicada septendecula, assembly GCA_034769895.1. NCBI lineage: Eukaryota > Metazoa > Arthropoda > Insecta > Hemiptera > Cicadidae > Magicicada > Magicicada septendecula. The sequence continues at coordinate 447,040,389 of CM068369.1, forward strand.
TGCTTTTTTTGAAAATATATGGTTATTTTTACTCCAATACCGATTTTACAACCACGCTGAGCCAACTTTTGTCATTTGTAATGAATGTATTCAAGAATTTAGGCAATAAAGTGTCTTTAGAGAATTAAAACACTTTTACGTGAGTTTATATACCTATTTTGATTGTCAAACAATCGAGGATCCTATAAACATTTCAAATTAGCAAACTTTCTGTTCATTTACTCTTTGTTTTCATTTCCATTTTTGTCTTTATTTGTTAAACTCACTTGTTTTGCAATAAAGGTCCTCACTTCTCACTCATTCACACACAGACACATGGGCACAAAATTTAATTTTTTATTTCGTACACTCTTTGTACTTCTCCCTCGGTCTTTATGAATCCTTTGTCTTTTTCCTACGTCTATTATCTTTATACGTCCAGTCATTAGGCCTACTTTTTTGTATCCGGCCGTCACCAATTCGTTACAAGTGCGTAACGCACGTAAGCTGTTGTCTTTTTATAAATTCCGTTAAACCATAATGTCTGTATTCTGCCTTATTTCATAATTACAATTTTCTGCGTGTCCCACCCGTACTTTATGGGAAGATTTTACAAAAATTTTTATAGATTGTAAGTATAATTAGAGTGTAAGAAATATAAAAAAAGAAATTTAACATAAATGTATAAAATGTATATTGTAACGATAAGAGTCTTATCGTCTCTTAAAATGTGTATATCGCGCGTTCGCCTCACACGTGTGGTCGTTACTTAATGTTTACGCTGACGGTGTCCACAGCGATCTTTGCGGTACACACGAGTGGAATCCTTACCTGTTCTTCTATAAGTGTTTGTATTTCCCGGGTGGCGCCAAATTGTTTTAACTGAAAACAATTAAAAAAAAATGAAAAATAGGACGATTGAGCGTTTGTGGCTATGACGGTATGGTGAATTCAATTATTCCCGCCGCGTGCGAATTGATTATGTAGTTCGCAGAGTTTCCGATGTCTAGCGTTTATCGCCACTGTCGCTCGTCCCTAGTATACACAAATCATATAACACAATTTCCTATGGAATAAAGAACAGTGGTTACGACTCTGTACTGGTTTATTAAATTGTGATTAATAATTATTTAGTATTATACAATAATAATATTTTGTTATTAAACAAATTTGCTCCGACAGTGAGACAATTATTCAAAAGGCTTGGCGAAATCGATTTTGAACGATTTCAGTTAGTCAGACATGGCGTCTACAGAAATGTTTATCTTTTACAATTTTCGTTCAATAAATCTGGATTCTTTTGGCTTACGAAAAGAAGGATCAGATATGATTACAATAAAGTACACTACCTTACATTACTGGTACTTATATACTATAAGGAGTAATTACAATTTGTTCTTGAAGTGTTATAAAGTGTGTTTCAAAAGTTCGTAATTTTTGTACAGGTTATTTTTCTCGTTCACATAAGTTTAGTGTTTTGTTTTTCAATTAATCTTTGAAAGAAATAAGATCATCAGTTGATAGTGAGAGTTCAAAGTGTAGTGAAACATTAAAGAGAATTTTTAATTTTAATTCGGGTAATTCAGCAATACTTATCAATCACTTGACTTAAGGTGTAGTGTCATTCAGTTGAATTAGGTTGGGTCATCGTTTGGTCTTCAATCTTCAATCATCTTGGGATTCAATCACGCCTTGCATCTTTTTCGTATTAGTTGATCGAATTGAATTAATTTGGAATTAATTAATCTGGTCTGTTGCCTAGGTTGAATGTATTAGTTCCTCATCAGGTAGTTTGGTTCTTCATTTTAATAAATTTGGTTACTTTTGATTGTTTTAAATTAAAAATTGGGCCATTTACGGCTTGGCATCTATTCTTCTTGAGCGTCACTTTGGAATTAACAGTTTCTAACGGAATATTCATAAATAACGTTCAGTTGTCATGGTAACTGATTGATTCTGATTGGCTATTCATGACTTAAGCCCATTGTTAGAATATTTGAATTTTTATTCAAAATGATTAAATATCTTCTGATTGCTATTATTCTTCGGTCTTCTTATTTAAGTATGAGATATTATCACAACTGTTCGTATTTTCTTTCAAAGATCATTTTGACATTCCACAAAGCTGGGTTTGCTTATGTATTATGTTTTGACAGTTATGTTGATATTATTTAATTACATTTCTTTCTTATTTTATGTCCTTAATTTAACACTTATCTCTTAAAATGATTCACTAATTATCATTAACTAGTTACTTGCCTTGGATTTGCTAATATCATAGTTAATTTCTTACAATTTGTTGTTATTGGTTTCTTACAGTTAGGCATTTCATATGCCTAGGTAGTAATTGGCTATATTTTCTTATTTTATACAAATTACATATTATTTTACCCTTATACATGTTTTGTTTTGTGTTACAAGTGATTTGTTTATTTGTTGAATTGTTTTGGGTCTGTTTTATTATAATTGTATGTTTTCATTATTGTACAAATTATGGTTTGTCTATTATTTTCTAACTGCTTTTCTAGTATTATTATGTCTGCATGAATTTATCTTTTGTCTTATCTCTCTTGCCATTGTTTATAATTAGTCTATTATTTACTATTCTCTATAAAATATAACATAACATTTAGGCTTATGGTCTGTATAACTCCTTCAGCCATATTCCTATTCATAAACTTAATCAAACAATTCTTTAACAGTTATTATGCTACTTTTGTTTACAATTTTTTACTTCTTATTTATTTTTTGGTGATAAACATCATCACACCATTTACTTTAGCTAATTAACTATCCCTTAGAACATAGGATATTTATTGTTTTTGCATTTCTATTCTTTACCATATTTTTCTATTCTAATCTTTACTAGCTAACCATGGTAACACTAACATTTTGACTCTTCCTGGGATTTTTTCCCTGAATATCCTTGCATTCCTCATCTACAATTAATCTTAATCTTAATAATAACAATATCCATATTTACTAACACTGCTCACCGTTAACCTTTAGTGTTTATCACTGGTTTTTTGGGCGTCTATCCCTATCAATAGGGTTTCTATTTATTTTGTGGGGTTTACACTTACACTTTGCACTTCTTATATTATTTAAGTGTTACTAGTGGGTATTCCCTAACATTAAATTCTTGTTCTCACTCATTCATGTTCACTATCTAACTATCTCTCACTTTACAATGGTTATTTATACTGTTAACAAGTTCATATCCATATAGAGTGATTTATAATATTTACTCTCTATTTATTTGGTTAGTGTACTTTTAGTTTGTCATTACTTTATTGGATTTTAATACTTCTCATTTACATTGATTAATTAGTTGATACTAATAATTATTCTTTTACATTTATTATTTATTGGTTTCTTTTTAATTGCTTTATTTGAGTGTAACATTTCTCCTTTTCTGTTCTATATTATTCGTTTGTGTCTTTTCATTTCTTCTCATTTTCTTTCATTCATATATTGTTTGTTTCCTTTTCATTCACCTCATTTGATTTCACTTATTTCGTTTATATGTCCTATCACTGGTATTGGGGCTTGTTCTACCTACTCACTTAACATCTATTGGGTTATTATGGTTAAATCGCATTGTACTATCGTTTTTTCAAGTTTTGTTTCGTTGCTTGCTACATTTCTCTTATCAGAGGTTACTTTTATTATTACCTTTATTTGTTTGATCGCATAATTATGTTAACTACCCATTTCTTTATCTCTTACTCATCCCTTTTTATTCATAGTGTTAATCATTTAGTATCTTATTCTTATCATGTTGCTTCATAAATGTATGTTGAAGATATGTACCCTTACAATATATTAAATAATAGACTGTATTCAGTAATATTTCGCAAAAAAATATAATACAAATGCCGTGACCAAACTTGTTTGTATGAGAATTTTAAATAACGTTTCCCACGAACATTAATTTCCATACATCAACTTTACACTTTAAGCACAATTACTATTTTCTTTGGGTACTTTATTAGGGTTAAACTAAATTTTATCTTGTATGATGAGTGACATGTTCTTACAGTCAATATAAATATTTGCTCTGTGATTTCACAAAACAGAAATTAGATAACAATATATAATTATTATACAATAATAATAATAATAATAATAATAATAATAATAATAATAATAATAATAATAATAACAATAATAATAATAATAATAATAACGACAACAATAATTCTCAGTAAGACTAGAAACTACAGACTAACGATATATGGAAACTCAACCGGCCGCTATAAGCCCATTTCCAGCCCATACCCACGTTTTCTTATGTGAATTAATTTGTACACGCGTATAATTCAAGATGAAAATTAAATTATTGACTTATAACGTTAACCAACATTTTTCAAATGAAAAACTGAAGTAAAAATGGGAGTTACACAGGCGAAAATACCTTGCGTCCAATACGCCACTTATTTTCATTTACTGAACCATTTACTTCCTTCAGCACTTTTCGTTCAAATACAGATAGTATTTCTTCCATTCGTTTGGGTAGGTTAGTGCTAACCAGAGAAAATATATTTTCTTACTTTCTTAATGTAGTTCATAGCTACAACTTATTTAACTGTTGATGTCCTAATCTATTTAAAGCCAATTCTCAACTTTTCCATGTTTCGCAAGTAAAAAACAATACTAAAATAAATCAGCGTTTCGTAATTTTTGTTTAAATTGTATCATTTCCGGTTTTTGAAACTAATTTTCTTCAAATATTGTGGCATTATTCTCTTTAATGACGATCCATAATTTAAATTATTTGTAAGAAGAGTTTTCATTGTATAAATAGTTGTATCTCAGAATAATCTGTTAGGTTGTTAAAACACTTAATAACCGTACTTTAAGTTTAACAATCGTATACATAGACACAATAATTTTACGTACTATAATCTGCGATGATTTGTACGATACCTGTCAATCCAGAAAAGGTATGCATATTCCAAGACTAAACTTGTTTATCCTATAACCTCTACAAAGCGCGTACGTATGTCGTTTCCAACGTAAAATTATTTTAGTATTTAAAATTTGGTGTTCAAGTACATAGAGTTTTGTTACAGAAGATAAATCAATTTTCTCAGCTTCGAATAGCTTATATAAACATTTGGCATTAATGTAATCTAATCTAAAATTGTTATTATAGTATTTTCAGTTCATGTTTTCAGTCATATTTACACACAACCAAAAAAAACTTTTAATAAATGAGAGAATCTACTTATAAAAAATTGAATAAATTATACAAAAACTGCGACTACCAGTATAATATTACAAAACTGAAGGCGACTGAATAAGGAAAATACTTTCCTTATTTAAGTACAAAGCGATGAGAACATTTTAGTTGTATCTTGAATCAAGATAGTAAAGACAAGGAAAATGTGAATATAAATATTTTTTTATAACTGAAACATTTTATTGTTTTCTCGTATACACTTTTAAGAAATGTGCTTTTAAGCACATTGTGGTAATAGGTTTATGACATTGTCTATCACGGCCTGATCTCTTTTTTTGGATTTACATCGGAATTTCGATTGGTTTCGTTATAACTCTAAAGTAATAAATAGAATAAAGCCTATACATCTTAGAAGATAATGTGTAATAGTAAATAAATGTGGCCAGGTTTTCTATATTTCTAACGCAAAGTTAAAAAAATTATTATTTTTTGGAGAAAAAGTGGAGTTAACAGGAGACACAGAACTTTGACACATAACAAATGCTAATCTCATATATTTGTCACATCTTGTGTTATTGTACAGCATAACTAAGTTGACCACATGTTTATAATTTCATAAAACAATTTTTCTATAAGACAATGGCAGTACCAGCACTGTTGTATGGCTGTGACACCTGGACTTTAAGGAAGAAGGACTGGTGCCAATTACAGGCTGCAGAAATGAGCTATTTGAGATCGGTAAGGAAGTGGCTTATGAATATGCCGGTTGGAAGAAGATCTGTAGACAGGCCAGTCACAAGATAGCGGGAGTCATGAGGCCGAGAAGGACGAAGCCTACGCATGAAATAATGATGATGATGATGATGAATTTTTCTATATTAGCTTGTCTATAAACTAAAATATGTTTAACATAATATGTAAAAATATGTAAGATGTATGTGTTTGTGTAACTCAAAAGGTGAAATCTGGCTTCAAATTTTTGAACCAGTTTCTAAAAGACTTGAAAGTACTACTATTCCTACAAATCAAAGATGTTCAGATGTTTTACAGTGAAATACTCACCCAAGTGTCGGCTGTACGTCTTGCAGGTTTTTGTGGGGCATTTCAAATTCTTCATACCGAGCACTTCTGCAAAAGATACAAAACAAATCATGATTAGAATCGGCGAACAATTTCTAACATCACACATAGACATCATGAAAATAGGCGTAGGCTCTCAATCGTTGATTTTTGGTGACAAAGTGTGTAATAATATTACATTTTTAGGTTGAGTTTCAGTTTTGACACTGAAGACGCGACTATATAGAAAGGCCAAAGTGATCTGTGTTGATAATAATATCAATAAAACAAAACTTTTAACTGGAAAAGTATTTTTATCACATTGGCGTTGTTGTAAAGACTCGACCAAACACTAACACAAAGACACGCACATACTCTATTTTTTTATTCCAGTATTTCTTATTCCAGATTCCAGTAAGTTTTTTTTTTAATTATAAAATTACATTCATGGATTTGTCTTTTTATTTTTAACAAACAAGTTTTATACATCTTCTTGTTTAAAAAAAAAAAATAGTTCCATAAATATTTGAGTAAGCACAAAACGACAAGTTAACCTTACTTTTATTACAGTAATCATGTAAACATAATAGCCATCAATTTAATAATAGATAGGCCTACTGTTACGTAGAGCGAACGGATCATTGTGATGAAAAAGCGAAATACCAGAGAAATCGCCACTGAGAACTTTAATTTGAGTAAATAAACAGAAGAACAATAAACAATCGCATGCAAACAATTCTTCCAGCTTACGATTGTCCAACACCACATTAACGTAACAAGCCAAAAATGTCACCTCATTAACATTGTCGCAGTAATCACTTTACTCTAAACACAGTCTGAATCGGCACTTTTATAGGCAGCCTATGTGGTGTAATACGCGACGAGACAGAACAATCGACAAACGTCTAGAAGGCGTCTCTGGAAAGATCGAAAGCACCGCGTACATTGGCCGCTCACACAACGCTTGCAAAGCGTCACTTACCCACACATGTTAACTATCTGCTCAACGAAGCAATATAAAAACCTTAAAACACACTCATATTTGGAAAGAATAAAAGTAACGAATTAAACTTCTTTCTTTCGTATAACATCGTAAAGTAAAAAAATCTGAAACCTGAAGCACTTGGTAAAACAGTCGCATAACCACATATTTGAATTTGAATATAAACTGGAGTAGACTTCCTTTGGTTTGAATCGGTGGAAACTGGCTCAGAAAGAATTACTTAAAATTAGAATAAACGTACGCTTTTACCATTAAATTAATTTATAAATTAAATTAAAAATTAGTAATAACTCTTAAAGATGCGTATAATGATTAAAGATGACGACAGAAGAATTATTCCTTCAGCAGCAGGCAGTAGCAGTAGCAGTAGCAGCAGCAGCAGCAGCAGCAGCAGCAGCAGCAGGATTAACGGTGATGAATGTGTATGTTTCATCTCATCTGATTTCAGTTAGCTTATTAGCATATTTTAGTGTCTTATGTTATGACCGGGATATTATAAGGCAGGATGGTACATTCTGTGCATTAATATTATTTCATTTTTTATGTTTTTTTTAATCCCTGTTAATAGAGTATTGACAACACTACGGAGGGAACCGAAAGTATTAAGCCTGCAACAGCACAAGAAGCCATTTTGCTCATTACGCAGTTGATCCTCTTAGCGAGTCTTCATCCCCTATCTCTTGCGCCATTAAAACAGCCCCTGAAAAATTATTTGAAAACGCTCGAATCAATTCTTCTCTATTTAGTCTAACAGCACAGCGTTTGTCTTAATTTTCTGACGACACAGACTTTCCCTTTGTTCTTTAAAAAATAAAAACCTTTTGTACAAGACAGGAACGATTTGTACTTTTTGACTGTTGCAAAGACAATATTCATTACAGAATTAAAGGGAAGAAGGTATTCACAGAGAGAAATGTAGGTTCTAAATACAAAATATTACGTATTAATGAAGTGCGCGCTTTGCTTCATTTCAAAAGCCATGTTTTATTTATGTGATAACGATTAATTAAGTCTCAAAACAAGATGTAATAGCATTTTAACCTGCATCTACTTTTCATTCAATTTTTATTATTGAATTTTTTTTAATAGAATTTTCTCAAGTTTGTTTGTCTTTCACTTTCTGGTTTTGCTATTGGATTTCTTTAAATCTTTGTCTAAGCTTATAACTTTTAAACAGTTATAAACAGTTTATACAGACTGATTTCAGTAAAGTTGGTGCACGTGTCTGTACCAAGTGACTAAGTCTGTAGCCATATTGGGGCATAGTTTAGATCTGATAACTAACTGAGTGATTTTTGTGTGTGTTTTTTGTAACATTCTGTCATATAAGATTGCAGAACTTGCATTAAATGTTTTACAAAAAATGAACTAAGCTGCTCCAACATGGCAAAAGTGTTGCAGTACGTTTTGGCAAGTCTGGTCTTCAAACTGTTTAAAATTTGTACAAACTGACCTAAGACAGTTGTAAGTAAATTGAAATAAGATGCACTAAGATGAAGACTGTAGAAATGTATTCCATGAATGTAGGAATTTTTATCACAAGTTGCTAAAGGATACCTTTTTAGCACTTTACGTTACTTGCGAGAAGGCGAGAAGTCACTCGTAGCAAAAGTCCTGATTGTGGAAGGATAATTTACGGAATCTGCATTTTGATAATGTATTAACACACACGTCATGACCTGTTTAAAACGTTTAAGAAATAACCACCGTAATGACACCGCGACCGCCGTATGGATCAGAAGTGTCCCCACGCGCTTTTCTAGTAAAGAAGAACACATTAAAGAACATTTCCTAATTGTTAAAGTTGAAAGCGTGAAACAAAAATTGGTGAGTGAGCTCAAATGTTTACTAAAAAGTAAATTCCAGAACGTTTTGGATACTGGAAAAAATTTGGCATAATTGTTTTACATAAATACATTTAATAAAGATTACTTTGAAGAACAATATAAATATATATGAATAAAATCAAATTTTCCAAACTAACAAAAATGTATAAACTTTTTTGATCAAACCTTGTAGCTTTGAATATTCAGCTAACACATTTTTGAAACCACATTTAATTAAAAAAGATAACTGAGCAAAAATAAAAAATCTTCCAGTTCAAAAAAATTATTACAATGGACCTGCGTTAGACTAATCCGTAATGGCCTGATCTAAACCAGAATATAAGATGCTAACAATAAAAATTAATAAGCACTGATATTCCAAAAATTCGTACAATTCATTGACTGAGACGGCAGAATGTCTGACTAGCCAGTTTATCGATCACGTCAGCTGACTTACTACTTGTGCGCTGACTTCAATTAAATATTTATCAACGGTCTCGTTGGTAGCGGTGTCGTGTGAGTTTTAATAAAAGGCTGATTGGAAGAGAAATGGAGGATGGTGTCTGGAGGGTGTGAAGTGTCTGTAATTTTTGTAATTTGCCTATCACGTGCACAACAACGCAAGATACTCATTTCGCTCCCGTGAAAGGAAGCTTCAGGGGGTTGCAGTGGGATGGGGTAGCAATTGGAGCACATTTTAGCTCAAGAATAAGAAGTACTTGATGTCAGCGCCAACCCTCCACTACAAAGCCTTGAGTCTCGGAGCATCGTCCTTAACCAAACAGATCACTTTACAACCATCTCCCTACCCGAACTCCCGACCAAAACGTTGTAAACTAAACGATTTTATTTTTTGTACTACATTAGTTATTATACTCTTTTAGTCTTTTAAATATTTCATTAAATTAAAACAAATATTTGAATTAAATTAAAATAAATTAAAATTTATTTTGTAGAATGCATTTTTCCAGCTGTTATCGACTTTAATAGAAATTTTACGTATTGCCAAAATACATTCAAAATTTTTATATAACAATATAGACACCTAATTCTTTCCTGCTACATCATGACACTTTTGATGCCTACAGAGCTAATGCAAGAAATCCTAAAGTAATTGTGTAATAATCAAAACTACTTCCAAAAGTGTTTTTAACGAGGAAATGTCTCGACAAACCTTACGCGTGTTTGTTACTTGAATACTTATAAGGTAAAGAGAGTCTACCAAACACAAACAACGTAAACTACAGTGCCATATGAAGTCTCAAGCTTTGCATAATTCCGGAGACAGTTCTTTCATGATTAACTTGTACGGGTTTATTAAGGAAGACAGCGTTGTAAATGGTCACTCAAGAGCTACGAAAAATATGAAGTTAAATATGTGAACAATGAAACCTTACATCAAGTCAAACACAATCTCGTTGAATCGAGAGAAGGGGCAAATTCGGAATAGAATGATTAAATTTACATTTAAATTCACACATTTAAACACTTGTTGTATGATCTCGGTTGAATGGGGTGACGCATTCTGTCAAGAATCGTCTAAAGTTTCGCTTAATATAACACTGAACGAAATTATGAATCAGAAGTCTTTGCTGTGCTGAAGTGCACTCATCTACACGTGTAAAAATATTCCTGTACACGGGTCTTATAATTCCTGTAACCAAGCAACACTTCATTCTTCTCACACTCCAACCAACTATAATTTTTTTTCGAGTGTTACTAAAGCCTACCTATGTATTATTTTTTTGTTATCATAGACTCTGAAAATGGTTTTGTAATTAACACATAAAATGTTATTTATAATTTTTCAAGTACCTAAGATTCCATTTAATAAAAAGTTTCAAATGACTTCTTAGTATTGATTCTTTCAAAAAGTTTCAAGTGACTTCTTAATTAATTCTTTAAGTAATTATTTTTTTGTAATAGTCAAAATATTCACATAATTCTCACAGGTCGAAATATATTTTATATTTTTTCTTCTTGAAAAAAGTATTTCATACTTTTTGAAAATTTATCAAAGCTCACAAATCACATAAATGTTGACTAGTATAAACAGTGTACACGTATTAAATGTGTACACGTGAGTAAGTGTGTGTGTGTGTGTGTGTGTGTGTGCCAAACGCGCAGTTACACACGTGTTTTAGTCATGTTTGGAGCGCCTAACATATCTATTGACGGTTCTGAACAGAGAACACCATGTTCAAAGATTTCAGAGTGCTGTTGAAACGTGTAATATGGAAAGGAACATTTTATACAGGAAATGAAAATTATGAGTAAATATTATACAGTTTTAGAATAAAGTGTTTTACGTCCCTTTAATTATCGTGGGTATTAAACGTTTAAAATGTGAGTGACTATTCGGTTTTGTCAATCAGGTGTTCCTGAAAATGAGAAATCACTGTTAAACAAATATGCGTACGTCCATACTCTTCGGATTAAACTAAGACAAAAATTATATAAAACTGTGTATGCTTGAAACGATACTTTCTATAGTAGATTTCATGTACTAAACGACAGGGTGATATCTGTATACCTTAGTGGAATGGAGAGGGTACACACATTGGCACACTAGGACACATAATCGAAATGAAACATCCAAGATGGTTAGCTAGACTTTAATGAGGATTACTGCAGTTTACCGTAAACAGACTGGAAGTGCAAAGCAGTGACAAAGGATTTGTAATAAGTTGGACTGATTCTATAGCTTAACTAAATTTCAAGGATTTTGATGTTATAAAGAAACCTTGATTAGTAAGATCCATACCAAATGCTGAAATCGGAAGTCTCTGGAGAACAACACTGAAATAAATAAACGTAAGGTATTGTAAACTCTTTAGGCGTTTTACTGTTACGTATTATTTCTTACATAATGTTATATATGTTATATTCTTTGGTAATACCGTTACAGTTATTCTGGAATAAAGATTTCCAAAGTTTAAAATTTCAGTAGTACTTTTTCTTAATTCTGAGTAGCTAATGATACAAAACTGCAATTATTATTGTTATCTTATTAATAATGTATATTCTAATAATGTATCTGATTAATAATCTATATTAATGTGTATTCACAACAAACAAATTGCCTATATTCGGATAACCTAACTCAAACCAAGTTAATAGACATTATGCCACTCAAATTATGCTGTTCTCTTACCTGTTTTGTAAAGGTAGACCCAAAAATCAGTCATATTTCATCCCTTACATTTTAAACGTATTTATCGTTTTAATTTTTTAACTTCGACTGTTTTATTGCATCCTAAATTATATAACAGCTGATTGTATGTAAAATATTTTAAAAATTAATATTTCTCTAAGCTTCATCAATATCACTTGAGCATCATTTCTCTGAGAACTGTCAACAAAGTAAACGCGAATAAAGGCTTTAAGTCTCGCCGATTTATGTAAGACTTCAAAAACATTAAAGTTTCTTTCAAAGATTTACTTAAAATTACGGAAATTATGTGACTTGTATTTGTAGTTCCATACACAACTGTAATGTGTACAAGTGTAATATATGAGCACGCTAAGACGGCAGATGACTCACACGCAAGGTGAAACTTCCCGTAGCAACCGTGAACGTATGTGTCCGAGACACAAATTAACGCAGACTCAACGTACAATGATGAGATTCAAGCACAGAGTGAATAGCCTGTTTTTTATAAGACGATACAAAATAAAATAAATGATAAAGAAAAGCTAAATGAATTAACTAGGAACATTATTGTTTTGTGGAAATCTCGAAGTTGAATCACTGTAACGACCCAGTCTACACATAAAATCGTACACACGCGACCCAAACAACGTATAAAGCGCGACGAAGACAAGTGTAACTAATTGGTAGGGGATGAATGCTACCTGTCATATGGTCTTACTTATCACTCCCCGATGTATTGTAATACACCTTGTTATTGGGGACCGAGTTATCGAGACCAAGAAACAAGACACTCGTTTAACGCTATAACTGGACGGCGGGCTCCACTGACTTGCATTTTTCATGACGCATCAACCCCCTAAAAGTAATTCACCCCTCAACAAGTTATTGCCTTCGCACTTGTCGCAAAATTCCTAATTCAACGGCACTGTCGAGACAAGTGCGTGATTATCGCTTCCTTATGGTCGCTGCATGGTAGTAAATATATTCCACATGCTGGTGAACGCACATATGAGCGAATGGGAATTCACTTTTACTCTCACACTAACGAGCTAAATTCATAGTTGATTACCAATTACAGTTATAGAATAACAGATTATATTTAAGATAAATGTAAATTAAGTAATGTCTTTTGCCATATAGTCTTTCCTTAATGAAGAGATGTTGCTAACCGATATGAACCGGGTTGTAAATAAATTTATAAATAAAAAGTAAGTAAATTAATTTACAAATAAATAAAAGTAAACAAACTTTTAGAACTTAAAGACTAGAAACATATTAAGTCACGACAACTCAGTCATTGAGTTAGATTCAACACTCAAAATCACGTAATTAACATGTATACTTATAAGAATTTTCATGGTTAGAGTTCAAAGATAGCAGGCTGTCTAAAGTAAAGTAATGTCAAAAAAGTTTTATATCACCATGCGTATATCGAAGTGACCCCGTTGCAACTTCTTTTTTACAAGAACGAGGCGTTTAAGAGGATCAAGATCTTGTCATCAGGGTAATAAAGTATAATTAGATAGTGAGTGAGACATGCAGACTTCGTCAGTTAATAAAGAATATCATTCAACATCATGACACAGAAACACATGATTATATCTTTCTGTCAGTAATTGCCGGACTATGAGGCCGTGATCTAATGCTGTTTCGACCCCACCATTGGAGACCATCTTCAGTGTTTCAACGATAACAAGATACGCGCCAATTCCCACAGTACTGTGGTAAATTCTTGTAAGTTACTTACTTTCAAACGTTGAAACACTGAAGATGGTCTCCAATGGTGAGGGAAAACGTCTGTTGTCAAAAACAGCATTAGATTACAGCAGTGAACAACAATATTGTCACAGTTGACAACGGACGTGAGAGCCTTAGACATCATTACTATATCCTCCTATAACGCAGTTACAGGGTGTGCATCGTCACATATTTGGCAGCTGACTGACATAAGAACTAGAAAATAAAATAAAAAGTCGTTTGAGGCGTTAAAATGTAATCAAGTGAGGATTAAATAAGAATTGTAATCAAAACAGCAGATTTGAAATATTTACTTTTATAGATAGAATAAAGTAGATCACGGAAAATGAAATAGCATTTTACAAAACGTACTCCAAAACAAATTGTTTAAAATTATAATTTTCTGTTAAGTTTTCTTATTAGCTGAAAAGAAATTTCATATTTTAGAAGTATGAGGAAGCAAAGTATCGTAACAGACAATATTTAAAATACGTAAACTGAAATTGTGAGGTAATTTTATACAATCATGTTCCATACTGTCAAATAATGAGTAACAGAAGCATACTAATATTTTTTTAATAAGTAACAGATTATATTTAGATGAGACATTTTTGGACAATCACTCATCACGCTCATTAGGTAAAATTAGCCTTTCATTAGAAGGGTTGAACAAGTTCGGTTTGTATGATTTATCGTAGAACAACTCACCTCGGACACTCGCTGCTTCACTTTCCTTCCATTTTGTTCCGCTGGAATTAATTAATTCAACGCGTCGGACTATTGAACTAGAGTACGATAGATCCTCTAAACATGTCTTCTCTTTACGGACTGATATAGATGAAATTCTGACTTCATTTATCCCGAATAATTTAGGATAATATTGGAATAATATCTGCTGACGTGACAACTTTAACAGTGATGAAGTCAAATCAAGAATAGCAAAGAGAAACGGAGAATATTTCGCAAACAAGGAAATATTATGCTCCGGGATCCCAAATCACAGTTCTAAACTGAGAATCTATAAAACCCATACGACAAGACTTATCACTTAGTAGTGACCTACGCCAGTGAGATGACGATCAAGCGGAAAAACGATGAAGAAGACTTTAAACGATTTAAAAGGAAAATACTTAAGAGAATTTTGGGGCTATTAATGCAACAAGTGGCATTTGGTGGATCCGAATGAATCTTGAGCTAGAGGCATTAATAAAGAGCGAGAATATAGTAACGTTCATTAAAGCACAGAGAATTAGGTCGTTGGTACATGTTTACAGAAAGAAAAGACCAGAATTACAAAAGCTACAAGAGAATAGACATTTTTTGAGTTTAGGCTCACAGGAATACCATGAAAACGGTGGTCGGAGTGCGCTGAGGAGACCTAAAGATCATGGGGGTTAGGTGATGGAAAAGCATTGCTGAGAACAGGAGGTAATGGTGCAGAATTGTTGAGGAGGCCAAATCTCACAGGGGGGCGTAGAGCCAGGTGAAATAGAAGAATTTGCTTATGTATTAACATTTTATAAATTTTTTTCAGCACATTATAACCAACTATACTAATAGTGAAAAGAAATAGAAACCAGATCCAATCAGCGTTACTTAGTGTTAGGAGCCGTGAACTAAGCAGTCACAATGGAATAAACAAAGCCAATACACATCATATTCTCAAGCTTTGCCGTTCAGTACAAATTGGTTCAAGACGATGAGTTTTACCGTGCACGACTAGTAAGCCAAATTAATTGTTAAATGCTTGATCGTAATACAGATATAATGAAATCATAACAGAAACAGTTCATAGGATAACGTGGTACGATATCTGTAATTTTACTTCAGACCTTGTTCTACCGAAAACTATAGGCTATTCCCCTTCCGTTTCAGGTGGTCTCTGCGCCTGTTGATTGCAAACGATAATTTTATAGGTAGACAGTAGCCTTTGTCTGTAATGCACATGGTCTCAACCTATTATAAAGTTGTCTCATGACGGCCATGTCTCACTATAGTCATGTAACAAAAATATTGTGTTGTCATGATACAAAAATATCGGTATGGAGAACCATACATGACTTCCATATTCTAAGATTTATATTTAAAATCATTTTCGAAATGAAATATTACCATAGAAACTACTTCTTTCTACTTACTGCTTCAGCCTTAACCACAGTACTGTGGTCACTAACGTATACCACCTCACGTTATCGCACTCGATTTTCACTGATGATAGAAGTCGATGGCATTGCCGAAACGTCTGGTTTTGTAGAAAACATTGGACTACGGCCAAATATCCCGGGAAGGAATTTTAACAAAAACTACTTCTTTGTTGCCGATAACGTTGTACACACATATATATATATATATATAAAATATATGCATACAATTAATGGCTTGTATAAGTTAATGATTGATCTCCATTAAGTAGTGCTCAAGTTTCCAAAGTTTTAATATTATGATGTCCGTAATTAAAACATCAGAGCAGGTTTAGTGTGAATGAGGGTACACTGTGGACAAAAATTTTCAACATTTCCTATTGAGCGTTGCTTAGAGTAAAGCTGCGAATCTACAGTGTATGTTTCACAGAACAAACACGCGAAAAAGAAGGAGCGCTCCGAAGTCACTCATAGACCCTCAGCATCTTGCAGAGGGTTCATTCCCTAAAGACGAAAAGTCTGTCTATGAATCGTTCCTCTGTAAACACGTGCAGTTACATTGCCCAGCGATCCACAGGAAGCAAATTGATGTCCATTTTTTCGGCTTGCACGCGTTATGTTGGTGTGGGTTTCGGCACTTTCCATTTAAAAAGCGTGCAAATGTAAGAAAATAAACATGAGTGAGGCCAGAAATAACGTGAATTGTGTGTGTGTGTGTGTGTCTTACCTGCTTTTTTATTGCTGTAGGCATAATAATAAAATGGAAACGTAAACATTACATAACTGAGATATGCTTACCTGCCACGAACGATATATTATTTTATACATGGAGGAGTTCAGTGACATACACACGTACAGAAGAATTATATATATAAAGATATTAACTCATACATAATTTACATTAAAATGAAAAAATTATAATTTTATTGCCTGGCAACAAAATTATTTTATTTTTAACAATTACCATTGTTTGAAAAAGTTTAAATGAATTTTCAAGTACTTTACTGTTGTTAAAACGTAAAAGTTGCAGGTAAACTACCCCTTCCCCTTAACCGATCTTCACCAAAATCGAAAGTCCTTGAGACCTCTACAATTCAGGGACGTATGCAAAACATTATTTGATTCTGTTTGAATTTGCGGCTGTTATCGTTTGCCATAGAAAATACGCTTGATAAAAAAACGTTGCTGGTAAACTACCCCTTCCCCTTAACCGATCTTTACTAAAAACAATAGGTCTTGAGTACTCTACAAATCAGGGCTGTATGCAAAACATTATTTGATTCTGTTTGAATTTGCGGCTGTTATCGTTTGCCATAGAAAATACCCTTGTTAAAAAAATGTTGCAGGTAAACTACCCCTTTCCCTTAACCGATCTTCACCAAAAACAATAGGTCTTGAGAACTCTACAATTTAGGGCTGTATACAAATAATCTTTTGATTCTGTTTGAATTTGCGGCTGTTATCGTTTGCCATAGGAAATACCCTTGTTAAAACATAAAACGTTACAGGTAAACTACCCCTTTCCCTTAACCGATCTTCACCAAAACAATATGCCTTGAGAACTCTACAATTCAGGGCTGTATGCGAAACATTATTTGATTCTGTTTAAATTTGCGGCTGTTATCGTTTGCCAAAAAAAAAATTTCCTTGATAAAAAAACCGTAGCCAGTAAACTACCCCTTTCCCTCAACCGATCTTCACCAAAAACAATAGGCCGTGAGTACTCTACAAATCAGAGCTGTATGCAAAAAATTATTTGATTCTGTTTGAATTTGCGGCAGTTATCGTTTGACATAGAAATAAAATCTACACACAGACACACGCACACAGACAGACACACAGACACTTTTCGGAAAACGACTTTTTTTCATGTTTTGAGTGTAGTACAATCAGAATCTGCAATAATCTCGAACACGATTTTTTTTGCCATCACCATACTTCCATTTCCTTAAGGAATATGGAAGTAAAAATTCAACACGCAGGCTTGTCTAATTATTTTTGTCAATTTACGCAATTTACGCAATTGTTTCGCCCTACAGCAATTAATTTGACTTCAGTCATAATGAAGTCGTACGTTAAACAACGCTTGTTGCAGCTGAAATGTGTTGGAAAGGGGAATAAAACCACTTTCCAAGCCATCATTTATATTGTAACGACGTTCTCACGGACCTTCTGTTCAACAGTAGAATAAGTATTTGAACGCAAGAGGCTTGGCACACCAGAGAAAGAATAAACAATAAATAAATCAACAATGTTGCAATAAATAATGCTAGTCATTAATTTCTGACGTCCGCACTGATAATTCACGATAATCAGCTGACACTAGACCGCTCTGTGCACACACGCACCAAACCGCAAGTCGCCACAACAACTCCGGCCGTTTTCAGAAGATCTGTATTTAATACTCGGCGAGGTTTCGGGTAGGCGTATGGATATTGTCACGGAGACGCAGAAAACACTAACAAAATAAAACAAGAAAACCGATTTGTCAATGAATAAGAAACAAGGACAACTCGATGAACAGAATTAGACGAATAGTCCGGAAGCTATGTAAAAACGAGACTACAGTATTAAATCCTGTCTGTTAAACAGCCTAGAATCTAAGAGATTAACAAAATTTCTCGTCAACTTCTTTCATCCTCTATGTGGGGGTTTAGACCCATTCGTCCCCTCCTGTAAATACACCCCTGCCCTGTGAAAGTAAATATCTATTGATACTTTTGATCGATTGATAGATAGACGAGCAATCTCTTAATGAGCGACATTGTATTTATAAAAAATTAATATCCTTGTTTTGCTGGTGACTTTTCTGTAATTGATAAGAGTAAAAAAAACTGAATAACAGGTACACTTAATCGAAGCAGTTCCTGTAGATAATATAACAAAATTTATAGATAAATATTATAACAAAGTTATGACCTGCACCAAGGATGGACAAGTTAACGTATACGTATTCCTGAATGAAGAAAAAATAGAAGAAATTATGGAGTTCGCCTGCTTATACATTAGAATCACTGAGAATGAACGAAGTAAAATAGATTCGTTAACTAGAGTTGTTTAGGCGAAAAACTTATTCAACACGTTCTTGTCCGTTACAGAAATAAGTCTGAACAAGTTTCTTAAGGCCTTATGAATTGAGCACAACATTTTATCGCTATGAGGCCACAGGGACAGAAGAGATGAGGTGACTACAGTCATTTGAAGAGTGGAGGTTACAAAAATTACGCTGGTTTGACAAGATCAGATGTAAGGAAGTTTATATGTTAAAAGTATTGTAACGCGGGGAGATTAGCCACATTAGAGTTATGAAAGCTGTGGTTGAGGGCTATATTGGAGAAAAAGCGGTACATATGAACATAGAACGACCAATGCCACAGAACACAAATCAACTAGCAAACGTATAAAGTGCAAGTCATGAATAAATAAAACAGAAAAGCGATCCGTATAGAGAGCAACCACCAATGAAGCTACTCTCTCAAAAAAAGAAGTTATTTTTAATATTCAAGACTGTATTACAGAAAACAAAAAGAGGTGGACTGCCCGTCTGTGTAGGATATCAGATGGCAGGTTGCCTAAGGAAGTTTGGCAGTACAAGCCTATTAGATAACAAAGTATAGGAAGACCTAGCAAGCTCTGGTGAAGTGGATATATTCCTTGGGAACTGGAACAGGTGATTCACTTATTCTGTGATATAAGGGGAAGAACGAGAAGAAGAAGAAGAAGAAGAAGAAGAAGAAGAAGAAGAAGAAGAAGAAGAAGAAGAAGAAGAAGAAGAAGAAGAAGAAGAAGAAGAAGTCACAAAATGAAAACGAGATTATAACCAGTTATATACAGCACGTTTCAAAGTGTTAGGTACTGCTTATACTTGTATAGATAAGTCTTCTTTTTCTTCTTCTTCTCTTCAAGGATTAGGTTATATAAACATCCTCAAACGACCCACGTCTCTTCTACCAATGGCTTTATAGTTCAGTGCTGCTTTCACCAATCGATTCTCTTGTATAGATAAGTGTCATGGTTTATAGATTGTACACCGGGTATGTTCTAGACTGGACCTGTACAACTGCAGACAGCAGCTAGGGAGAGTTAGCAATTTTTTAACGAGTTATTAATGTAGACCTAGGTTGATTCTTTGGCGTTGGTTGTTTTGGTTGACTTACAAGATCTAGACTGGACCTGTACAACTGCAGACAGCAGCTAGGGAGAGTTAGCAATTTTTTAACGAGTTATTAATGTAGACCTAGGTTGATTTTTTGGCGTTGGTTGTTTTGGTTGACTTACAAGATGAAAATCAATGAAAAGACTCTATAGAGATTAGTTTATCACATTTACATTTAATAATTTTGATAGCTCGAGCTAAAGCTCCCTTCGACAAAAAAAAAAAGCTACGCTCAAAAAACAAGGTTACTCATTTTGCGGCAAGGAACGTTTTTTAAACGATTGTATGGATAGTGTGGTTCTGTACGTATCAGAGACGTGGACAATTGGTAAGGAAGAGAAGAACAGACTCGCGGTTTCTGAGATTTGGTGTTGAGACGGCTCTTTCATGGAAAGAGGGAAGCTCGAATAAAGAAGTACGGAAGAAACTGAATGAGGACGAAACTCCTAAATGAAGGAAGAAATAAATGGATTGGACGTGTAATGAGGCACAATACACAGCTACCATAGAAGGAAAAATCAATGGAAGACGTACAGAGGACGGCTAAGGAAACAACTGATTGACACTGTAGAGCAAATAACTGAGAGTCTGGTACCACGAAGTTACAGGAGAATGAAGAAGATGGCACTAAAAAATATAAAGTTCTGTATGTAGTCTGTCGCCAATCGGAGGAGTGAGGACAAAAGAAAAAGAAGTTATTTAGTCATTGTTTTTATTTATTGAAAACATTTCTAGTTAGAAGTCATCATCATCATCCTCCTCCTCAAGGTTTAAACCAAGAATGGTTTGTTCCGGTCTCAAACAGGCAAATATTACAGCTGGTCACTCCAGCGCTTCCTCGGACGTCCCACACCTTTCCGTCCCCTCGGCTTATAGTATCCGTCCGGCTATTCCTTATTTGAGGCAATTTAGTAGTGAATATGTCCCTTGGATATGTTACTAGCATATCGCAGGGTAAGACGTATGGTGGGGCTTCCACCTTCAGGCTTAACGTCCAGTCCGATTTTCTGTCTGGGTGTTCTCCCATAAACTGGCTGTCTTACTAGACTAAAGAGACATGTTTTCCCTGTTGAGATATCCATACGAATCTTTAATATGGGGGTTTCTCCTTGCCTCCCACATCCTACGTCGTTGACCAATGGAAGGTCATCCGTCTTTAGGGGCAAGAGGGTAGGTAGTCTCACCCCAAGGGCAAGAGGGTGCCCTAACCTCTACTTGACAATGACAAGAAGGGGAGGGACAGCTTATACCGGCTGTTACTCGGACTCCAGAGCCGCTTTAGCCACCCGTAGGTGTTTGCCCATTCCCCACCACTTGGAGGTGCGGCTGGATATTTCCCTTAGTCAGAAGTAAAGGAATAATTAATTAGTTATTAAAAAGATTAACGACATTAAACGAACATTTTCATAGCAGAAGTCAATAGATGTTAAACATTCTGAGCTGTTGTTAGACAGTGGGTAAGTGTTAACACAAGCTTTTTCAAACATTTCGTAGACGCTCATGATAGCCGTCTTCAGCGAAGCAACGAGTCCACGACCGCATCTGTCACACCGCTGAAGATGATAAGCCACGAGTGTATGAGTGTAGCTGAAATGTTGGCAGAGTTTGTGTTGGCAACCGACAACGCTAACAGTACTAACTGTTTAACATATGTGTGTAATACATTTTTGTATTGTAACAGTACAATACATTGTATTTGTAACAGTATTACGTGTGAACTGGATAAAAAAGTATGATAACCTTTTTATTCAAAATGGCCGATTATTGTTTCTGACGTTTTCATCTCGACGATCGCTATCCACCAACCGACAATATTGTCCAAATGGGAAAACGTCAATTTATTAAGTTCTAGATCTGAACCCGTGCAGTGGACGTCTATGCAGACCTAGGTTCACTCCATAAGAAAGAAACATAATCACAACAAAGACAATCGTACTGCGTTTTATGGAGCTTCAGACATAAGAGAAATATGAGTTATACTATTCAGCTACATTCATTCCAAACATGGCATCTGTAACATTAATATTTACTCTAGACATGGATAAATAATTTAAACTTTAATATACGGAGTAATTCCAGTTTCATTTGCTACGTGCTCTCTAATTAGTGAATCTAATTTAAATTTATCGTTAACACTACCTATATTTGCAATTTAAATTGATTTTTTTTCTACTTCAGACAGTTACCGTTTGCTGTGTGCAAAACGGATTGCTGCTTCTACACGTGCACGCACGCTCAAACTCCCGTTTAGTCGTGGTCGGGAAATGTGTAAATGAAGTCTGCAGGAGAGAGAGAGAGAGACGCAGACCTCATGCATTCCTATGCCATTGCTCTCTGTCTGATCCTTGCTTCCAATCTCGTTCTATTGATTGTACCCCAATATCCTCGCTTTACACTCACTTCTGCTTCCTTACCTATAAAATATTTCACGTCCAGTAATTAACTTCGTACAGTGCATTTACTTATCGAGCGTCAGTTTCGTGAATGATGTGTGTTTGAAGCCTTGTAATAATGAGTCTCCCTTAAACGTTAATTCATTAAAGTATCGTGAAATCAGACTATCAGAAAAGAAATTAGTCATTTTTGGTCATCGTTTTACATGTACTCTAGATAAAGGTAAAATGTTACGTTAAAAATGAAACTGCGCAGTCCCAGAGGACTACTTATGTTGTAAGCATGCATTTCGGGGGGGGGGAGCGTAATTTACTAACCCACCTTATGTTTGGTTTTTTATCATACATAAACACACGTACGCCGCATCTGAGCGGAAGCTATGTTCGTACATGGTCAAGCACATTTATGTAAATTAATCTATTCAAAAAATTTTAAAATGTTTTATAAATGTTTGTAGTTTGATATTAACTAATTCACTTTAACCAAAATGAAATGTGAAAGATTTACGTAGCTCAGGCTGACAAAACTAAAGCGTAAAACGATTTATGCTAACTAGGATTTTAATTGGCTATATTTTTTTAACACGACTTCTCCATAAACAAAAAGTAAACGTACATGAACTTACAACTGATTAGTGAAAGAGAAAATCAATTGGAATATCTATCAGTTATTTTTGAAGTGAAAACTTCTATAGGCACGTTGGGCGATTTTTGGATGGGTAAAATCTTATGAGTTCGCGTCACCGACATGCTGATGTTAACAGTATATCTATAGCTATAAGTATGACGTGTTGCGCGTGGCCAGCAGTGAAAGTATAGATTATACTTGTGTGTAATACTATTATTTATACTATTATTTATACTATTTAACACACTTTTATCGTTTACGTACTTTATTTTGGAGTTTCTTACACTGCCGAATTTGCTATCGCGTGTTCGATCCCTAGCGCGATTTTGGCTTTCCGTATTAACAATTAACGCAATACTTATGATCTATTTTACAAGATATTTACATAAATTCCAATCAAACATTTTTGTTTCTTACTTCAGTTACCATAAGCCTATTGTATCCTTTTTAGAATATAATGAAATGATTGATAGTACGAATAACTTAAGTATTGTTGAAATGAATGATAATAATGATGCAAACAATGAAAATAATGTTGAAAATTAAGTTCATTGAAATTCATGTAAATACAAATACTATGTATAAATAATATAAATGTATATTAATCATTATGTCAATTAAGTTGTATTTATATTTTGTACTGGGCTTGCTCAGCCCATCATATGTTTTGATTAATAAGTAAACCATATAAAAATGTATATAATTGTTGCTCGGAGTGCCGATAGATGTGAAAACCAGACTGATGTTAAAGATTTTAATTTACAAAAAATTTTAATTTTTGATACTACAATTAATTTGAATATCCAAAAAACCACTGTTATTTCATAGTTTTAAGTTTTCACTTCTGTCGGCAGTCCTCAATGACTGCCTATTTTTATTTTATTTTTTTTAAATTAATTAGTTTGAATCACAACAATATTAGAGGATAATAAAAGGATAATATCGAACAGTACTTTGATACATCAAGGTATAACTTTCATAATAATGTGACGCTAAAAGAAAAAGCATGGTGACACGTCGATCGATAAAACGAAATACTGACATACTGACTAGGGGGTTTCCACTCTATGCCATCACTTCACTGTTTCATGTTCCTGGTCTTTAATTTTTGACATTGTTCTCATCGATAACCGTAAAAAAAATACTCGTAAGCCGCTAGTATGATAGATTACGTAAGTAATAGAATGGCAAGTTTAACCTAAACACATTTGCTAGTCTTACAAATTTCTGGCAGAAGATTAGAAACAATTATGGATTATTAATAGGAGTGTGATAAGTATAATATAAAATGATTGTATTATTACAAAGATTAAAAAGGGCGACATCAAACTGAGGCAAATACTGACCGACCTTCTGTAAATCATTATTGATCAGTATAGATTATCGATATTGCTCTCAGTATCGAATCAGTATTGCTCTTTATAGATTATCGATCAGTATTTTTACATCGTATAGGCGTAAGCAAAATATGCCTGGCGCTCTGTACGTTTAGAAAAATTGTTATATTTGCGACAAACATATTTGTACATTTGTACAAACTAACGCAAAATGTATTCAACGGATAAAAATATAGACACAGACTAGAAGCTTTCAACGTTACGTGCTTTTTATAAACATTTGGTCTGTTACATTTTAGCAGTGTAATGTTTTACCGTTACAGTTGTTGAATGTTCAGGTATGTTTTTCTAGCAGGGTACTAACTGATTAGGAGTAACTGACAGAACAATTTAAAAAATATAAGGAATGTATAGACCTAAGCAAAAGCAGTCGATTCTTAAAGGTCACGGTAAATATGCGAGTTTTAATGAGACTGACGTTACAACAGAATATTCCAGAACAATAACATACGAAGGCGCTGAATAATGCAGACGGATTCAGTTTTGGTAAGTTATTGCAGCACAGGGTGGAAATAAACAGGCGAACGAAACGAATTGATGAGTTTTAGCCGTGGTAAATTGAGAATAATATGTTAAAGAGAGTGAAGAGTTTATAGTTGATGGTAAGCTTAAGAGAGACAGAACCAACGCTACATCGTTGAATATAGTCCTATGGACTGATACACAAGGAAAAAATCATTATAGGAAGGTGTAATGCTGTTTACTTCATTTAAAAGGGAAAAGCGAGATTAACTACGTAAATAGTAAATAACAACAATAATATCTATAGGCCTATGGAATGTGTATTATAACATGTTTGAAAGCCAATGTCTTCACAATGTGTCTTTAATCGCTTTCAAAATTGTTTTCCAAACGTCAAATAGTATAGGCCTAAAACAGGACTCGTTGATACCGTCTTGGTGCTCGTGAAACTTGGAGAGACTATATTTTCAGTACGCTGTCTGAGAAAGTTTACCTTTTAGAATACGCAATCGTCACTTATGTCAGTAATCTTTGCGGCCGCTGTTACACTTCAGGGCGAAAAATAACCAGAAAATAAGAATCATTTGTAAACAATTGCAGTAAATAAAATTCAGAAGACAAAAAAATAATCTCAAGTGACAATCCGGTCTCTCTATCATTTCGAGAAGGTATTAGAACGAATCATTTTTCTGAACTTTGACAAAACATGAACCTCTGTGAAATGAGAGACAGATTTTGCACTAATTAAGCTTACGATTTTTAAGTGGAATGTTTCTAGTAGGTTTAAGTCATTATAATTGTGTTGAATTAAATTTTGTTGTACTATGATAAAGTCAGAAATTCAATAGGATTAGAGTCAAACCAGACCTGACATTCTGCACTTCGACACTGACCGATAACATAACTGTAAAAAACGTGTACAGTATCTTTAGTTGGCGTGTCGTACTAATTCTGCTTATATAGAGTGTCAAGGCCTGGAAGTCTACTACATAAAGCAACAACCACAAAAAACAATAAACCCGATAAATAACACTGCGACTCCCAAATGATAAAATGTGTGTGTGTGGGTGTGTGTGTGTGTGAATATAAACTTTATGTAGTTTGGAAGGCCTCAAAAGAGTTAGTACGATGAGATTGAAAACCAATCATATGGATTGACGAAAACTCGTATCTTAGCCAGTTTTTAAAATTAAACGGAATTTATAGTAACGGTGACTAGGTTTATTGGCAATATCAGAGGTGATTTATATATACTTCACATTTTTGGAGCAATTATTTTTATATACATTTTAGTGCTACAATTATCTTTTGCACTGCTACATAACAAACTGCTCATTCATTCGTCAACTCAAATTCTAGAAGAACAGACCACACGAATATTCTATAGAGAAATTTGTTATATTTACTATGTATATTGTAACTAAACCCTGTATGCGGTCTTTACAAAAAAAAAGATAATAGAGAAAAAATTTTATTTTTCAAAAAAATAAAATTTTCAAAAAACAAATTTTTATGTTTTATTTAACGTCTGTAATTGTGAAATAATCCTGTTTTAATGTTCTGTTAAAAATTTTAATAATTAAGAAGGTATTTATTAATTATTGAGCACTTCTGGAAGATCTGAACCAAGTCTGGAGTTAATCAGATTAACTCCGGTCAGCAATCGATTTATGATGTTTAGTGCTGGTCCAATATCTCGCTGTAAATTAATATTTTCTTCTTCTTGAAGTCTCGTTGCATTAATAAATAAACCTTAAATTAGCATGTGAAATAATAATAGATACAAACAATTGAAATAAATGGATTTATTAACAAATTTAATAAATAATCGATTTTTAATCGATTGGGAGCAATTATCGACTCCGTATCAGGGAATAATCGATTCGTTCATGCAGTGGAAAAAATTATTACAAGTATTATATAAAAAAGGTTCTTGGAGCGATTATATTAATAGTCAGAGAAGGGTCAACGAGAAAGTATAACATTAACAATTAAAGTAATTTCAATAATTATTATTTAACAATATTTAAATAATTCTGATATAATGTTTAAGAAAGTTGAATCGTCAAACCATATGTAGATGATGACGTCAGGCGAGGTGGAAGGCAGAGATTCGTATTTTCAAAGATGGCCGCTCCTAGATATGGCGAGGTTATTGTGAATGTTGTCGTGTTAAAATTTCACAGCAAAATTACCTTCATAAATGTTTGAAATGTCCCCGCACTGGTGTAATCTGTCTAATAGGTTGTTTGGTGTGTTCTGAAGAAGTGTTCCGTGTATACTTGTGTTAATTATGTTATTTGATATGTGTTCACTTCTGTGGGTTAACTGCTCAAAAAAAGTGGTTATGATTTGTAGCGTTAATTATCACAAATATATTGTTTTACTGTTTTAAATCACTAGTATAATGAAGTTTGGTGTTAGTTTTCACTATTGTCGCTAAAATTTCTGTAGTTTTAGTTAGATAAATGTTTAATTTATTTAACTCTCGTTACACTGATATTAGAAGGTAACCGTAGTACCATTTTCTACACGGTTTTAAGGAACGTTATATTACACAACTATTCAGCTTGATATTCAACAAAAGACTAAACTAACTTCCTTCATGTTAGTCAAAATCTGGCCCAGTTAATCTCTGAAAAAGTATTGTTAAAATATTTCGATTTCCCATACACATGATACTAAAATACATTATATATGGAATTTATTTATTTTATTCGTCACCTTCATGAATTATGAACCTTATCATTGGTTTAATCATCTCATTCCTTTTAAATTGATATATTATAGTCCATATCTGTTGACATTTTGTGGAAATTACCAAATTTCTCTCTTTTTGGAAATCTAGGTTCAAAATTTGGTTTCCGCCTTCATATAAATTTTTCTGCCATTTTAATTGTTATTAATACTATTATAATAAATTTTAATTAGTCATATTTCTCTTCCTTTACTTAAATACATATAAATTGAACCTTTGAACTGGTTTTTTGTGTTAATCTCTGAATTTGACATTGTTCTTTAAAATTAATTAATTTATATATCTTGAAAATTTACAATATTTTAAGGTATATTTCCTTATTATCACTTTAACTCATAGGATCATTCACAGTAGTGGTTAACTGATTTACCTTACCTAAATCTTGCTAGTTTACAGGAATTATAAGTGAATTAAATGGTTTATATGGCTTCTGTGAATTCACCACATGGCCTAGAGTTGAGAATTTTATATTTCTGTCTTTCTCAAATAAATTTAATCCTACTCCTCCTCTGACTTTACATAGTTATTATTACATGAAAATAAAACGTTTTACAAACCCATTGTGAGGTGTAGTATTTGATTAATACTACTGTTATATAAAAAATGATACTGAACATCATTCAGCATTCTAAGATTGAACATATTGCTGACATGGTTTGAAAACATACATTTAACTCCTTTTTAATTAACACAGCATACCTACTGAAACATTATTAATGGTATGTATGCTGTTATTTGGCAAACATAATTCATTTTAAACACATATAAATCTTATTTACTAAAAATTCTTATAAATCTATTGAGTTCATGGCTGTGAACAAATAGCCATTTTAAACAATTTAAACCTATGAATATAAATTAATGCCAGTCCTTTCTGGGCTAAACCATTATTATCTATTATCCCCTTCATCAGTAAACATGTCCACCCATACTATAGTTACTATCATTTTTACAAATGTCTTGTAATAACAGAGTTACATTAAAATAATAAAATATTGGAAATCTTCCATTTTATTATTTTATGATGATGTGTATTATTGAATATAAAAGTTGTTATATAGCATATTGATAAGTCATAGTATCACTAACTTTAAGTTTATTGTATTTCCAAAAACACTTGCACAAGTTCACTTTCACTGGTGGTTCTGATATTTTGAGTCTTATTATCTCAGACCAGACCTTTAGTGATCATGGATTGTTAAGACTTGTTTATTTTCTTTATCACACAATAGCTTTAGTTGGTTCACTTCTTATTATACTAGACAACACTTTTGATTTCTTAATAATTACATTTTTATAGGATTTTGGGATGTTATACTTTCTTTTTAATTGTCTCTATGGGTTTGGGGTTGATGGTATTTAATAATAGGTTTTATAACGGTGTTTCTTTCATACTATTTCTTCCTCTCTTCTTGTCTTCTTTATTGTCTTTCTTCTTATCTTCTTTCTTGTCTTTCTTCTTACCTTCTTTCTTGTCTTCTCTCTTGTCTTTCTTCTGGTCTTCCTTCTTCTTGTCTTCTTGTCTTCATTCTTCACTCTTGGGTAAACCAAGGTACTTCGTGTTATCTCGACTGATGTTTAGTTTGGAGTATCGAATTTATTTACTGATACTGACTTTGCTCTTCGCTAAAGGTTTCAGGGTATTGTTTACTTCCTGATCATAAATTTTATTCTTCCTTCTTCTTGTCTTTGGGGTATTTTGGTGTTTCACCACTCTCAAACTGATTCTCTTTTCTTGATATTGTGTTATCTAATTTGTTTACTGCTCTCAACTTCCTGGGTAAATTCCTGATTTTATAATATGAGTTGCTTTCAATAATTTCTTTGATTTTTAACAGTGGTTTTTATATAATGTAATGAGAATTTTTATTTTATTGTTGTTTATTCCTTGGAATTCATTCAATTTCATTCGATTTTATATTAACATATGTGGTGTAATTAATTTTTATTATTTTATATGAATTAATAAGTAGTGGATTTTCTGTCACGCTACAATATATAATAAGTATTATGTATTGTGTATTTTTATGCATTATGCAATATTCAGAAACTACATATAATATCATAAAGTTAATGCTTTTACAGAAAAGTGAATTATATTTAAACGGTAGTTTAATCTTTGTACGCCTGAAGCGATTTACTTTTCATTCATTCTAACGTTTTGTATCTACCACGTGATATACCCCTCTGTCGTAAGTCACACAAAACAGTAATTTGAGTATAAAAATATGACGTAGTGAAAACACGTAATACAATACAGTGTATTATGACGATAATCTCAACTTATCTGAACTGACAAAGCCAACTGCTGTGGGTTATATAGGTAGCAGAGGTGTTCCAGAATAACTTTCCATTCTTACTGCAGCGTGCCAGCATAATGCGTACCTCAAGTGCTCTCCCTCCCTCCCTCCCTCTATTTTCCCCTCAACCACCCTTATAACCTGTCTCGCTCTCTCTCTCTCTCTCTCTCTCTCTCTCTCTCTCTCTCTCTCTCTCTCTCTCTCTCTCTCTCTCTCTCTCTCTCTCTCTACCCACACACACACACACACACACACACACACACACACACACACACACACACACTCTCTCTCTCTCTCTCTCTCTCTCTCTCTCTCTCTCTCTCTCTCTCTCCATCTCGTCAAATAATAATAATAAATTTAAAACTTGGGTATGTGCCAATAAACTACACAGTAAATGCTGAGCGTTGTTAACCATTGTATCACGTGAGTCATTCATCACTTTAGAGCTTCAAACTTATCGAAGACAACACGACAGAGCGTTGTTGAGAATTCCATCTGAATATGACTTGCAAGTCGATAGCTGATGAGTTAAACTATTACTTATCGTAATAAAGTAGTTAACAATATATGGCATTTTATTTCAAACACACACAAACACACACACACACACATACGTAAATGCATACAAATACATATGATAATTTTGTGTGTGTGTGTGTGTGTGTGTGTGCGTGCGCGCGCGCGCGCGTGTGTGTGGGTAATATAGTATAAACACAATAATACCTTTTTTTAAATATAAATTTATTGTACTATGACACATTATATACAGGTTTGGCAGAAAATAAGAATCCTCATAAGAGGCGTATAATAAAAACCGTATATTATATGCCTGTACATAGCACACATGCACTCATACGTACACTCATTCTACCCATGATAATGCAGATGTGGTCATTCTATAAGTGAATTAAATAAAATACTTTTATACTTGAAGAAGAAGTTGAATGTTACCTCTATTATATAATATACACACTATACATACATACCCCCGACACACACACACACACACACACACACACACACACACACACACACACACACACACACACACACACGTGCGATTGTATGTTTATGTGAGTGTGTAGATAATAGGTATGTTCGGCTACAATTAGCTATAACCGTACATACAAAATAAAAAGAAATGGGTACACATCCTAGTCTACTGTTATTTTTATGTCAAATTATTAATACTTGTTACCAATGGGCGTAGGGGAGAGTGGGGTAACACCGATCAGCGTGTAGCCCCGATCAGTAAAGTATAGTACGCTGTAGCGACATCTGTTGAGTGCTGAACTTTAGCCAGTTGCACAGTGAACTAACTAAAAGGGACCACTAACCACTTCCGCCATTGTACCTTACAGTGAATTACAGAAGTGTGTTTTGGACAAATTCCTTCTTATTTCTTCACATCTTTAAAGCAACGTAAGTGATATTTGCACTTAAAGTTTGAATTATTTAATTGTACAGATGTGTTGATAACTTTTTCAGCATCATTTGAATTTGTTATTTACGGTTTTAAACTAACTTACTGTAGTCTCAGGTTATAAAAATCAGAAGTATACGCGGTGGGGTAGCACCGATCAGGAGAGTGGGGGAATGACGATCAACTGTACTGAGTTACAACTGTACAACACCGTAATAAGTTAAACACTTTTAAATACTAATGCGTTGCCCTTATACGTTCGTGTTACTTTCAGTGGCATTTTGGCGTCCAGTGCAAGAAATTGAAAGAGAGATAAAAGAAAACAAAAAATAAAGGTCGTTCAGTGAAAAACGAACTTCATAAATGCAATCGTGTAGACTTTTGCGTAAATGTCGTAGAACGTCCAGCAAATGTTTGAAAAGAATTTAATAAATCAACAGTATGAATTAAAACACACAAAAATTACCGGTATTGTTTTACATAGTTAATAGTTACATAGTTAACTACTTTTGTGACATTTGTTTAAAAAAATAATGAACTATAATTTAAATAAGAAAACAGTGTTTTAGTTTTGTTTATACAAAATCATACTTAACTGTTTAATTAATTTTCTTAACGTTCCTATATGTTTACTAATATTCGCGTTAAATTTGTATAACAACGTATATTCTGAGACTGTAACATTTTGTACTGATTAATAATTTATTTTTATACTTAGAATGTAGTAAGCACCATTTGTAGAAATAAGTAACATTCTAATGTATCTTTCATCAATATATCATTTGCTTTTTACATTGACAATTTTTTTTTAGGTTTTTTTCCCATTTAATTAGCATAGGAAATCAACTGATCGTCATTACCCCGCGGGTGGGGGAATACCGATCAAAGCCCGTTTTTTACTTTTTATACAATAAGAAAAGCCCCTTTCAACTTTAACGCTTACACTGTATAACTAATAATTTGCACTGTTATATCAACAATTTTTTACATTTGTTTTTAACTTTTAGCCAATTCTTCAAATTTTTATCGAATTTCTCCCTTAGGTGATCGGGGCTACCCCACTCTCCCCTATTTAATTTTCAACATAGTAGTTCATACTTAAACATGTAAATTATATATTATAAATAATAATTCTTATTAAAGCGCATTTTACAGTTAAACATTACAACGCTTTATTATTCTAATACACTCAATATTTGTAATAGGCCTAAATCGATTGTTTAAAAATAATTGCCTACGCTAATATAAGAAATTCTCACATTACATTTAATACATACAATGAACGTGTATAATGTGTATATGTATAATACCTATATATAAATTACATAGACATCTGTTTATTAATGATATATTGTCTTAAATCTATAGGCTATACTATACTTATTTAATGATAATGTGATGTATTTTTATATACTTACACTTATTGTTTTATTAATGGTACCTATAATTCAATTTTATGTATATATATATTTTTTTATTGTATTCTTTTTTATACAGCCTAAAGGAACCATATGATGTTATTATAAAGCGATCGATTTCGGTCAATAGACCATCTTCAGGTTATCACACCATTATAAAATATTATACCACATTTGTGTTCACAATATTATAAAACATTTATAATATAAATATAAATGATAATTTGCAATACGCTTAGATGTTTGTATTTATGTGTGTAAAGTACTTACGAAGACGCGTTCGTATCCATGGTCAGCGTATGCGTGTGCCCAAGGGAAAAACACAACACTAACTCGGTTTACTTCACACTCGAGCTGAGCTTGAGAGAACGGACAAACGGCCCGAGCAATGAATAAAGAGGAGAAGCAACCGGCACCGCACGGCGGCCGCTCGCGCTCGCGCGCGCACACGCACGCACACACACACACACACACACACACACACACACGCACACACACACAGTAGGGGAGTTTATGTTCTCCCTTCTTCACATTCCTATTCCTACCTCTCAACACTCCACTTACTTCCTCAACCACCGTCAGCCTACTTTCATAATCATTCCTTTATTTTATTGCACATCATTTCACATAGTTTCTTCCAATTCGTCTATAAGTTATTCGTTTTGCAATTCTTTATACACAGTCAGTATTCACTGGCGTTTCGCCCATTGCATACTAACACATGTAAGAAGTTACCTCATAAATAAAAATTATTTAAAGGTACAAAATTAATTTTTATTCGTACAAGCTAATACATTTCCCTAATTGCCACACATCATCATACATCTTTTAAGCATAAGGGATAGTTATTTTCCTCCTGATAACTTTTCCTTCTTCTCCAGTTACAACATATGAATCTGCAGTTCACATTATATCTCCCCAAGAAAGTCACCTTGAATTAAGTGGCCGTGACAAGATCAGAATACAAGACTCAGAGTGATCTGATATATTGTTTTTCATGCAATATCTGTATGTGGGTGGATGGGTTTAAGGGAGGACCTTAAAGAGAAACCCCCGATTTTTTTAATCGGACCTTGATATTCACTACACTACCTCATTAATAAACATATTATCAAGTAACATTTTATCTGTCAAACTATCCTGAGTATATTCAGAATCAGCGACGATGGTCGACTCCACTACCCATACGTGGAGTCTTACAAGATATTCTTGTATCATAGGACAAGAATAGGTGTAAGCCCATCATTAATACAATCGGAAAAATTGCCATACCCATGTGTGTGTGTGTGTGTGTGTTTTCGATCTTCGAAAAACATTTAAAGTAATTTTCGTATCCTAGCTTCCAAACTTTACGCTCTTTCCAATTATCAGCCTTCACATTTCTATATGCCATTGCATTCCTTATGCCTTCTATTAAGGCCTTTCGTGGCCTCCCTCCTTTTATTCTTTCAGGAGGGATCCATTTTAGTGATTTCTTTGGCTATCTATCATTAGCCGTACGGCACACATGCCTGAACCATCTTAATCTTTTTGCATCAATTGTATCATTTATATTGGCACATATATTCAATATTACTTTTATTTCTTCATTTCTAACATGTCTGAAACGTAACTTACTGCACCACAGGCACAGCTTCAGTTCCATATTTTTCGGACTTCACGACACACTGATATTCCTTTTCCAAATTTCCGCTCCAAAGAACGAACGTTTTCAAAGTTGCGGCCTCCCATAGCCTCACTGATACTACCAGTACAGGATCGCTGAGATCTGTCCGTCTTCCTTTTTCCCGTTGGCCGGTGTAATGGATTGACAATTACTAACAAGCGGTTAGTTAACGTCACATTATGGAATCGAGATGCCGTACTCTACAACACGGCAAGCGTGACATACACGTGTCTTGTAACGAGATTCCATATTTTTAATTTAATGTTAAGAAAAGATAATATTTCAAGAACCAATAGCTTACAATACCTTACCAAAAAAACATGAAGAAACACCTTACGTCATAGTTACAGAGTGCAGTTTCGTTGAGTAATTATGCAATTCCAAGTTAAAAAAATTTGAGAGATAATCACAAAGAAAGTTGTGTTGTATTTAAAAATTGGTTTAAAAAATAAAAAAATTTTATAAAAAGCAACGTCACGATTATGGATAATGCGCCATATTACAGAGTCAAACTCTTATGTTTTACATCTAATTCTGGCAAAAATATTTTTGTAAAACATGATTGTAGAAAAAAATTATTTTTGGGCCACTTTAAAAACTGTTTTCTTACGTCTAAAATAACA
Source organism: Magicicada septendecula (assembly GCA_034769895.1). NCBI lineage: Eukaryota > Metazoa > Arthropoda > Insecta > Hemiptera > Cicadidae > Magicicada > Magicicada septendecula. The sequence goes on from CM068369.1 coordinate 447,075,697, forward strand.
TGTGAAATACTACCGTCTATTGTTTATTCACTCTGTTCTAAATTTTGTTCACATGTTAATTGTAATGTTAATGGTTCAAAGTGTGTAAACATTTCCATAATATAACTAGTAATATACTAATATAACTTAATATACTAATAATATAGTGTATGGATAATGTTTTTTTATTGAATCGGATTATAGAAAAGCGGATTGAATTCAACCTAGATACCCCCATGTTGCGTTAATTGATTATGAAAAATAACCAACCAGCACCTTGAGAAAAGTGTATAAATGTAAGTGCCTCAACAGGACAGAACAGTCTTTGTTTTCTTTCGCGGGTCTTGTTATCTGTGTTCCCGCGCCACTGAAGATGTCCGTGATCGGTATGGACGAAACGTTCACGAACAACCTAGACCAGTGTACTCTGTGTCAACCAAGCTCCTTCCTTATACTCTGTGTAAACAGAAATATAATGTAAGAACAATTCGGGTAACGTCTGTTTTACTGCTTAGAAAATATCCCAATTAAACTGACTGATTTAACAAACTGCATCACAAGATCATCTTTCCTCATGTATTAGGTCATCTTTCCTGGTGCTTCCTCTAACTACGCGTATGAGCCAGCTCACACCATGCAGACCACGCATGCTCGTGTACACACAAATAACTACAGTATGTACATGTTTGAGCTATGGATGTCAATCGCTTTGACACAATTAATTTTCAGTAAAATAAATGCATTTTAGATCGATGAAAGCCTGTTGAAACTGAACAGGTGATTCTATGTACTCATAATTTCTAGGAAATATTCTGCAATTGTCTGAAGATTTTCTGGAAGTTCTGACTTAAATGTAACAAATTTACAGGTTATACGTTTTTGCAATTTCTTGTCGTATTGTATTTCGTCAAAGTGTTAACCGTATAAAAAAAAAACAGAGCAAATTTGTGAATACTTGAAATTCAAATGACCGCTTTTCACATTGGGGTAAATGAAAAAATATTCACGCTACGCCTGCTTACATACGCGCTCGCGCAAATGTAGTGTGGGTGAGAGTGTTTGTTCTTATGTACGAGCGCCCACATTGTATTCGTGTATAGCAAATAGTAGCAATATGAGGTTTCAAATTAATACGCAACAAACAGGGGTGCGTTGAAGGCTTGTTTTATGAAGAGAGAACCAATATAGTTGGCCTGATGGACACAATGTCGGTTCCTTTGTGTCTTACCCTCTCACTACCCTTATCTTTCTCAATATTAACTCGCTCTGTCGACTTACTTCAGTTGTAAATAAACGATCCTCACTCCCTGATTTATATTACAGTTTTGTGAAACACTCCATGTTGAGCAATGAAAGGAGCAACCGAAGTTTTTCACGTCTAATTTTTCTATTTATCGTTTCATTGTCGTATTAAATAATTATCCCCTGATATAGGTGTCTAATTATGTATATTGTTTCTCGTGCACAATCATATGTGTATGTTTTAATGAGTCAAATAATCTTCAGTTTCAGAAAAGAAAATCGTGAAACTCCAAGTACTGTCTAAACACGAGAAAGAAAGTATTAAAACGTGAGTTTTAAGAAGAAATGAAAAGATTCGTCTATTACCCGAGAAACAAGTGAAAACATTTTGCAGCTAGGAAGTGTAAATGGTACAACCCTCTTAGTGTGAGAGGAGGGAAAACTATAGGGCCTACGGGGCAGTTTGAAGGGAGCAGTTGTTGATATGTGTATACAGTTTGACGAAAAATAAGATAGCGCCTGCTGAATACTTATGATCTGATAATAAAGATAATATATTAGAAAGTAATTAGGTTAGCAGAAGATAGACAAATGGATACTTACACAGGATTTTCTAAAAGTAAGCTCTTCTCTAACTCCAATGTATGAATAATTTACACAAACATCATGTACGTAATGCTGGCCAGAAAAATGGTGGTGGTTCTTTTTACCCGCGTATATTCTAATTGAGGTTGAATACTAAGAAAAACACTTTACTACGTGTAAACAAATTACTTGTGGAGTCCAAAGGGGGTGTGACGCGAACATATGTTTTCATAGAAGAGAAATGGACTAGTAAATAATTGAAATGGACTAGCCTCTCCACCCCAACGCCACTCTCACCTACACGTCGGTGGGCTCTGTTACGCCGACCAATCCACTCCAAGGTTGTGGTAACCAATCCCTTCGGCGGAGTGGATCGGTAAGCAAACGAGAGAATCTGTCAGGGCAGTCTTGGGGTGTCCTGGGTCCTGGCCTGGCAGAATGGTGCACATCAGCGGCAGGGTGTGCATCTAGTGTGGAGGCGGAGGAGGCTGTAGTAGCCCAACGGTTGCACACATGGGCTGAGTCAGTTAGTCTACTGCGACCGGGCAGAGCCAGCTCGTCAGCTGAGGTGAAAGCACCTCTCCAAGGGAAGAACACGCCGAAATAAAAGTTCCTGGTCCTCCAGGTTGGGGATTGGATCGGATAATTCACATATCCCATCTGTCAAACTTTGTATGTGCAGAAACCTATCATTTTATCAATCAGGCAGTTTTACAAACTGGCGGAGGCTGTTAAAGGAGGCATTGACTCAGTAATGGGTTTCGCGCTGCTGTAGAAGAAGAAGAAGAAAACAAATTACTTGTACTCAGTTTTAGTTACCCGCTTAATTATTTTCAAACATTTAATTTGCATTGTTAAAATTATTGTTACTACTATCCGGACTGTTAGACTGAGGTCAACTGTTATTGTAGACAGCCGTTTAGGCCTCACCGTCGGAGGCTATCTTCAGCACCAGAAAAATATTTGGCAAGGTGTCCGCCAATTCACCACAGTACTGAATAGTATTTACCTCAGTCCGGCTAGTAATAACAGTAATCTTAACAATATTGACGCCGGCAGTGAAAACTTCTGAATTACATACTTCAGTTTATTGCTGGTTCATGTTTACTAGCGAGTCTTAAAGTCTTACTGGTTCATATTAAATTATCCGAATTCATGGTTTAATTATAAGCAGTTCTTTGTTTCATTAGTTCATCAAGTGTAAGATAACTTCTGAGTTGCTTGTGCAACCCTATGCAAGCACGGTTCTAAACAGTTCTGCATTATCTAAAGGGTTCTAAAATTGTTTGACCTGCTTTGGATTGAAACGGTTATGTATACGAAAAACATTATTAACGCAGTCTCTAAACTATTAAACGTATTGTTACACCGGTCTAGCTGATCGTCGTATGGTACAGTGGAAAAAAAGTAAAGACACCAATGAAGTCACTAATCAGCAGCTTTAATTAATCACAAATAACAGTTTGTAATCAACAAGTTATTCAGCAAGATTATATTCGTACAATAATTCAATTAAATTTGTCCACACCCATTAATAATGTCAACTAATAGAGTCCCGCAAAATAATTACTTTTCACTAATAACCACTTCAACGCACTGAGTAATCGCCCGAAGTAAAACTGAAACTAAGCGGCAGGTGTGGGCTATTTATAGGCTACAGGGTTCCATAATATGTCTTCTTAACAAGCACTCGAAAATTCTAGAGCATACTTCAGCGTGGCTTTGGCAGAAACACACACCGGCAGGGCTAGTCGAGAAGCTTGTAGAACGACACCATCGAACGCACGAGAACGTTCCGCATTAAATATTTTCTGGATTTATTAGTACGGTACAAGGACGATGGTACTGGTGGTAACGTACTAAATATGCGAGGACAAATTTAATTTTCGTTTTCCTGTTTTAACTTTCATCGTCAAATTTAATTTACTAGCAAAACGAGAAACAATATGGTAAAAAAAAACAATAGTTGAAGAATTTTGATAAATGTAATTTTTTCAACTTAAGTAGTTTACATCTCTCCAGGTGAAATAATTGGTTAGCTCAACTATAGCACTGTAATAATAGGCGAATTTGAGATAGTCCAGTTTTTCAGTTCCACAGTTCAGGCAGACCACTTTCTGCAGTTTCGCAAACACAACCTGTAACAGGAAGTAACGATGTATTCTGGAGTCTGGTAGCTACAGATCTCCAGTCGCGTTCAAACTAGTGTCCCGGCGTTAGCAGAGTACAGCTAAGCTATCTACATTCTATAGTTATCCACACCGCGATTTCTGTATTTCATCCCCGTTTTTATGTTTGCGAAGAGAAATCTGTGTGCATCCGATCGCAGCCGGGAGATTGATGTGGCCAGACAGTATATTGCAATAAGGGTTAATCTACTGTTTACCTTGACATTGTTGACTGCCGGTCGGTCTCACCCCTCAGCCACCCCTCGGCAGAGCTACCGCTCACTTCTCTCATTCACTATCTGACAGCAGTACACTTCATTTACTTCCATCCCTCCGTTACTGCATTACGAGCGCGCACGAAAAGTCATATTGTAAGGTTGAGAAAACTGCATATATCGCCACCGCACGGGGTGTATACGTGGTTACTCGATTATATAAGCGCTTCCTTTCATTTGCGTATATCTTGTCATTAAGAACTGTGAATTGGACTGATTAAAATTATTGCACACACTATTGAGAGATGTTACAAATTTTAATAAATGACGAAAATTCCATTGCCCGTTAAGTTTGAAAATAAAATAATGTTTAAAATTATTGGAGAATAAAAATTTAAAATAATAAGTTGTTTAGTTGAATAAAAAATATATAGGCCTACTGTTTTCTTAACTCCTTATCAAGTCCCATTTCTAGTTTCCGTAGAATGTGTTCACCCTTCATCTCATCCTTACCAGGAATGACATCATCAGCAAGTGTAGTGTAAATTCCAGTAAATTCATTTATCACTGTCAAATGGAAGTGTCAACTATTTTCTTCTAAAACCGATATTATTTTGTTGATAAGGATTAATACTTGAATACCACTACATATACGTGGATGATGACTACGGTAACGACGATTGTGATGAAACGGGTGCTTGTAGTATCGGCATTTTAAATTTTATTGACTTAAATTTGAAGGTAGGGAATTAAAGTATTGCTATTAAACATAATAAAATTCCAAATTATGAAAAATTACATGGTAAAATAATAGTATATTATATACGTATATTATAATAATAGATATATCCTAATATATCGTATTATAATAATTATATCGTATTATAATATATTATATTATGGTATTATAGTAATCTATAATAGTATTATATTAGGTGTTACAGTATATTTATTAAATTATAGACATAATGTTACAGATGTATTATATAATATTTATTCCTGTTGAAGAGTCAAGTGAATATACAGTATTGGTTTTGTCCAATTTTTTACTAATGGTGTTAGTGTTACTAATACTAATACTTTGAAGTCTTATAAACAGGCGTGCGTCTAGCTTTATAAATGCTAGAAAGATATGCCTAACTGAGTAATTCTTGCAGTCAAATCATGGCATAACATCAACAGACACTAACACTAGTCTTACATACTAAACACTGTTAATTACTCTTCTTTATACTGGAAGACTATAGAGTAATGTTTACGGAATCTGTTTACCATAATCTATAAGATAGCATTCTAGATTTCAATTTTGATTTAAAATTAGTTATTTAAAATAATTCAATCACTGAATGAAAATAATTCTAACCTTTTCATCTAACTTGAATGGTATTGATCCACGAAGTACGTTGCATTTTACTTCGTTTTGGTCAGTTTGCTTATATTTTATTCTAATTTATTCCATCCTTCCTCAGCTTCCTCTTATTTATCTTTTACCACGTGCCGCTTGTTCTATACTTTGTTGTCCTATAGGTATCAAGTTAGTCAAATTGACTCTTGTGATATTTCCTTTCGGCTTTCTTAACATTTGACCAGTCAAGTTTATTATTTTCAACCAGAAGATTTAAACAAATTCATTCTATGTACCCCCTGAAAAATACTTTTTTTCTCTTGATAGAACGTAGAGATAATGCCAGCACTGCTTTGTATTTTAAAAACACGAACTACTCCATTAGTAAAAACTTAGTCGGTATCAGACAACATTTCTGAACGTTATTAGCAATTTATGTAATTAAACTGTAATATGAAAACGCGATTGTGGTCTTATACTAAAAATTCAGTACACAATTTTCGGAAATAAATTTGTACTGAAAAAAAGTAGTAATATTTTCCTTAATATTATTAAGGCTGTGTCGTGTGCGTGTGCGTGCGTGCGTGCGCGCGCGCGCGCGCGCGTGTGTGTGTGTGTGTGTGTGTGTGTGCTGAAATCTTTTTGTTCGTCCAGTTCGAGTTAAGAAGGAGAATGATCGAGTTAGGAAATGTGGTTTCTGTGTTTAGTTGTTTGTTCCAAGTGAAAAGTAAGGGATATAAATGGTCTAAGCATAAGGGTGGAAATCTCACTCAGTGTCGACGTTAAGGGGATTGGTGGGGGGGGGGATGATAGCCGACATCAATCAGCTGTCTTTAAAGGGAAACAACACGGGCAATCGATATTTTTCTGGCCTACTCGTTATCGGTGTTATATTACTAGATTATTCAAAACGATTGTTGGAGCGAAGTCACGGATCATGTGAGAAGTGAGTGGTACCGGGGAATGGTGCGAAACGGCTATATCAGGGATTCGTCGCGTTTTTATTGCTCCCGACTTATCAACAGGTACTGTATATCCTGGCGCAAGCAGTAAATGTCTCCTTCAACGAATGCTTTCAGCTTAACGCTTGTAACCTAAATCTTTCTCTTTTTATTGCATGCAATGTTTGAATTTATCGTTACTTTTTCTTCTATAAAATAAATTATTTATAATAATGATAACGTGGCAAGCTTAGGCCCAATGAATTTTCGATTATTATCGTTCTTTGATATTAATGTGTTTTTCTTTTCCCTCTTAAAATGTGTTCTCTTCAGAGTTCGTCAATGAGGTTGTAACACTATATTTGAAAATGTAAAGTAAGGCCATATTCTTGTGCTTCGTTTGCTGTGTTTTGAATATCTGTCACCAATCTTAGTAAACACACAAAGATTTTATAATGTGGTTTTAAAATGCTGATTCTATAATTTTTCTACCCAATAGCAGACGAAAAATCAACAGACATTACCTTAACCATGTCTGTTTAGCCGTACTTTTAGTGGCCCAATTACAAGCATACTCACATTTTGTAAACTGACTTTCCCCTACCATTGTGTAAAATAAAATAAAATTCCCGTTTATTATTTTACTTGTAATAATATGTGTTCTGTTTAAATGTTTCTATATTTAGTCTTCTTGGAATGTTCATTTCTACCGAGTTGGAATGTATCTGTTAATAAAAATTTTCACAAGTTTTCTTAATTATCTCATGTACCATAAATAATTGGTTCAGAAACGTCTAGCCCTAGTTTTTCAAGCAACTGATGGGCACATCAATCTCTTTATTGCTCCCTTTAAAATTTGATTCAGTTCTTCATATTGAAATCACATCTGAGAAGTGATTATTACCATGATTATAGAGAAAGACGTTTCGAGTGTGCTTAACATGCTTAATATAGTTGTACGAAGGCTTACACGCCCGGTGAGTACTGTGGTCCTAAAGTACTAAATGGTGTCCCATAAAGTACGCAAGATTTAATAATGTTGTAAAAATTTTTATTTATTGAAAAATATCAGATGTTTTAATGTTAATACAAAGTACACTTACTGCGGTTAAATGTGGAACACAATATCAGACAAATGTCCCCCGCGACTCTGCTGGCACACTGTTGTCCGTCGATCGAAATTTTCGATCTTCTTGCACAATTCCGGCTCAATCTCACCAATAACTCGTTGAATCTGTTCCTTGAGTTGAAAAATTGTTCGTGGATTGCGGACATAAGCGCGTGATTTCAAATATCCTCAAAGGAAGGAGTCGCATGGTGTTAAATCACAAGACCTCGGTGGCCAGTTCTGATCGCCGTTGCGTGAAATAAGACGTGCAGGAAGCTTTTCAGATAACAAAGCAATTGTTTCGCGGGCAGTATGACTGGTTGCTGGTTGCGCCGTCCTGCTGAAACCACATATCTTCGAATTCCATACCTTCCAGTTGAGGGCACAAAAACTCCATTATCATGTTCCGGTAACGTTCGCCAGTCACTGTTACTGCATCTCCAGCCTCATTCTCAAAGAAATACGGCCCAATCACGCCACCAGCCCAAAACCCGCACCAAACAGTTGCTCTTTGAGTATGCAAAGGCTTCTCGTGAATGATACGAGGGTTCTATGTACCCCAAAGCCGACTATTTTGTTTATTTACGTACCCGTTGAGGTGGAAGTGTGCCTCATCGCTAAAGATGATTTTGTGGGAAAAATCACCGTCCGTTTCACGTTTACCCAATATCCAACTGACGAATTCTCGGCGCTTCAAATGGTCACACGGTTTGAGTTCTTGTGTTAGTTGGATTTTGTAGGCATTCAGATGAAGATCGTTTTTTAGAATTCGCTGCATTGTGCTTCTTGGAATAGCCAATTGTTGTGATCGACGGCGAATTGATTTCCCTGGACTCACATCGACACTATCTCTCACTACCGCGACGTATTCAATAGAACGGGTAGCGCGAGGACGTCCAGACGATTTAACGTCTAATAACGAAGCTGTTTCTTCGAATTTCTTAATAAATCTCTGCACAGTTGACAGATTAGGTGCTTTTCGTCGTCCAAAAATTCCACGCAATTTACGAACGGTTTCCGCATAACATTCACCGTTCTTATAATGTGTTTTCACAATAACAACGCGCTGTTTTTTCGTGTAACGCTCCATGACGACTAATGGCGAGTAAACGGCAACAATACAACAGTTGCAGTGCTACCAACATAACAAGACGACAGTAGCGCGTAATTCAAATATTGCGTACATTATGGGACACCCATTACATCCACGTTAGCGTTGACTCGTTTTTTCCACTGAAGATGGCAGCCAGTGGTGCTGCCGAAACGTCTGGTTTTGTCGAAAACCTCGGACCACGTCCAAACAGCCAGGGGTTAGTTTGGTCTAAATGCTTAATAACTTATATGTTTCAAAAATGGAGTGGCTTGACTTGGTCTATTGGCCTCCAAGGTTTCACATTGATTTTATTACTAGAAAAAATAATTTGTTTTTTATTTGTTTACAGCTTCCTCTCAAGAGATAACAAAAAAATCAATGAATGATATTCTCAACGCAAAATATATCCCCTCAACGGGGAAAAGTCACCATTAGAAAAACAGCTTCAACGTATGTCAAACAATGAGGGAATTCAACTACGTATACTTCAGACGAAAGAGAAATATTAGAATATTGTGCAAGAAGCAACCATTTTAAACAGAAAAATGCCGTTTTGGTATCATATGCTACGTAGTAGGTGCCTTAAGCGTGATGGAATCAGAATGAACAGCAGAGATAGTATATTTAAGTGTTATTAAATAAACATATTCAAACATAAATAAATACCATAGAACAAATCGCCTTTTTTTCTCCGTCAACACTAATAAGTCGAAATCAAGGAGACCGGTGTCTTAAAAGTCTTCAGTCTTCTAGGTCGAATGTGTTTTTTCTACCCCCCCCCCCTTCGACAGAACGTTCTCTGCTAGCTATAGGTCATTGCGCATGGCGGTATTAATTGTGAGACATAGTGTTTCTTACTCGATTAGCAACATTCTCAACGTTATGATTGAGAATTTTACGTAACCACAAAGTATGGAAATGGAAGTAAATGTCTGTGAGAAAGAGGTGAAGATACGAAGAAACTTAAGCCAAGCCTATCTTAAAGCCATCTTATGTGTTTTCTTGTTTACTGAAGACGTGGGATGAGTTTATTGAAGGCTAAAGGGTTAAAATAAATAGCTAATACACAGCATTCGATCCGCGGACGACGCGATGCTGGCTCAGGAAGAGTTACCAAAATACAAATCACATGCTAGAAATTCCTAAGAGAAAGCTTAAAAAATATAATAACAATAATAATAATAATAATAATAACGGCTCCGTTTATACTGCCTAACCAGTCTAGAAGTTCGGCAGGTGAGGCTCCCATAAATAAGCCGTTCGGAATACGAGGAAGACAGTGTGGCCAGCACTAGGCTTCAGCCGCACATTATCACCCTCCAGTGTTGGCCCAGATACTCATTGCCATAGGATGAGTCGACCTAGGGCTGAAAAACATGCACCTCGAATTTATGATGCGCCCGGGACTCAATCCGGGACCTCTAACTTAATAGCTAGGTACCATACCGATTGGTTTACTGAGCCCCTACAAAATATAAATTGTACGCACCTAAATACCAAGAAACCTAAAACAGCTGTGAAAAGTAAGACATGTGAACACGTGGAAGCTAGCCTTCCTAATTTTACTAAACATTTTCCTTCCTAGGAAGCATTACTTAATTCAAGTGACTTGTTACAAGTGATTTGTTAATTGCTCATTACTTGTTACAAGTGACAAGCAAATGTTTATTCTGGGCTCTTAGAAACGTTAAGTGAGATAAACTACTAGTTGCGGAGATGTGAAGTTGAAGTAGAGTGACGAGGACTAAGTGGACGGACATGCAGACTAATAAGAAAACTGTGTTAAAGAAAACTGAAAGGAAAAATTAACTCACTGCCATAGAATAAAGGGGAATAATTTAATAAGGCATGTAATATATCATAAAGGGGTATTCTGAATGACATATTTGAAGGAAACATGGCAAAAGGGTCTGAACCCAGAAACTACGTGGATTTGAAGTGACTTGAAGTGAGTAGAGAAAGACTTAGGTGAAGCGACAGGCGTTCCCTTTAGAGAATAATAGTAACAATAATATTAATTACACTTATAGCGAATAGCTGATAATACAATATTCATGCTTAACAAACATACTTCCATAACACATCACATAAATAACGCCTGTGTGTCTGTCACATTATCGCAGTCAAACATTATTTTACGTTCAGTTAACCGTGTCTTACAAATATTACTTAGACCGTGACAAAGGAGACGGTATCATTGTTCTCAGATGAAGCGAGACGCAGTCTGTCTCGGTAACCACAGATAGTTTGTTGGGTCGTATTGTGCCACCGCCATTAAAATGATTAAACCAACAGTGCGACGGGGAAGCAAAGTTCATTGTGTCACCACAAAGCCTCGGAATCCTATCTAGGGGAAAAAATCTCCGTAATGGATACACCCCGGCCGTCTGAGCGTAAGTCCGTTTTTTGCAATTCATTTCCTATTCCGAGATGTTAAAAAAAGTGAGCGAGAGAAGAAAACACCAGACGATAATACTGTTGCAACTGCAAAACGTTTGCCAACATTTGTAGGAGACGAAATAATCTTAAGTACAACAGTTTACAGTTCAGGCACTCCGTTTGACATAAAACATTTCCACTTATTGTTTGTCTATTTAACTAATCAATTTACATTAGTTTATTCTTAAAGATGGATTAAAATTATGGGTACATAACGCAATACATGAAATATAAATTTTTGTGTTCTACTAGAACATGTTTTCAACCACTAACTTTAAAAATTTAAACAAAAATATATACTTTTAAAAACTATTTAGAATACAAAATGTGGAACCGCATGCATTTAGAGTCCTCATTTATTTATGTTCACAGCAATATTATCTTTCATGGTCGGCGTCAACGTTGTTAAAATTACTAGCCGGGGTGTTAGGCCGGGGAGTTAGGCGGGGGTGTTAGGCCGGGGTGTTAGGCCGGGGTGTTAGGTCGGGGTGTTAGGCCGGGGTGTTAGGCCGGGGTCTACATTTGTTGTTGACAAACGTTTCAGCACCACCATCGGAGGCCATCATCGGTGTCCGCCAACCACATCACTGAGGTGAAATGGCGGACACCGTGCCAGTTGATTCAGATACTGATGATGGCTTCCGACGGTGAGGCCGAAACGTTTGTCAACAACAACTGTAGTCCAAGGCCTAACAGATCGGCTAGCAGTTTTAACGCTCTTGATATTTTTGATATTTAGTTCTATTTCTGTAAGGCGAACACTGGTTACGATACAACTGAAACACAAATTTGTTGCAGAGAATAAGGGCATTTTGGGATCGGATAACAAGGCAAGACGTTATACGAAAAACCGCTAACTAATCTATGATATCTATATCATAGATATGGGCAATCTATGATAGCCCATCTGACATAGGTCTAACTCACATAAGAATAGAAAACGAAAGACAGACAGCTGAGAACACACTTATTTTCCGATCTACGGTCCTGTAACGCCTGTCCTCATTTTTGCTCAGCGTAAAGGCTTCAAAACCTGTTGATCGGGCGTTGTTAATCTTAGAAACGTGAAACATATGAGATGTATGGTAAATCGCCCCTCCCCCCCCCCCAAGGCGTGCAGAAATATAACAAACGAAATTATTCTCACAAATTCAAGAAGGCAACAGATATACAGAAATTAAAACAAAAACAATGTTATTTTATATTGTTAATTACTTTCAAGAGTACTGTTTTAATAAGGTACTATCGTAGTTACACTACGCAGTTTAACGTAGGCTTATCGTCATTACACTTTATTATGAGTCCGCTTTATATTACCCGTCTGTTTTATGACAGTACCCTGTTTTATATTTGCGCTTGAAAGAACAGAGACTCTTCAGAACTTACTTGAAACCAATAAGCGCTACTGTGATTCTAAAAAATCGTACTTGCTTATGATAAACTGCCGGGCTGTCGATACGTGCTCTGTTATTAAAAATGGCAGTAGTTTCGTTCTGAGCAACGGAAAACATCTTCAGTGGCTGTTCTTCATTCGCGACTAATCTACTCTTCCTTCGGCGGCTGGTGGAATGAAACCGAGGGAAGAGTCGACTAGTCAGGTATCGTATACTCTAAGTCATAAAGTTTAAATTTCAGAAAAACTATATTTAGATAGTTCCAATAGATTTGTCTAATTGCAAGAGGAAAATCTTTTGAACGCGTTTTATTGGAATGTAATTGTGCTTATAATAAGCTCATGTGATGATATTAAGAGTGGGAAGTATATGAAGTTCCATGTCAAGGATACTGTAGAATAGCTGAGGGACTAATAATGTGACAGTTTAGACCTACAGTAAATTTAAAGTGCATCAATTGTTAACATTAGTTTTCTGTTTAACTCAACCACAAACTGGTAATAAAACACTTACGATTTTTCAGGCTAGAGACAACTATCTTTATAAACTGTTCCTGATCTGTAAAGAATATTTCAACGTGACGTGCATGTCCAAGAAAGGAGGACTGGAAATTAAATCTAAATTTTATCACAAATGTAAAATATGTTGGATATCAGATTGGATCGAACCAGTGAAGCCAAGACGTTTTTGATTCTGTGAAGCCTCTGGTCTAAACGATCAGTTTGCCACGCTACTGTATATTAATCAATAATCGGCATCGAACAATAGAGTGCGATAACCTCTGATGTTTGTGCAAACGATTAGTTTACGTTGTCGCACGAAATCTTAAATAAATATCGTTACTGTTGAATTACTGCAAGATAAAACTTAGTGTTACCCACGGCAGTAGAAGATACCCGAATTGGATTTTAGACACTTCAAATCCACGGAAAAGTGTAAGCTCAACATACCGAAGCAGTAGTAACCATAAAATCGCGAAATCCGAATCCACAAACAACATCCAAAGCGACCCCGAGAGTATACGATGCATCTGAAGATTACGGACATGTAGCACCATTAGTCGTATCAACTGTAATACGCGACAGTCTTGAATCTTCAGCCAAGGACAACAGTTCTTCAGTTTACAGATCAGGGAAGCTTATCTTACATCGTTAGCAAACACTCAAATACTGTAAACATGTTTTTAAATAATAATTTATTATTATCCATTAACACAGATAACTGAATCATTTAAAGAGGATAATTAGGCCTATAGTTAACAATTGTTTGAGAGCAACAGGAGAAAGTTTGTTCCGGACTATGAAAACTTCAAAAATAATAACCTACTAATCACTGATTGTATTTTAAATAGAATAAATAAAATCTTTACACACACACATAGTCGACGATTAACTATTTATTAATTTATTTATATATAAATTTTTTCTATTCTAACCTGTAACAGCTCAATGTTACTTTCAACTAATTTGCTGTTTAGGTAATGAAGACTGAAATTTGACTTTGAACATAATTGAATAATTGTCCTGAAATTGTTTCAACTTCTGATGCTATTAATTAAGTTCTAGTGGAAAGTAAAATAATTTATATACAATATAAAAATATGTTCTTGCAATAAAAAACAGTACAGAGAGTTGTGTGTGTCAGATTACAAAAAAAGAGTTAAGCATTGGTGAATAATTATTAAATTTATTTACTGAAGTAAAATTTATAAATTTTTAATGCTTTTGTGGTTTATTTATCAGAACTAAAAACCGAGTGATTGATCAATTAATTATCAATTTCGTTTAATACTAGACAAAACACACAATGTAAGCAAAGGTTTAAAAATTATGAAACAGTATCCAGAGAACACGAACAAACATGGGAAGATAATTTGATTTTATCGTAAATAATTCAGTAACGATTGTTTTAATCAGTTTCAACGCGAGACAAAAACAGAATTGATAACGGCGATAAGATAAAAGAGCGTGTGAGACGGGAGTGTGAGTGTGATAAACAAAAAGGGGTTGTGGACAGTTAATGAGGTGTGGATAGCCGCATCCCATTCCCCAGATTGCTTTCGCTCAGACATCTCCCGCGGGATATCCTAGCCTCCTCCGTACAGCACCATTACCGATAATTAAACAAGAGCCCGATCGTTTTAGTCAAATGTTCACAGTCAAATTTCAATACACGCCAATGTAAATACGCCTCGCGTTTGTGTCTAGTTTTGTAGAGCGTGACAATGGCGTGTTACCAGTGCACACTGAACAATGTTAGAAGAGAGAGAGAGACTGCCAGACCCCGTAAAGTGACAGACATGTCTGCCAGAATCACACCTACAATTCGAAACTATTATTATGCGTTATTTTTTGCCAAAAATACACAATATAACAAAAGCTTATGCATTCTATCGTGAAGACTTGTTTTGGACAAATTCACGACATTTAGTGAGTCTTGCAGCTAATGAAAATGATTTCTATTCAACTTCATCCAGATACCCGACGAGAGTGTTCTCGTGTTCAATGCGATCGCTGCCTCTTCCATCGAACTGTACTCACGGACGAATACCACGCACGATTTCCATCGGATTACGGTAGATCTCTTCGTTCTCGGATTACGTGAAATCCGATTTCGTTCTAGGAAAACTGTGTCAAAGTTGTGTCTTTGGCGTCAGCAACAATTATCCTGATGATGACAATAAACAATGTCAAAACGTCAACACAAATAATTTAAAATTTGTGTTATTTTTTGACCGATCCTCACAAACCCTTCGCCGGAAAAATTCATTAATTGACAGTAATTACGAATTTAAGGATATCTGATTTAAATGATTGGTCGTCAGCAATCAGTTGTAATAGTAACAGGACTGCAAAAAAGTCGAAAAGCAAAGTTTCCTACGGTAACCAGTAAACAGCTGGGGAAAGTGAGTTAGTGTGCAAAGAAAAACTCCCTTGAACAAATGGCTGAAGAAGTATGATTGAGGAGATATAGGTGTCTCCGGAAAATTTGTTTACTTCAGAATATGGCCGCACACCACTCTTTGCAATGATTTAGAATGTCGAGAATAGAACAAGAAGATACGGCCGATTGACAATATATATAATATTATATGTGTGAAGGCCAATGTGATACCTATAAAATTTGTTTTCCTCTAGCGCGTATTGAATATCATAAAACTTGGGTAGGTCTGTTATGTGGAGTAAACAACATAACAGCACACACAGAGTGATAACGCCGTATATGAAACATCTTATATACTAACTGATATCAGTGGCTCACAAATTCCTTTCTTTTACGTTTCTTAGTAAATGGCACTTTTTGTATGTACCAACGATACATAAAACTAAAGCACAGTTCTTACCATAGGCACAGTTACATTCTCTATTTTGTCGGTGTATCTAAATGTGTAAGCTTACACGAAATTCAAATTTGACAGTTCATAAAACTCAAATTTTGTTAGAAGCGTTTGAATTCAACTTCGTTAGCGTTATTTTGTGACAATAATAGCACACAATAAAGAAAAACAATCATATACAAGGTATTAGGCCTATTATAATTCAAATACTAATTGAAAATAATAGTGTTCAGTAATATCGTAGAATTCATTTTAATTGATTATTGGTTCATTCAAAAGGTTTTCATGTAAAAAAAGAATTACATTCTGATATTCCCATGTAGCATTTAGGTAAAAGTAATGAAGGATACAAGCGTTTATAACGCAATATGAATTAATGTTGGACATAGTTACTGGGCGATGTTCAAAAATAGAAGCAATGAATCGCGTTGAATTTCATTTTTCAATACTACGGCTTGTTCTATTTTTAAACAGTCATATAATTATATCCAAAGATATAATCCATAATATTAATTTTTATTATTATGGATTTAATAATAATTTTTATTATTATTAACGAAACTAATAAAAATAATTTACAAAAACTAAATAGCCCACACAACAAAGATAATACAACAACTAACGGTATATACAAAATTGAATGCCAAGATTGCAATAAATTTTACATAGTACAAACAAAAAAACAGCTGAAAAAACGTTATTTTGAACACCTAAACGCATACAAAAAAACAGAAATATATAAATCCAATTTAGCCACACATGCAATAAACACAGGACATGAATTCCCAGACATAACCAATGTGACACTAATAAAACATATACCACACAAAGGCACCTTAATGAACATTTGGGAAAATTTACAAATATACAAACATAAAACACAAAACAAACTAATACTTGAACAAATACAAATCAATACAAAACATGATACAATATTCAAAGCACTCAACATCGAAAATACACAAGAAACTAACACACACCACAATCACACACAATAAAACCAATTTGAAGTACCAGAAGCCAACAGGAAGCCACAACCAACACATATGTACTTCACCAGACACAAAAACCGGAAAGCTGAGGATGGGTACAAGATGGTACCCGAAACATGTTACTAATAAGGAAAAAAAAGGTATATCTTGAGGTAAATTCATTATAAACATTAAATGTATTATATACATCAAGAAACGGACTGTAGCAAAAAGTGATTGAAATAATAATTTTATATTACATACTTTGTGCTACTACATGAAATTACTTCTGCTCTGTCCAAGCACATTACCAAACAATAATAATAAACATTATTATTGTTCATTGACGGTATAGTTATCGACTTTATCATTAACGTAGAGCTATTGTATGATCAAATTCTACAACATGTTTGTCATGTATAACACCTTCTAAATCAAATATTAATGTTTTCAGAATGTTACCAACTACCAAGTGACTGTTTCCTTTCAGGAAAATGAAATTTTTTTAAATTCAAATATCCATAGTGTCAAATATTGTGTTTTAGACTTTTCTTCCTGAAAAATATAGTTCGTGATTAAAATTTAAACACAAGTTAATTCGTTCACTTAAAAATACGAAACCCTATGCGCCCGTATACTGTTTTAATGAACGTAGACTGTCAGGTCTCGTAAACAGGTTATGTCGTTTAATTGAATGAATATAAGGAAACACGTTGAGTTCCTACGTGCTCCGATTTCGGTTACTGGCAATTTGGCCAACCACGTTTGACCAGACTAAGAGTTTTAGAGCTTGTGAGTTATGTTTTGTGAGTATAATCGTAGGCATAGGTGTCTTGAGTTTATTGTCAAGTAAATTGTTCGAATTAAATTTTGTCAAATTAAATAAATTCCAATTAAATTGTAAGCCTATTAATATGTAATTTGAATAGTAACCATTAGAAACACAACGCTTTGCGACTACACTCTGTGGTTGTGCCTTTTGTGAAAACCAAAATACAACATTGTAACAATTTTATTAATAGTAGTAATAAATAATACTCGTTATGGCAACACGCTATACGTACCCTAATTGTCAACACTGTAGTTGGATGTGTTAAACAATGATTAGTTCATAATGTGTGATGTTGTATTTTGATAAATATAGATTTGATAATGAGTAAATTGTTAAACAAATACTATCAGAATCTAGTGTGTGCGTTCGGGTGGTTCCGCACGTATATCAGTATTCGATGCGTAGTGTTTTATAGTAAAAAGATTATTATCAAAATACTATTCGTTGTTCAGAGACAAGGCGAAGCCCCATTCTTATGGAGTGGCCAGTTAAACAAGACCAAAAAAAATCAAGCGCAACGGAAAATATTCAAGTAGAAATAATTTTCAAACTGTGCTTCGGTCTACGTAATTCTGAGCCAACTCCGGAACCCAAGTGACTATCTGTATTTAAAACAGAACGTAGTATTCTCATAAGAATTTAAAGTCCCTGTCGTCCTGTTCCGGTCGTCTCGTTCTTTATTTTAAGAATAAATATAATAAAAACAATAGTACTTGTCACGACAAACCTCTCGTGAAAAGTATGTAAATCTATATCTATAAAAATGAATGTTTGTTTCTTTCTTTCTTTGTCCCGTATGCGTTCCTATACCATTCATCCGATTGCGATGAAACTTCGGTGAGTTGTTGTACGCACGCCCGCGAAGGTTTATGAATTTTTTTCGATGGGGTCCTATGGGGGGTTCTTGGGGTCTTCCACATCTCCTCCTAAACCACTGGACCGATTTCAACCAAACTTGGCACAAATATTTTATGCAACGGGAGAACCAACATAGGATAGGTGTTTTTTTCGACGGGGTCCATTGGGGGGTCCTTTGGGGTCTTCCACATCTCCTCCTAAACCACTGGACCGATTTCAACCAAACTTGGCACAAATATTTTACGCAACGGGAGAACCAACATAGGATATGTGTTTTTTCGATATGATCCTTCGGGGGGTCCTTTTGGGGGTCCTTTGGGGTCTTTCACATCTCCTCCTAAACCACTGGACCGATTTCAACCAAACGTGGCACAAATATTTTACGCAAAGGGAGAACCAACATAGGATAGGTGTTTTTTCAATGGGGTTCTTTTGGGGGTTCTTTGGGGTCTTCCACATCTCCTCCTAAACCACTGGACCGATTTCAACCAAACTTGGCACAAATATCTTACGCAACGGGAGAACCAACATAGGATATGTGTTTTTTCGATATGATACTTCGGGGGGTCCTTTGGGGTCTTCCACATCTCCTCCTAAACCAGTGGACCGATTTCAACCAAACTTGGCACAAATATTTTACGCAAAGGAAGAACCAACATAGGATAGGTGTTTTTTCGATGGGGTCCTTTGGGGGGTCCTTTGGGGTCTTCCACATCTTCTCCTAAACCACTGGACCGATTTCAACAAAACTTGGCACAAATATTTTACGCAAAGGGAGAACCAACATAGGATAGGTGTTTTTTCCGACGGGGTCCTTTGGGGTCTTCCACATCTCCTAAACCACTGGACCGATTTCAACCAAACTTGGCACAAATATTTTACGCAAAGGGAGAACCAACATAGGATAGGTGTTTTTTCGATGGGGTCCTTTGGGGTCTTCCACATCTTCTCCTAAACCACTGGGCCGATTTCAACCAAACTTGGCACAAATATTTTACGCAACGGGAGAACCAACATAGGATATGTGTTTTTTCGATATGATACTTCGGGGGGGGTCCTTTGGGGTCTTCCACATCTCCTCCTAAACCACTGGACCGATTTCAACCAAACTTGGCACAAATATTTTACGCAAAGGGAGAACCAACATAGGATAGGTGTTTTTTCGATGGGGTTCTTTTGGGGGTTCTTTGGGGTCTTCCACATCTCCTCCTAAACCACTGGACCGATTTCAACCAAACTTGGCACAAATATTTTACGCAAAGGGAGAACCAACATAGGACAGGTGTTTTTTTCGATACGATCCTCTGGGGGGTCCTTTGGAGTCTTAAAAAACTAACTTATTAGATCTGGTTACTATGGCAACCCAATGGAATAGATTCTGTTCTAAATATATTATCGCATTAAATTGAAGACCACGTGAACGAAGTCTTTATATATTATATATATACAAACACTTTCTTTCTTTGAGTGGCATTGCAACGCATGCCGGGTACTCGCTAGTATAGAATGAATTACTCTATTTTGTTATGCGGTATGATTAGTCGGTCGCGTTAATGAGTAATGGATGCTGTTAATTTCCGCCTCACGCAACCTTCGGCTGTCGTAGAGCAGAGATGAATTTGGACAGTGAGGGGGTTGAAAAGGAGAGAGAAAAGGGGGAGAGAGAGAGAGAGACGGAGGGGGTGGAAAGAGAGAGAAATTGGCTATTTGCTTAATAAACTCTCACCGCGATGAAGTTTGTAACATTACACTACGTTATTAATCATTATAGAGTGAGCACACCACAAAAGAAAAGCAATTTATGTCTCCTAACATGAATAATGTTCAGTTTCTTCTCTCTTTTTCTTGCCTCTGATTTTAAACTTAAACTTTTCATGTTAGGAAAAATAAATTTAATAATATCCCCAAAAATTTTAGATTAAAAAATTTTAATTAACGATATTGTCAATAAATGTTGTGAAGTTTGTTTTCCTTTTTTTTAGTGCCTTTTTTGAAGATTTTTAATCAGCCGAGTTCTTTTCATATACAATTCCTGTTTTTATTAATTCTAAATATGTATTATAATTTTAGGTATTTTCGTTTTCTCTTAAATCTAATCGTCACCTTACGTCAGTTTCCTTGGATGATGTAAAAGGTAGATTACTTGTAATACATAAATTAACGACATTTAATTGATAAAGTTGTGTTAGAGGTAAATCACAGAAATTACACTGTTTCACACCTCTATATAAAAGCTTCACAGCTCATCATGAGATCAGATATTTCCGATACGATCATGAGCTGTAAAGTTTGAAAGCGCTAAACGGAAATGTTTTATGTAGTAGTATGAAAGAGCGTAATTTCTGTTCATAAATTAACGAAATTAAAAATTCTGAATAAAATTGATAAAAAAGCTTAGGAAGTGACAAACAAGAAAACTGAAGAATAAAATGATAATTCTGTTAAGGTTTATCTTAATCCTGTAGATATCTGTCCTCGTTACTGTCGTAAAAAAACAATGTTTATTGCAGATTGTAGGAGTTTGTTAGTTTTGAAATAACATACACAGTAAGCAATAAGTTACTTGACAAGAAGTTATCCTTTCTTTAGTAGTGGCGCTGAATTAATGAAAGATCAAAGGTTCAGTTGTAAACTATACACAGTTTCCAACATTTGTCAATTAGGTTTTATCAAAACTGTTATTAAAAAACCAACGTTTCGCCTAATCTATGGTGCTGTACCATTCGTAGTATAGTTACGACTCTGAGATGGCTGCAACATGGAATTAGCTTCGGGCAAAGCACTTATTATTAGTAACCCCAATGTCAACCATGTGTTGTGATAACGGCCAGATCATGACAACGGCTAGTTGAGGAATACAAGTAGCTGAATCAAAAATTCGCGGGAATGGGACTTAATTTAATACATCAGCAAAACTATATACATGCTAATTTCTGCATCAGAAAGGAGAATAAATCTATATAATTTATGCATAGAGGATAATTAATTTTATTTGTTGCAGTTAATAAGTTCAGACACCTGGGTAACATGATTAGGTAATGAAGGGTCCATAAACACGACAATACTTGACAGGATGCAAATAGAAAATAGGGCATATTATGCCAACAGCAGACTATTGAGAAGCAAAGTAATTAGTCGTAACACAAAAATAAAAATATATAAGACACTTATCAGACCGGTTGTTACTTATGGGGACAGACATGGGCGTTGTCAAAAAAGAAACAAAAACACTAAGCAGGTTTGAAAGAAAGATTGTTAGGCGTGTTATGGCCCGCTTAAATAAGGTGACGAATGGAGAATAAGAAATAACCAAGAGACAGATGAGGTATTGAAGCATGAGGACACTGTAAGATTCGTAAAGGCTCAACGAATACAATCGCCAGCTCATGTAGAGCGGATGGATGATCAGCGTATGCCAAAGAAAATCTTGAGGGTGCGAGTCTATAAAAGGAGAAAGAGGGGCAGACCTAGGATAAGATAGTTGAATGATGTGCTGGAAAATCTAAGAAGAACGGACGTAGGGGTTACACTGAGATGGCATTGGAAAAGGAGACATTGGAGAAGATTGGTGTTGGAAACCAGGGCTCACGTTGGGCTGTAGTACTAAAGAAGAAGAAGAAGAAGAAGAAGAAGAAGAAGAAGAAGAAGAAGAAGAAGAAGAAGAAGAAGAAGAAGAAGAAGAAGAAGACGTGGTAACAGCCAAAAAGGTGTACATGTACAGTAATATAAAATATTATAAAACTATATAATAATTGTGGAGACCCTGTTACATTACCCTTGTCGAGAAAACGATATACTAAAAACACTAAAAGAAATGTAGATATACCCCAATTGTAACATCACCCTTGAATATGGTTGTGATTTACTCTGTTCTGTTCTCGTCGAATAAACGTACAAAATTACAGTTTTCTTGTAGGCCTATATGCCAGAACTCACAGTTTGGGGTAACATACACTTTTAGTTTTCCGCAAGATATTGTATTACTTACTACGATTTGTAGCAACAAACTTATAGCCTGTCTGTATAAGCTAATCTGAGGTCCTGATTGTGTAACTTTGCCGAACACGGTTGACACGAAACTTCAGTTGCGTATTACCACTCCAGTTCGATTTGACTATCACTTAAGAAACACTAATCAAGAAACGAGAAACAAGAAAATTTGTTCATTCAAGAACATATTTTTAAGAACGTGCTGACGTATCTGTGTTTAAGGAATTAAATTTAATAAAATATATGTAAATACACAGAATTCTCTATTTACAACAGCGGCGAATTTCCGACGGGACGCAGCGCTGGTACGGGGGAGCGCACGGGAATTTTGGGGAAATTTAATGGGAAATCTATAATGTCATTCAAGATCTTGCTTCTTCAAAGTCAGGTTGAGTTGAGTTTTAATAATTTCTTAGGACTGAACAATAATAAGATATTTTAAACGAATAATCCATTGATAATAAAATTAATTTAGCAGAATATTATTTTTTTTAAGCTATGAGAAAGTGTACTAATATAAGTAATATGTACTTTAAAAATGTTTACTTTTTGATAAACATTTTTTTTAATTATATTACTAAATCTTTTAAAATGAGTTGTTTTACCCTTTCAGATTGTAGACTTATATTTATTAATTAAATATTAGGCCTAAATGTTGGACTATTCAAACAAGTACTGTGCCGTGTAATGAGAATTAGCATTCCAAATCAACATAAAAATCTATTTTATTTTTGTTTTAGTTTTATTACTGACTTAAAATCTATCATAATAATAAAATGGTATTAATTTGTAAATGAGGAAATAAACATCTGCAAATTTATGATTAACTTCTTACTAATTAATTAATTTTTTAATGTTATTATGTTGTTCTTAATTTTATTTAAAATGATCATGTGTAAACTTTTACAAAATTATTCTTGAATATAGAGCATTTTAAAATAAATCATTTTCAAATACTTTTTACTGAAATAAAAGATGAATGATAAAAAGTCCCAAAGAGACGAGTGATTCACAACTGTCGAAAATGTGATAAAATAGGATAATAAGTTTTCCTGTTTAAAAGTGGGAATGAACTGCCTAGAGCCACAAAATCCCCAATTCTCACAGATTTAAAAGTGTCAGATGCTTTCAACATATATACAATCACATAACGCTATATTTTTAGTAAAAGGATATGCACTGTTATAACAGATGGGATATCCGCAACTCAGATGTATAGTACACAACTAGATTTCCATAACTGTCATTCTCTCGAGTGTGGTTAATTTGAAACTTCAACTGAAAATTATTGAGCGTTTCGAAATCTATATAGTACTTCAACAAATTAATTTTATTCCGCTAAGTTTTACTGTGTTAAATACTGCAATCGATAATGTTACAATAGTCTTCTGTCAACAGCAACTACCCTTAGTGGTGCAGAAATTATTATCCGTATATCACACGGATGTTAGAAGAGTTAGAAGTGAAAACGTTTCTTTTAATTCTTTTATGTATAGTGTAAAATATCTATGTTTACAACTTGAAAAAAGTCATAATGTTTTGGGGATAAGTCAATTTACCAATTATTGTTTTTCTTTCTTCTTCAGTATCAACATTTCCAGGATTTATGATGATTGTTATTATATACCTTTTCCTAAATTATCGCGTTTACTTAATTGATTTACAATTTAATCAACTTACTGGAAGCTTGTCTTTGAGGAAGGACTAAAACCGTGTCATAGGTTACAAACAATAAAATACATGATGCCAATGAAATAATTAATGGTGTTATATAACGGCGACACCACGGGAAAAACACAATTTACTAATAGAATAATTAACCAAATTGTAGTTTTGTAAGTAAACTTGACGTGGAAAATGTGAAACTAGTTTTGAAAAATACACTTATCTAATATCAGGAGATTTTTCTACAACTGACACAGACCCTGAAAGGCTATCCTCGTTAGCATACTTACAGATGTGTAAATATTATTAGGCTAATTTCGATTTAAAATGTTGTAATTTAAATTTAAAATTTAAAATTAAATTCTTAAATTAATTCTTAAATTTAATTATTTCTTATTCTAAATAAGTGGAATGTTTTATTAAATATTATTTTTTAAATGTTGGTATAACTTATTTTTCATGCATTAAAAATATTTAGAGATTTAAAAAAATTTTTCAAGTGATATTACAGCATTTAGGAATATTTGTTCAGACACAAGTCATGTCGTCCTACAATTAATAAAGAAATCAACATACTAACATTATAATTTTAACAGTAACATTGAATTATATTTTGGTGCTGAAGCATTGTTTCGCGTCATTACAGATTACTTGGAAATTTTTAGTGCAGTTTTTACAATGTTTTAGTAGATTTTAAAACGTTCTAATTGAATCGTTATATCGTTTGCGTTTTGTTGATAATTTTTGACTGTGGTCAAGCAAAATACTAGTGCTCTTTCTTGAAGGACAGTGGTTCTAGCCAAGTATTTTCTGGGATAAAAATGTTTTGTACTTCTGTATAAAAATGTTAGTTATTCTAATAATTTTCAATACTCTATGCTACCTTTATATTCTAAGAAAAAAATGAATAAAACTTAATATAGGCTAAGTTGTGACGGTGCAGACAGAAACAAAAATAGAAAAGTTAAAAGAAGTTAATCAATAGTGAATAGTATTTGACGAGTGAATAGTCATTACGTGGAAGTGACACATCCACCCCACCCCACACCTCCATATCCACAGATCCAAAATTAATCTGTGGTAAATATTTTGCTTCACGACAAAAATTAATAATTTATTTATGTGTGCGAAAATTATATTATCATTTCTTTCATTTCCACACTGATTGGCTCTACGTATAACTAATTTACTGTTATACGTTTATCGTAAACAACTTGGTGATCATCAATTATTCAATATACGATTTACCACTTTAAACTACTGTTTCAACCATTAAATAGCCTGTTAATATTCAGTGGCACGCGTATTTAAGCGCAGTGGTCGTTAAAAAGCCTGTTATCGGCTCCCTAAATTAGGTTATTACAAAATATCCTCCGAAAGTAGGTCAAGCAAGCAATTCGTTCATTAGGTAGGGAAGAACGTGACGTAATTTTGTGAAAATTCTCACAAAATTATACACTTTTGTCATTGGCAGAACTGTCACTATAAAATGTGTTTGGTAATATGATTGTTGTTGAGAAACGTAAGAATTAAACCAACGGACGAAGCCAATAACATCACAGACACGAAGAAAGCTAACCCGAAAAGTACAAACGACCATTTGATGTTACTGACAGCACCTGTAAGTTTTTGTGATGCTATTTCTTGATAACAACTCAATTGTGGAGCACACAGAATTACAGTTACAAGTTTTCAGCGGTAGCTAAGCAGCCGTTGTCTCTGATTCGGAAGTTTACAGATACGCAACCAAGACGCAGTGAACCAAAGAAAGGTCCTACTAAGCTGTGTTATCGAAGCTCGAGATTTCCGAAAGTGTTGTTGACTAGTCTCCTTTCGGAATCGTCAACCCCACTCACGGAATTTGTTCGAAGGCGGCAGACGACTAACAAGCGTCTAGGTCTGTACTCCCTGGGGTAACCATGGAGCCGTGTGTGGCTCATCAGAGCTTTATTAGGGACGTCAAATGCGCGTAGCGAGGATTGTTCTGTTTCCGAACAATCAAATGAGTAGAAAAGTGCACGAACGCGCAACCTCGTATGATCCTGGCGTTCAGCACCTGAAGCCTCTTTAGTACAACACACCTCGTCACACTGTCTGTCTGTCAGTTACAATTTTGAGCATGTTTCTATAATATTATTAGTGCAGAGGTTCGTGACGTTTAATTACAATCTTTTTTATTACTTACTACCGTTTAGTACCTGCTTCAGTAACCGGCTACAACGAGCTAAAATATATCCAGACACAGATCGAGTTTCACACTGGAGGTCATGAGTCTGTACGGCTCGCCGAATCCGAACGGAGAACTTGTATCTCTAAGTGCCGGCTAAGCTGAATACAATGATAGCACTCTAAGGTTACGCGGTCTTGCATGTCCATCAGTTGCAAACCGAAGTGAGATGATTCATTTAAAGTGTCCGTTAGTTTTATACCCAGAGATATATAAATCTGAAAATTTAGTATCACAATAGTATACGTATGGTATAGCACACGTACATATGAGAAGTGTAAAATGAGTGAAGAAAAGTACAGTGACAAGTATCGATGCTTCGAAGATTCGATGCTTGAATGATTGAGAGCGATGATATCCAGAATTACAGTTACTACAATGAATGTGTATTTGCATTTGCGCTTGAACTTTTTTTCTTAATTATGATTATTATACAAGCGTGTTTTTAAGTTTTGTGTAAGGCAGGGCCGAGACATTAAATCGCTGGTCCAATTATCACGAAGGTCTGTAACACACTTTCTATTTCGTTCTTTGCCACACTCTCTGCCAAGTTACTATTTAGCACAATGGCACACAGAATCCCATTAAGGAGCTCAAATTTAGAAGCAGCCATTGTACGTAGGGGACAAAATCAAAAGTTCTGAATTCACCTGCTACCGAAGGACTATGCGGATTCGTGACCCACTACTGATATTGAGAAAAGACTACATTGACAATAAAACGCAGGTGTGGACTAGTAACTATTAAGTACTGTGTGGTACAAAATGACAATACCGCAACTTAGTGCCACCCCTCCTCTCACCCTTTCACTTTACAACGGTAATTTCTTATAATTACGTCCAGTTACACTTTGTTATATATTTCTATAAAAAGTATAAAATGAAAGGAATCAAAACGGTTTTCCATGCTCTTAATAGATTATGCACAGAATTAATTCTATTTTACTAAAATAGTATTTTAGGAACGTTCTATAAATGATTCACATTATAAATGTAAATTTCGAAAAAGTAATAAAAATTATATTTGTAAACAAAACTAACTGTAGCCTACCATTCATGCACACTTAATACGCAACTCCAGAATATCAGAAAAGAAAAGTAATCTAACAATATACGTAAAAAAATTCATTCTCCAAAAACGCACACTGAATTTAAAATGTGCATTGAATGTGCAGCATGTGCATTGTTGTACATAGTTACAATGGTCACACGGATCGTCGTGTTTCAACAGTAGAAACAAAATAACTGACACCAGATGAAATCGCTATTTAGAACTTTAATGACATATTAAATAATTAAAGATTACAATAAACTGTCTTATAGTTTGGCATTCGCAGATGACTTTGGTATACTCTCTGAACATCTGATATCTGCAGTAACACAAGTTAATTTTTTAGAGGACAGGCTAGTAGAACAGGCTTGAGAATTTCTGCAGAAAAAAACTAATTTCTCCCGAACATTAAAAATGCACCAAAATTCCTGCTAACAGATATTGGTCGAAGAAAGAGGGTTAGAAAATTTAAGTATCTAGGAAAAATAATTCAAGAGAATTGTTTAGAAAAATCTTCTATAGAAGAAAGGATTCATAAAATGGAATGAGCATATTATATATATATTACAGGTATAACTAAAGATCTTTACAATAAAAAGTGCATATTTAAAAATGCGAAAATAAGACATTACAGTACAGTAGTAAGGCCTAGATGCAAGTAAATGTCTAGCATTGAATTATAATTTAGACAAACTAGACATATTGGAAAGACGAATTATTAGGAAAGTATTAGGCCCACGAAAAACTTCAGAAGGTTGAAAATTAAGAAGTAATAATGAAATATATCAATGTATAGAAAATATATCAGAAATAGTGAGAGAAAAAAGACTAGTATTTTTTGGACATTTATATAGAATGGACGACAATAGGTTAACAAAACAGTGGCAAAAATGTCAACATCAAGTTTGATTAAAGAAGTCAAAAAGGATTTAGAAAAAAGTAATATAAACGCAGAAGAAGCAATTGAAAGAGAAGTTTTTCGAGCAAAATTATTAAAAATGGAATGAGTCTAGTGTAGGAGAGAGAAAACGCAGGTTGAAACTGGACTGAAGACAGGAAGAAGAGACATAGTGAAAAGACGAAAGAATATTGGAGAAAAAGAAAAGAACAAGCAATAAAGAAATGAAATTGGCATCTGGTCCTCAGATGGCCGATACAAAAACAACTGTCTTATAGAAGAGTTCTTTGATCTAGCG
This sequence comes from Magicicada septendecula, assembly GCA_034769895.1. NCBI lineage: Eukaryota > Metazoa > Arthropoda > Insecta > Hemiptera > Cicadidae > Magicicada > Magicicada septendecula. The sequence continues at coordinate 447,104,332 of CM068369.1, forward strand.
ATTGTCTAACACACACCGAACATATCAAACAACAAATGTCACCTAATTAACAGTGTCGCATTAAACAGTACAAGTCACTAATAATACAGATGTCAGCACTCAACAATTCACAATTACACTAAACATCTGTATAACACACAGCAACTCCGATGACATACAATGAATCCAAAATCCAAAACAGCACGCTGCTTCGGAAACCGTGTTTTTCTATTTCGCCTGTATGGCGTAGTATGTGACATAACTGACCTGCATGTCGATAGAATAATCGACCACGATCAGAAAGGCGCGCCAAGTAGGATCATATGCATTACGTAATCCTTCCGCTCACACTGCGCGTACCAAGTGTCACGTGCCGCACGTGTCGTCTATCATCTCGGCTTAGCAACATAAATGTGAGTTACTGTACATATTCTTCATTGTTGCAATAACAAAAACGTAAGGTTTCACAGAAGTACCTCGGAATATTCGTAAACTGGGCATGAGAGTTATGCTGTAAATTGGCAACACAACGGATGGGGCAGGTAAGCGGTTAAGGGTTAAAGAGGGATACCGTTCAACCAGTCTTTGCAATTTAGAGACTTTATTCTCTTAAATTCTTGGGTACTTCTAAAGCAGTAAGCACATGGGATTTCTCAGCCAGTCAAAGTAAAACAATAGTTTTGCCACCCGGCGACTACTTCTAAAGAGAAACAAGTATGAAAATAAAAACGATAACAAATAAAATCATAAAATTGATTACTTATAAAATAATACCAACTTTGTCACTACTTATTGCCACACTGCTAAATACTTCGTTCTTGACGAGGCCTTTCGGTGTCTCCACCATCTTCAGGCCACCACCAGGTTTAAGACCTGAAGATGTTGGAGACACCGAAAAGCCTCGTCAAGAACGAAGTATTTAGCAGTGTGGCAATAAGCAGTGACAAATTTAGCAGCAGGTCTCCACCAGGTTTAAGACCTGCAGATGGTGTAGACATCGAAAGGTCTCGTCAAGAACGAAGTATAATGAAGAAAGTTGTGTTAGTGGTTAAAATCACAAACAGAATTATCACTGTTGCACACCACTATAAAAATATTATTCCGATTAGCGCTTTTAAGCTTCACAGCTCATCGTCAGATCGGAAATGAACAAACAGACATGAAACCAAACCCTTCACTCCCCCACCACCAATGTACACACACAACAAGCTATAATTCAAATGTCCCTTCCCAACCTCTGAGCCCTGTCACCCCCGTCTGGACAGTTACATATTTTTCTAGCACATTCCTTGTGTGTGTGTGTGTGTGTGTGTGTGTGTGTGTGTGTGTGTGTGTGTGTGTGTGTGTACATTCCTTTTAAACCTAGCCGCCCACAAGTAGCCGCGCCCACAATTGTGAATGAGAAAGACGGCTAGGTTTAAAAGGAATGTACACACAAGGAATGTGCTAGAAAAATATGTAAAGTCCAGACGGGGGTGACAGGGCTCAGAGGTTGGGAAGGGACATTGGAATTATAGCTTGTTGTGTGTGAGCAGTGGTGGTGGGGGGTGAAGGGTTTGGTTTCATGTCTGTTTGTTCATTTCCGATCTGACGATGAGCTGTGAAGCTTGAAAGCGCTAATCGGAATAATATTTTTATAGTGGTATGCAACAGTGATAATTCTGTTTAAGAACGAAGTTTTTAGCAGTGTGGCAATAAGTAGTGAAAAAGTTAGTGTTAAGATGGCTGCTAATAAAACTAGCGAAACTGGATATAAAATAATACACGTTTTGTTTAAATTGATTAGTTATTGATAAAAATTAAATAAATAAATTACTTCCATAAAATTATCAGTATGGTACAGCACTGTAGTAGCATATACGTACCAGGCACTACTGGATGATACTGATATCACGTTTTGTAAAACACATGGTTTTGCGAGATAGTACTGAGAAAATGAGCATACATGGAAAGATAGATGATGAGAGGAGAACAGATAGATCACCCGGCTGATTTATCAACAAGTTACCATACGTTACATATGTGTAAGCTCTACACTTGATGTAATGAGGATATTTGAATATAGACGGAGACGAAGACCAACGGTGGAGCTTCAAGTCATGAGTCGCGCGTTCGCAGTCATCACCGGCATATAATAAAGGAGTTAAATCTAAAATTAATTGTTTTATTTATGTGGCGTAATAAAAGTTTTTTCAACACGTTCGCTTAAAAGTTTCAAGCCGCTTTATTTCTTTTGACGTTGTAAAGAAACGATTACCCCGGCTCTAATAAATCGTAGAAAGTAGACAGTGAAGATTGAAGCGCAACATTGTTTCACTTGACGATGGGCCGTTGTCACAGAGTTGCAGTTCACTTGAAATAAAGTCGGCTCAGTGCCAGTGATAAATGCGTTTAAAGTGCAGATAAACACAAGCCAAAGTGTCCTCTTGCCTGCTCTTCTTTTTTATATGTATTGCCTAACCCAGGGTCGGCTTTATTTCCCTTAAAATAAAGTGTTCCGGGAGTTAATTAAAAGCGTGGTAGGGGTGAGATGGTGACGCTTGATAGTGGAAACGAAGTAATCAAGAAACAATGCTTTCCGCTTTACGGCGTCTTGCCCTCTTCAACCCCCCCCCCTCTATGATCTCTACCCCTACCACTGTATTACGGCTACGAAAAATCCCATTCAGAGTTCGCACTATCTCAGTACGTGCAGTCATCATAGACAGACACTATCAATTGAAAAATAATCGTTTCTTCTAAGTAGAATTATAACGTTTGGTATTCATGACGGCTTTCCATTGCTATTCGCCGCCTGAATGAGAAAAATAAATCACAGAATTATTTTAAATTCTCTCTGAGCACACGCTTACGCTAATAAAAATTTCATTTCTATTTCTGTAAATTATTATGCTAATAAATAATTTCCCCGTCGTGTTTATAGTAATTTCACTTGTAGGGTTTAAAAAAAAATCTCTCACGAACGTTACAAGTTGCAGTCTTACTTTAATAACAACCGAGATACTTAAAACGTTTATGAATAAAAAACTCTTATTGAAACTAATATTCATTCGCAAACTCGAGTCTTCACGTTGAGCTTGCTTTGTAAAACTAGTTAAGCATGTCTGTATAAAAGCCAGTGACTTAAAATCTCTAATGCTGGAGATTTTATCTAGCTATTAATTAATGAACAGGCAGATTGTACTAATGTAGACAATATTACTGAGCAATTAATACATTTCTTTGTAACAAGAATGGTTTTTTAATTATATTTCACAGTATTTAAAACGTTTTTATTTCCTATCAAACTTATATTGTTATTTCAACGCCTAGCTGATCTAAGAAATGACAAGGCTGTTCAAGGTGAGAACAGCATATCATAATTGGCAAGGTAAGGACTTATAAAAATTAAAAAAAAAATAAATACAAACTTTTCAATACATAAAATTGCTACTGTTTTATAGTTAATTTAGTATATAATAAACATGTGTCGCTTCTATATTAGTGCCTAAAATATACAAAAATATACCGCCTCTGCGTGGCGGTTATTTAAAAAAGACACCCTTTTGACCTAAATTCTAACTAATTTATTTTCTGTATGTGTTTGCAGTACTTATGTAAAACCTGTGTTTCTAGATTTATCAAAACAGATTTTTTAATAAAGTGTGTCAGCGGAAAACCCAGAACACAAACGAGAGTTTTAATAGTTACGTATGAGAAAAGATACAGAAGACTATTTTTGTACGTAATGAGACATTACAAGTGAAGAGGGTAGTCTATGCAGTTTCAACTTACAACGATGGAAATATAAATAACGGAATGGCATTAGGAAAAATCGGCTGCAAAATCACAAAAACACCATTGTAGGGCAAAATGAAATAAGAATTCTGAAGGCGAAAAGCGCGACAGAAAATTTGACCAGAGAAAGCCCAAAAAGACAAAAAAGTGACAGAAGAAGTCTACAGGATAAAGGTAATAATGAAAATGATCCAGCGTATGGTATATTAGTATATTAGTGACGTATGTTATGTATTATAAAATGCTTCATTTTTAGTTTTTCGCGAAGTACCGTAAATCTCATTTTTTGCTTTTCGCTAACAATTTCTCGGAGACTCCGTAAGGTATAGAATAAAATTTCGAAGACCATCTTCATTACTTGATTTACAAGATAAACTAAATAAAATTTTAATATATACATTAGTAAGTTAGCTAGCAGCCCAAAAATTTTTTAATTTTTTGTGCAGTAATGTCAAAAGTTATAAAATATTTTTTACAAGGAGAGAAAAAACAGTTGGAACATCTTGTAAACGAACAGTTTGTTTTTTCTTTGAAACCTGCATCACAAATAGGAGATAAGAAACTGATTTCAAAAAGGACCCACTTGAGACAATTTTGTTCAAAATCGGCGGTATTATGTAAGAAAATGTCTGGCTCCAGTTTATATAGTTTTTAAATTAACTAATAGTTATAAATTCAAATAATGAAACCTTCCTGTGGGCAAAATATAACACTACTACTCTATTACACGTTATTTAACTACGTTATTTACACGTATTTGCAAGGTTAGTAATTTTCGTAAAGTCTCTGGACGATTGTTCCCATACAGATGTAATATTATAAGGTTAAGGTTATTGTGCGGTATGTTCGTTGTTGTCCGTTAAGCCTCTTTGTCAAAATCGTAATTTTAACTTCAGGCTTAATGGAGCAAAACAAATGAGGAAGACTAATGAGGATATTTAGTGATCATTAGTCTCACAGTATTTATAATGAGACTAACTAATGAGTCTCATTAATTTATCATTAATGAGTGATCATTAGTGATAGTTATTATTTTACCTCACCATTTGATGACGAAGATAGAATTAGTGAAGCTTTTATATTCCTTTAAAACTATATTGTATTCCTTTCGTTGGTAATAAATAGGCCTATCTGTTATGTAGTTGTTCTAATTTTTACTATATATATTTTAATTAATTGTACGTTGATATACCATCAACTTTAAAAATATTGTTCCGTTTTAAAAATTACGTACCTATATTTTGAAATGATTACACAACTTATTGTTCAGAAAATAAACAATGTTTTCTTTAACGCAAAATCGTTCTTAGAATAGCGGTTCCTAGACTTAAGCTGTGATAAGTTTAGAAAAGATTTGTTCTCAGAAAAACGTTACAACTAATATATCATGACGACCAGTTTGCAAGACCGAGGAAAATAATACAAGCAGTGGGAGAGACTGTTGATGTGCGTTCTATTGAAGCGTACGACGACGGGCAAGCCCAGTGGGAAATCAGAGCTAAACCTCTAACAGAAGTTGTCAAAAGAAAGCTAAATCCTGCTCAGGATTATGTATCCACTCGTCTCTCTGATATAGATATTCGTTCGTAAAGCTTGAAATCATATACCGAGACGCAAGTACAATAGCTTTTCATTAGACGACTCATAACTGTGAAAGTTTCCAACTGTGCAGTGATGCCCACGTTGTTATCTAGTCTAGCGCGTTTGTGATCCTCGAGTAACTTAAAACCATGGGAACTGAAGTCGCTTATTAGTGTATTTTAACTACCGTAAATACTTAACGTATTTCGTTTATTATGAAGGTATATTGCTGCCCGAATTCTAGTTAAACATCGCTGAAATAGAAATAAAAACAGATTTTCTATCAAATTTGTGTAGAAATAAATAACATAAATTTATGTAAATATAATTTATGTATTTTAGTGATCTTAAATTATTACTTTATTTCACCTTATTTAAGAATAGTACAATAAGCCTGTGCTAAGAATATAAGTCCAGATATACTTTATCTTTGGGATTTACGATGACGCGGTCAAAAATGAATAACAAAAAGGATTAATTTAAATAAGAAACCCTAATGTTTAATCGTTCTAAATCTCGACCCATAAAGAAGTAATACTAACTCCTAACAGATAACTCTTTACGCCTGGAACTTCACCTACAGGAAATATTTTAAAGCTACAGATGCGCTGACCAATAATGAGTATTAAAAATTAAAACTTAAAGTAAAACTCAAAATCCTAAGCTCTATTTTCGATACGAAAAAATCGCCCTCTAAACGAAACTGCAACACTAATTTGGAAATATAAAACCTATAACTCAATAACAATAAACAGAGTCTTGGAAGCCTTCCCAACGTCGATCAGAAAAAACTGAATAAACATGGTTACAGCTTACATTTTAATCTATTTACATATTATTTTTCGGCTTCATAAAAACGATGATTTCTAAGTTACTGTAGTTTGCTGTTTACGAAACGACGCAAGAATGTACTCTGCTTTAGAACAAAAACCAAGCTTCACTGCTCGATAGCCTTAAACACCCTTGATGTAGGCTTATATCCCCCCCCGATGTTTATTTTACACGTAAAAAGTTCTTTCTTATTCAGTTTACTATAATGAGTAGGTCGAATATTTCTCGTTTCCTGTATTAATTTATTTCTTTGTCTGTACTTACATTCCAACATATGAAGGATAAAGGCCAGAGTGCAGTCAGAACAGATTCATCCAACGATATATTTTGGGACAGCATCCCCATATAGTTTTAACCTGATCATCGCCGCCATCAGATTTTCATAGTAGGCGAGGCATTAGCCATTATGGCGTTTGCTGCAATAACTTCACATCTTGGTAAGTAATGTTAACTCTGATTATTACCAATTTGTTGATCAACTTGGTAATACTGTTTTTATTATCACACCCACCAGCGCACTCAGACACGCATATTAGTGGTACCTTAAAACATTGGTTTTGCACTAGAAGAACTAAATTTTATCAAGAAGAAATAACAATTTGATGACTAATAACTATTACAATCTGGAAAACATTTTTAAAAGTCAGTTTCTCAAACGTTTCTTTTTGTTTGTTATCTCAGCACGTTTAAGAACTTCTTCATAAACGTTTCCTCTGTTCGTTGTGTCAGCACTTTCAAGAACGTCTTCTTTGTTAACTTTACCGACTCAACAGAATTAACACTGTTGCACACCATTATAGAAAAATTATTCCAATTAGCGCTTTCAAGGTTCACAGCTCATCGGGAAATTTGAAGACATAGAAATTTCCGATCTGACAATGAGCTGTGAAGCTTGAAAGCGCTAATCGGAATAATTTTTCTGTAATGGTGTGCAACAGTGTTAATTCTGTTTGTGATTATAACCACTAACACAACTTACTTAATTAAGTTATCCAATTCAGTGTACTTTCAGCAATGTACTTCTAAAATTTGAAGTAAATTTCAAATGACTAACATTATATTTTCTTCCTCCCGTATTATCGACACCTTCTGACTTGCTCCGTATGTATATAGTTGAGAAGTTTTTTTCCAGGTTTATTTCTTTAGTAGTAAACAATACATTTACTGCTGTTGAAAGTGGGGTTTGTTTGTCAAATTATGCTCACACTATACTCAAAATTACTCCGTCCATCCCTATTTACTAAACACTTAAGTATGTGAATTCTCAAACTTCTTGTTTATTTACTATTGCGTTCACGTTCGTCCCTGTTGGAAGCCGTAATTTTTGTTCTTCTGATTTTGGTCTTTAAATTGTATAGCGCATATATTCTACTGACAACTTCTTCATTTATTTATAACTGTTTATTCAGCACTTGTTCGTCCTTATAAATGAAGACGCCCTTGATAAAGTAGGTGAATGAAGTGAAATATGCAAAAAGTAGTACACCAAAGAGATAAACTTATTATACGACACAATTATATATCACGAAGGAATTATGAAAATAAACACTAGAAAGTGCGATGAATAAGAAGATCAAGACTCCAATACACGAATCAAATAGTACATAATGTATATTGCAATTCCTATGAAGCAATGAAGGAAAAGGGAAAAAAAACGGTTCCTGTACAGAACAACTGCCAACCAATTTATGAATACTGAGGATTACGGTGGAAGAAACCACCTAACTGATGGTTTGTATAGGATGTCACTTCACGTTTGTATGACATCGTTTTACAAAGCACTTGGAAAGCCAACACTTGTAGAACACTTGCGTCAAGTTTCGGATGTCAAGGCGTTTTCAAGTTGAAATACCTCCACCAAGTGATGGTTAGCAAGTCACTTTATACTAGCGAGTTTACGTAATGACCTCCACAACGTGTAAAAACTCGGTGAATAATTTCTGTCAATGTAGAAATTCCTAGGTATTCCGTTAAAATAAAATTTTCCATTTTTGCTTTGCGACTAAAGTACACGAATAATATTCTCAACAAACGTTTGTCGAGAATTCAAAATTTAAGTTGGTCGACTTAGAAAACTATTTTTCCATTTCTTTCAGCCTTTAAAGTAAACGATGTAAGTAAACGTATCTTGTGCATAGAAATTAAATAAAATTTTAAATTAAAATAAAATATCGTATTAATCATCAAGAAACACCAATAATTCAAAGACTACTGTATGGAGAAGGATGACAGCATATCACAAATTAATATATAAGCATTGATTTAAGCTATTTATCTTAATTACGATTCGTAGTTACCGAAGGATACACTAATCATAGCCGGGGAAAGGAAGGGTAGACTTGGAAGCTCTGTGGATTTACGAAATAGAGGAAGCAGTGTACTTGAGGAACATGAAGCTAGTAGACAGAGATAATTGAAGCGAGTGTGTGTGTGTGTGTGTGTGAGAGAGAGAGAGAGAGATTTTTGATTTCATACTGCAAAGTAAAAATTTAGTATCGTGAACATTTCGTGGTACGGACGTGTGATATGGCGGGACATGTTTAAAATACAGTCTGGGTACATTCACAATGGTTACAATTACGGTTCTTTATTTTGGAAAACTCGAAAACAGCACTTTAAAAAATGAGGCAAATAAAAATAATTTTCGCCTTTGAAACATTTTAAAGCCATTTAAAATATTAAATATGACAGGTAATCGTGTTATACGAGTATGCGCTCGTAACATAAATACTGCAAGCATGTACATAATACAGGTGTCAATAAAATAAAGCAACCAGCTGTTATCTGATTACAACTAATTAAAATAAATGTTTCGTTTGGTTTTACATTCTTCGTGGAAACAATTTTACGTTCTTTTGATATCACTTTAATACAATTAGACAATTATGTAAAAGTAATTTTTGCATGACTATTTCAATATTGACAATTTAACTTTAAAAAATTTGGAAAGATCATTCAAAGGCTCAAAATAGTAGGTAGGTTAAAAGAATAATGTAATGTAAATTTCCAATACTGTATTTAACGATTTTTTTAATAATATATTTCAGTGAATTCACATCATCACTCTGCAAAACATAAGCGGTTTTTCTTAACGATGTTAAAATACGCCGTCTCATTAAAACAGACAGACTTACTGACGTTATTTAATAAAATATAAAAACAGTAACGTCTAGAGAACAAACATCCAATTCTACGTTTTACCTTTTAATTATTTCGAATCTACGCTCAAAGCATGTTTCGGTTTGACAATTTAGACGTTGTTAGGCCTACTCATTAGTTGATTTCAAGTACAATCAAAAGTCATCGAAAAAGATGGATGTTGTTTAGTTCTAGTTAGCCGGCCGGGCGCAGGATAAAATAGAGCTTAAAAAGTCGGGCAAGTCCAGCCAATTCTGGTAATCTAGTAAGCCTACACACGGTCACCTTCAACCGTGACAATGTTAATTTTACTAATGGAGACAGACTATAGCGTGAAAATTACGTTAAAAAAAAGACATTTACTTTAACTCTTGATTTCATCTTTACATTACTTAATATCCTGCAAACCCAGTTTATTTTAATGATAACGAATTTATATCTGAACAATAGTTTTTCTTTCAAAATACAGTTGAACAAGACTGGCATCTGAAATAATTTTTTTATAGTGAGGACAGCTCCTTACAAGTATAATTAGTAGGTGATAGTGATATATTATATGAAAAATGCAATTATAAATGAAAAAAAAAGAAAATAATATAAAAACGAAATGTGTTAAGCTACAGCTGGTGAATTGGCATTTACTTAAACTATGCTGTGTGAAGGCACTTCTCAGCATTACTAGAATGAGTCATACATCGTTCCTTTATTTTCCCTGAGGAAGTCTCTCAGTTATTTATCAGTGTTGTCTATGTAACTGTCTTGTGTGTAAATTGTGAAGTGTATGTAAGTCTTAAAAAAGGAAATTATGTAGTCATATGTATTGAGTGTATAACCAATGTCATGACAGGTAGTGAACTATCCACCACATGTATTGAAGCTATGTTATATCCATACATGTTTTTGAATTTAAAATCAATGTTAATTTTCATATAAATGAATTTAATGGAACTTAGTAACTTTTCTCAATTTGATATTCTTGAATTATATTAATTATATATGTATATAATGATTCTGAAACATGTATTTAAAGTTTTAAGGATAGTTTGGAACTTTTTAAAATTACATTTGGTATCATGTCTTGTAAAGCAACTAATTAAAAAAAAAAATCTGATGAACATTTCTTAATTTAAAGAACCTTTGGGACAATTTTCAGATACTTGAAGGTAGCCATTTCAGTTTTAAGGCTTAACCTTGTGAAATATGTATACATTTAAAGAGTTGTTAAGCAAGGGGGTTAAATATTTCTTTGAAAATTCACAGGTACTGTCATGATTTTTTTTTTTTGGGTAAAGTTCACTTTCCAAGAGTTTGAGAAGGTTGTATATTGTGGTGGGTTAAAGTCAGTCGGATGATTCTTGGTGAATCTGTAGTTATTTAATTTTACTTAAAGAAAAGGGCTCTAGTGTCATGATTCTCCTCCTGGACTCTACATGTATACATATTTAAAGTTTTTTTTTTGAAAGAAAAATTAAGAGGTTTCAAGTTTGTAAAAATGAGTAATTGTATCATGTTCTGAAATGATTTTATAAATAACATTTTTGAAAAAAGAGTAAAACCCTTAAGGTTTCATCATTGTGAGAATTTTAAAAGGAAATAAGAACCAATAAATGTTGATTGTTGAGTTTTGGAAATTGAGGTCACTGCATTAATTAATTAACCTAATGGTTCCCCAGCACGATGCTTTTCTTCCTCTAGGAGGCACCCTCCTAGTTCTAAACAGGTGAGCCGGTCGTCCAGGTAAGCTATAGAAATATAGATATATATTAAGAAAGTTAAAATTATGAAATTTGGAATAGTTTAAAGCGTTGTCAAGTCAATTCGATTTTCTTGATACTCGATGGTGGGGGAAGTTGGTAATGGAGGGGATGATGTCAATAATAGCGGCTCAACGTAAACACTTGGAAAGTTAAAACCTTAGCTATACCCTGATTAACGAAAGAAAGTGACTGGCGGAGCGGCCGCGCGGCGACCGAGTTTGTAGTAAAAACATTCCACTTTATAACCTCGTGGAAACGTAAAATACAGGGCGAGAAATGTCTAATGAACTGTATTTTAATCGTCAATTAAAGACGTTTTTAACAAACTTTTCTAATTTTTAAAATCTCTTTTCAATAAATTTACATTGTGAGTTAAAGAAAAAAATACACGAATTTGAATTAAAAAATTAGGGTTTATCGTCTTTATTACGTAAGAACTCAGAGGTTAAGCATCGGGGAAAAATTTCTTGTAGACAAATGGTAGTCCACCTTCTTTAGTACAATATATCAAAAATTGAGATTCCTACGATTAAAATTAACGACGTTATTAATTTTTTTCTAATGTCCTGTTAACTCAGTTGTTAAAAGTTGTACACGAATGAGATTTGCGTGACGCTCTCTTTAGATAACTAAATGTAGAAGACATATACAACTTACACCTTGTACGTGATAGGAATACTACAATGGATTAATATATAAAGTGAATTTCACAGAGAGCAATGCGTGGCGCTCTGCGGCGGAAGTACAGTCAGAACCTATTGGACCCATTTTATTCGCGCGCTACCGTCATTCCCGTACAGCGTCTCGGCCTCTCCTTTATGTCTACAAATAGCACACGCTTCCAGGAAAACTGAACCGTTATACGCACACTAAGGGTAAGGGAAATTTCCAGCTTTCAGTTTAGTTGATGTGGTGGTTGAGTGATGTCCGGTTGTTGGTTATCTTGATTTTAAGTGTTAGTTTCTTGTGCTTTCATTATAAATTGACGTGTTTTTAAGTTATTTTGTGTGAATATACTTCGGTGGCTGAGCATGGAGCAACGTAACGAGGCTGAACCAAGGAAACATAGGGGAAGACCTAGGACTCGAACTCCAAAGAAAAGACAAACTTCGGGTCGAGGCGTACCTATGAAAGGACAGTCAAGAGAAATTGTGTGCAAAGTGCGGGAATATTTTGATAGAGAAAAGGCAAACAAAGGTCCTTTGATTCCGGTTAATAATGCAATACAGCGAACTGCAGATGCTCTGAAAATACATAAAAATACAGTTCTGCGAGTTTGCAAGGAAAAAGAATTGAAAGAAATACAAGATGACAGTAATAGCCAACTTTCAACTCCGGGCAAACAGAGGAAACGGGAGAAAACTGTGACAAAACTTGACACTTTTCAGGAAGACGCTATACGAAGACATGTATATCAATATTACATAAGAAAAGAATATCCCACTTTGAAAAAACTTTTATCATCGTTGGAAAATGAAGAGCTGTTTAATGGCAGTCTGTCTTCGCTTAGAAACGTGCTAAAAGGTTTAGGATTTACGTGGAGAAAATTTTCGGGCAGAAAAGTGATTATGGAGAGAAGCGATGTCGCTGCCTGGAGGTGTCGTTTTCTTCGCCAAATCAAAGACGAGAATTTCGATAATATAATTTGGCTCGATGAGACCTGGGTCAATGCTGGGCATTGTTTGAAACAAGGATGGACTGATGAGTCACTTCAGGGGACAATGTTAACACCTATAGGGAAAGGTGAACGATTAATAATATGTCATGCAGGTTCTTCAAAAGGGTTTGTTCCAAATTCCCTTCTACTATTTAAATCGAAAAAAACCGGTGACTACCATGAAGATATGGATCACGACAAATTCTTCGGTTGGTGTTCTGAAACTTTGCTAAATAACCTAGAAGAGCCTGCAGTAATAGTCATGGACAATGCTCCCTACCATTCTAAGCAAATTGATAAAGCTCCCACAAGCAAAGATAAAAAATCTGACATACTTGCATGGCTGGATAGGAAAAATATTCAATCTACAACCGACTTGAAAAAATCAGAACTTTTGGAATTAGTGAAATGGCACAAGCCCCAGAACAAAAGGTATTTTGTTGATGATTTGATAGAGAGCAGAGGTCACAAAGTGATAAGGCTACCACCTTACCATTGCCATCTTAACGCCATTGAGCTTATATGGGCTCAGGTTAAGGGGTATGTTGCCGAAAACAACAAAATGTTTACTTTAAAAGAAGTTGAACGACTGACTAAAGACGGATTTAATCGAATTACTGCTGAGAGGTGGGAGCAAGTAGTGGACCACACCAAAAAAGTTATTATCGATGCATGGAATAACGAAGGACTAATGGAAGAAGCTGTGGAGGAAATGATTATATCCGTGGAAGACAGCAGTAGCTCCGAGGATGATAATTGTTCAGAAGATGATAATAGTGATGACGATCCAATGGAGGGTATCAGAGAACTTTCATTTGAAGACTACTAACTCACAGCTATAAGTGTTTTTTATAGAGTGTTTTAATAGTGTATTTTTATGATTTATACACATATTTTATGAGCGGATTCCATAAAAGCTGAAGAACACTACAATACTTGTAAGTACCGTACTGTATTTATTATTTATTTGTCAATGCTAATAACAAGTAATTTACTAATTGTTTTTACATTTCAATTACATTATAACAGTAAAATACTGTTATAATTATGCAATATCTGGTAGACCGAGCTTTGCTCGGTAGTTTTAAACTGTAAACTATATTTCATAGTTAAATAATTAGTTATTGAGAAATTTGAATGGCATTAACAATTTCCCAGTAATTACACTGCACTTCAATTAGTAGTATTAAAGCTGATCACAAAACAAAAACAGTTTATTAACAAGAAAACAATAAATACCGTACCGCAAAAGAGTAATAAACAATCATTCAAGACTGTTATAAAAAGCATGTAGTTCAACTAAACCACAAAAGTCTGGTCAGATGTACGTTTTTGACAGATCTCCAGGTAGAAGATTAGATTAAATAAGTAGACAGATAACTAAGTATATACTTATGAGAGATTGGTGACTCGTAGTAAGTTGGCTATGTGTCAATGTGTGAGCCGTGAGCGTATGCACCACTTTCTTTGGGCTGTTACTGTACCTTGACTCGATCGCGCGCCGTTGAGCGATGTTAGTTCTAATTTTCCTATATTAACTGATTGCGGTTATATTTCGTAATATTTGAAGGTTACATACCACTTTGTATTGATGAATACAATTTTGTTATGTTTATTGTGAAAAAACAATGAAAAAAATTATTAATAACGGAGTTAACAGTACATTCGGAAAAAATTAATAACGTCGTTAATATTAATCGTAGGAATCTCAATTTTTGATATATTGTACTAAAGAAGGTGGACTACCATTTGTCTACAAGAAATTTTTTTCCGATGCTTAACCTCTGAGTTCTTACGTAATAAAAACGATAAACCCTAATTTTTTAATTCAAATTCGTGTATTTTTTTCTTTAACTCACAATGTAAATTTATTGAAAAGAGATTTTAAAAATTAGAAAAGTTTGTTAAAAACGTCTTTAATTGATGATTAAAATACAGTTCATTAGACATTTCTCGCCCTGTATTTTACGTTTCCACGAGGTTATAAAGTGGAATGTTTTTACTACAAACTCGGTCGCCGCGCGGCCGCTCCGCCAGTCACTTTCTTTCGTTAATCAGGGTATAATCTGTACCGCTGGTGTGAATCTGTCTTCCTTAGCAACAATGATTACGTTTTGTTTTGACGTTTGGTGTTGCACGTTAAGAATAATAACAATCGGAATTCGTTTATAATCAGAATACGTCAGGATGCAAGCAACAATACAGGACTGCGATTCAACTGTAAATATTTCTATTGATAAGGTAACTGTCCAGTCATTATCGAAGCATTTCCTTGAATCATACTTCCTGTCCGATCCCCTTCGAAACAGCTTAGGGTTTCCTAGCAACGCGCGGCTTCTATACAATCTGATCATCTTTCAAAGCGCTTTGTACACAAGCTGATCGTCTATCTTCTTATTCTTCTTCATCATCATCTCCTCCCCACCCCCCATCGCATTCACTCCCTTCCTTTTATTCGATGAACAATTTTCTTTAATATATGTATACATTATTGCTCTCAGACAGTTTATAACTCAGCTTTACCACCGCCCTCCGAACGTAAAGCGAGAAAAATCTCTGCTAGCTCATCCGAAACCAGATACAAAACAGGAAGAAAGAAATGTAAATTTAATTATGTAATCCATAACATTTAAAAGTATTGAATTATTAGAGAATCTGATTATATATACACGGTGATATATATATATATATATATATATATATATATATATACGTTTCTTATGTTTTAAATTAAAATACTCGTTTCTTTTTTTGTGAATACATATTTTTTCATTACTGTTTAAAAATTACAGATTTAAAATTATCTTACAATTTGGGTTCACGCGATTCAATATCGCGTTTCTTCTTGTTTATGCAGTAAGTTGGACGGCAAAAAAATATATGAAAAAATATAAATCAAAAAATAACAAAAATAACTAGATAAATAAGTAATAGGAATATCGACACATAATACAAATTTAAAATTCTAAATAAGCCAAACGAACAATTTGTCAATCCTCCTGAAAATGAAGTTAACATAAGACTTTAAAAGAAGAGTCAAAGAAATTTTAAGATGAGTTCTTATTGACAAAGTTTGTCGTATTCATTATTTGTTCCCGATATTGTAAAACATTACTGTATTTTATGTGTTCCTTTTTTACTGACAGTTTATTTTTTAATGTGTGAATTATCCAATCCTTAAAACTTCCAAGAACGAAACTAGATACACATAGATCATTGCTACATATAGATGAATGAGCAAAACGACATGAAATTCACTCACGTTGAAAAACTAGGAGAAAAAAGTTTGTGGCAAGGCGTTCTAGAATGGACTTTCGGGTTCTTTTAACAATTTTGAATTATAATATAACCCCGCACAAAGCCCATCTCGTTTTGTATTTTTTACAAGCATATTAATTTTTTAAATTAGGCCTACTGAATTTTTTACATTTTTATCAAAGTACTATCAGAACTAACTTTGCTGCTATTGTTGTTAAATATAAGACTACAACATAAAACATAAATTAATTTACAGTTTAAAGGACCTACGTTTGTAAAAAAAAAGAATTCTTAAGTCTTACAAGCATCAATTTAATTTTTACATGCATTTAGACGTAAGAAAAAATAAGAAAAAATCTGCTGAGTATTTAATAATGCTTTAATTACACTTCTATTAACATTTGTTTATCATTTTAGAAAAAAAATATAACTGTTAGTTTTTCTGTACAAAAATCCAAGATCAAGGTATGGCAAGTCAACCAAGACATTCGCTTTCTAACGTAATTAATATTTGTTAAAAGTTAACAAAATACAGTTGTAGAAAGTATGTGGGAACAAAAAAAAATCATATTTCGGTAGGTTTATTGCAGCTTCATTAATGTGTTGATTTTATTTTAGTAATGCGTAAATAAATAAATCTAATTTAAATTTGTATTGAGTACTGGCCCCACCACTTTGAAAATTGATAGTTTTTATCCCAGGTACATATCTTTCAGTCGAAATAAAAATCGGTTTAAGAAGAGCCAAGATTGCAGTTGCGTTGTGCCTTAAACAATCGGAAATTGAAGCAAACTTTGGCCAAATACATTTTACCTTACTTTTGCTATCTTTAAAGTAGAATGCACCTGTGTAAAGAGAAGTTTGTTTCCTCGAAGAGCCAAAATAAACATTTTGAATCACTTTTCAGTATCTATAGTTTTGTGAGAGAAATCTATTACTATGAATACTTTGCTTTCTTTAAGATCTGCTTTTATTCTTTTTAAGAGTCTTATATTGATGGGATACGACGATTATATGGCTAGTTAAGATTATATTTTGACAAAAATTTAAAAAATTAAGTAATTTTAAAGCATTAATATGCCTTTAAATAAAAGGAAGGCGATGAGCTTTGTACGAGGTTAAATTGTTATTCAAAATGGTCAAAAGAACCCGGACGTCCACCCTAGAAAGCTGTACCACAAATTTTTTCCCACCTCCTTTTACAACTTGAGGGGAATTTCTCGTGGACTTGCTGTAATATTTGTTACGTAAGTAACAAAAGTAGTGCTTGTTTAACGTTTTGTATTATAAAAAATACTGTTTATGTAGGTATCTTGTAGGGACGTTAATAAAAAAAAACGGCAGAGTTGATAAGGATAACAGTGGTAAAATAAAATAAAGGAAATGGTAACAGAGCAGCTGAATTCTGTGCTTTGTAATGGGAAAACAATGTTTTGTCAGTTGACTTGTTTAATATAAGATCACCTCTCGGGTTCATTCTCTGGCACGACCAAGAAAACAAGAGGCAATTTTCGGTACCAAGATCTATAGAAATCGGCCTATAGAAAATTGTATCCAAGAAATTGTTAGGCGGCTGGAATGTAGTGGTGGCTACAATGACTTTTTCTTGTATGCCGTATTGCTTACATAGACAGTCTACATGAAATTCCTATATCGTCTTCACTAGCACCAAAAGGGGGGACGACAATTATTACTATTATTATTAATATTATTATTAGATGAACACGTAAGTACACATATATAATTAACTTAGTACATTTCACTAGTTGTAAGGAACAGTAAGTTCCCGTCACTTCCACCCTAAATATTTAACACTGGACTTTATTTAAAACCATAAACCTTCCACTTTTGAAAATGTATTTTAGTTTTAAACAGAGTTCTAACTTATTCAGAAGAGATCTATTCCGTTGAGAATCACACTTCTAACAGTATTTAATGATTTAAAAAGGCTTGGTCATTTAGTTACAAAGATTTCAACGCAGCTAACTGCTACAAAAGATGACACGACCGTTACAGCAAAGCATATAAGTTTCGTTTCATTTTTACAACCCCCGTTAACTCATTACGCCATGTAATACGGTCCCGCTCTGTGTAAAACACTTTAACCGTCGGAACACAGTAAAGAAAAACAGGGCAGCAGTAGCAGCATCATCAATTCCCTTGTGGTTGCATATAAAACATTTCACCCCTACCCGCGCGATATTGAGAAGGGATGAAAGGAGGCATCATGAAAACCGCAAAGCTGAACGAAAGATGCGTTAAATTAAAATGTACTGTCCAGTGAATATAGCGAAAAAGGGATGGTTTTTGGTTGGGGGCTGAAACGAATACGCGGTGGTAATAAATGTTACATCCCCAGTGTCCTCTCCGGCACATTTATTTAGATTTAATACGAATGAAAATAATTAATCCGTGAAATCGTGTAACTCGTTTTTTTTCGGGAAATATAAGATTTTATAAGTAACAATTAATCTAAATGAATACGATAGTAGTAGTAGTAGTAGTAGTAGTAGTAGTAGTAGTAGTAGTAGTAGTAGTAGTAGTAGTATTTAAAATTAAATATTGAAAAATTAAGAATGTGCCAACACAGAAATCCAACTATATCAGTCCCTTGAGCCAAATTATCTATACCTATGTCCCGCTTTAGTTAGCCATTAAAGGGTGCAAACTCCATTTTGTCCAGATGTTGTGATAATTCCGTGTGATATATCTTAATTCCATCACTCCATCACTTACGAAAATACCTGAGGTTCATTCCTCAGTAGACGGTCTCGCCTTATACCCATAGAAAATAAATTATTTATTTACGGTGCCATATTGAATTCTGTTTTGATCTATCAATCTGTAATGAAACATGTTTTGACTACCTGGGTGAAATAGTCAACTGTCGAACACTATAATTCTACATACTTTCCAATCCAAAGTGTTCCATGGCTCGTAACCAGTCAGACTCTCCAGGATCTTTATGCCTTTGCATAAAAGGAGAGATAAGATAACAGGACATCGAACACAGAAACAGAATTGTCAATAACAACAACCAGTTAGTCAAGGAACTACGAACTCCTATGCAGCCTCATCCCCAAGACTATCATGACAATAACCAATCGAAAACCATCAGTAGACTGAAAACACTTCAAGGTAAACTGCTGCTTACATCAGTGGCGTACGGAGTAGATTGAAAATTCGAAATTAATTAGGAGCGCCACTACAAAATTGGCAACTAGGTATACCTATTCACAACATTTTACTTCCTGTTCAACTGTGAAACACAATTTTTGAAATATAACGTTATTACACAGTTGAATAAATTTACACGTTACAACTGTCATTTTATCTTTTCACAGACTTAGCTGTTCAACAATGCATTCAAATGTCACAAACAAAGTAATTAAGAATACAGTAATTTAAAAGTAGCGTATTTAAAATTTTGGATTGTCTGTAATAGGACGTTGTTTTTGTAACAAAATGTGCTTATATTCAGTCATCAGATTTTCACTTTGTTGAATCTATTACAAACTTTTAGCAGAATAAATTGATAAATAAAGTATCTCCACAACATTAACGGCGTAAACTTGTTCGTGGAACGCACTGCGTACTGTGGGGCCAGAATGAATTTACTTTAACACATATGTAGGAGTATTTTGTTTGCACAGATATATATTTCTTTACTTCCGAGAAAAGGAGAGGCGTCTGAAGAGAATTGGCGTATTTACCAGTTTCTGATAGAATTTTAGGCCCACATGTATGCAAACAAATATGAGTGACAAAATTCTGAGAACTCGGTTATATACAGTGTTTCATGAATTAAATCTACGTTATTATACAGTTCCGGTCCGCGAGTATCGTAGACAGTAAAACCCATTCTAGAACTACCAACCATAGAAGAAGAGAACAAACTAACTAACCCGTCGTAATGTTAGTAACTTTAAAACATCGTAGCTCCATTTGTAAAGTCAAAGGTCGCATCCACCCGTACAAAACCCGGATGGATCACCACACGGCGACCATTAAAACGCTCATAATGGCTGTACAGAGGATAAAAACTTCTATAAAGTTCCAATAAATAAACCATAATAATGAGTAGGCTTATAAGAGTAGGCTATAATTTGATGAAACGAATGTTATGCGTTATAATATACATAATAATATAATTACGTATACAATTTACAATTTTGTTTAGATCTTGTTATTATTAGGAAAGTTTTGTGAAGCGTATATACAGCAAAGCAAAGTCTGTTGGTTATAAACAAGAACGCTAAATTGAATTCTGTTAACGTCGCTTTGTATCGGGACGTCTGTATCACTGATTCTCTGGGTTTCGCAATTCGATAAAAAAACTTCCCTCAACGGGTGGAGCGTTTTTTTCTCTTCCTGTTATGGAAATATGAACGTGGACGTGTTTTATTTGTTTGGGTTCAAGTAAAGTGGCTGCGAATTGTGAGTGTATCCTTTAAAACAAGGAATCGTCACGTCGGAGACAGTCCGCAATCCGATTGTCTGTAGCGGCGAACGTCTTTCCCCACAACCCATCCCCCCCATACATGTATACTCGACATCAATAGTTCAATCAGTTTGATACGCTTCCTTACTTTAAATTCGATTTTTTTTAATAACAACTGCTTTTGTATTGACTGATATACGGGAGCGTACGTTTACGCTTACTGTATGGAAATTGCAATGAATTCAGTCGTTGCTTGTGCTATATCATGTGTAGTATTAATATCGTTCTGAGAAAACATGAAGTTCAGAGACACGGCTGTTATGTTCTCACGTAAAATAAACAGTATTTATTATAACACTGCTAACTGAGCAGAAATTTTAAATACAACAGAATTACAACCGGCCAGAAAATGAATGACAACTGAAGTCCCAAGCAGACATTTACACACACCTCGCTTGGAAAAAGGAGTGTTATGCGATCTCTAACAGTAGGAGCTACGATCAGATAAGTTTTCAGGAGTCCCGAACTGGCCTTTGGCTACATAATGGAAGCTGACTAATTTGCCTTTCCACTCCACTGGAGGAACAGCCGTATGCTTTGGCGGCTGTCAGCCTACATTGTCAGTTGGAGTGGGGAGGGGGAGGATCTGAACCTAGTAACAGTCTGGGATCCTTCAACATTAGATATTAGATTTTTCAGAGGACGAGATTCGACGACGCAAATATTCGAAACGAAGATGTAGTTTGTTATAAATCATTAAGTTATAAACTATTTCGTACCACAATTTTCTTTTTATCTTAGCACAAATTTACGAAAATATATGTTTATGATTATCATTTCTTAAATAAGCTCCAGTTGTACTCTATCTTCGTTTCGAATATTTGTGTCGTCAAATCTCGTCATCTGAAAAGTCTAATGTTGATGGATTCAAGAAGTTATCCAGTTCCATCTACTGTCCCAGCACAGTCTGCGCTAATTTCTGTGATATATGCTATTAGACAGGCGTATTAGATAGGAGGTTTATCTAACAAAGTCAGATATGTAAGGGGTAATTTTGAGTAATATTTGGGTAACCCTTCTGCATAAAATAACCTGACGTTAATAAAACACGAGTAATGTATGAAACAAGAAAATAAATATCTATATATACAAATAAATACTTACAAAATTTGTATTTAAATTTCTCATATAATTTGTACATAAATGTAGTAAAATTATAAAAAAATATTGTTTAGAAACCTCTTTAAATTTTAAAATATAGAAAAATATAACATTGATTTACACAAATTGTAATCTAATTAAAATTAAAATAACTAGGAGTACTACGAATATATATTTTATAACTAGAAATAAAAAAGGTCATATTACAGAAAAAAAAATTAAATTGAAGGTTAACAGGAGAGTCGGTTAGACAAGAAGGCAGTAGTTACCGCCAATGTGTTTCCAAAGATTGGTAGAAGCTAAGAGTGTGTTTACAAACAGCTGTCACGAAGCTACGGAAACGGAATAATCCAGTTACTGACTGTGGGGCATTGAACCAACAGTTATATAACTCGGACTCCGTATATATCAAAAACCAATTAGAAAGCTCACAGCAAAGCTCAAGATGCTCCGTTTACCTTACAAGTTAGAAACATCCTCTGCTTAGAAGGTAACAAATTCTAATAATTCATAATAATTAAATTATTAATTTACAATATGTATTGAATTCTGATTAATCGTACGTCCAGTCCAGTTTCTAGCTTTACCAATCAGAAGATAATAGTACAATTTTAATACTAGTGCACAATACAGTAAAGGTTTAATACAGTACAGTGCAATCACACTAGTACAGGTTTTCACAAGTGCATAATAATAAGTTAAAAACAGTAATCTATCAAGACTTAAAAGACTCACGTAAGAGAAGTCCTGGTCTTACAACGGTTTTGTTTTTGTAACGAATTGTTGGTCTGATTGTACGTGTGTCCTTGCTTGCATGTTCGGAACTAAACGCAATAATTGCATTATGCACCACACTACCAAACAAATACAACTGTAAAACAATTTATACCGATACATGTATAAACAAATAGGTACGAAGTGAGAGGTCAGAAAGAAAATGACCAACAAAGAGCAGGAAGCGGAATGAAACGCCCCAACGGAGAGAGAGAGAGAGAGAGAGAGAGAGAGAGAGAGAGAGAGAGAGAGAGAGAGAGATTTTAATGGAACGACGAAACATATCGCGTGGAATTGTCAGTAAGCATGACGTCTCGCTGTCTTACCTACTAGTAGCAATTAATAACCGCAAATTGTCTGTGACTCAGAGGAAAGCTATCCCGCAGATTAAACCCAGCTGAACGTCAGCCGCTTGAATTATTATATTCATCCCTTATGTTCATCCCTCACTTTGTGTGTGAGCACGACTCTGCTTGCATACGTGTGTATTACGAGATGGCCATATATCCATAGATTACTAACTCTAAATACTTTTGCTAGTATTTACAAGTTATTAAATTGACTTGCGAGGGCCAAAAGATAAGTCAATTATCCCAATAAAGTTTTATTCACGTTTTCATTACTTGTAGCGAATATATCACGATGTTTATGTGAAATGTAATTACCAGGTAATGTGATAATAATGGCTTGTTTTGTACTACCGAGGTAATTTAGGAGTTTGGAAGATTGGGTAACTTATTATAAGCCGTTCGACTTACACGGAAGGCACTGTGGCCAGTGTGATACGGTCGTAATAAATAAGAAATGACAAAAGAAAATACTCACATAGTGCCAAAGAATCAATTCTCTTATTGTAGTCACAATATAAGTATGGAATACAAAATAATTTTTCACTCATACTACTCAAACAAACCGACAAAAAAAATGGTTTCCAAGAAATTTAAGAATCAGTGAAAGAAGAGAAAAAGAGAGGCAAAAAATCGAGGTCAGAAAAACTTAAAAACAGCGAGGTAAAGAAAGAGACAGAGACAGAAAGAGAGAGAGAAAGAAAGAGAGAGAGAGAAGACAGACAAACAGAGACGGAGAGAGAGAGACATACATACATACATACAGACAGATAAAGAGAGAGAGAGAGAGAGAGAGAGAGAGAGAGAGAGAGAGAGAGAGAGAGAGAGAGAGAGAGAGAGAGAGAGAGAGAGAGAGAGAGAGAGAGAGATATAGATGTAAAGACAAAGAGAGAAGGTAAAAGGGAAAGAAAGAATGAGAAAGAAAGGAAGAGAGTTAGACAATAGATAGAAAGAGGTAGAGATTGACAGACAGACAGGCAGAAGACAACTTCTGGAATCCATCAATATTAGATTTTCAGACGACGAGACTCGACTACGCAAACATTCGAACGAAGATAGAGTACAATTGGAGCTTACTTTAGAAATTATAATCATAAACATACACTTTCGTAGATTTACAGAATAATGGTGGCGACATCGCATTAGAAACGAGATGATCAGACGGAACTGAATGTAAAGTCTGCGATAGATTTTCTGGAAATGAGGCAATTGTTAGGATATGTAAGCAGGACAGATGAAGGAAGAAAAATACAGCAGTTCCTGGAGGTAAAGGCTTAGAGTCTGTGACCTAGGTGAAGGCCAAGTACGTCCTATTATGCGTAAAAAAAGGCAACATTATAAAATTACTGAACAATAGGTATCAAAAATTCTTTCAACGGCTGCGTATATTTAACACACCATCTTATCTCTGTTCCGAAAATTTTCAATTATTACTTTAAACCAGCATTGTAAGCTGAAAATTAATAGAGCTTCGAAAATGATTTGTTTACAAGCAAGCCAGTGATATGTGAATTACGGTGTGGGAGAGGGTAAAATTTAAACAAAGCATCACACCCCAAGTTAAAAGAGTGAGAGAGAAAGAGAGAGTAAGATAATGGTCAACATAATGTCTACAAAAGGGTTTCATCCCTTGTTTCCATTCCGGTAAATACACAGCACTCTATAGGCATCCGCTGATTAAAAATTAACACGTAGAAGAGCACTTGGCGTCGGATGCACAATGATGATGTTGACTGTTGAAGATGGAAGCGAAAGTCTCTCTTTGCTCACCCTTTAAAACCGTCATCTGTCTTCATTAAATACCGCAGTCGCTCGCGCTGAGTAATTACACTACTAATAACAGCCAGTTGAGTATACCGCGCCGCCTAACAAACTTATTGTCACCTAACAAACTTTTACATTTCATTTAAGCTTCTCCGCACGCTACGTCTTATTCACGTTCGTCGCTTCTTGCCTACGTTTACCACTTCGCACTGAAGTCACTAACTACAATTAATTGAGAATATTCTGCACCGTTCTCCTCCCTACAAACCGCAAAATTATTAGATTTTCGTTTACATATTCGTTTCCAGTTCTTCTCGCGCGTATCAGTTAACAAATAAATCTATACACTAGGTTTCCTTACATCTTCCTGATAGCCTATTACTAAAAACGTTGATTAAATGACTGTTCATTTTTATTTTTATTTTTAATTTGTCTTTAAAACTATAATTATTAACTGTTTTCTTCAGCTCATAAAACACACAAATGAATTTATTCAGTTTACAGTAACTAAGTCCCTAAAATCTAGTATTTCGTATCTTTCAACTACGATCCCCGTACACCATAGTTAAAATTCCTAGTTTTTCAAATTTTAGGTGAATCTTACAACCACGAAACAAGAAAGTGAAATAAAGACCTCAGAAGTGGCATTTTTAAAAGATTTGAAAGGTGTTCTAAACATCAGGTTGTAAAAAATGAAGGCCTAAGAGAAAAATTACAAGTTTTTAACTTGAATAAAAGATTTAAAGATTATAAAGAACGGTGGAAAGAACCCTTCGAAAGGAAATTAGATTCAAGACTGGCCAAAACAAGTTTGGCCTAAACCTATAAACCTATAGGACACATGAGTGTGGGTAGACCCAGGAAAATACTGCTGGAGGATCTTTGAAGGGGGAACAGGCACCACCTTGCCTATGCCGTGATGATGATGAGGTGAGTTTTAATTCATATATTTTGTTCACCTTTATGCTTACGTTTTATTTTAGTCCATCCAAATTTTTTAATCGTTTCTAAATTCTGAACACAACTCTATCTCTCTTGCCCTCTATAACCAATCAACTGACTGATTTGATACGGCCCTCCTGCTCTGACTCAATCTGTTCGTTTTAAAACCTACAACGTCTCACATTCCCACAATCTCCCTTAGGTACTACAATACTCCAACAAGCATTCCAATGCGTTTATCACCTTCACTTCAGCCTCCATCACCCAAGACATTAATCATGTAAAAATGTGAAGTATCTACACTAGCAGAAAATAATTCATTTTTTCTAAAATACTGTTTTGTTATTTGTTGATTGTCAGTTTTGAAATAATATATTTCTTCCTAGATGGCGTAACTTTCGTTGCTACCTCATACTGAGTATTCAGAAATTTTGAATTGATCGTGTTGCGTCCACATAGTTGTAGTATAGACTAACAGCCCGGCAGCCAATGTTTCCAACTAAACTGTTTATGTTTGAGTTATATTTTATAAAAAACACTGAAGTGCTTAATATTCTATATTAGTATTAAGTTTAGTGGCAAAAATGTATAAATTAAAAATAGAAAAAGATGAAGACACGATTAAAAGTTACAAAATCGGTTTAAGGAAAGGAAAGAATTAAGGATCAGTTATTCATAATAAAAAGTAATTGAAAATAATACCAAGAGACAAATATTCGTGGTTTTCCCAGATATTACAAAAGCATGCGATAGTGTACTAAAGAACAAGCGTACAGTAATTTTGAAAAAGGAAATGCATTGCTATGTTTAGTAGTAACAACGTAGCTAGTGTTGACAAAGAACAAAGAGGACAAAGAACTTGGAATCTGAGGCAAGGAGAATTTTTTTATCCCATTCCGTTTCCGACGGTAATTGATGCATAACAAAGGAAATAAAGATGAATGTAAAACAAAATTGAAAGTGGGATCTTGAAATACGATTATCATCTCGTGTGACAGTACTGAATTTGGTTTTGCTGATGTATTAGTTCACGGCACTAGAAATAAGAAAGAACTGCAGTATATTAACTCGGATACAGGAAGAACTGCTTTACAAGTAAGGAGATTAAATGTGCATATAGATAAAACGAAAGTAATGGCGACAGGTAAAAAGAAGAGAAAACACCTGGTCAATTAAATTATAGGGAATTAAAGCAAGTGGGTAAATTCAGATGGTTAGGAGTGTAATTACAAAACTAGATTGTGAGACTCTTAACAAGTTATAACCACAGTGTTTTATCTGTATCAACTACGCTGTAATTTAGGTTATTATTATTGTTTAATTTTCTTAGCTAAATTATAAGTATTGTTTATTCTCTACAATCATTGAATGTCAGGATTCAGAAAGAATATTATAAGAGAGATTTTTAGTACGTAAAACCCATATATTAATTATTAAGACCATTTTCATTTTTCATGTATCAAAATCATGTAAACAAAATCGTATGAGAACAGAATTCTTTCAGTCAAATCAAAGTCACAGTCCAAAAGTAAAATTTACTGACAGCTCACTTAACTGGACCAGAAAGAGTTGTTATGGATTAAATGAATTTCGAGCTCGAAGAGACAGGCTTCCGTACGAAAGTCGTTACTATACTGTCAACCCGCATTAACCATGAACCTCTGTTTCAGTCACTTTCACATCCTTCCGTTAGCGCCTGTTGCTTATCTCATTACGGGTGTCGGAGATAGTTGCCTTAAAGCCGGCACAGCTTTAAACAGGTATGAAATTCGTAACAGGCTGCTTAGAAACTGCCCTGACTGCCCTTCATTTTGACACTCGGGCGTACAAAACGTACAAGTAAGAGAGGTTACAACCAGGAGAAGTATGAAAGGCGACAATCGTTACTGGTGTTAAGTGTTTATATCTTGAACGACAATAGTGAATTACGTTTTATAAATGCCAAATATCTACCGAATATAAATTATATTCCATGAGATTCAAAATATGTTCGTTAGTATAGGACTACATACCACAGTAAGTATCAAGTACACATAACAAACTTTAGTTACACATTGGTACATGGTTTTATGTATCAATAATATTGTGTTTGTAAACGTGCCTTAAATGAAATATCTTATTTATCTTACCTTATGTAGACGTAGAACAGAGACGTACATAAGCAGAAATAGGAGAAACGAGGCTGAAGTAAATCAAATAGTTTTCACTGAATAGTTCATAAAGAATAAGGAGATAAGAGAAGATTAACCTTGCAGTTTAGAAATCTACTTTTATACCCAATAATTATATGTGGAAGTAAGTTTTAGAACAATTTAAGGTTGCAGAACAATTAAAACAAGTTGTAGAAGATGTTAGTGACATAGCTAAGAAGAATTACCAAAGGCGACAAGATCATAAATTGTTGAGTGAGAGCTAATCTGACCAAAAGTAGCGTGCATAAATAGTCTGAACATATATGAGGATGACTTGAAACGATGTGGTACCATGGAGTTCAAAAGAGCGTGGGCTTACCGGGCGCGAGCGAAATAATATACAAAGAGTAAAGAGAAATGGAGTAAGTTTATGTGTGAAAATGTTTATCCCAGTCTACTAATGTTTAACTTCAAGTATTTTACCGTTCAAGGCACTTTATAAAATCAACGATTCCAGAGTGTTTATATTTTGACAATTCTGACTTCACATGTTCATAAACTATTATGCTTATAGAGCGGAAAGTCTTGAAGTATCTAATCGAATCTGAGAGTAGAACAAGAGTTAACGCGTCAACAATAAACGAAAACGTTGTGAGCTACTAATAATGTAAAACTTCTATATTCAATATAATTTTTAATTTATTAAAAATTAAAAAACTCGATTCCTCTACTCTTTAAGGCACAGCAAGAAACTATCGGTTTGGTAGTATATAGGCAATACAATTGTTCCATTTTGCTGTACAAAGCGATACGATATACTCTGCTTTATAGTCTGCATCTCCTTGCATCTTAGTAACCCAGTACTTACGATGTCAGGATTTTCTTATAATATTTAAAGAACTGTTTGCATGCGTTTTTAATTTTTTCGACGGGGTTGTTTTTATCATGGCTTTACGCATCCACCAGAACAATACACAAGGCTAGGTTTCAGCAAACGCAATTTCATTACGAAACCCTCTCATAACTCCATTTACTACCCCCTCGCTACTTGAAATGTAACTCAATTTGCCACCAAGTTTTCACATTAGCAGTCCCCCTCCATGGTCTCAATAACTCCTCCATCCAATACTTCAAAATATACCCCGCCCGCCGTTACGATACCCTCTTATACGTCGTCCTGATTTTTATTGTTACAAAACGAATCAATATTAAATATTGTCGCAATTCGGGAACAGAGTGTTTTGACTCCCCGCTAAAGTGACTCCCCCCCCCCCCAAACATGTTTCACACAAATTGTATTACACATGACTTCGTTCGGAAACGGCAAACACGCGCACACATACACATATAGTCCTACATATACGCATAAATACTTGTAGGCATAAATGTAGTAGGCTATGCTATGTAGTCAAGTTATGTAGTCTAGACACTATTACTATTAAAATGGTCGGCATTACCTATACATTTTTCCTATCTCTTTCTATTTCTTTTTGTGCAGGTTATAGCTATTATCTGAAAGTATATTAAATAGCTTCCACATTTAATTCCTTAATGTATTCGATGTTTGTGGAAGGATAAAGTATTATGTTGATTAGTCATTATCATTACATTATAACTAAGGTTATGTTAAAGTATATTAAATTGACTAAATACGATTTACATTGATATTGATTTGTCTTCCATACAAATAAATCCTGTTTGCTAGGTATATGAGCAACTGACGAAAACGGGCAGGTATGCACATAATAACTCAATTAAATAATATTAAGCAAAGTAGGCGAGCAAAACTGAAAAGGATTTAAAAAATTTTTTATGACTAGTTATTCAGATTTTTGGTCCGATTTAGAGAAATTAAGTGAAAAATAGGCATAACCAGCTCACAAAATACTTTAAATATAACACACTACCAAAATTATTTGAGACAAATTCAGTGTTTAATGTTCCTGTATTATTGGTATTTGTGTTTTTATTGTTTCTGAACAGTCAACGTTCAAACAACATTAACAACACCAATTCTTAATAATGTGCATAGCTTCTTTGAAACTTTAATCTGCAATCTACGACTGTCAATCTATTAATGTCCATTGGCATCTTACCGAGTACGTAGTCTCCTTCTCTCTCACTCTCTCTCTCTCTCTCTCTCTCTCTCTCTCTCTCTCTCTCTCTCTCTCTCTCTCTCTCTCTCTCTCTCTCTCTCTCCTTCTCTCTCTCTCTCTCCCTCTCCCTCTCCCTCCCCCTCTCCCTCTCCCTCACCCTCTCCCTCACTCCTTCTTTATAAGTAAACGATAGTAAATTGTGGTTATATTTTACTTGTTTCTATTTGATGGTAATTGTGCAGAAGTCTTTACTATAAGCGATACCGTATTACATTATTACATAACATTACATTTGCCTACCGGATGTCTGGAATGTAGCTCTGTTAAAAACAGAGTTAATTATAAATGATAATAATCAGTTTTAACCAGCTTGTCGATCGATTGATTAATAAATTTTAATTAATAAATTTATTTAACTATTACAATCTATTTAAATCGAATCTCTTTACCATCTGTGTACCCTTACGAATGTAGAAGTACCCTCTCCCCGTACACCGAATGTGGACATTCGTCCAATCTTGTATTCATGCATGTGACGCTTGTTTTTACAAGTGGACCAACGTTGTTGCAACTACAAGACCCAAACTTTGGCGTCCCTCAGATTTATAGATAGTGACACAGTAGTTTTTATATGGGTTTTGTCATCCATTCGATTTACGTGTTTTTTCCTAATTCTCTTTCTACCTCTGTACTTTCTCTTCTTTAAGCTCTACAGTCTGCTCGTTACCTATGGTCTCGTTTCTTATTCGATTCTCTTTTGTATATCCTTTAATTCATCTGAGACTTTATCTCTTATACCGGAGTCTTTGTTGTTTTGCCTTTGTCGATGTCTGTGTTTCACTTCCGTGTACCACTAGAGAGATAGAGAGAGGGAGAGAGAGAGAGAGAGAGAGAGAGAGAGAGAGAGAGAGAGAGAGAGAGAGAGAGAGAGAGAGAGAGAGAGAGAGATGGGGGTTATTATAAAAGCGTACTTGTAAGCACTACAGAAGTGTCTTTACCTCATAACCCCCCCCCCCATGAGGAGCGTTGCAACTATAGTAATCCGTCCAAGCAAAAAATCCTGACGATCAAAGATCTATTAATTCGATAATAAATGTTAATTAATTTTTTATCTGGTGTAAGAAATTTTATTATGCAAAAATTACTAATAAAAAAGGACAGCTTAGCAAAAACATAGCGGAAAAGATTGTCACTTATGGTACAGAAGTGTGGCAGAGTAATTAGAAAACTTTCAAAACGAAAGTTGTAGAAATTGGAGGAGATACTGTAGAATTACAAGACAAGATAGAGTCAGAAGGAAAGGAAAGTGGAATAGAATGGGAATAAATAATAGCGCTTTGAAATCAATTAAAGTGAAGAGATTAAGATGGTATGAAGTGTTCAAATAGTGTTAAATGAAATATTGTCTAAGAGGGAAATATTTGGTTACATCTAAATAGAAGCTAAAGAGTGGAGAAGAGTACTGAAGAAGAATGAGTGATGAGTGGTACAGGACCCAGGGATGGGGATTGATCAGGTAAACAAAGGTCGAAGCTAGAATTCGAGATGTGATATCAATAATAATTGATATAGCATACTACACAATCATCATTATTAAAATTAAAAAAAAAATAGTAAAAGTAGTGTTTGGTAAATATCCTTTGTGGAATTGTGAAGGGATGCTCCGTTCTTTAATCAGACACCTGGGCCAGTGAACGGTCAAAATCTATACTAAATATGACACTTATTGACGTAATCTAACAGTTTTTGTTAAAGGGCAATATCTACATCTCTGTTCAAAATGCTTTTATTAGGCGCAATAAAGTGCGTAACACATCAAATTAATTTCGCTGTTACATTTCTTGCAAAAAACGCTTTGTAATGTTTTCTGTCTAACTAAGAAGCCTCTATGTTTAGTGTGTAAAGATGTATAACGTTAATCGTGCACAAACGCCAACCGTAAGAGGTTATGAACGAGCGTTACAAAGGAAAGTTGGCGGCTTAACGGTTTCTCTCTCATTAATACCGTCTAACCTGCAAACACTGGTTTATCACAATATAACTACACACAAGAAAAAAGACACGATCACTGCTCGGAGAACATCTTTAGATTAGGAATAGCTGTTAACGCATGCGCAATTGATATCACTTTATCACCAAGTTGTGTGACTTGTCATGAATCAAGTACAATTCGTTCTGTAGCAACAAACTACGTAGAATTTTCATTTGATTTTGTAACTATTTTAAAATTTGTAATAATTTTGTAATAATTTTAAATCCGATTAATGCTTTCGCTTTTAAACTTATAATTTATCGGCAGTATATCCGCTAATATATTCTTATATATACCTTATACTTAGATATACCTTATACTTGGATATAAGATATATCTTAGATACGTTCTACCTACATAAATCTAATACAAATCGTCCTAAGTCCTAATTATGAATGTTTTGGCGCGACAGAAACAAAAGCCGGTTAAGCAAACTCAATAGCCAGATTTAAGGGTACTATAACATTTGATATTGCGCATAAAAATATAAAGTAACTCAAAAAATTATAAAGCATTCCATGCAGACTTGAATAGTTTAATCGTATACGGCCCCTAGAAGCTCCTGCATATGTTCAGCACACTCATTAGCCCCCATTGTACATACACAAACTCACATTTGTATGTACGTGCCTACTTAGTTACGAATGAAGTTTCATTTAAAACGTTTTCTTAATAACAATTTTAATAAAGATATAATACACAAGATATAATATCAACACTAATTTGTTCTGTAGTTGACTTTGTTTGGTATTAGCTTTCTGGATCGGTTCGTTTAAATACTCAACCATAATAAACTGGTACGGCTACTGCGGAGGTGAGGGTTAATATGAATGTATGTAACCGAAGAGGCGCATAAATCGGTAGCAGTATGCCTTGGGATGGATATTGATGGTGCGCTGACTTTTGCTGGGTAAATATTTGAAGCAATGATGATTGCAAACAAGAGAGAAAGAGAAGAGGGCGTGGGATGAGGGATACGATCCATCCTTGTGTCAATAGCCGCTAGAAAGTAATAACCGACTCTCTGTCTTTCTCCATATCTCTCTCTCTCTCTCTCTCTCTCTCTCTCTCTCTCTCTCTCTCTGCCCCGCTTTACTTGATATTGCCTTTCTACCTTGCTACCGAACTTCGACAGTTCAGTTCCCGTAACCCGACTTGCTGAACCATGTAAACGTTTCCCGCTTACACCTTCTTGTTTCCGTACATTTGGAAGTTGCAGATATCTTCATCGTTGTAATGGCTTTCTCACTATACCTATTAACCAATCACGTTCGTCCTCATACACGTACTGTTTGGGAATCGGCAATTTCTTCGCATTTTCAGTGTTGTCGAAGTATGTTCGTGAACAGTTCAGTGCGAAGTACCGTTCCATTCGTATTTCCTTCTGTAGTAATCCGGAGAGGCGGTGGTCGGTATTTTTTATAAATGTATTAAGTAGATAAACGTATTTTTTTTAAAGGTATTAAGTATTTTATAAACGTATTAAGGTTGTTTCAAGTCATTTTTGCCGTGGAGGACAACTTGCTGAAATGTGAAAGAGGCAGAACAAACCGAGACTGTGTAATTACAATTCGCTGACTTTCGGTCTAGAGAGGTGTAAATTCAAGCAGTTAGATTTTGTTGTGGAATACCAGACTCGTAGTCTCTGCTATTACAGCGGTTACATTAAAGTTAGCCGTAAAACCTCAGAATAAAATGCAGATATTTTATTTAGTTTTTATTTGTGCCATAGAGCGGTAGATGTAAATGTCTACTTTAAAGATGGAATTTTCCGTTATCATTGTCTGTGATAGACAACGTTTTTTTGTTAGTATTCTTGTATTGTTGAAGAAAAACCCATCAGAACTAATTATTGTCAGTTTTGTTACTAAAAATCAGATTACTGTTCGCAAGGTTTACTGAGAGCAAACAGTAGTGTATATGATTACAACGTGTTATATATAATAACGTGTTATAACATAAGGTATATAACATAACAACGTGTTATCTTATGTCATAGTATACACGATTACCACAGTAGTGTATATGTTAAATATACGTGTTAGATCAGGGTGGACAGGAGTAGTGGCATGATTAAAATAATGAAATCTTGTTAAATTGCACAAATATGTGCTTACTTATGGAACAATAAAATATATCAAAACATTTAATTTTAGTACGCAACAAAATAATCACGAAATTCTGCGAAATCCCATACAAATTAGTAAAAGGTAAACTATTCACAAAAACGCACTATGTGTATATGTTGCACATGTATTATATTCTTGAGCACTCCATACGTTGCTACTACGGCACTTTCTCGGTTGCACCAGGCCTCTGAGATAAGACCATTCAGTGTTACTCCGCTACTTAAAATCTCCACCAGCCAGCATTTCCTACTGATGCGATAACCGATTCTTGGGTGTAAAGTACGGGCTCAGAAGGTTTCCAAGCCATGTCGGTTGCGACCGCAACATCATAGATATAACCGTTGCTACATACGAGAGGGTCGCAGCAGTGCAGCCAATCAACAGAAGACAGAAGAAACACCCTGAAAAGAAGACTGTAGGTTCAGAGAATTCTTTCCGCGAAGACCAATCCTATGTGGCCCTTGATATGATTTCTTCTTTCATCAAATAGCCAAGACTCAGAACCGACGACGACTTTCAAAAAAATTCTTCTTCGTCTCTTACTTAATGCATGCTATCGATTACTATCTTATAAGAGAATACCCTGTCATGTGTTTTACTCTGCGTCATGTTTAAAACATTGCTAGTAACGTGTCTCGGCTGAACAGTTCCCTGTAAGTGCTCTTTGCAGCAAAGAGTATTGCATTTCTGAACTCGTAAAAGTCAGTGAAATGTCCACATCCCGGTTTGTTTTATCACTTCCAGTGCTTACAAAATAATGTGCATTGTCTCATCTCACTATGGGATTTCTATATAGTAAATACTTACTCAAGTGGTGTAAGTACTTGTCACACAGGCGGTGCGCACCCATCCAGCAGCGATTGAGCGGAGCGTTTAACAGACAAAGAGCCCCCTACACGCTCAGGCGCGCACGTGAACATTATATATACAGTATATACATACATGTATAGCAAGGAAATGTAAATCCATTTCTGTAGCAAACAATCGGGTGTAGTCATTTCGCTAAGTGCTGGGCCGCAATCAACTCTCCGAGCGCGTCTCGACATTAGCATTTAGAAACACTGGCAATTCTGCACACCGCTCACCCCACGCCTCCTTCAACCCCTTTCCACCACCAGTAGTTAATTGTTTGTCACAAGCGAGCACTTTTGTATTTTTGTCGCTGTTATTGTTATTGAAATAATAACCCGGTTTACGTAAAAGCAAAAACGAAGCAGATTTTAAGTTAAAATAAGGTTCCTAGAACAATTTCCATAAAGAAGAGCACTAAGGTTGATAAAATATTAAAAATTCTGAGGCAAGGCTTTTTATTTACTCTGATTAATCCTTTATCACTGTTAACCCTATTAAATACTTTACGTGTGTCTACATAGTAAAGAATGCATACTCCAAATTCCATGCCTATGTATTAGTATCAACAACCATTGGACTGTACTGATGTCACCATAGTATTAGCCTACTTTTGTCATTTTATTAACTGTTGTAATCATTGTTGTCTTGGAAACTCGGTAATTTCACAATATCTTCCCGTTCTACCATACAGGTAAAACTTACTCTTCTTTGAGACTTAATAACTAAGTGCATTCTCTTTATTCCAGTCCGTGTTGTTAACTGTAATCTTTTCCCTCTCATTTCATTTTATCTCCTTTTTAGCTAGTCTCAAAATATTACACTACTTACCCAAAGGTCGAAAACTTAACACAGCAGAACAATATGAAATATACAAACACCACACAACACAACCAAACAACATACTTAACGACCAATTACAGTATAAATCACACACACTTTTTGACACAATTATACAAAAAACTAACAATAATTTAGATCCCCGCGCCAATCCCCTTCCTCCACACACCACCCCCACTATACCTTTCAAAATAAAAACAAATTAATGGCAGTCTGTCTCAAAGCTGACGAAGGCGAACACCACGCCGAAACGCGTACGAGAAGAAAAGACAAATAAGTTTCACAAGTTGAAAGTTTCAATATTCTATAAAGTTTAGTGCTGTGAAAAAAGATAATGAACAATCAAAACAAATATTATTATTATTAGAATAATTTTATTTACTATGAACAGGCCCAATTTGCACCCAACTGGCAGTGGAAGATGAGGAACAACTAGAAGGAGCCCGATAAGGGCGCAGTAGGCTCCATCTTGAAGTAATACTCTAAGTGGTTCCAGGATGGATGTGAATGCCTGAATTAGAGGTGGGTTTTTTAGTGGGTGAGAGTCCCACACACCAGATGAAGCACGGCCTCCTCTGACGGTGCATAAAGTATTTTCCCCTTCTATAAAAAAAAAAAAAACTATGGACAACTAGACAGTTAATTTAATAATCTAAGGAAGTGACATTCTCAAAATTGTATACCCATTGTTCTATAAATACCTAATTACTGTGGTCTGTAATAACTGTTCTAAATTAAGTGTTGTAAATACATTGTTTTATATTGTTTTTCAATTGTGTAGAAATAATAGATAATGAAGTTCTAAACACTTTCATTTTCCTCTTAGGGTATACATTTAATGACTTTTTGAAAACAACTTACCCATAAATTCTTGTGTTTAACCAAATATTACTAAACATCCCATGGTTTTCACTTAAATTTTCAAAATTGTATCTAAAGAAAGTCGACTGACTGTCTAGATAAGCATTAGATTTTTCTCAACACAAAAAGTAATCTACCTTTTTTGAACTGGGTATATCTTTACAGAAAGTTGCTTAAACATGGCGTTTATCTGTCAACAAATAATTTTTTTTTCTTTATTTCTAAACACATTTTGAATTCGTACTTCCTAATAGGTTGTCGCTGATAAAATATTTGGTAGACGCTGTGGTCGCAGTGTCAACAAGTTACTTAGTGTTTTGAGTGTCAGAATAACAACACTTTGAAGACTATATATATATATATATATATATATATATTGCAACGTTACAAGTATTATACATAAATACAAATACCATATACTCAACGCAACTATAAAGTGTATCACACCGGCCAGGTCGCAGGATTTTTTTATTCTCGTTGCGTCAGGTATATGTAGTTGCATAAAATAATTTTCAAAGAGGAGTGAGATGTTTATGACATGAAATAATTAATTACAACCGTTTCAAAATAATGATTCTATGATTTATTAATATTACTCGAAAATATGCAATATATTAAAATTTCGAATTATAAAAATAAAAAAATATTCTCTTTTATAAGTTTACAAAAATACAATATAGCCTTCTATGCTGTTCTTGACATACGCGTATAAAAGTAAACAACCATATAATCTTACTAGCTAAACAGACATGTTAAACAAATTATCTAAACACTTTTTATTTCAGTGTATCTGAATTTGAGTTCAATTTTAAATAATAATAGCAACTCATTTACAAACAAAAATAATATTAAATCTCAAGAATAAAACTAATTGTTGCTATAAACAAAAATAAAAAATATAACATTTACTTCCAACCTATTATTTATTTCTACTGACACACCCAAATTTTAACATACAACAGAAGATTAGTATTTTTAAATTTTCTTGTTAAATTAAATTATTTTCTTTAACTACCATTTAAATTTATGTACAGTTTATATTTAAACTTAAAGTCTTTACTGTTCATATATAAGTTTCTTTTTAAGAGTTCTTTTCACAAACAAAAAATATAATTGTTTATTCATCACCTGCGTACTGCCGACGTTACCGTTGCTACACACACACGCGCGCGCGCGTGTGTGTGTGTGTGTGTGTGTGTCCTGAATCCTGAGAATTTGATGATGATGATTATACTGATGCTGTGATGCTGTGTTCTCTGTCTCTACGGTTTGTTGGTTGTGATGGTCCAGAGTTCCTCCATAAGTCTTGGTGTGTGTGGTAAAGATGTCCTGATCGATCGCAGACCAGCAGCGTGACGTTGTGTGAAGATATCTTGAGTCCGAGACCGCCCCAAAATTGCCGGTGGTATTTATACTGGACGGCGATCTGACAAGTCCAGGACTGTTTTCGACCTGTTAGATATTGTCACTTCATGCAAAGCGTCCTTTTAATTACAAATCACTTTTTGGTTCATTTTCGCGATTTCGTAAACATACTCGTAGCACGAGCGATAGCATCGTTTGCGTACTTTTTTTCTTGTCACTCACATATAACACACTTATTAATTGCTATTTAATTACACTAGTAATTAACATTAAATTACTTAGCGTCTTTATTATTGCACATATCTGCAATAATTTTTATATCACCATATTCGTTAAACATTCCTTAATGTAATGCTGTCTTTATAATTGGGGTAAGTCTTTGTTCACAGGTTTAAAACATATTAATTAGTTAATTTTATCCAGTTAAAACCTGATTCCAGACGTAGCCTACGCATCAATTCGTATGCATCACCCCATCGTAGACTTTTGCCTGTCGTAGCTTGCGTTCACGCACACAAACACACAAGCGCTGTATTCACTCGCGGGGCAGGTGTACGCTTTCTGACAATTCTTAGCCTGCATAATATTGTCAAAAATTGTTCATCATATATTTTTTATGCTAAACTTTTACAAACATACCGCCCTGGGCAAATATACAAATATATGTATTGTTGCAATATACATTGTTACGATACCAAAAGCAGCCCAATACCAGAGAAAGAATATAAAGGAAAAAGCATGCAGCTAAAAAAGAATTAACAATTTTAAATAAATAGCACTAGAATGACTATAACGTATACGAGACAAATGACTATGACTCAACCTAAGTGATTGGCCTAATGACAAATGAATTGAAATAAACACATGAATTAACAAACTAAGCAAACTAAATATTATTAAATATACCATTAATCATGGAAAGTACAAGCCCAAAGAAAATATTGTAATATTAGCTAAGTAAGTATAGAATGATAAAGAAATATACAAACAATAAAACACACAGACAATGATACAAAGAATGATAATGACAAAAGTGAAAAATAGTAAATAAAACACTAATAATCAAAATAAAATGAACCGAGAGTGCATGGTAGGAATAGGGAGTGAATTACCAGTTAACATTAAGTGATAAACATTCTATAATAAAGGTGATCACACCAAGGTGAATAATGTAGAGAACCAAAATATAAAGGAATAAACACTATTAACACTAAGTACGGTGAAACAATACAAAGTGCAAGTGTAAACCAAAATATAAAACGACCAATGTAAGAACTCATATAAAAGTGAGAGTGAACAATTAAATGTAAAACACAAAATATAAGTAAAGACACCAAAACCAGTGATTAACAAAAAAAATGTGTATAAAAATGAATATCATACCAAAATATGCACGCATAAATATAAATTCAAGAACACCGGCGGCACTCAAGACGAAACAAATAGCAGAAAAAACGTGGTTAATACAAGAAATTAGACAATTATACAAAAAGAAAAACAGGTTAAATACGGATCTTTATAAAGCGCATTTAGAAATGTTAAAGGAAATTCACCCTGCAGTTATAGATATTATCATGACCAAAATTAACGCTTTAATATCCAATTATTTTTATCATAAAGTATTAACCCATAATAAGAAAATACTAAATTTATATCGTATTCAGCATAAAAAAGAAAATAGACCAATAGAATGTAAACATGTGTTCTATGAACGTGTAACGAATACAACCAACATAGATTTCACAACCCAAGAAATAAACACGCTTAATAAAGGTCTGAAATATAATGTACCAAGATTTAATACGACAAACGAAATTGTCCATGAGGTCGTTAACGCTGAAGCTGCAATTAAAAGATTAAATGGTTCCGTTGCACAGAATGAAGCAAGGGTTTTTATCAACAACAAACTCAATAACGTAATAAATAGTAATAAATGTAAAAGTCAAAACAATTTTTTAAAAAGTAAATATAAGCAGGATATCATGAATCTTAAAACCATAAAAAGTAAACCTGAGAAAAATGATGCAATTATAAGTAAGGCAGATAAGGGTGACTCATTGGTGGTCATACAGAAAAGAGAATATACTCAAAAGGTATTTGATTTCATAAATAATAATAATATTAAGAAAATAGACCGGGATCCCACAAAGGCTTATGTAAAAACTTTGAATAACACCATTAATCAATGTAATTTGTTGTTAGATGAGAAAACACGCAGATATTTAAAACCAATTAATGCCACGGCACCAAAATTCACAGGACTACCCAAAATCCACAAGGAAAGTACACCAATCAGACCAGTAATAAACTACACCACAGCTCCCGGATACAAAGCTGCTAAATTGTTAGAGACTTTAATTAAAAATAATATCAGGATAGCAAATAATTACAGTACAAAGAACAGTTATGAGTTTGCTGAAAAACTTAAAAAGATAGAAATACTACCACAATATAAATTGGTATCGTTAGACGTAACTAACTTGTACACTAATATCCCCGTGAGGGAAACTATAGAAATTCTAAATAACAATTTAAAGGAAGTAGCTCAACTTAGCATGCAAAAAATCAACGAACTTATAAAACTCCTTACAGTCGTCTTAGAACAAAATTACTTCACATTTGACAACGGGTTTTTTACACAAGATGACGGTCTGGCTATGGGTTCGCCACTGTCAGGACTATTAGCTGATATATATTTAAATTATTATGAGAATATAAACATAATATCTAATAAATTGTACAAGAATAAAATCATTTTTTACTGTAGATACGTCGATGATACGTTTATGATATTTAATGGAACAAAAAGACAAATACAAAACTTAAATAGTCACATAAACAGCATATACCATAAGATTAAATTCACATCTGAAATAGAAGAAGAAAATCAATTAAATTTCTTAGATTTAACCATTTTAAAAAACGAAGGAAAACTTCAATTTAAAATCTATAGAAAGGCCACAACAACGGACATCACAATTCATGCCGATTCATATCATCCCACCTCGCATAAAATGGCAGCTTACAATAGTTTTGTGCACAGATTGCTAACTATACCGTTAAGTGAAAAAGACTACAATGAAGAGGTTAATACCATCAAATACATAGCAGCGGCTAACGGATATAAAAGTTCATTAGTGGATAAATTAATAAGTAAACACAAAGAGAAGAAATTAAAAAAGTCGAACAATGATAACACACTTCCAGTTAATAAATACATATCTGCAGATTACACAAATATTTTACCAAATATTTTAGTTAACGAACTCAAGAAACACCATGTAATTGTAACTTTCCGTACAAATAACAGCATTCAGAGGCTTCTTAGCCGGAAGAACAGTATACCAGAAAGAAAAAGAACCGGCGTATACAAGATGAATTGCAGCTCATGCGATATGTTCTACATAGGCCAAACAGGCAGACCGTTTGAAGAAAGGTATAACGAACATCTTCCCAGAAGGGAATTGCATAAAACAACATCTAATTTTGCCAGACACCTGATGCTATGTAATCATAACTACAGTGATTTTGAGACAAATTTCCAGCCCTTGCATTGCTGCAGGAAAGGAAAATACATGGACGCACTTGAGGAATATGAAATATATAAAGCCGTCAAAATCAACAGTGATTATGTCTTGAACGATAAACTTACATTTTCACATAACATATTGTACGACACGGCAATACTTGCACACGGGCGCCGGTAAATAGAAAGTTACAGTACACACGGGCTATAATATACAAAACAGGTCTATCAGTGGCTATATAACAGTGAATCAGTCGATCGATAAGACTCGATCGATAATGTCCACGCGAGAAACATAAAATTTCGTGTTCGCGTATGTAATTTTCCACTGTCGTAAAAGTGCACTTTTACCGTCATGATTTTGGTATTTTTAATTTTTTAACGATCTCTAATGAGTGATTAAGATTTCTGAAGATGGCAATTCGTTGCCGAAACGCGTCATAAGACAAGAAAAACGAAGTCGCACGACGGATATCTGGTAAATATCTATTATATTAATATAAGCGACTTGGAGACAACTAACCTAAAATGTATTACAGTGATTAACACTAGAGTTTAATGGGTGAAAGTTACCAAAAAATAATAGTAACCAAAATATTGTTATTATAGTAAGAATTGATAGTAGCTTAATAGTATATTTGTATTCAGGATAAAAATCCACTAATGTTATTGAAGATGTTAATGTTAAGAAATAATAGTTAAAAGGCTAGAACAAACTTTAAACCAGTAATATGGTATAAAGGAAAGGTAGGCACAAAAAAAAAGAAATGAATGTTTAAATATTAAGATTATATAGTAAATGTTTATAAGTATTGTTATGATAGCATAAAGAAAAGCAGAGGAGATGATAATGTTAATATTATAGAACTGTGAAAAATTATAATTGTTAAAATAAGCATTAAGAGTAAGTTGTATTATGTTGAGTGGTGATGAAGCCTAAGAAACAGTTCATGTTAAAGTTATAAATTTAAAGATAAAAGGCATTAATATGTCGGAAAAGCTGTAATAAGTAATATAAATCAGGAATCAGTGTAAACTAGCTATAACTAAGCAATAAGAACTTAGTAATAAGAATAAAATTAAAATAAAAACAATGTAAAAAGGGTAGGTCAGAGTAGGCCTAAAACAATGTGAACCAAATTTGTAAAATATGCACAAATAACAGTAAACAGTGATGGAAAAAGATAAGTAAACAAAAATAACAAATCAAGGAACAGTACAAATACAAAATAATTGCAAAAAACATAATAACCAAAATAAGCAAAAAGAATAATAATAGCCAAATGTTAGAACAGGCCAGAAATAACAGAAAACAATCATGTTTAATGTCTAATTAATCTACATCAGAAAAACTATTCAATGAGAATAATAATAATCATATTGGTAATAAGACAAGGAAAATATCTTAATTAGAAAATATTTAGTCATTTTGAGCAAAAACCCAAGCTTTATAACAATGGGTACAAATGCTTTCAACCAATAGACTAGGAGTCTGGTTACCATAACAACGAAACTTTATTAGAAAAAAACCGTTATAAACGAATTAAGAGTCCATTTTTTAGCATCAGAAGAGAGCAGTTGACAAAATTGTCGATCCGTAAAATTTAGGAAAATAAACCAAACAGATTAATTTAAACCAATAATCACAAATGGAAATGAAAAGACAAAATTAACAGAATCTTTTAGCAAGATAAATCCAAATTAATTGAGAAGTATAAGAAATAAAACCAGTATAAGAGAAGGACGACTTGAACACCAGAACTTATGATAATAATCCATCAAACATCGATGAACTTGTACTGTATAATATTAAATTCATTTACTACACCCACGAGACGGATCACAACACTTAAAAGAATTAATGCACAATATTCAACTTTGGTTCAAACACTAAAAACACTGAATAACTATGAAAATATACAATAATCATTATTAAAGGATTATTCAAATTCATTATTGACACTTTGGGAAATAAGAAAATATGTATACACGATCTTTAACTTAACCTTTGTTTGTAAAGTGAACTCACTATTGTTTTAAATACTAAGTAAATTGTTGTAAAGAAAGATCATAATATTTGTTTAACTTGATGTCAAGGATTGTACTTTCCAAAATATTTTGTTATTTTTTTGCCGTAATCAAAAGAACTTGTTGACTGAATAAACTGTGAAAAAATTAATGTCGATACAGACATCAGCTTCAGTCAACGACCCGATCAGCATATCCAACCGCTGAG
This sequence comes from Magicicada septendecula, assembly GCA_034769895.1. NCBI lineage: Eukaryota > Metazoa > Arthropoda > Insecta > Hemiptera > Cicadidae > Magicicada > Magicicada septendecula. The sequence goes on from CM068369.1 coordinate 447,147,805, forward strand.
TTGTAATTTCTTTATAGCCGGAGCATAAAAAATCAAAAAAGTCATATATTTTTATAATTTCATGTTTTAGTAATTATCAAAAGCAAAACCGACAATTAATAAACCAATACTTACTTTAATACCTGTTCATTATTTCAATTATTAATCTGTATGTGTTTACTTCATTAATATAGCACCGTAAAACGTTTCTACCAGAATTACAGGTTGGTAAGACTGTCGCGGGAAAGCAGATTTTGAATTTCTCCGACAACAAGCGGAGAGAGATACGGTTACTTTAAATGAATGAATTATAAAATTTTTTAATTGTTTTGAACAAACAATTTGGCGCCTAGAAACGGGAAAATCACAATTAAGTGGAACAGGTAAACAGGTATTGGCGAGGTCAAAAATACGACGCAGGCAGATCGTTACGAATAGACAACGCAACTTGGGAATTTTACGTGAGACACAAAGAGCTATTTCTTATAAATTGACGACAACAACGTGAGACTTTCAGACCATACAGAGTCTAGTCGTAACAATACATATGAGAGACTTTAGAGCCAATGGAAGGGATACATGTTTATTGAGGAAAGTGAGAAGGCTCTAGGTTCAGGGTCATCAGAGAAGACTGATTATTGCGTAGTGTATCTTGTACGCCTAGTATTTTTATCAGATCAATAAATAGAGAACAGAGGTTCTTTTTACATTCAAATCAACGACTATTTTAAATTTTGTTCTAACTTTGTCTGCTATAAATCTAATCACGTGAATAAACAAATAGAATGTTTCATTAAGGTTAATGAAATCGTTTTTTACTAAATTAACACCCGACCTTACAAGTGGAGTCAACGAAACGGGAATCGGGTAACGACCAAAGGCGTATGCGCATAAATATTCAGCTCATGACAATTAGGATTTGAATTTGCTTAATTGGTAGCTGCAGCTGATCACGGCAGTTATGTTGCTTTTACTTATTTTAATCAAAATGCACAACAAATGCAAAAGAACATATCGTTCCTAAACGTTTCAATATACAATAACAATAAATTCAATAAATAAATATTAAATATTTATATATAATTTAAGTAGCGGTATTTAATATTATATATTACTATAATACTTATAACTAATTTACCTCAAGATATATTTTTTCCTTTAGGAACATGTTTGAAAGTGATTGAAATATATATTTATATATATATATATATATATATATATATATATATTATACTAACAATAGGTTATATTGATATTATCATTTAATTAAATATTATGCGTATTTATTTAACGAACATTAAAATCTATAAATGAAAATATTTTAATTAGGCTTAAACAAACGTAAATAGGGATAATATTTTAAGAAAAGAAGAAATAGCGTGCAAAGAGTCAGTTGCGAAGTTTACTGAGAAAGAACCAAATCACATTTATAGTCATGATTGAATTTCCGGTTCAGAGCTCGCCAAAGGGACGCATCCAGTGCTCCCTCATCGGGGCAGATCTATCTATATAGCAGTCTGATGCTTTCTTTGTTTCATTAGAAGCAAACTCATCAAGTGATTTCTATTCATTGCATCTACGCTATTGCCCATTCAACGCTTATCGGCGCCCATTTAGCAACTTGATGAATGCTTTCTCTTCGAAACGAGCTGAAGACTTACATTCGTGTCACGTGCCGCTTTAATGTATCATTTTTAGTTCGAAGAATAACAAACTATAGCATTTCTCTAAAACCAAGTGCTATTTTTAATTCGATCTTAACCGCGTGTGTGAAAAATACTCTTAGGAACCAACGGAAATCGAATGGCCATATTCATGGTAATTGTGTTAAATAGTCTTACACAAGTGTAAACTAATAAGTTGTGTTTTTGTGATTAATCAGTGTACAAAATAAGTTTTACTTTCATTTAACAAATTGAAGTTGAAACTATTACCGTCAACTAGTACGATCACGGACTTCAGAACACCACTTGAAAGTTGTCGAGACAGAAAATTCTCGTACACAATGATAAGAGGCTTCTGGAGTACAAAGTGACTGCGTAAAAATGGGCACGGCTAACAATAAGTAAATACTGTATCTAAACATCGGTTTAGAACCTTTATAACACCTTTGTATTCATTTTTATGGCAAATTTATGACAATAAATTTTGGATTTTTTTGTATTACAGTCTAATATCACGCGATGCTGACGTGTACATAGCACGTTTACTACATGCCAAAGTTAATTTTATATTACCATATTGCTGCTTCCTGTTTGTTTTAAGTTCTAAAGTTATAACTTATGATGCGGCCGGTAAGACTATAATATTTAAACTGTAATAATCCCTGAAATAAACTGTAATAATATTTAAATTGTAATAATCCTCTTAAAAATTATGCTGTAGACCTATATTACTAACTAAATTCCAGAAAAAGCAAATACTTGTGTTAGATTAACTTACTTATATTCTGCAACGCCACTAAAATTGCAACTTTGGATATGGACGCGACACGGAACACTCCGGCAAGACTGTTGCATACTCCAAGCCTTTTCCTATTTAACTGTTACTATAGTTACGTAAGTGTTTCCATGGAATTAGACCACTGTTAGGACTACATTAACACTGTGTCTATAAATAAACATCACGATATTAATTGATAACTCGTTGGGCACTTGATGAAACATATTAATACACAGGTTTTGTAAAATACATAAAAACACTTGCTACGTTTCACAGATTTTATTTTACCCTGACAGCTGTTTCGACTACCTAAGCCATTGTCAAAGAGAGGAAATTGCATTTTCGGCTCTTTGACAATGGCTTAGGTAGTCGAAACAGCTATCAGAGTTAAATAAAATATGTGAAACGTACCAAGTGTTTTTATATATTTTACAAAACCTTTGTAATAAACATCATTTAATACTTAGATATTTTTAATAATTAATTTAGACATTTAGTACTAAAAATTAATAATTAATATTTAGTACATAGACATTTTTAGTAAGTAATTAGTAATTAGTAATTTAGTCACGTACTTTTTAGTAACTGTTCATCACAAAGGAAAAGGAATAATACACAAAAAAATAGATGCTCTTAATATATCGAACAAACGGAAGAGTATAAATAATACGGTATTTAGTTAGACTAAACACTGAACAACATTTGAAAGATATTTAGATATTTTTTTATAAACAAATCATGTGTGTGTGTGTGTGTGTGTGTGTGCGTTAGATAAAATACGAATTCTCAATAAATAAAGTAATATTCGCCATAATTATTTTAAATATGAACTTCCAACTTTTAGCTGAGCCGATTAACAATATACTTTTTGCGAACATCTATGGTAAGTGCTACGGACTCGAATGTTGTAAGAAAATACGTTTATAATTACAGTCTACGTTTTATTCCCCGGTCAAAACGTTTGAATTCGAAACGCTCTGATATAGGCTAACAATGTGTTCTTAGAAAGATAGCGCATTTGTCCCAACCAGATTGTCCCGTTAATAAATTGACATTAACGCATTCAGTCCACGTGGTTTCGTAGCGATGCAGCCACAAATAGTGTAATATACCTTCAAATAGTGCAAATTATCACCTTCAATGAAGCCGACTCGTCCTATCGTCACTATTCTCCTGTCGGCGAACATAAAATGTTACGAACGATGTAAAAGGGAGAATATATAAAAGAAACCTCATGTAAACGGAAATCTCAAGACAAAATAAAAGGCACCAAAAGCGCGGGGGATGGACGTCTGAAAGAGGAGTTTTTATATAAAGACGACAAGCAGGGTTAAAAATTCAGTGATTGGAGAGAAATTTTGGGGTAACGATGAACAGTCTGAACACAACTAAGTGTAGACCTTTAAATGAACACCTAACAAGGATGCCAAACAGTAAATGACCATCTAAAATGTAGCATTGGACTAACGGAGAAGGATAGGTAGATCCCAATTCTCTCATGGCTGATGGAGCTAGATAAGCAATGCAAGAGGGGATGGAAAATATATGAAGATGGAAGCTTGGATGCAAGAGAGGCTGCATAGTGTAATAGGTGACTAACAACTAGTAGTAGTAGTAGTAGTAGTAGTAGTAGTAGTAGTATACTTTTATTGTTTTTGTTTCTAGCTGTAGCTGGAACTAATCGAGTAATTTATATTTTGAATTTTTAATTCTACAGCTTTTAGATAACAAATCTGAATAACATGAGACCAGTACGTTATACAGCACAGATGACAAACTTAGTGAACGTCATAAAATGAAATCATAAAGTGCTATGTGTTAATACGAATAACAACTTCGCCATATTTACTGCGTAGGTTGATTCCATAAAGGGAGTCATAAAACGGGGCGCACAACAACTACCATAACAAAACAATTTGTCTCAGTAACAGTTCGCTGACTTCGTGTGATAACTTCGTATATTACTACATATAAACTTTATGCTGAACGCGTAGATAAGCGAAATACGTCAGCAGTGAATGACAGATAAGTTCGGCAGTGGCGTGACTGTGCGTATCGGCTTAGAGTAGCTACTGTGCGTTATTACTGAAACAAGGGTGTAATCACTGTTAGTGTTAAGAATTGGAGGGTGGAAGGGCGGAGGGTTGCAGGCAGTCAGTCAGTCAGCATTTGTAAGGGATTTTACCCGGCAATAAACGAGATTTTGTCTTGTCAACATGAAGAAGACATTACTTATAACAAAGCTTTCCGCCTCTCCGGCCCAATCACTTTGATTAAAATATCGTCACTGAACCAACGCGTAGTGAATTAAGCGTAGTACTCGTGTTGCGCTCATTATGAGAAAACTTTAATTAAAGACTTACTGATCTTTAAGGCATTTTAGTCTCACGGTTTATGCGTTAGCTTTAAATAAGTTTACTTACTAAAATTGTTAAGTTTCTTAATGAACAATACGCATTAAAATTACGCAGCACCTTAAATCACTCCTTCCTAGTGGAGGGTGCTCAGTTTTGTTTATGCTCTACGTCAGTGACGTATCTAGAATTTGGCCTAGGGGGGAGTCTGGTCGAGTCGGCTTCGTACAAAATAAAAAACAAGTTAAAACTAATCAACAATCGTCATCTTTAAAGTGGTTAAAAAACGTGTGATAACATCCTGAAATCAATCCCATTAAAGAAAACGGTAATAACACAATAAAAATACGCGATGTTGAAACATTGTTTACAAGATACTTATTGACTGAAATGATTTTCCAGTATTTCATATTTCAAAGATATACCCAAATTTTGTGTAATATACCTGTTCGTATATTTAAAAAAGAGATACTATTATATTAGCGCACTCAGCTGAAAAAATAACAAAACCAGTCTAAAAATTACGAGCCTAACAAAATTCATAAAGTTTTTTCCACCGTCTGGGGGGGGGGGCTACGGGACAGTTTGTCCCCCCTTCCGTATACACGCCCCTGCTCGACATCACCTTAACTGCAGCGCAACTAGCCTGAATGTTTCCTGCTTAAGCATCTTCACCTTGCTTCTGCTTGCTGAAACCCACTGATGTATTAAATTAACAAAACTATGTCTTTAATAATACTAAATATTTATTTATTCATTTAAAACTACTTATATCAACAGGTTTATTTATTACTGTAAACTTCTTCCTTTTTACTTGGCACAATTCAGCTTTTCCAGTAATTTAACGAGACGACCGGCTTTGTATTTCTTCAGCAAAATTTGTATATTGTGATGAGTAGTACATCAGGGGAAATTTTATTCTATTCAAAAGGTGACCACCGGTGAGTCTAACTCTGTACTTTGATTTGACAAAACGTTCGTTGTTGTAATTACTGACTCGCATATTTAATTAGATCCTTAAAAAAGTAAAAGAGTAAAACATGTTAATTTAACATGTTTCCTTTGGATTCCTTTACTGGCTGATTAAATTTTTAACTCACTGAATACATTGAGGAACGTCAATTCCAGTATTTTTCATTATGTATATATCAATTATTTATTTAGCTCTTCCTAGCTTAAAAAGTAAATGATCACCAACTACACGTGTTCTCCTTCAACCGGTCCGGTTTTTGTTAAAATTATTTGTTATATGACCTTACAAAACCAGATGTTACAATTAAATTCTGATCTACGTAGGTGGATATGCTATTAATTTTGATCAAAATATACTAATAAGCTCCCTAAGTTGCTGAGCTCTCTTGTCATTTTAAACGAAATACGTTTATTATATTAGATAAATTTCAATATTAGGTACCCTAACGGCTAAGTTGCAAACAATTCAGTCCTGACTTTCAAGTTTATCTGTTTTTCCATAAATGGTTGTAGCCCTATGTCTAATATTTTCCAAAAAAATACATAATTAAATACAATTTATGTTTAACGATGTAAAATTTGTGTTACAGACCGATCCTCGCTAAACCTTCCATCGTGAAACATTTGTTGATCGACGGTCACAACTAATTTAAGGATGTTAAATACAGTATGCAAAGGTACTTTTGAAGACATAAAATACAAACATTTTAAAGGCAGTTCATAATTTTCAAAAGTGTTGACAGATATTAATCTTATCACATTATCTAAGATACGAAAGTTTGTAATTAAATAAAATTTCTCATAACCTGACGCTCCAAATAGACTTTTACAATTCTGTGCCCCAGAGGCTCCATCTTTTATAAAATAGAGCTTTTTATATAGTGTTACTGTATAGACCCCCCTCTTTCTAGTAGTATTTGGCACTATCTCCTAATTATTTTTGTGGAGCCAATACGCATGTTTAAAATAACACTATCTCACATTGCTTCTTGAAGCACACAAAATGTTTGTTAGCTGTCCTGTAAAGTATTGTGTATGTGAAATGGTCTCTTATGCCTCTGGTGCACAGAATTGTCTTTAAATTTTAACTTAATATTAACCGTTTTTAAACCATGTGCCCTTCAAATTTAATTACAATTTGATTAAAGTTCTCTTAAACTGATACGCCGCATGGATTTCTATTGGCTCTGGTGTTCTAAATTTTTTAAAATGACCAAAACTGAACACTATATATAGATTTATGTCTTAGGTTCTTACGGCCGCCGACAACTCTGTTAATACCGTTGTTCCTTGCCGGGCTATTAAGCCGTGGTCTAATACTGCTTATAACAACATACGTTTCGAACCCCACGTTGGAGGCCATGTTCAGTGTTGCACGATTGAAAGTTTAACTGGCAAGACGTACACCAGTTCCCACAGTACTGTACCTCTGTTGATATAAACAGTATTAGACCACGGCCTAATTGCCCGGTAAGGAACAACGGTATTAACAGACTATATTCAGATTTCGGTTAAAATTCTCTTATTTTTGGTTGCCCAACTCAAATTTTAGTAGTATTTTCAAAATGTTGACTCCTAATTTTTTTGCCTCCCACCCCCTATTTTTGAAGGGATCAACCTGAAAACAAAGGGTTCTGAAGTATATTCACGCCACGTTTTACGAAAATCGGTTGATGCACTCAAAAGGTATCGTGAGACATACCTTAAATAGACGGAGAGACGGATAGACAGGCAGAATGGTATATAGGAACGTAAGCCCCCTCTGTATTTTCTTACAAATTCAAACAATTGGATTATGTGAACGCTTACATTAAACGTCTAGTCTACACTGTGGACAATGGTCTAGACTATAAGTACACGATGAATAATCTACAGTATTTGACATATAGACGCTAACTCGAACTCAATTATACAGTTTTTGCAGGAAGAATTATTTCTTTTAAATAATTACATAAATCTTGTTTTGCTTCTACAGCGCGTATGAGACGCTCTTGATAGTTCTGACTTGAGCTGATTAAAAACTTTCAATGGAACATGCACAAATTAGATTGACTTCTCATCACTGTCGAATGCTGCAGTTTACGTGTCTGTTAGAGGATGCTGATATCATGGGTCATGGGTTCTAAAATTATCACCAAGAGGTACCGTACAGTTAATGGTGCTCCTGTTGTGGTTTGTGAGGGCACAAAGGCGAGAAGTCTCTTGTCTAGTTTGGTACATTCACAGTACCTAAAGTTTGTTAATATTTTCAACGTAATATTCAAAGCCAGGTTATACAAAGCCTTTGTCAATGGTATGAAACTTTATTGTCGGAATTTGCGAAAAATAGATTCAGTCTTTCGCTATTATATCTGTTAAAATATAATATAATTATTCTCAACCTAGTCTGAAGGCTTCACAAAAGAGAGAACACAAGGACACGCACGCACTTGAGGGGGATTAAGAGGACAAGAAGATAGACAGATAGAGAAACGTAAGGAGGAGAAAACGGAAAGGTAATATAAAGCCATACAAAGGAACTAAACTGAGTTTGAATACGGTAAGTGTTTCACAAAGAAAGTCATCAGCTCAACAGAGAGAGCTCATTATAAACATCTAACGCAAGCAAGGCGAGTGATATTCCTACCTTGAGAATGCCAGGTTGATTCTCGTTTCCTTTGGCAATGATTTCTTATTCTTTTGCAATATATTTGGAAAGCCGTTTTTCTGCCTATTGTTAAAACTGTTTATACAGTTATTGTTGACGATATTATATGTTACCTTTATACTCATTAGCAACATTTACAAATCGATTTTCAGCCTCTTCAAACAGAATACAATATGACTAAACGACACCTCAAACAGCTAACCGAAATTTCTAATAACGCAAGAAGTAGAAAAGAAAAAGTATAACTCAGAGGTTTCATTTTATTTAAACTGCAAAAAATTCTCAATTTAAAAGGAGGTAATAACACTGGCCAACAAAAATAAATCATTATTTTGTTTCCTGGCTGAAAATAGCTGATTTTGATTGTTTATTGGGTAAGAGAAAATAATATAACTGACAAAAACGTTCTTTAGCTCCTGTTTCATTGATATACTGTTCTTAGTATATACGGAATTACAATCTCCAGAACAAGAAATAACATTTAAACATTTTATTTTTACATTATATAAAAATGAATTTACATAAAATATGTTTATAAAATGTTTACATTTTTAAAGAAAAGACAATTAATTATTTAAAAGTTAATATTGTTATTAAAATTGTGTATTATTCTTTAGTCTTTTTACGTTTCTGAACGCTTCCTTTTAGCTTACCGTTTGTCCTCTTGGTCTGGAACATCCCTTGCTAATGTCCAGCAGTAATATGCAAGAATGGACACGTTCCATTTGCCCTTATACCTCTTTTCCATGGCGACGATCCCTTGGTGAAATCTTTCACCATGTTCGTCACTTACGTCTCCACAATTATCAGGGAAGAGATCCAAATGCCAGTGGAGGAAATTAATTTTTAAAGACATATTCCATCCTAACTTATGGTATTTTTCCAAAACCTCATTTATATTTTGAACATAGTTTTCAGCTTTTTCCTTGCCTAAAAACCCCTTAACTACTTTTTCAAATGCTTCCCAAGCCGCTTTGTCATTGATCTTAAGTGCATTTTTGAAGTTTTTATCTTTCATCAGCTTTCTGATTTGAGGGCCAACAAAGATGCCTTCTTTGACTTTGGCATCACTTATTTGAGGAAATTTTCCTCTAAGATATTTAAATCCCTCACCATCATCTAGCAGCAGTTGTTACTCTTGTTGAGGGTTAGTCACCATGTGGGACAGGACAAATAGTTGATGGAATTTTCGGATCTTTCTTTTTCTTCTTTTCTTTGAAGTATGAGTACCATCCTGTAAAGGCGATTTCATGCAGAAATAACAGTCATTTACATGATTTGTTGGTTCTCGCCATAACATTGTTATACCAATATTCTTTCCAGTTAACCAACTGTTCATGAAGATTCACTTAGCATGTATTGCAACAAAAGTAAAGCGCCCATAACTTCTTTTGATCCCCTACCTTGACTCCAAAGTAATGAAAGTAGGCTGTTTTACTAGCTATGTTATAGGCCGTTTCTGAGCAGAAAATATCACCACATACATAGCAAACTTTTTCAGCACTCTTAACGCATTTCCGAGGTTTTTTCACAGTTCGTAGACACAATATAAGGAAAGAAAGAAAGTATCACTAACACTCACTAACCTTACAATGCAGTCAGATGAAATCTAACCTCAAATGACAATAAAAGTGGTCTCAGACAGATTTGCCAGCCGCAAAAATAAAATTTCCCAATTTGAAACAAAAATTCCCTAACTATACTTAAACTGTTGGATCTTGAAAATAAGAGCTAACTAACCATTTTAAAGGTTAAATTAGTTTTTTATAACCTAAATGGAATACAAAATTGCTACTTTCAAGCAGGAAACATTTTTTTGTTGAACAGTGTAATCTAGAGAGGTTTTTAAAAATAAACACTTTAAGGAGGTGTCAAGTTGGGAAATGGTTTCTCCCATGTTGTACAGTTAAACGGACATAAGATATCTGTATTATGTTGAAAACAATATCAATACTTGAACATTCTTCTTCTTCTTCTTCTTCTTCTTCTTCTTCTTCTTCTTCTTCTTCTTCTTCTTCTTCTTCTTCTTCTTCTTCTTCTTCTTCTTCTTCTTCTTCTTCTTCTTTTTCTCAACTTCGTGGCCAAGGGTTCACAACCTGTTCTAGAAACCATCTTGTCTTCGGACGTACCTACACTTCGCTGACCTCTGGACTTGTAATTAAAGGGGAACGGCGAATACGGTCAATACGGTCTTGCTCCATTCTTTCTAAACGGTTGCACCAATTGACATTGTATCCATTAGTTTTATTTTCCAGATTGAAAATGTGCAGTTTCTGTCTTATGTTTCGTTACTTGTTCTGTCCATTAACATGCAAACTTATACATCTCTAAGAAATTTTTTTCAGAAGAGATAATTTTTCTTCTGTCTTTCTTTGAAAATCAGATTCCCGTTCAATGCCATCAGCGTCGCAACTGCCTTGTAAAAGTTTAGTTTAGTTTCTTTTCTAGTTTTATAAAATGAATCATTCCACATATACGATGGTAGGGTGAAAAGTACCGGGCCTGACACAGAGATAGCGCCACAATCTCGATTTTTGATCGTGTCCGTTTTTGTAGGCTTAGTTACCATGTTTTCAAGTCACAGAGTTGTTTAATATTATACACTCATGGGAAACCTCTGAAGTAATAAGGCAAAGTTGACACACAGGAAAAATCACGGTCTGAAGACACAAAAGAAAATGAATAGCACTACTTTGGTTTATCAAAACGCAATAATTGTGACGACTTAATTTAAACCAGAATGATGGAGAACTAGAGGATTGAATGAAGTTTTGAGATCCACCCCACTTTAATCTTCTCATGTTTTGCATATTGTTACGATACCAAAAGCAGCCCAATACCAGAGAAGGTAATAAATAATAAAGTAAAAAGCATGAAAATAAAGAAGAATTAACAATTTTAAATAAAGAAAAATAAAAAGACTATAACGTATACGAGACAAATGACAATGACCCAACCCAAGTGATTGGCCCAATGACAAATGAAATGAAATGAACACATGAATTCCAAGTAAATATTATTAAATGTACCATTAATCATGAAAAGTACAAGCCCAAAGAAAATATTGTATTAGCAATTAAGTAAATATAGAATGATAAAAAATTGGACAAACAATAAAACACACAAACCATGATACAAAGAACAAAAGTGAAATATACTAAATAATATAATACTAATCAAACTAGAATGAACCAAGAGTGCATGATAGGAGTAGGAAGTGAATTACCTATTAACAGTATAATAAGGGTGATTACACCAAAGTGAATTAAGGAAAAGAAATTAAATAATATAGAATAACCACTATAAACACTAAATAGTACTGTGAAAACTTTAAAAAATTGCCACTGTAACCCAAAGATAAACAAACATAGTTAGATTCATTTTGTTTTAATTGTCTCCAAGTCACGTTACTAAATATTTAGAATTAATATTAGGCAATTACTTGTATTAACTTCCGTCTTGTGACTTATTTAGTTTTTTCTTAAAACGACGCGTTTCGAGAATAAATTGTCATCATCAGGTTCCAATACATAGTTAATTATACATAGTTAATAATTAACTAAACATAGTTAATTATACGCAAGAACTCATCTAGAAGTGAGAGTGCATAAGGAAAGTGGATAATTAAAATTATAAACCACAAAAAAATATATAAAAACACTCAAAGAAGTGCATAATTAGATAGCTTAGTGGTGAAAAGGAACTAATATCATTAAATTAGATTGTTAGTCAATAGAAAAAAACCAAGTAATGTTAGTCAAAATAATATTGTTTTTAGTTAGAGGTAATAATTAAAAAAAAACTAAGCCAACTTTACACCAATAACATGGTATAAAGGAAGGGTAAATCAAAAAAGAGAAATGAATGTTTAAGTGCTAAAGTTATATGTTAAATGTTTAAAGTTATTGTAATGATGTTATAAAGAGATGCAGAAAAGATGATAGTGATAGGAGAATTGTTCAAATGTTATAATTGTTGAAATAGTATTAAGAATAAGTTGTATTAATGATGATAAAAGCATAAGGAACAAATCATGTTAAAATTATAAAATTAGTTATAAAAAGCAGTAAAATGTCAGAGAAGATGTAATTGCCATATACGAAGGAATGTAAAACAATAATTAATGTAAACTACCCAAAACAAAACGATAAAAAACTATTAATAAGAGTAAAATTAAAATAAAAACATTGTAATAAGGATAGGTCAGGGTAGGCCTCAAACTATGTGAACCAAAATTGTAAAATATCCACAAATAACAGTAAACAGTGATAGAAAAATATAAGTAAACATAAAATGACAAACCAAGGAACAATATAAATACAAAATAATTGCATAAAACAACATAATAACAAAATTAAGTAAAAGAATAATGATAGCCAAATGTTCAAATAGGCCAGAGATAACAAAACATAATCATGTTTGATGTCTAAATAAACTACATCAAAAAAGCTAGTCAATAATAATAATAATAATAATCAGATTGGTAATAAGACAAGGAAAATATCTTAGTTAGAAAATATTTAGTCATTTTGAACAAAAACTCAAGCTTTATAACAATGAGCACAAAATGCTTTCAGCCAATAGAGAGTAGTCTGGTTACTATGACAACAAAACATTATTATATAAAAACCGTTAAAAAACGAATTGAGAGTCCATTTTTAGCATCAGAAGAGCAGATGATAGAATTGTCGATCCATAAAAATTAGTAAAAATAAACCAAACAGATGAAAGAAAATACTTAATAACAATTAAGAGACAAGACTGACAGAACCTTTCATCAAAATTAATCCAAAATAAATCAGAATTACTAGAAATAAAACCCATATAAGAGAAGGACTACTCGAACACCAGAACTGATGAAAATAATCCATCAAACATCAATGAACTTGTAAAGTATAATACTAAATTACTTAACTACACCCACAAGACTTTTCACAACACTTAACAAATTTATGCGCAATATCAAAACTTGGTTCAAACTTAATAAACACTGAAAAATGATTAAAATATTCAATAATTAGTATTAAAAGATTGTTCAAATTCATTATTAACACTTTGCGAAATAAGAAACGATTTATGCACAATTTCGAACTTAACCTATGTTGTAAAGTGTGAACTCACTATTGTTTTAAACCATAAGTAAACTGTTGTAAAGAAAGATTATAATATTTAATTAACTTGATTTCAAGGATTGTACTTTCAAAAATCATTTTGTAAACCTTTTTGCCGTAATCAAAAGAACTTTTTGAATGACCACATGTCTGAATAAAATAGAGGATACATCTTAGTGTGTCATCAAACGACTCAAGTCGAATATAGCCAACCGCTGAGTGGTAAATTCTTTATAGCCGGAGCATAACCAGCAAAAATGTAATATGTTTTAAAATTTCATGTTATCGTAATTACTAACAGCAAATCTGACCATTAATAAACCAATACTTATTTTGATACCTGTTCATTATTTCACTTATTAATCTTTATGTGTTTACTTCATTAACGTAGCACCGTAAAAAAATCTTTCTACAAGAAATATAGGTTGGTAAGACGTCGCGGGAAAACAGATTTGAATTTCTCCGACTACAAACAGCGAGAAATACGGTTACGCTAAACGAAGAAATTATACAACTTTTTAATTGTTTTGAACAAACAATTTGGCGCCTAGAAACGGGAAAATCACTATTAAGAATTTGAAACAGGTAAACAGGTATTGGCGAGGTCAAATACGACGCAAGAAGTTCGTTACGAAACTACGACGCAACTTGAACTTTAACGAAATTTAATACATTTAGTTGTTACAAATAGACGCACAAACGTGTGGCTTAAAACACCTACAGATTTGAGTTATTACAATATTCACGGACTAGAATAGATACCTTAACACAGGACAGAGTTAATATTTTATTCTAAATGTAAGATCAGATTTTAATGCTGTCCTTTGTTCTAAATAAAAATGGGAGAAATATTTGTTTCTTAAAACTGTTGTTAATGTTGTTTCAAAATCGTCAAAGGAAATTCTTAAGTACAAAGTTTACAGGAAAGCGATTGTTAACGTAACCCAACAATATTTTACATTTAATCGGGAATCTGTACGTTCCTATGTACAAGTTCAGTATCGATTGTTATATCTTAACAATAGGACCGTACATAGGAAACAAAATAAACATTCTGGGATGTTAACATTTGTTACATTAAAAATATAACATAATCATGTTATAATTAAATTACCTTATGTATAGTTTAAATTATAATTAATAATTTAGTTAATATAATTTAGTTATGTTGCAATATAAATTACGTTAAACATATACCATTTTTTGTTATTTTTTCAGGAGATTGGTGTAAATTAATAGTATTAAATTGATAAATAATATTCGTAAAAGTAAAATGCAAATGCAGATTATGGAACACAAAAATTGCTGACTAAATTTTCACTCTACAAACCGCGAGGTCCCGTCACGAAGTTCGACATCTGACAGAAAAAGCAGATTTTTTCCTTACTACTAAATGATGTAGTCAGTGTCAATTACATATTTACATTTTCACACATTAGATCACGTTTAAGTTCACTTACAGTAAATGTTCTAAGATAAGATTTTAATAAAATTGTTAGATTAATATTTCATCTCAGCATTTTGTTTTACTGTGCTCATGTTTATTCATATTTTTTATAATAGCACTGACATTTTATTTTACGTTTTTAATATCATCCAAAATCTTAGTAGAGAATTTTTTAGAGAACTAAGGAGTTAATCCCAACCATGGACGATCGTGGATTTTTGACTGAGTGCCTCCTCCTCGACTGCTTCCTCTGTGGTTGAGGAGCCTCACCACCAAAATTAAAATGAAGTAACTAATGAGATACGAAAATGTACAAAGGATGGCGAAGAAAGAACTCTCGAGAACGAATAGATAGGAAAATTAAGGAGAGAGGACTACATGAGGTTGTGTGGGCCACAGAAAACAACTGTGTCTGGCTATCGGAAGAGCGACGGAAACGTTTTGAAATCGATTTATCGGCAGACAGTTATATGTCATCTATAATAAAACCGACTTTTATACTTCGCTACAAGTTTGTAACCTATCAGAGACTTTTATTTCATCCTGTTCATGTATAATGCGAAACACTGAGACGTTGTGTGTGTGTGTGTGTGTGTGTGTGTGTGTGTGTGTGTGTGTGTGTGTGTGTGTGTGTGTGTGTGTGTGTGTGTGTGTGTGTGTGTGTGTGTGTGTGTGTGTGTGTGTGTGTGTGTGTGTGTGTGTGTGTGTGTGTGTGTGTGTGTAGGTAGGTAGGTAGGTAGGAGAATAGTCAGCGCTCATTGTAAAGTTTGCCGCAAACCACCCCCAGTGGGTTGTGTTACCACACAGCAAAGTTGCCCGCGGCGACACAGTCAGATCACTTCACTCAGTCGGTGCAATGACGTTTGTTAAGGATTAAATACCCCAACCCCTCCCGTCTGCTCCCGGTACTATCTTCGCTTTCGACAGAGAGGAGAATATCATTTTTGACGTGTCCTCCCCCCCGTCCCTCATTAGTGGACTTAAAACCCGTAGTGATGAAAGAGGGGATGAAAGCTTTAAACGACACACAATGAAGAATTTAATAACCAGATACAGGTTTCAACAGGGAGGCTCTCTCTCTCTCTCTCTCTCTCTCTCTCTCTCTCTCTCTCTCTCTCTCTCTCTCTCTCTCTCTCTCTCTCTCTTTATCTCTCTTTCTCTATCGTACGGCGTGATTTCACTTCATTACGCACGATATCACATTTGTTATTACCTGCCTCGTCAAACCCCTCCGGCTAACAATTTGTACATTCTCTCACAAAAGGCATAATTATTTTCTCTAATCGTTTTGTAAAGTACTACATTTCTGCCACATTCGTACCTGTATTTTTAACGCAACCCGTCAACCAGCAGACAGGAGGCCCCCAGTAATGTTTACTGATACCGACAACAGCAACTTCGCTAAATTCGAACAGTCGCATAAAGTGTTTATATTTAATATACTACATTAAATATAAATACATTAGTGAGTTTAAATACAATACATTTTATTATTTTACTAAAAAATAAAAGTACTTCTATATGTTAAGCAATACACTGTTAATATAGTTTTGAATGAAAATTGTCGTTCAGTTGTTCTATAAACGTAGGAGATGAGTCGCTGGAGCCAGCCGACTACCCATAATGTGCATGTAATTCCTGCTTCTGAATGTCAGGGACCAAAAGACTGAAATACAATAAGCTTACCAAAATCGAAAGCCTACCTTCCAGATGGCCATTTAAATTTGTTTCCAACGACGTGAATGATTAACGTGCAAATATAACATTTTAAAGAATTGATTCCACAAACTCAAATAAAATTAAAGTTGTCATCCACACCACCTGTAAACGGCTCGTTTCGCTTATGTTATTGCTCCAGATGAAAGGTCGTAGGCCTATAACTGAATCGACAGGCGTACTACTTGCATTACTGAAGAATGTATGGAGTTTATGAAATTTGTTACCGACGATTCTAATTTCCGAATGTCTTCTATTGCGGGAATACCGCATGGTGCATAATTACTTACAATGTTTAGTGCTGTGATCGTAGCCTATAGGCTATATGGGAACATCGATCGTCCAGATTAAAGGACAAATCAGCTGGTACTCGCCTAGTCAGACGGGCCAGATTTAATTCCAAAAATTACCTTAGGTCCTCAAGGATGTGAAACATAATTTGAATTTATACGCAGTAGCGACATCCGCATTAGATAACTCGTGGTAGTAGTAGTATTATATACTGGGTTATACGAGGTTCAGTTGAAAGGATCGCGGAACGACATCTATAGCTTAGCGATAGAACTAAAATTTTGCGTATGTTGTAAGATTCTTATTTCATATAAACACTTGTTAATTTCCAAACCAGCACAAACACTTTTTTGTGGTTTACCAGCTGTTACTGGTACACTACCATGAAATATACATGGAACGTGCGTTTTGAAAAATGGGCAAAATAAAACATCATACTGAGATTGAATTCTTTGTTGACAAAGGTCTGGCGCCAATATAAATTCACAACAAAATGGAGGAAATGTAAATTCTAAATATCAGTAGATGTAAATAATGCATGAATGAAAAACTTTTTACGAATACGAAAATAGTTCATTTAGATTATTTCTTCTTCCAGTTTCTTCTTCAGCAGATGTTTCAGCTTCAATTGCGGTAGCCTATCTTGGATGGTTTGATTCTGCCAGCAAAAGTAGTTAGCTGGTTAAACAAACGAAGCAAAAATTGCAGTCTATACGTGAAAAGAGTAATGCTGATTTTTAAGTTCACAGTCAAGATACCATTAAATTGTGAACCACGATTATACAATAGTAGCTACAATACAACATAAATCTTTAATTTCCAATTATTGTTAGTTTCGTTAAGTAAGCTATATGCCTATGTAAAATTTCGTTTAAACTTGGGAATATAAAAATGAGAATGACCTATAGTCTTAAATATTTCAACAGTTTTGTAGCCAAGGTTCATATGTAACATACTATGTATGTAATTATGTAAGTACATTTAAGATTGTGGTTTGCATTTTCAGACGTTATCATAATTGCAAATTTGTGTTGTTCTGTTTTTATGACTTTTACAGGCCACTCTGCTGAGCGCAATAGACCGTTCATTCACAGTCGACCTATAAACCTACATCCATTAAGCGAGAAGTGCTGAATGCCGAGCGACTGTTGCGAGAAGTCATAATTCTGGCAAACTACCCACAAACAGTTGTATTGACGATTGCGGTAGACGCCGCGTCCCGACGTGGGCGCCAGACGGATATTTTGGTAGGCGCCGTGCCATCCCCCCGCCCCTAAACAAAGGCTGCCTACGATCTGTCGTGAAACGCGGAAGGGAATAAACCAGCTCTCTCGCAAAAACTGGAACCTCGTAAAAATCGATATGATGTTTGTTTGTTCGAGATGCAAGGACTGCCGCGGCCGGGAATCCCATCTGACGAGATCAATGAACCACAGTAGCTGCTTCTCGAAACGAAAATTCCTTGTCCTAAACCAGTTAAGTAGATTTAGTTCAAAGGGGAAAATTTCTTACGTATGGTGAGTATCGGCCAAACGTATGCGCAGCTTTTCGTTCTAACAACATAAATTTTCGAATCTGAGTTTTACAGACGAACTTACGAATTTTGTTCGCTGCATTCGTGATTAATGTTGTCACACCAATATGAGTATCTCGAATTCGTTATCTTCCTCCGAATAAACACTCGAGTTTTCCAAGCTAAGTAACTACAAGAACATCTGGATTTCATGACAAATGTATATTCCTGTTCTGATGTAAACAATTTCGACCGAAAAATTTTAGCAACTCAGAGAAAGTGATTCGTACAGGGTTAGTACTCGATATGTATCATAAACAGAAATACTTCCACGTTTGTTTTATTTATAGTGTGACCAAAACCGTGCGGTCACTTTATGACAAATGTGATTTCATGTTTTCAATACTAAAATTAATATTTAAAAACGTTTCTCAGCACATTTATTTGTAGTTTTATATACATCAATACTCACCTATTTTTGATTGTGCAATAAAATACGTAAACCGACTTTAATATTAGCACGACAAACGTGAAAGTCAAAATTTTAAGGAAATCATTTATCGATTGAATGAGACTCCACTCTCATTTAACTCTCCACTTTATCGATGATATTTAACTCCACTCTAATCGTTTAAATTTTAATTAATTACGTAGAAAAAACGACGTAAAACACATTATTTTTAAGTACAACAGTTTCAAGACAACTCACACATTCACGATTACCCAGAGTGACCAGACTGAGACTAAGACGTGGCGCCTCAGTGAATGAACTGAAGCTGCAACGTGTTAGAATTGGTGAGATGTGTATGTGTTTATCTGAATTAAATAGTGTAGTTCATAAAAAATAGTGTTGTTTTAGTTATAAAAACTAAGAAAAGCTTTTAAAAAGTACGTGTATCCGCAGTTAACATTTCTCCAATGACAAGTTCTTTCACCTTTAATAAAGATATATTTGTACCTTCCAATGATAACGAAGCATATGATTAAAAAATTAACGAATATTCAGAATTGTTTCCGTGGGTGTTATTGACAAGATTTTTTTTTATTGGGGGGGGCAAGATTTTACGTAGTGGCATAAAGGGGCAATAGGTGTTGGCTATGACTGAGAAAACTACTGTATGTATTTATGTTTGATCACGGCCGCCGGTGAGCTGGTACTGCCTGTTTTACCTATAAGTCCTCAATGGTAACCTCTAGTGGGGGGGGGGGGTTGTAAATCCCAATAACACAATAACACCTTGAGCTACATCAGTGAAAAACGTTCACCAACGGTAGCCCTATATGACTTTGTCTGAGACATAAAACGTTTAGAATGGTAAATTTCTTAGGAATTCGCGTAATAATAAACTTTCGCGTGACGTTCTTGAGATCATACTCACAGCGTAAATTTTAGTATACACAACAAATCCTCTCAGAAGTGATTATTCATTCAGTTTCTACATTTTCCGTATTCTCTCTGATGAAAATACGGAGAGTACGCACGTTGTCAAATTTATAGAAGACCGATAGGCCGCTATTGTATCCGGGCGGCTGCAGACCGTCCGTGTCTACAGATTCCAAACTATTATTAGGA
Organism: Magicicada septendecula; assembly: GCA_034769895.1. Taxonomy (NCBI): domain Eukaryota; kingdom Metazoa; phylum Arthropoda; class Insecta; order Hemiptera; family Cicadidae; genus Magicicada; species Magicicada septendecula. The sequence goes on from CM068369.1 coordinate 447,167,850, forward strand.
TATACAATAAAATAACATTTTTTAAATTAATGCCGACAAGGTCTCGGTAAATAACATTAAAGATCATTGTGTTGCCGTTAATGTCTGTTTTGTCAACACTTTGCTGTGTTAACATCGGACTTTGTTTTAATTAGAAAAAAATCATACGGATTTGCTGTATGAAATTTATATTTATATCTGTTATACTTAAATTTAGAATTTAAAGTACAAGTTGTAAAGTACGTATCCGTAAGGAATTATTATATATGATTTGCTTTGACGAACGGGTGCCCTTACACATGTTGAAAATAGTAGGAATTTTTAAGCACTAATGAGTAATACAAATCTATTAATTATTCTTAAGATATTGTCAAATCGACAAGAACAGCCTCGCTTTTGTTACGTCTAGTAGTATAATTCCGAAACGTATATAATTAAGTACTCTTTCTAAAGTACATGCACTAATCATTAGAATGTATGACACTTTAGTTGTCTTTCACGTGTTCAGTTGGTCCAACTGTTCGAACTGATTGTTCACACGCCACGTTAACTGAGTTTCACGACTGACAAGCGCTTCAAGCAAATCTTTTAGTGCTCGGTGAATAGAAGATGGCATAAGTGCCGAAACCTCTGTCATTGCTGTGTAATGTACACCATTTATTGAACAGTTACTTACGATCTTTCGTGAGAAAACAGTCAGCCCTAGCTAACTGAGAACAAGAAACGTCTGAGGCAATCTATTTGAGAAATGTTATTAAACAACTTTCTGAGATCAAAGCGTGAAAAGTACTCTTTAAAAGTGTTTCCATAGTCCTATAAAAACTCTTAAGCTGATGCGGAAAGACGACCGTTTGAATAAACCATTACATTTTTGAAAACTAACTTCTATCAAACGGTATGTCCTTGCATATCTCGTGACAGTACCCAAGTAATAAGTTCGTGAAGAGTCTACTTACGTTTGATCACGTTTGTTCTTATATCTGTATAATTTTTTATTCAAATAATACTGAATAGTACGGCAGAATAGGGATATGAAACGTATAGCCTATAAGAGGGGTGGCGAAGAATATAAGCAACCACGGGCCGCAAGCACCTTATCGGGATCCTGAAGGTTGGCTTGGTGTCTGTGGGAATAAGTATACTGCAGGGCTGCTAGATGTGTGCGGCAGAGTGTATTACCGGACTGTATTTTTCAAAACATATACAAACTCCTAATTGAAATCTTCCCAAACTGAAACATTTAGGGCTACGCACCGGGTGCGCTGGGACGGTGAAGTCGTCCTCTACCTACTAAAGTGGAGAAGGTGAGCACTATTTTGAACAAAATACATTTATTATTAGATAAAATCAAATTAATAAATTTTAATTTTTAACATTGTGAGTAAAGTTTGTTGTATGAATCATACTTAGATTTAATCAAGAAATACAAGTACAATGAATACAAGAGTTAATCACTGTGAAGTGACATGTTCACTTTTCTCATATTTTATGTTTTTTCTTTAACTCATTTTTTTTACTTTTAACGTGTTTCGTACACAAATACAAATGAAGATGCATTATATATTAGGAATCAAAGTTAGTTGTCTGTATACGAAACAAAATTCTTAACCTCTTGTAATCGACGGTAGTCGCGTTATAGATGCCCTACGTAGACTGTTACAAAAGTTTCAAAATTGTTACTTCCATTTCTGGCCTGTGATGGCTCTAAAGTTAAAAACATTTTCAGACTAACACTGCGTTCGGATCTGCGTTAAAATTCCCTTCGGTCTAATAGATTTTTGTGACCTTTTATTTGAGCTCTGGTGTTCACAAATTTTGGAATTTCCAATACCGACCACCATATACAGATTTTGTATAAAATTCTCTTTAATTGTATATCCTACTCGGATTATTACGATAAAATAAATGTTGACCCTTTACATTTTTTATTCTTCGTATTGTTTAAATTAGCAGCCATCCTTACTATTTCTTTTATGAATTTGCTAACTGCTATAATTTTTATTATTCGACTAAGCTTTTCGTCATCACTGACATCATCAGGTCTTAATAAACCCTGATGATGTTTTCTAAGACCTGATGATGTCAGTGATGACGAAAAGCTTAGTCGAATAATAAAAATTATAGCAGTTAGCAAATTCATAAAAGAAATACTTTACATTTTTGTCTGCCGCTCTCTCATTTATTAGGGTATCAACCTCAAAACCAATAGGGATATGTGAGGTAAACGTACGTTCACACGTGCTAATTTTTATGCAAATCTGTTGGTGTCTTCAAACGTTATAGTGAGACGTACTCCAGACAGCCAGGTAGTTAGACAGACAGAATAATGCCAAACGGTCGAGTTAAAACTGAGAACTCGCTACGCTCGTTCAGTGATTTCAATTCTACAAAACGTAGTCTGCTAAATTGAGTCCAAGTTGGTAGCAACAGTTAAGACATATTCAGTTGTAATGCTTCCCTTTAAGGTCCAGTGGGACTTGTATATCTGTCTTTCTCACTCCCTACCAATTAACCTTTCACTTTCTCTATCCTTGTTCCTCCCTCTCCTTTCTTTATTTTCATGGTCTCTTATTTATTCGATTCCCAATGTTTGGGCGTTTTCCACACCCTCTTCATCGACTATTTGTAACGGTTTTCAAATTTTCTGTTTCCGCTATCTTGTTTTACTCCACCATATTATAATTTATCCACTTTAATATCCGTCAGCTGTGATGTAAAATACATGTGTATTTTACCTGCACTCTCACGGAAACGGATAGTCTACATTTTGTTTTAATTATGTGATGACGGTAAGGCGACGGCGACGGACGGGTGGCGATGGGCAAAGAGGCGTGCGTGCCGAGAGTGCGTAAGCGACCAGCTGTTTGCTATTCAGACGCGGCCTCGTCGCATCGCTCACAGTGTCAAGCCAGCTTTACTAGCAGTAATGGCGCCCCTAATGCCCTTGATTAAGAGATTCACACTTAATGGACCTACCCCCTCTCTACACGCACACACACACACACACACACACACACACACACACACACACACACACACACACACACACACACACACACACACACATATATTTTCCGCAACCCTCTAATATCCGCTAATGTTTGAACAAAGACTTTTACTGCACTTGTCGCCCGTCATTATTTGTATTAACTGCTTGTTCCAGTTTTCTTAGCTTTGTCCGATGTAAGTGGGTGATGTCTAAACGATTAGTTCCCGTGCAAAGGGATTCTGATGAAAGTTATTCTTGCTAAAAAAAATCGCCCAAGTTTTTAAAATTTTTGTTTAACATTTTTAAGAATTTATTTAAGCATACATAACATCTTAGGTATTGTTATTCTACCGATAAAATAATATACAAACGTGTACTACATGTATGTTTGAATATGTGTGTGTGTGTGTGTGTGTGTGTGTGTGTGTGTGTGTGTGTGTGTGTGTGTGTGTGTGTGTGTGTGTGTGTGTGTTATTAAGGTTGAAACATATTTCTTGTAAACAAGAGGCATACATATTGATTGAAAACTCGTTGGGCACTTGGTTAGATATATTACTACAAAGGTTTAAACACACACACACACACACACACACACACACACACACACACACACACACACACACACACACACACACACACACACACACACACACACACACACACACACACACACACACACACACACACACACACACACACACACTTAGTAGTTTCACAATTTATTCTTAACCTCTGATAACTGTTTCAGTCTATTAGGCTACTCTCAAAGTGCTGCTAAGAACAATTGAATACAAAGAATGTATAGGGTGATGAAGGTGTGTTAAGTGTGTGTGGACATGTGTGTGGGGTGTGTATGTTGGAGGAGATGGAGGAGCTAGTAAAGGAAAGGTTAAGTGACTGTAAAAAGTAATTATAATAGGAAAGTATAATACACATTTTACTGGAGGTACATTTTGTTTAACAAATCTATAAAAGAGGCAGCAAAAAAATGAAAAGAGACATTTAAGTTTTTTAGTAATTTAAGACATTTAGTAATACATTCATGTTTCGTATGGTATCCAAGTCACTTTTATGTAATAATAAGTGAATACCTGTATGCGGTCCGCCGTGTGACTTCTCAAACTTATTACGTTATGCGTTTCAAGGCGTATGCCTCATCATCAGACGTTTAAAAACCAAAAACACACATATCACACAAAACTGCGTTTGTCAAAAAATAAAATTGCAGAAACAAGCATATTATGTGCACGTGATGTAGGGTGCGCACCCGTTCAAGTGTTGTCTGCTACTGATTGGAATGCGTTGAGCAGTCTCAAAGCAGTATCATACAGGCGGTTGGATACAAAGTTCAATTGTTCATTCAGAACACAATCACGACTGCTATCATTATTATATGCATTATAAATTTCCAGCTCCTCCAAGGCATTCATAAAACGGCCCTTATTGCATATATGCAAAGGCTTTTATGCAAAGGCATAAACAGGCATTTATAAACTGGTTTGCAATGATTGTAACAGCTTCTATATAGGTCAGACCGGAAGAGGTTTTTACAAACGCTTCCGTGAACACTTACCAAAAAAAAGACCCATAATTACAATGATATAAAATCTAATTACACTCGTCATCTGACCCAACACAATCACAATTATACAGATTTTAAGGCCAATCTAATGCTTTGCATATATGCAATAAGGGCCGTTTTATGAATGCCTTGGAGGAGCTGGAAATTTATAATGCATATAATAATGATAGCAGTCGTGATTGTGTTCTGAATGAACAATTGAACTTTGTATCCAACCGCCTGTATGATACTGCTTTGAGACTGCTCAACGCATTCCAATCAGTAGCAGGCTACACTTGAACGGGTGCGCACCCTACATCACGTGCACATAATATGCTTGTTTCTGCAATTTTATTTTTTGTCAAACGCAGTTTTGTGTGATATGTGTGTTTTTGGTTTTTAAACGTCTGATGATGAGGCATACGCCTTGAAACGCGTAACGTAATAAGTTTGAGAAGTCACACGGCGGACCGCATACAGGTAATCACTTATTATTACATTTAGTAATAGTTCAGGGAAAGAGAAAAAACTTCAACATTTTCTGACGGTATTGTTCTCCTTGCAGAGTACAAGATATAGAAAAGTGTATTGATTTTTATGTAAAAATTCTTATGGCAACAAAATCAACAAAGCAAAACAAAAATAACGAGAAGCTCAAGGAATCAAATATGGAATTCTTTAAATATTACGATTGGGAAGGAAGGCATAGTAGAGGTAAGTGAATTCACCTACTTGGTAAGCAGTACCTGAAGAAAGGATATCAAAAACAGACTGGAGCAAGCAAAAAAGAGATTTTCCAAGATTTGCTACTGACAAATATTGGAATATGAATTAGGAAGAAATTCTTGAAATTATATGTTTGGAGAATAGAGGAATGTGTACAATAGGTGAACCTGATAGACGATAGGGTAATCTGTAGAATAGATGAACAACAGAAGCTTTTGAAATATGGTGATATAGGAGAATGCTAAAAATAAAGTGGACGGGTTAAGTAACAAATGAGGGGGTTCTAAAAATAATGGGAGCAGGAAAGGTTTTGTGTTGCGCAATAACGCAAATACACTCAACACTGGTTGAGACGCTCAGGATTAATGCTTTTGGTGATAGAGGGTGTTGGTAAGAAGAACTACAGAAGAAGGCGCAGAGTATCTGCTGCAGATTGTTGATGGCATTAAATGTTGTAGGTACTCGAAGATAGAGAGAGAGAGAGAGAGAGAGAGAGAGACGGATAGATAGACAGACAGACGGACAGAGATAGACAGACAGACACGTAGACAGATAGACGACAGACAGAGACAGATAGACAGTCAGACAGAGACAGAAACAGTTAGAGTCAGAGGTTATACATACGTGTGACTCTTATACATACGCGCGCGCGCATGTGTGTGTGTGTGGAAACCCAATATTTCCTTTTCTGAGCTGAAACATAGGTTATAACTTGCAATATTTGTTTACCTAGAACACGATATCAAGAAACGTCAACTTACTACCACCATGTTCAACTGACTCACGACCGCCATGGAGGCGTTCTTAATATTTGTAAACCTCTACTTCATACGTACAAAATGATTTCAGCAACTTTTACACTACGTTTAAAGAATTTTACCTTTTACAGACAAAGTTTAATACACGGTACTTTCAACTTGCATTTTAAAAGTTTGAAAAAAAAATATCTTACTCACCAAACACAAGACCAGCTTATTCAATACAGCTACACGTTTAGAGTCTCTGCTCTACACATCGACACCTGATCTGCTGACATCTTCCTCAGGAAAAAGACAAATTCCCGAGGAATGCAACAGAGACAGAGATCAACATATATACAGAAAAATAGTCCAGTATCTTCCGGAAAATCTACAAATACACACACGCTCGCAAATGTTTTAGGTTTGTGTGTAATCAATGAGTGAACCTCACAAAACCACTCGTCATTTGCTGTTATCAGAATGTGCAATTATTTCAAGTGTCGTTTTGGCCCAAACTGTTTTGTGGCAATAAAAGTACTATGCACTTCTGTGCTGATGTGATTATTATCTATGCTGATGTGGATTGTGATTATAGTTAAAATAAAATATTACTATTTGTAATATTTAAAATGAAAATTACTAAAAATATCCCCACTGCTTAAATTTGCAGTAGCCAAATAAACAAATGATACGTTTTTAAAAAGAATCTAAAACGTCCCTGTAACTTTGTTTTGATTTAAAGGGAAATGAATTTATTGCTAAAAAATGATAACACTATTTTCCGACGTCGTGTTAAATCGATGCTTTTTTCCTTGATCTGCATATAATCACAGATACGTCTCCCTATTTATAAAACTAACTGCTAAAGTGAACAGTAATAGAGACAAGCATATTCCAGATTTTTGTAAATTTTTATTAATTATTTTTACATATTGTCAGTTTAAAATTTTTTTAAATTTTATTGTAAAGAATTTTTTGTGACTTACTGGTGAAAACGGCCATTTACGTTCTTGCATTTTTCATAATTTCCGTGTTTATTGCATAGACATTTTCTATTTGGCATTGTAATACATAGATTTTTAGTTTATTGAAATAAATGTACTTTTTAAATTTTCGTTTTTTTTAATACACCATAGTATATATTAAATATTAAAAGTGTTATCTAACAAGTAAGATATAAAATATTAGACGTATTCAATTAAGGGGATATCTGATTATCCTTGCAAACGTCATTCAGGATAATCGGCCTCTAGTTTATATTAGTACTCATTCTTGAAATATAGATTGGATTGTTTTAAAATCATACGAATAATATACATATTCATATCACGGCAGCAGTATAACATTTTTGTCATAGCACTGGGTGAGATATGTGTTGTATAGAATCTTCTCTTGATAAACAGGCAAAACAATAAAAACTTTCGCGATCTAAAACAGCCTGCTACACACACACCTTATACAACAGTTTCACTATTAGTTGTAATACAAGTTTACATTGTAGCATCCGATCTGATACCTAACGCCAGGCGATCACAGTCACACTGCCAGAGGCACTGCTGCAGACAATATGGCGGGTCTGTTTGTTTTGCAAAATGAAACACACTTGGAATAATATTTGCGGATTATCCGTCCATTCGGGTACAAGCAGATGTCATCGATTCGACATGGGCGACCCGCGGCTACCATTTGCTACACAAACATCACCAAATGGAACACTCTCGCCTCTTGCAAAGCACTTTAAAAAAACCTCTTAATTAAATTTTAAATATGAAAAGTTTTCATTTTGTTTGACAAAACTTCTGAGAATCAAATAAAGCACGGTTACACTGTTAGGAACCAATCTCATGACCAAAACTCCTCATTACACTGCACGTGAACCGCATACTCAGCATCCTTTTTGTATGACGCGTAATATATTAAAAATCACTAAGAAGAATGAATGACATATTATATGCGTCTTCTGAATTTGTGTGGTTCTATTTACAGTCGAACCATGTTAATGAATTTGCGTAGTCTTCAGCAAGGAGAAAGGAGCCTGATGTCCTGAAAACTGTTTTTTAAATAAATATTACTTAGGCCTACTGCCAACGTGATTTTCTTTTCGATAATATGTGTGACTGATAACGGGTTTACGTTACGTTTACCGCTCAATAGGAAAAGATTTTAAACTTCTGTGAATGCCAACTTCGCCATCTTTGTGTTATAGTATGCAAGTCAAACGTCACATTTACAAAATTTAATGTAAGGCTGATGCTGTAACTCACCGATATCGAGCACAGAAGGCTGTAGTACCTCAGTCCAAGCGAAAAGAGTTCTTCTTCTTCTTTCTTTTTACGTAAGTAAATCAGATGATATGTTTCCTCTCTATCGTGTTAATATTGCTTCGTCCGTAAGCATTCGTTCTTGTATAATTTCGTTACTAATTTTTACATATTTTCAGTAAAAATTTATTTCTCACATCTCACGGGCTTTCTTGTAAATTGTAATCTATTTAATATAGCCATTTTGAATGGTTGGTTTTTAAATTTACATTCGTGGTATAAGCGAATGTGGTATAAAGTATAAGTATATGTTGTTCTGTTGTCGCTTGCTATTTTAACGAATTAGCATTTACTTCCACAGGTTATTGATTAAAGGAAATGTATTCTAGCTTTTATTGAAGGAAAAGACAAATTAGGTTACAGATATGTACACTAGTATGCTCCCTCAGCTGTAGAACTCACTCACTGTTTTGAATAAGTAGAGTACATTTATTATTACATAAATTTCGATATTAATTTTTTAATTGTGAGAAAATTTACAAAAATCCCAATTACTCTACTATTTTGTTAGTATATAACAATTATAGAGCACAATCATACAATAAACGCTAAAAATTCGAAACGTTCGGCTTCTTGTTACAATTCCTTTTAGTCTGACAACCTGCTGGATTTTCACAGAATGTTTTTCAAATTTATGACCTCTTTTTGAGCCCTAGGGTTTAAATTTTTTTTTGAAATTTCGAAAACGTAACATTACGTTCAGATGTTAGTTAAAATTCTCTTTAATTTCATACCACACTAAATTTTATGATTTTATCAAAATTTTCGCCCGCTAATTATTAGAACAACTTCCCCGGCTATCAGGCCGTGGTCTTATGTTGTTTTCTACAGACGTAACCTTTTATTCTACAGGACTTAACTTTTATTAATACGGTGTCCGTTAACAACACCACAGTACTGTGACAGAGGAGTTAACTCCTTCAGACACTGGAAGATGGGGAATAAATCTCAAAAACAATACGGTTCTGCCATAATATCAACTCGTATGCCAGGTTTTACAAAAATTAGTTGATGTGTTCAAACGTTATAGTGAGACATTTATCCTGAACAGATAGACAGATAGACAAATGCCAAACGATCAAGTTAAAGTGAGAACTCTCTTCGCTCGTTCAAAAATCAGGAACACGACGTTCCTGAACACGACGTTTCAGAACTGCACGTCTAAGCGTTCACGATATCGCTAAACTACGCAACCCTTGATTTCAGTCTCCATAATGTGTAGCCCTTTCCAAGAAGTAGCCATACTGACTCGTCTGGTGTTTTTTATAAATAAAAATATTTTTTAATTGCCGTTTTCAGTCCTTGTTTGATATTTTAGCTTACCTCTCGTTAGATCTTTTCAAAACAGCAATGAAAATTGTACTACCTCACAACGATCTCATCTGTGGACGTTTTAAGATACCTGACGTAGTTTTAATGCATGTGTTTAATGCAAATGTAACTAGTTTCAGGTAGCGACTGTATAGATTCTAGACGTACGTACTCGTGTGGCGCGGGGATTGTGTCAACCGAGCAAGATCATTGATACTCCGGTCACGTGACCACATGACATTAAGTACGTCTGTCACGTGGTCGCGCCTATAACTCATCGCTTTGCGCTCGCTCTTTCGCTCTTTCACTTTTTTTTTGCTTCAATAATCCCCCTCTTGCTAGGCTCTGCTTCCACGACTTTTTGTTAGAAAGTACTACCACCAACTAACTTTTGTTAAACACTCATGTAGCCATTAAAAGACTTCTTACAATAAATTACGTGGAGTCTGAGATACGACTCCTACTAAATCACTGAAAACAGTGTACACGGAACAAACAGCACCAAGTGATAAATAAATAACAGCACGGCATACGATTAGTAGAAAATAATTTTATTTTCTGAACCCTTTTCTGGAAATTGTGGTCTGAACATGAGCAGAGTGTTACCCGTTATCCAGCCAGCCAAGTACAATCTGGATCAGTGGTGTATTTCCGGGGGGGGGGGGAATTAGGAGAATCAATCTCCCTCGAGCTATTAAAAATTTCAGCGAAATTCCATAATCGCTTAACGTAGATCTATTTCTAAGCATAAAATTTATATTTATATTTCTAATACAGTTGCGTGTATCAAAATAAGGCTTATAAATAACAAGTTGACGTGAAAAAGTAATTGGGAGCTGGAGATACAACTGAGGCGGATTTGACGTTGTGCAGGCAAAGACATTCTAATATTTTAGATTATCTAACAGAAAGTAGAATTTTAGAATCTAAATTCTTTTAGTTAAAATAAATTCTGAAGTCTAATGCATGTTAGATAAAATAAATTTTACCTCTCGTTTTCTTCAAAATGAGAGTACTTAACACGAATTTAACTTTTACGTACTTCAAAAAATGTACTATTAAATTTTAATTGTTGTAGTTGTTAACAATAAATTGTCTGTTTCTAAGCAATTGAACGAAACTAATGAATGTATTTATTTTAATTCAAATTGTCAACGATTAGAGACGTATTCCGTTGATGTCTCTGCAAATAAATCCATCTCGTGGAATGTTTACCCATTGTGAAATACTCGAGGTATACGGGGTTTCTGCTGTTTTGATCGCTTCGATTAGGGCACGGGCATCACACTCACACACACCCGTTTGGCAGACACACGGCCTGGGTTGCAGTCTGCATGTTGGGGGTCATTGCGAGCGCGCGCGGCTTGCATTGACTCCAACACGTACTCTGGTACGCGCGCGCGCACGTTGCGCTCGCGGTGAACACACATGCTTTGTTGTTTTGATCGTGGCACTCAGAGTAGTAAAACTTTCCAACCTGAGTATTTTCACATTGGGCAAATACAACCAGGTTTGAATTTATTGCAGAGACACAACATCAAAACACATTACTATGCAGTCACATATCCTCAAACGAATGTATGAATGAGTAGCAGAGTTTTAACTGTGAAGTACAGAATGAATGCGTAGGGCTCCTATAATGTAAAAATTAGTGTAGAATATAGTAGACATGAAAAGTAGATTAGTTTGTGCTAAAAACTTTCGGGTGTATTTACTCTAAATCTATACATTTTGTTCATTTTTCATTAAACTGGCTATGTAATAATGAGTATACTCAATGTGGACGACCAAACGCGAATAGGTGCGCACCTACTGACCCGTATACAGTGCGTTAACCGATGACAACCTACGAGTGATATTTTATGATTTGATGTTGAAGCATATGCTTTGAAACGCGTCATCAATATATTAAAAAGAAGTCACAAGGCGGATTGAAAAATGTTACTTTAATTTTTTGTCTAAGTATACTCATTCATCATTTTCAAGCACGTTATCAGTAGCTACCTCCAATAAAAATCCCATGGTTTTTACTACTGTAGCTTTACACCTTTCTCCTCTCCTCTCTCTCCCTCTCTGTCTCTGTCTATGTGTCTATCTCTGTCTCTGTCTGTCTGTCTGTCTGTCTGTCTGTCTGTCTCTCTCTCTCTCTCTCTCTCTCTCTCTCTCTCTCTCTCTCTCTCTCTCTCTCTCTCTCTCTCTCTCTCTCCTCTCCCCACAAAAAACAGTCTCTTACACTAGTTACTGAAAGTTGAAATGTACTTTGTTGGAAAGGTTGAGGAAAGGGTACATACGAGGTGAACTCAGAATCCACAACATTGTGAATGTAAATATGCCGTATGGCGAGCCACAATATCAGTTAACAAAATACAGTTAGAGCTGCCCTAATAATTACGATAACTAAATTTTTATTTAAAAAACGTGGGTCAATGTATTTGAAACCTTAAAAAACATTACTCATGGGGCAGAAAACGAAGGAAGAGCCTGTTGACCTACCTTTATCTTTTTCGTCCACATTTTCCTTTACTGTGTTGTCTATATCACGACTCCCCTAGTCTAATATCTCTATATTTTAAACCGTCGTTTTTGAACAGGCATTTCCTTTAATTCAAGTAACAATTGAGAGAGAATATTTTAAAATCAGCGCTTTACACATTTTTTCAACCCTTACATTTCACATTGGTTTACTCAAAAACTTTAAGACGCAAAGAACTTGTAAAATTAAATGGGAAGAGTTCTGAACTTCTTATTTCCACTGAGGAAAATGGAACGAAGTCTAACTTTCAAACTAGTCTCATACCCCTCTCAGTAAGTAGCTCCTAGTTAGCCCACCGTCTGGACACTAAATGTCATCGTCAGTTGTACTTCATGACCATCTGTATGTGTCATTCATTTACATGACGTAACGGTCACAAGTCGAGATTACATTTTTTTCTCAGTGCTGTCATTTTTTCTTTAATTCAACGCCCCAGCTCCGATCTAAACCGTATTAGAAAAATTAGTCTGTAAATTGTCGTTATCGTTTGTTTTCATATTCACAATCCAATCAGTATCAATCATTTAAACACAATAACCGTTTCCAGTTCGGGAAATAAATTCAGACAAAAAAAATTATTCTGTTTTGATATAAATACCTGAAGAACGGCGGAAGTTATGTACACTAAAAATCTCCAAATATGGGAGGAGAAACCAATAATTTTGTAGTTTGACGCGAGTCCACAACTATAGTAACCATACTCTAACAACCCTCCCGCGGTTGATAGCCGTAGCTTTTGTCAACTTGTATGACCTATAGGAATAGGAGTATAGGAATTTTTGGTTGCTACCTGCTCGTCTAAAGTTGTGGCCTAAATCACTATCACTACAAAAGGTCTACTAATATAAATTAACTTGTTGGCTTTTTAACTTTGGATTTCACATGCTTGTTGTTACAAAACTGACTTCCAATCCCTGAAGATTCTGACGCATACTCAAAACGGCTATAAAAGCGAATAAAATAACCGTTTTACTGAAATTGGCATGTAACTAAGTTAGTTCAATAGGCTACTCTCGTGTTAATAACAACTTAAATTAATGTGACTCACTTAATTTTTATTACTTAATAAACGCGCGCGCGCGTGTGTCTGTGGAGAGAGATGGGTGATAGGGGGAACAGAGAGAGAGAGAGAGAGAGAGAGAGAGAGAGAGAGAGAGAGAGAGAGAGAGAGAGAGAGAGAATACATGCTAATAACCTTCAAAATGTTAATTCATAATCACATTTTATGATCTTATAATCTCCAATACTTCACTAGAAATTGTGTCATTTTTGTTATCAGCATTAGTCAGTTGGTTAACTCAGTTTTTCCTAAATATAATGACAGGCCTATTCATCAACTCTACGTGACCGCGTATTTCATAGTCGTTTTCGTAAGATTCATTTTTATCAGCTGTTAAACCATAGACCACTGGTTCTATTCAACATCAATCATACACCATTAAACCCGAATTATACAGAGAGATAGGAGTCGTTTCGAATGTGTTTAAAATACGTAGAAGTAATGAACGTGCGTCACTGCAGCGGTGCTCACTTGGCACTTTTTGTATGTCATCAAATAAAGAGGACCAATAGTAGTGAGGCGAGGTAGCTATAATCGATAGCATTGTCCTCTCTCTCTCCCTCTTTCTCTGTCTCTCTCTTTGTTTGCCACATCGACTACTCGAGTGTAAAGATATGAGAGACAAAAGACTGTATTAGAGAGTGAGAGAGTATGGAGGTATGAGTGGAAAGAGGGGCGGTAAATCAACCCTCAGACTCACTACCACTTGTGTACTGCGACGAAACAGGGGGATGGATGTTCATGTATCATGTTACATCTTAACTAACTTCGTTTTATGGCCATTTAAAGAATTAACGTGTTTTCCCCGCGGAGAAAAATAACAAGTCTTCTTCTTCTTGTACGAGATAACAGATTGCGTTTGTTTTCTCTCGTCTTCCCGAAGACGGGTTTTCTTCGGTCGTTTAAAATTACTGTAATTTCAGCAACAATAAAACAAATCAGTTGATTTATGTATTAGTAAATTTTTCTTACATTAGAGATCCTATCTTATTAGTGGTATATTTGAAATTTGTATAAAAATTGTACACGCCGTTTTCGATTAATGGTGTTTCGTTGACATATGTTTGGGTCAGTACGAAGTCTTTAAATACCTGAAACAAAATTTAGAAAAAATGTGGTGAAACTTATAAAATTTTAGCTTCTTTAATGCTGTTTTTAATTCTTTGCGCCTATAAGAGTAGATATATTCAAGGTAAATTGGAGATCCAACCAAGGAAATGAAATTAGCATCTTATAAGAAAGTCATGTAATAAAATGTACGTCCTTTTTAGGGAAAAATATTGCTAAACATTCCTCATATGAACAGAAATTTTCTGAACACAGCCTTGCAAATCACATATAGTAAAGGCACACTCATAGAGCGTTAGAAAGGAAAACTGTAAGCCTAACTGTTAAAAAGTTGAATAAGACAGGCGTTAAGCATTATGTTCACGCAAAGAAACAAAGAATGCAAAATTTCTCTTAACGTGGGTGCAGTCCGGCGGTTTCGTAGCCAAACACAGATTATAATGTACAGAATGCCAGGTTTTGTAATGCAAGCGTACCGTGTCTTGGGCAGAAGCTAGGGAGTAATAAGGAAACTAGATGTATTTGAGCCAATTTTTTTTTTATTAAGGTACACAACACAAAAAGGGCACAAAACTTTCAAACTGAAAGATTTGACAGGCGGTTACATCATACATTTGCGTTCTAAATAACTTTATTTTTATGGTCAAAAAGCTCATACACTAGTTCATTTTTTCCACTGCAAAGACATGTTAAGACTATTTCTTCATTAAAGCACTGGTATAGAAAAAATACTATTAGAGTTTATTATGCTAGATTTTTAGACTTTATCCAATTTCATTTCAAAACTCATTTTGTAAAGAATCCACATCCATCAATACTACGGGAAATCCAGAGTGTGTTTCCACATGAGACTTTTTCTTTGATAAAGCGGGCGAGTTGTAAGAGTGTCATTTATTAGATAGCTTCTTTAACTTATCCCTGAGAAAAACAAACTTCTCCACTAGCAATTGGTAAGAAAACTAAAGAGAAAACAGGTCTGAGGAAACTCGATTTTTGTCTTCTCGGTACGTTTTCTTATCAAGCTAGGACGTTAAGTTGATAGGACCGCAAAAACTACCGGTATTACTTCAATTTTCAGTTTTATTATGCCGTCTTAAGGCGGGATCGACCTCTCCACAAAATTAACACAGTTTATAAGCTTGCTGAGTATGTACCAATTTTTAAACGTTATCATTACGGTACATTATTTATTTTCTAAAAGTACGCTTGTCTGGCTGATACACAATATCTACTTCCATAACATAGAAAATTCTATACCCCCATTAATGTGCAATTTACTCGTCTTATATATCACTTACTATAACGAAGAAATTTTTATATGGTCCATGCAAAGTCGTTTCTTTTTTGTGATCGCCAAGAAAAGGGTTTTTACCTCGTAACCGCGTAATCAGTCATCAGAATTATGCATTCCTTTACTGAACCTTCTATTTTGTAAAACTCCTTTTGGTTTAACGTTACTTTTGCTTCGATTTCTGGTATTGTCCTTACTTCTTTCACTCTGATTTTGTTTGAAAATCAAGAGAAATTTTTAAAATATTTCGAACTTAATTCATTTTCTTCTAATACAGTTATTATACAGAAATAATACGGAATAATTATCATACACAAAAATTGATACTTCACATTACAGAACATAACCTACGCAACACATCACCAACACAATACGAATTGTAATACGTGCTAAGGTGATGGCGTGGAAAGAGTCTAAGGCGACTATTGTAAAGCCTACTGGATTGATGCAGTGAAAATTCTTGCTTTCCTCGTCACAACCGCTACCCCTCCTCTTTGCAACTGTACAAACGCATAGGTCGCCTACCCTACTGTGCGCTTCAAGAACATCTTTATGTTTCTTATCAACAATTCCAGATACGTTGACTGTACTTCAGATGCAAAGATATAACTAAAATGTTTCTGTATTAAAATGTTAAAATTGTATTCAACTTAAGAATAAAATAATATTCTTAACTTTTGTAGGGGTGGTTCCGCCTCAGAGCCTTTGTTTACGAGCCGCCAGTGCTGAAGGATCAAGCGAATTGGGGGAATCAAGTCTGAAGCGAAACGATAAATTTTTAAGAAATGTAGTATATTATAGGACAGAGAATCTGGGAGTTGAAAACCTTCCTCTCTGCTTCCTTAAATTAATTACAGTAACAAAGTTCAATAGCGTGACTTTAGAAAAGATCTCTTCTGACGTCCAAAAACCTATCCCTGGAAACCAGTAAGAAATCACAAAAAGTTTTATTTGGAACATATGCACATATGGTTCAGAAACTTGGACCCTAAAAAATTGGAAACCTTGAAGCTTTTGAGATATGGTGCTGGAAGAGGAGTTTAAGATATAAAGCGTAACTAATGATGAGGTTTTGAAGAGTGTGTAAGAAAGATACATCCTCTACGAATGCCACTCTGTACTAAGAGTGTATGAGAGATACACTCTGTACCAATGAGTGGAAGGGGAAGGACCCAAACAGGACTATATGAATGAAATGAAAGGAGAAAGACTTATTAAGAAACTAAAAGATTAGGAGACTGTCTAAATGCAAGAAGAAAAAAGATTAATAAAAGAAGAAATGCAAGCCTATCAGCCTCTGGGTAGAGAAGAAGAAGAGTGTGACTAAAAATATAATTGCAAAACATATTTAGTCCAGTTATATAACAGCAATTGAAGTCATTAAGAAAACATGTTGTACTACGCTGTATGTTTTAGTTTAAGTATCTGATAGACATATAATATGACCGTAATTTTTGTAGAAACACTTCTTTAACAGTATCCAGACAGTAAGATGAAGCATTATTTTTTAAAAATAGATCTGTTCTTACAATTAATTAGAAAATATAAAGACCATTAGCCGCATCAAACATTGTAGATGACTTTAAACATTAAAGATAAGCAAGATTTTGTAATTATAGATTATAGCCTATAAGTATACTATGAATATTGTAATTATATTCACAGTATGACATTGAGATTGTGCAATAGTTCGACAAAAGCAAGCTTATACAAATTTATGAATTCACATCAAATAATAATAATTACAAAAATATAGGTCACTGCTTTAAATTAGTACTGACTCACAACTTTTGTAAATTTCTATTCTGGAAAATGTTTAGCTTCATTAAATTAAAAACATTTGGCTCGACTTGTGTGACCTGTGCTAACCTAATTATACTTTAATGTTAATTAGCTCTTTAGCTAAAAACTTAAAAAACTTTTAAAATTTCCTGGAACGTGAGATAATATTTAACATCAGACTATCTACCCTTTGAGTTAAATAAATTACAAGTAAGAAACTTTGGTTATAGAGTTAATTGTAGTGACTCTCGAAAAATTCAGTTACGTTTGCCTTCCAAAAGTACGTGCTTTTTGTTAACTGCCACAAGTATGATTTGTATTAAGCATTAAGAATAAACTGTAATTTAACTTTTGAATAAAATAAGACTTTAATTACATCGGTATTCATCAGCTGCCAACAATAATAAATTAGTGCTAACACGAAACTCAAATGTCTAGTGTTAAAGACAATTTAGCATGTTGCGTCTGGTCCCCAAGTATTAACAATCCTATTTTTGTAGCTAATTTATTTTATACCCCTTGTTGTTCCGTCCTTACACGTGTATCACTTCCTTTTACACTTTTGATGTTAATAACATTGTAACGTATTTACACTTACAGTAACGGTTTTAGTCTGCGGCTAGGAGGGACTCACGCCCTACCCAAAAGCCAAAATAATTTCTTAATAAATTTTAGGGAATGAACTTGCACGTACTTTTTGATATAACGTGTACCTAACAGTACCATTTTTAAGTTTAAATATTAGTAGAAACATTTTTCTCCTATTTGCCGACGATCAGGTAATTACAGCATGACAAGACGACACAGACTATATGTTTATAAAATTGAAAGAGGAGTAGGAGAAATTGCGTCTAAACATAAACACTACTAAAACAGAATATCTGAAAATAGGAGACATGCAAGAAGAAGACCTAGATCTGCAAATCCATGAAATCGAAAAGTGTAGCGAATTCAAATATTTGGGAAGCATTATTTCAGAATATGTAACAACAAAAAATGACATCAAAAATAGGATACATTAAAATAGGCTAAACTCGTTACTTTGGTCGAACAAAATGAAACTTCAAACTAAACTGACAATCTACACAACTATTGTGGAGCCCATTTTCACTTATGGGTGTGAATGCTGGCAACTTTCATATAAAGAGAAAAAGATGATAGAAACTGTGGAAATTGACTTCTTAAGAAGAGCGTGTAATACGGTATTCCTAGAATGCAACATGTTAGAAACGAAGATATAAGAAGGAACAGGGCGCGATTTACAATAGCAGAAAGAATAGAATCCAGACAGTTGCTATGGTATGGTCAGGTAATGAGGATGGAGGAGAAGCGATGGCCAAAGAAAGCATTGACTTACACACCACAAGTCAGGAGAAGAAAAGGAAGACTGGCAACAAAATGGAGAACAGGAATTAGAAAAAGCATGAGAGATCGATCTATTGAGGATGATAACTGGAAGGATAGGGAGAAATGGCGATCTAAATGCGGGATGCGGCATAGACTGTAGGAACCCCGCTAATAAAAAAAAGTAAAGAAATAAACATTTTTGTTTTTATTTTTAGCGACAATACTTTTTTATTTTAATTATTGTTGTTAATCCCCACCTACCAAGTACCATCTTCTACATTACGAGCTCTTAAATCGTCATTGTTGGCATGTGCTCTTATATGATTAGCTGAGCTGAAGGAACAACAGTCGTTCCTCGTTAAATAGAACATAACCACATGTAAAAACTGGTGAAGTGTAAAAAGATAAAAAGATAACACTTTACTAATTTTACATAACATGGCTAAGAAAAAGTTACTTTTAAACATAGGCCCTAAACAGTAGATAAACAATGTGGCTTTTCAACTTTCTGGTTTAAATAGCTTTAAAGTAGAGTTTCATTAAGTTTTGTAATTTTCTTTAATAAACCTGTTTAATAGTGACCATACTACAAATGTTGTAGAACTTAATGTATCTTAAAATCCAATGTCTTTTATCCCTGTGTAGTTATTTATACAAAGACGATTGTACACATAAAGTGTCCTCGGAATAAAGATTAAGCCTTGAACAACTAAGGCAGAACTTTTGTTATTGCAAGTATTATGGGAGACTTTTCTTTAAAAGATAAAAAGTTTTCCCGCATATTAAAGAGTATAAGAGACGAGAGTCTCAATACTTCGGTAATATATTTAAAATTTTATAGAGCTAAAGATAGCGGAGACTTTACAAGCATTACAGTCTAGTTAAATGGGTACAATCAGTCTCATGCGCTCTATTATATTAGGACTACATAATAGTGAAACGATACGACAAAACAACGGTTATCATAACAATAACATTTAAATTCTAATTATGTACAGTACCGGTATATTACTTTTTAATTTACTTTGTTGGCAATGAACTTACATATATTAGTTAATTCACACGTTATATACTGTCACAGAAATGGTGTGGATTGTGACTTGAAATTATAAAGTAAATCATTAAACTATGATATCAACAGTCGCAATTTTTATTTAACACGCTTTAAAAAAGTCTAAACACACTCCTTTTATATTTATGCTCCTAGGATTTACATATATAAATTATGAATTATACACAGCACATAATAACAGTCATTCAGTCAGTAGTGTGTAAATTGCAATAACGCAATATAAATAAACAATTAAACGCTTAACACACGCACCAATAACGCACTGTAATCGCTGTAAACAATGACTCGCAGAACTGAAATTCTGCCGCACACGTATGTATATATATGTATATGCCGTCACGCTGCGACAAAATTGCACACTACCACCTTTCAGTGTAGCTGGAAGTGATTTTATAAAACGGTGGAGGTGCAGCAACAGCTGACAACTACCCATCTCTGAGTTCATGATACTACGATACTGTATAACTTTGAGTAAACTGTACGAATGTTTGTAAAATATACGGACATGAGACCTAGGCGCCAGTCTGCAGAATTCAATACCTCTTTCATGCGTGACTCGGCTGACACATGGACCCGGGTCACAAGGAATACACTAGTTTCCTCAAACTTTCTGGAGCAGTCTGTTAGTTACGCAATGCGCCGTAAAAATTGGTTGTATTTAAGTTTAGGCTAGTTAAAACCAGGAGAGAGCCAAAAAACATCAACTTGCATAACGGAATAGTCTAGACTGTCAAATATTTCAATCGGACAAAACAGCGAATGGTTACAAGTAGACAAAATGGACAGCGGCTTTGCAATTTTAAGAGCAGACGAAGACGCCGTCAACGACACGTATCAAGAAATAATAGTTCAAGGTGAAGACATCGAAGACCTTTGACTGACTGGAAGTGCAGGACAACACAGATGTCACATTACTCTTGTTGTTCCTTAAACGTGTGCAATATTGTAAATTTCTTAAACCCTAAATATAATCTAATCTTCTCTTTCTTGATCTATGCGAGTGGGACTACACTATTCTACGTTTCTCGCTTCGTACAATATACAATTTTGAGGATACACATCTGAGTATACAGTCTCACTTTCCTCATTTCGCCCTGTGTGAAACAAACAACTCAGATTATAGGTCGCACATGAATCTCAACCAATGGTTTACTGTTAATTTTGTCTGTTTACTTCCAATTGCGCGATAATCTAAGGAGGGAGATTCTATCATGCTTTTATTCTCATATCCGTCAAACCCGTGGTCCCAACCCTTAACGGATAATAGTGTCCACTGTAAGTGGACTGTTCCACGTATTAACAAATCTAATATGCAGTTCTGTTATTCATATCACAACCTTTGTATAAACTCGCTTATAAACTCGTTTATAACCTTTTTATAATTCTCGAACTCTGGATCTCCTATATCTGTCGTCGATTGGAATAATCATTAGCGTGTCGACATTAGCGTTTTTATCTTGTTACGTACATACCAAAACCTGTTATGGGTAAGCTGGTGAAGACAAGGTGTGGACGCAGACACTATACGGAAAGAATATCCATCCAGCAGATAAAGAATATTCTTCTCCAGCAGAATATTTTTGGTGAAATTTTCTCCAGATGTTCCCTAGTCCAGTGTCTCGTCTGAATTGTACATACAAGATTGGTACATGCGTGAGAAACAGCTCTCTAGTGTTTGATTTTACCGGCAGTCAGAAGACATGCATAACGTCAGAATCGAAAAAGGTTCCCATCGCTGTAAAGTCAGTCACCACCACAATTTTGTTGATTCAGTGTCTTGTGCTCGGGCACAAGACTCGCGTTCAAGTAATGCGGAATTCGCGTAGTTTGAAATAAAAAACAAAGACGCGCCGCGCTTTCGCATTTGGAGCGACATCTGGTTGAGTTATTGTAGCCGTTTGCAGTGAAAACCGTCAACGTTTTTATTGACATTATTGACTCCAAACATGGACAAGCTCAATGGTACGTTCACTAATGATAAGTTGTGTTGCGTAATGTTGCTACGTAAGAAACAACTGGGTCGTGGTCTTATGGGTAGGCTTATCAAATAAGTCGTATCTAATCACAAATTCGGCTGCAAATTTCCATGTGGCCATTATGACTGGTGTCAAACATCTTTTTTATTTAATTGTTTTGACAACCAAATTTTCTAATAAACTCAAAACTCTAGGAGGACTGGTTGGCAAATATTGGGAAAGACTGAAATAAGATAAAGAATTTAGCAGAAATTAGAGAGTCGAAGTAGGAGCCCTTTATCCCTGATGATGTCGTAATGTGTCGAAAGATAATAAGTTGTCTTTATTCCTGATAAGGTCGTAATATAGGCCAATCTAAAGAAAAACAGAAAAGTTTTGGTTACATGTTGACAGAATCGGTACTTATGTACTGATTTGATTTCGACTCTAAATGCTGATCTGAAAAGAATATTCACCTTAGTAGAACTAAATTAACTGACTGCAAACTAAAAATAAGAGCTGTCTAACTACAAATAGAGTCCAACGAAGGAAGAAGAACCATCGCTGGTCAAGAATTAATCAAGTAGAATTAACTAAGTAATTAACTAAGTAGAATTAATCAAGAGGCGGGTATTAAAATTTTGATGTTACTAATAATGCTAAGATGTAAGGTTCGTCGGTCAAAAGAGGTAGTACAATTGAAACCAGGAGAAAGAGGAAAAAAGAATGGGAGCTCACACTGCAGTCTTGGAAGGATAGAATCAGGGAACGCTATGAAGACCCGGACCTGTAAGATGAACATGACTTTGATACAGGGATTTGGAGATGAGTGGTGAGTTACGACAGTCATCAGTCATAAATATTTATATAGCAACCACGTTATATATGCAAAAATTCAAACGCCCGTTATACAAATGCAAAAATTCAAACGGGCTTCGCATTACTCAGAAATTGCTGTAAAACATTATTACAGTACAAACAAAACAATTATCAGTAATCTACTATGATTTTCTGAAAGATATTTTGAAAGTAACCCTTTAATTTTACCCTCACCCCTCGCAACAATGTAAAATTATGTCACGTCACGGACTTGAGCCGTGTGCATTAGTGAGACCATTAGCGCTAAACTGTTGTGCTCTGACTGAGTGCGGCATCCGTGCCACCAAACCAACCCCTCGTGTCAACGCTCTAACGGCTGCTTCTGTTTTACTGTAATATACTTACTACCATCAGACTCTGCTAAATCAATATAGCTACCTGAACGAAGATCAGTCGTTGTTTTATGTGTTTAAAGTTTCTGAAAGCCTGTCGACAGAATCTCAGTTTTTATAGGAACTAAAATTTTGTTATAGGAACACAAAAAGTGTTAACTCCAATTTTAGTATTCTGACATTTTAATTTTTGGCATTAATAAAATTAACTTAATCTTAATATTGCACGAGTCCGTTTATAATGTTCTTCTCGTAACGGTAACATAATGTCGTCAAATTTAATTTGTGACTTATAATTTATCATAATTTATAATTTCGTAACATAATAAAATATATTTTAATAATTTCGGCTATTATGTGAGACGTATCAAAATAAGCTCCGAGGCGACTGCGGTATTGCCAGTATTTGCAACAGGCCTCCCCTCCCCGCCTTTGACTACGCATAACCAAGTGTAACGTGCGTCAACGCTGTTTGGCGAGGGACGGGGAAGAGCTGTTGCTATTGCGTAACCTTGAAGCTTATTATGCTAAGTCCCGTACTATAGTAACAAAGATTCTACATTAAGTTATGTGTCTACTATCTGCTATTAAACAATGTTGAGTTTAATTGAGATAATAGGTAGATTCCTGATTATATTGTCCTTCTTGCAACTTCAGTCGTTAGGTACGACGCGTTTCGGGCTCACAGTCCCATCATCAGGTAAAAATCACTGGAGGTGAGCTCGTCAGTACAAAACAATTAACACGCAAATAAACACTGAATTCATTATACAAAACACATATAGCGCGAGAACACGATGCTCATCGTCGAGAACATAAACGTGTACTGGCTGTATAAAGTTCAACGTATACGCATCGTGTTCTCGCGCGATACGTGTGTATAATGAATTCAGTGTTTATGTGCGTGTTAATTGTTTTGTACTGACGAGCTCACCTCGAGTGGTTTTTACCTGATGATGGGACTGTGAGCCCGAAACGCGTCGTACCTAACGACTGAAGCTGCAAGAAGGACAATATAATAAGGTATCTACCTTTATCTCAATTAATTAATGCAACTTGGAGACTACACACAATAGATGTTGAATTTCTCCTTAAATATACATAATCCTACTGTTTGAATATTGTAGTTAAACGCATAGCTAACAACCTGTTAATCAAGAGATTGGCTCTATCACTCAAACTATAGCCAACCTCTGGCTTTGTCTCCAATGTTTATCATTCTAACGTTAACTGAAACGTCATCAATGAATGTTATCACACTTATGTAACTCTATAAAAAAATAATAAAATACCTTAAGCGTGTCAAAGCAATTGAAGAACAAAACAGGAATTTTGCAACCCATGGACGTACAACTGAAGGCAGGATTTTAAATTACTATTTTACAGTATAACTCCGTTCATGCAGTAGGCTTATAAGAAAAAAGTGTTCGTGTAAGTGTGTATGCAATATTCAAGGTTGTAAACAGTATCTAAATATTTGTTTCTCAAAGTAGAAACTGTTTTTATATTTGATAAAAATTTTTGCATCGGTAAGTTCGACAATTTCGATATAATATATGGTTATTTACAAGTTCTCATCAAAAAGTTAATGTAATACAATAATGTCTTTATTTATTTATAACTATTTATATACTGCACTCATAATAAACATAAGCAAGCACAAAAATATTGAAACAGGCTTGATTTAATTTGTTTGAAACTTGTAGGCTATAGGCCTATTTACTTTACACCCAGTCTCACCAACGCCACAAAAAACAGTTTCAACTTACACATTTTTAGTGTGGGAATTAAAAATTTCCAGGAACGTTTTGATCAAATTCTGTATACTCGCTAGTTTCAAATGTTCATTTTAAACCAATATTTTAAACACATTTGTAAATCTAACGTCAAAACGTATTTTTGTTTTCTAGAATGACTACATTCATGTGCATTCGTCTCCCTTCAAGGTACTGTTCATTGGATATAACATAATTGTGGCTACGTTTATTTCGGTCTTCAGAACATTTCTGGAATGCACTTTTTAACATAACTTTAAACCTGTTAAACACTTATGTTTTATATCGCGAAAATATGTCTTCAAAATTCGTGAAACGTTGACCTTTCAAGGTTTTTTATTCTAGAAAAGAGGAAAAGATCGCATTTGGACGAATACGATGATTGATGAACTTTTTTGATGTTTTTCTAAAATTCTTTAACAAGAAATGATTCTTCAAACTTTATCGGGGCACAATTTTTTCTGAGTTGTAGAGTCTACTCTTTACTGACCGCAACACATACTGATAAAAATTCATACAACACAGTACCACAGTCTTCATCTTACAACACGATCTTCAAGTCATTCGTAATTAATGTACCATGAGTTTAGTATTCGTTCTTTCAAATACTGTAAACTGCTCTCTTGTTCACGGATACTAGATTCACCGAAAGCTTTCTGCAAGACTTTCAACACGTTAGAATACTAAATCTCATTTTTACGGAAGAAGTAAAGGACGTTGATTTTCAACCTTGTATTGAAAAAGTGTTAAAAAATCTCTTAAAACGCTAAAATGCATTTACTCATCATCTTTACAACACGTCATAGGCAAGATACTTCCTGTTCCATTCTTATTGGTCTCTCGCCTCTAAATGACATTACCTTTATTTTTGTGGTGGAGATTTCATACTGTATTGTTTGCGAATTTGATGTATCTTAAAAACGGATTTTTGTACAGCAGATTCTGTATTTTGAATAACAAGCAAGACGTCAGCAAACAACAACAAATTCAAAGATCTGTTCTTAATACCAGGCTTTACTAGATGTTTCCATTTCCTTATTAGATCGTCAGTATAAACGTTAAAAAGAGCAGGTGATATACGGCACCTTTGTCTAACACCTTGATTGACAGATATTTGTTGACGTATCTAACACTTATTTCTAACAGCTATTCTTGTTCCGTTATATAGCCCTTGTATATTTCTTATAAGTTGTTATGGGTATTCTCGTTCTTTTAATACTTGCTACAGAAAATTTCTATCTACACTATCAAAGGCATTCTCAAAGTCAACGAAAGCTGCATGCGTTTCTTTATTGAACTCGCGATGCTTCTCACTGATTTGTGTAATAATAAAAGCTTTGTCTGTGCACGATCTTCTCTTCCTGCAACCGTTTTGTTCTTCCAGAATAAGATGTTCAGAAATAGTCTGCGGACGGTAAAGACATAGCTGTTGTGTTGGAAAAGCCGACAGGTCCAGCAAGATTGGTTAACTGCTCGGGTTGTGAATATTTTTAAGAAAGACTAACAGAATGACTGTAATAACTATAGGGGAATATATGTTTGGTTGATACTGGATACAAAAAATATGCATTTACTTAATTAGCTGAACTTTTATACATTTGTTACATCCAGTTGTACGAACGACACGAAAAATAGTTTGAAACTGGGCATTGTTAACGCGGTAATTTAAAATCTCGTATGTTTATACGTTTCAAATATGCTTTTTAAAACAACATTTTAAGCACGTTTACAACTACAACGTCAATTATTGCGAGATAAATTCTAATTAAGTTACAATAATGAAAAAGAAAATAAATATACTAATAAGCAAATAAATAATTGAACGTGTTGCTAAACTTAAGAGAACGTAATAGGTTCAATTGTTTAAAAAAATATTCTTTCTCAAAATACGCGTCAAAAAACAACATATACTTAGGTATACTGCGTGAATGAATGTACGTGTTTTGTGTTTGTGTGTGAATTCTGTGTTAACTAATAGTGTATGTGAAATTATTATCCTCAAGAATACCATTATGCATGCTATATAATAAACAAGTATTATACAAGAATACCTGTATAATACTAGAGCAGTAGTATACGACTCAATTTTGTCTGGTTAACACATTTATTTATTTATTGGTGTTTGTCTCTAGCACTTAACAGGAATTACTTTCTTACTTTGTTGTAGACATTTTTCAACATCAGCTATTTCCTACGTTCACAGTGTACTAAGCAACTTAAAAACACATCACGCTGAAAGTATAAAGTGTGTAAAATATATAATACAGAGTGGACAATAACTCGTTTGGCAAACATTTTTTTATAATTGTTGCTAATTTAAAGCGACTTATGAACTATCAGGATATTACAATACATGTATTTAAACGTTTCTGTAAACACATTCATAGTAAGAAAAAATATATATAAATAAATAAACACATATACATACATGCACGCTGCACCAAACAGAGACAGAGAATAGAGTTGTGCAAACGAGTCGGACGGCCTCGGATAGGGTGTAAAAGAAGGAGACAGAGCTACTCGAGTGGTAGGTATTATATGGGCTTAAACGCGTGTAAGCCGCTATTCATGCTGAGTCGCATTTTGTACGCTACGCTGCTTTCTGCTGATAAACGTAATCTATAGTTATAACCTCCCCTTCCACCGTCAACTAATATCCCAAGTCTCCGCGCGCACCTTCCATCGGAGCTATTCGTAAAAATTAAGTCATCCTACAACTCAATCGTCCCTAAAAATGTGTGTTAGTGGGCGCGCGCGCGCATGCGTGTGTGTTCGTATAAAATTATGGATACTTTACGGCTTTCGTTTAATGTTCTTTTTTTCTTTTAATTAAAAGCATTAATGATTATGAAAGTCGAATATCTCGAGTTTTGTAAATGTTAGATCGTTATCCGAAACGAGGCTGTTTGTGAGTTTATTGATATCGACAGCTAACATCGTTTTACTACAACGACGTCAAACGCGTATATGAGACAGAAAGACACGTAGGCCGCAAAGTAATCTTTTTGAAGTTTAATAATAACACCTATATTCCAAAATGCTTTTTTTATATTAATGCGTTACTTACGTTTGTTATAAGAGTTTGATCTAGATAAGATTCTGAATTCTAATTAAAGATCCGTGTCGGTTTTATCATTCAATTATATTTTAAAGAGGTTATTGTTTATTTAGTGAAAGTGTGATGTTGTTAATGTTAGATCTGCAAATAATATTAGTATTTCTACTAGATATAGATTTTTACTGTTCAAAAACAAAAAACAAATTTTCGCACTCGCTTGCACTTATGGGATTTAATCCGCACTTGGTAGCTGTTATTTTTGTAACATACTCGTTTAAGACTTTCAAAAAAGTTATAAAAGAAATGTTACCATGACTTTACGAGTTCGTTAACACAGGAATCCGAACTTTTAAGATACACATATCCCTTATTCTAAGGAAGCATAGTTTACATTTTTAAAGCTAAGGTAAATATTGAAAAGTTTAGTTCCAGATTTAAAGTCAGTCTATTTTTAAACATGTTCTAAAGACAAAAGATTAGTCTAACGTCGCCAAAATAGTAAAAAAACTGCAAATTCGTCTTCCGTGCACAAATGTTTTGATCCTTATAATCACGATTTTTGTATATGATATGTAGTTTTCAACTTTAAGGGTTTGTGCATACTCTTTCTGTCGTGGTTATTTCAATTCTGCCTTTTGCAACATTTCTAATGTCTGCAAATGTGGTCCAGTCTCCTTTATTTTTATGCACTTCTCAAATTGATCCGACCATTTGAGTTCTTGTTTTGGACGGATTAATAATCTATCAATTAAATAATTGGAGCTTCAAACGTAGATCATAGATAATAATATTATCGGGAATAATGTTTACAAAAATTGAAATTTTTTTGTTAAATTTGTAGAAATTTTAAAATTTAATCGTTTATTTCTTTCTAACGGTTGGTTGAATTTTTTAAATATTTTTTATTTTATTCATTTTGGAACAGTTAGTGGTGTTTATCTGAATGATGACCGTTAATAGTTTAAAAACACCCTGCTACGAATTTCCTAAACGCTGTCAACGATAAATTACAAAAATAATTATCTATTCAAATGACTTTTTTCTTAAATCTTTTTAAGTTTTAATCCTATTTAAGTTTAAATGTTAACTTTTTCTTAAAGTTGTTGAGACACTTTTCTTTACATAAAATATTTCAGCTTTATAAATAACTTTTTAAGAACGAGAAAAACAACTATTAATGGCTTATTTTTGTGTCCAAATATGAATGGAAAGTTAGTCTAAAATATTGATGTGCTAATTAAAGGGGTGATATCCCTACACCGATTTTTAAAAAACTGTACTGTAATTTACATATTACAGAATTCCCTTCGCTAAACGCAATGGATTTCGCTCTTATTTTAGCGTACATGTGATTTTAGAAGTTGCATTTATGATTACTGTTTCAATTGAAATACGTTGTCTGTCAAATTATTAACTTAAATCAGGCGAAATTGAATAAATAATGCGGTTCAAAGCTAATTTCACATAAAACGCAGGCTACTTAAAACCTCAGGCCCGTTTGTAGAACAATGTTGAAACACTAAACACTGTCGGAAACTGAAAACTTAAAAATCTACTCACAATTATAAGCAGAACAGTTTTTATTATTAACAATGCCGACTTAAGATTTCCATTATTGCTTGCCGTTTTTAATAGTGACGTACTATTTTCTTGCAACAGTTAGGCCTACATTTGTAACGTTCTCATAAACAGAGTATTCGGTTGTATTCTTACCTATGTGTTTCTGTTCCATTTTTTTGTAAGTTTCCTATAAACTATAATTTTAACTGTCCTTTGTCGCTCCATTTTAGATCAGTGAACAGAAAATATGTATCTAATAGGGACGTAAGAAATTAAGGAAAAACATTCTGGGATAGAATTATACATTCTAGCAAACAATATTTGCTAGGATAAAAATTTCAAAAAGAAAAGACAAAATTAATAACGTAATAAAATATAATAGCCTACAGATCGTAAGACTATTGAAAGGTAATGTAGAAAAAAGCACAAGGGCAATTGAAATGGAGGATAACAAACGGCTGGATGAGGAAAATTATAAGAATTACACTCCAGTCTTAGATCGGATAAACAGTTTATGACTCGGCGAATATAATCTTTTAATGTAAGTGATAAAGTAGCAACCCAAAATCAGAAAGAACTAAAAAGGCCAAGGGGAAATAGGAGAGAAGGTAGGGATCTGAGGGTGAGAGGCCTTACGGAATCCGTGAGAGAGATGAAATTTTGACATTGGAAGACGTTGTAAACTGATCTATAATGATGATACGAAATATAGAAGTATGCAATAAAAATATCAATGGGATTCCCTAAGACAAACAATTGAAAAATAAAACTCACTTGGAATTTTAGAAATAAATTCTCCCGGCAAACGTCTTTAATTAGAAAGTGTGTAATTAATTAACAATTCTTGACACTCTTCCAACAACAATTAACAATTCTTAATTGTGGAGTTTGCTGCGACACCCTTTGAACTTTGACACACACATTTCCGTCTCACTCTATTGTTTTCAGCTTAAAACGCTTTTCTCAACCTAAATATTTTTAGTCTTCTAGTTTTATTTTTAGAACGTCATTTACGAAACACATGCAGTAATCTCGACGAATGCTTCCCATACAAAGTCAATGACACTGTGGCATACAGATTCCAAGTTACTCAAGTTAAATAACAAAATTGAAACAATTTAATTAAGCAACTTAATATTTTGTAAAGAAAATAATTACTTTATTGTATATTTATAATAAATAATTTACCATTGTGAAACATACTGATAGCTTATTTCATAGCATTCCCGGCAAACGCTTGCCATTGTTTGACACTGACATTTATGTTACACAGAAATAATAGGTAACCCTTGTTAAAATATAATTCTCTGTTAAAATCAACAGTTGATTATCATCAACTTATAAAATTTCAGCCATCTGTATTTTGACGAATATATGTGTATTTTCACAGAGTACAATAAATTTGACGCTTTGCAACCGAGTAATGATAATCCTTCACACCACCGTTTCTCAAAATGTAATACTCGCGCTTGTATCCCATGTTATGTAGGTGTCGAATTAGGATTAGCCATAAAAAACGATTGGGTTTTTTACATTTTCAGTTTAGTTTAAGACACCCGCCAGTTTTATTGTATCAAAAACGGTAGCTCAACAGTATTGTGGACAACTAAGCTATGTAATTTCATGACAGAGAGATAAATTTAGTATTAAATTATTATAATATTATTAAACTGGCAGGTACCCGCGGCTTCGCATGCGAATATTTGTATATGATTGTTGTGGTAACTGTCGAGTTGGTAAATTGCTAATGGTACATCTATATTAATAATATTCTTATATTGTAAATTATGAATATCCAAAAAGTGCAAAGCAATAAATCCATCATTCATGTTTCCTCGATACGTAAAAACAAAATTTAATAATTTAGTAGATATTTAATTTACAAACATGCAGTAACACAATTAGATAAAATGTTTATTCGTATAGAATAATACAGATAATATATACATAAGTATATTGATATCAGTTAGTCGAAATCGTACGTGCTAAGTCAGTCTTAAACTTTTTGGTAGAATCCTTATATACGTAAATGTATCACAGTCCAGTATACTCAGTTTTTATATACATTTTTACACCAGTGCCTCGTTATACTGTAAACTACATTTTTCGTTCTGCCGTTATCAGAGCAAATAAAGAGCTCACTGCTTCTGCTTACTTGAGAACATGCCACATAGAATTGTCCGTGAGAAAAGCAAGCAGCTCTTAAATCCACACCAGCTGTACGTAAAGTTTGCCCTTGTTACTTACTGATAGTCATTGCAAGGCATAAATTAACCGGAAACTGAAGTTTGTTAAATTTAAATGGAAAGTTATTGGAATTCTTGAGATAAATACTGTTTCTCCTTTGCCGCAGCCTGTTAAGATAGTCGCTTCGATGATATGTTTTTTTAGCGACCTAACTTTCAATTGTGTTCCATTGCATAACTCTGGTGGCTTCAGATTTCTCATGAGTATAATTGGAACACCTAGTTTTAACTTCAATGTGTGAGCTGGTAATCCTGATGCAGATAAAGTATTCAAAAACTCAGTTGGGTAATGTACTGCATCCTCTTCGTTCAAAACTCTATTAATGGAGTGATATGTTTTTTCGTCTCCTGGAAATTTTTGCAATATGCAACTATTTATGGCATTTACTTGTTCGTTTCTTGGTGCTAGTATCACACGCTTACATAACCACAAATCATCGTGCAAATTTATAGACTCAATATGCCCATAAACCTTTTCGATCAACTCTGCCAGTGAAGAAACTGTATGACATAATGACGGCGGTAAACATATCGCACTGTCTGTCTCTGGTATCTTACCATCTCCAAGGTTTAATAAAGTAGTAGAAAATTTGTGAATATCTGCATTACCTCCAAGTTGGACTGTCATGTTTATTGTGAGTGATACTGTTTGAACGGTACGCCATATATTCGATCGTTTGACGCAAGCGTTTACTTCATCAGCTCTGGTACCTCGCGTAACTACGGGCAATGTTTGTCTGAAATCTCCGGCAAAGAGAAAAGTTATTCCACCCATAAATCTGTTGTCATTGCGCAACTCTCGTAGAGTTCTATCGAGAGCTTCTACTGATTTTTTATGGGCCATAGTGCACTCATCCCGCTTTAGCACTATTTTTGAAAATATTGCACACTGGAAATTCGCTGCAATTCAAATCTATTGGTATTTCAAATAAGGAATGAGCCGTTTTTCCGCCAGGTAATAATGTAGCAGCAGCTTCCTCGGGAATCGCTGCTAATGCGAGGAAGCTGCTGCTAATACGATCTTAGCATCGTGTTATTCACACCAAATAAATAAACCGACCAAATAAATAAATAAATAAAAAAACTTTAATCAATTTTATTTCAAATTAACCTGTTACAAAACTTTGTAGGACACTTATGTGTTTAAAAATTCAAAATGTTTGACGTGGCAAAGCTAACACAATTTATGGTTTGTGTATTACATGCACGGTACTGAAATATTGAAATATGGTAAACCGTATGGATTGCAGTGATTTTACAGACACATTTCAGTAAACCGTATGGGTTGCAGTGATTTTACAGATACATTTCAGCAACATTTATCTAATATCTCAACAGTTTGAACCGTCATGTTTGCACAGGTAAACTAGCAGTTTCTTGACTTTAATTCGAAAAAATTAGACTTCATTGGTGTATTTTACATGAACAATAACATAGTTTAACACGAAGAAACATATTGCATCCAAAACACGAATAAGCATCCTAAGTTGCTTACAACATTCTTGGGATAACATCTTTAATTGAAGTGCCAAGGGGTACTAGAACTGGGGTTTTCAAAGAATCTTCAGAAAGACTCATTTTTGCATGATTTACTTTTTAATAAATTTAAAATTAATGTAACTTGTAATCACACGAGATTTATTATCTTTAATGTAAATAACATTTAATCAAGATATATTTTGAAATTACTGATTTTCCATTGTTTCAACCCTTATAGTTCAAAAACCTTGAAGTCTTCAAGTTGGTTACTCAAAAACTTTTAGACTCAAAGAATTCATAAAATTTATTTATAAAATTATATACTGGAAGAATCCTGAATTTCTCATTTCTCCTGAGCAAAAAAACTGGGGGACCCATGCTTCAAGTTAGTCTTATCACCCCCCCCCTCCTGGAGCAGCTCCTAGTAAGGAGCCACTGGTTAAGTACATACATTGCTAAACAATATGTTTTTCAAGGTCGCGTTCCTCTTAGATATTTACGGTGTACTTGCGGCCTAATACTTCATTCAAGTCACAATTTAATAGAAATTTTCATAGCAGTCGGGTTACTCCGTGAGCTGAAGTGCACGAGAGTAAGATGTGAGTGATGTAATCTGTCGCCCGAAGGATGTGTCCCTCTACATACGTCTTTCCGAAAATATATTGAATTTTGTGAAAATGTTGTTCAAACTGAATTAAAAAACTGTTTCTCCTTGCAGTAAACCTCTGGCCACATTTTTCTTTGGCCGCTGGTACAATGACTGTTACACTTAACATTATGTGAGTGTTTCTAATCTAAAGACAAAAAATATTCGTTTTTTGGACGGCTCACAAACAACCCGCTTGATAAAAAAAAACGCTCAAGATGTCACTTGATGTACAGTTCACGTGTTTTAAAAATATAAATAGCAAACTACAAAGTTACAAATATTAAACGTTAGAAGAAATGTTGGTGAAACACTTACGGGCCAAAGAGACCGGCCGCCTTGTCCTTAAGGACGCTGAGTGCGCCAAAACCTGGCATGATGTCTTCTTCTTATGTTTCAGCACATTTTTTAGCTATCACGCATCGCCCTGAAGTCAAAAAGCATATATTATATTAATAATAATAATAATAACAATAATAATATAATTATGGTGAACGAAAGTTACACTTGGTAATGTGTTTCGTACTACTCGAAAAGCAACTGAACATAGAACATTCGGACATTTTGATTTCTGAAAATTTGCCTGTATCTTTCTCTTCGTATACTTATTACAAATATTAAGTACTCAACTACATAGCGATGATTATAATATACATGTTACACAATAATCTGCAACAATAATAGTCTCATGCGACCTGCTCAACTAAGTCGCATCCCGCAGACTAGACCCTACATTTTTATGTGGCCGAGAAAAACAGGTGATTATTAATTAAAACAAAAAGATAAAAGAAAAAATTATAAACAATAAGCTTTAATATATTTGTACATAAAATCTCTACTAATTTTATTTCTATGAATATTCTGTGTTTTGAACTGTCATTTGAATATTCTGAAACCTTCAAGTAAAACTTAGGGTATTTGCTTTCGGTTCCTGACATTTGTAGAAAGTTTTTTAAAATCCTGCAACTTTTTTAAAACTTTTGTTTTAAAAATTTATTACCATACCGTAGCATAAAACAACTGACAGTGTAGCAGTCTTTTGCACATTTTGCAGAAATTAGTTGTGTGAATAATCCTTTTCTCAAAACTAGTTCGCTCATATCAAACATTTTAAAGATATTTCTGACTTTTTAATTACCCGTTAAGATCTTTTCTATGACTGTTTACAACAATAAGTTGTACATTCTTTATCTTTTGATTTTTTTTATCTTTAAAAATTTTATGATATCTGATTATTTTTGACCGAATGGAGTGACAATCTAAGTCTTTTTGGAAAAGTTCATTGCTTGAAACACTGTTTCAAGTGTTTAATAGTGCGATTTGGATGCATTGGACCAAAACACGTTTTATCAGTGTTGTTCTTAGATGCATTTCTTCAAATATTTTTAATTTGTACGACTTAAGAGAGTTACCTGTTCCATTCATATTTCACAAACGTAACAAATAACAGACTATAAAAGTGTCATATTATCGTTTTGTACGATAATATCTTAATGTTTTAAAGTTTCTTCCAATAATTGAATATTATTGTTAGCAAAATACTAACTTTTTCTGGAAGTAAATGTTTATTAGGTGCTTATGATAAGGTAGAGTTTTCTTCCAGAAGAAAGTTATAATTTTGTGAATTAATATTAAATCGCTGTTTAATTATTATTGAATTCCTGTTTAATTATCAGCTAACTGATTTTACTTCTCCCTAGAAGGAATATTTAAGTGTAAAAACATAAGGAGAGCAACCAAGATTCTTCTCTATAAAACAGTTCTTAAGCCAGTGGTCATGTATGGGTCCGTAACTTGGACAATGACAAAGACAGGGGAAGAGTAGTTGCGCAGGTGGGAAAGGAAAGTCCTCAGGAAGGTATCTGGTGCAGCGAACATCCAAGGAGCATAGAGAATAAGGACGAATGCGAAATCCCGCAAATCTGTGGAGAACCAGATATCGTCACTGACATAAAGAAAAGTAGAATCCGGTAGGCAGGGCATGTGCAGAGAATGTCAGAGACGTCCACATTGAAGAAAATTTTTACAGTGAGGCTTGGTGGAAGACGAAGGAGGGGTCAGCGCAGAAAACGATGGATGGATATCTTGAGGACTACCCGCACAGGCTCAGGGTAAGACGATAGAGTCTGATAGCAGAGAATCGATGCGACTGGAGGCGGATTGTGCAGGAGGTCAAGGCTCCAAGTAACGAGAAGAAGTAATTATTATTTAATTATTATATTAAAAATAAGAACAACAAGGTTTGAAGCTAAGAGGGAAAAATGATCACTTATATAGGTAGACCTGGATATACTGTTCCCTGTTCCTCAGCGTTTGTACTTCAAAGAGGTCGATTTTAGCTCTTGAAATTACGAAAACAGAACAGTTGCATATGTGAGACTGTAGCAAGCCATTGAGGTACATTTAGCTCTAATACGTTCGGATACCAACAGTCTAGAACAAAAACCAACAGAAGAAATCATCAAGTGGGCCCATTAAGAGTGAAACTCCTCTAATAACAGATAAAAATTGGGTAGACGGTGTAATCCAGTAGAGCCATGGGTCGTTAGATTTGAAACTGTCTGTCATAGGTGTACAAAAACGTAGATCCTATTTTTGTTGGTAAATCATATAAAAATTGTTGCAGTAGAAGCAGTAGTTTATTGTAACATTTCCTAGAACTTAGGAAATGTTGTAAACATGTCTAGAACTTAGCGTTAATTTTTATTGTTCTGCGATAAACATTGAGCTGTTTGAAAGGCTCACCGCTATTTTCTCCTTTACAACATTTTTGCAAACATTTTTGGAAATTACTTAATTACTAAAACTTGTAACAAATTCGTGACAGTATAATATTTAAAGTGTATTCAAGTTATCCATAATGTATTGTACCTTCAATTACTGTATGATAAAGATTGGCCTATTATAGCCTTTAAATGTCTTCACTAATTCTTACTTTTTTAAAAAAGTCAAAATAAAAGTAAACAAAAATTGCCTCTTAAAAAGTTGAAAGCTCATACAATTTCTATTAGTTTGCTGTTTATTATATTAATTATCCGTAACATCAAAATTAGTGACAGTGGAGCTGAAGTGGATTCTTCGGTTGAAATAAGTTTTAAATAAAAACGCCACTGGAACATTATGTGAAACGTGTAAAAGTAGTTAAAAATTATTTCAAGCTGTATTGTCTTCGTCTTCGTTGAATATAAACGTGTGCTTGACCATAAAGAAAGATACAAGTTTTTTCGTCTTTTTCTGACTCAACAGGTTCCTCGTCTCTTGTTTATCGTTTTTTTCTTGTCCCTGAGACTTTTATCCATTTTTACAGTATTCTTCTCTTTACTCTTTATATCCTGATTCCAGTGTTGCCCATTTTGTATTTTTTCCAATAACCTTATCTCTTTCAGGATTATTTATGCCTTTCTGCATATTCCTCTTGTTACCTTAATTTCTTGTACAACTGTTGTTAGTTCTGTTTTGCTGTTTCACTTCTCGTTTCTGCAGCTAATGATATTAAGTTTTATTACTGACTTACGTGTTTTAAATTTTGTTAGGCGTTTGTTGTATTACGTAGACTCTATCGCGCATCTATAACTATTCTGTCAACTTTAATAATTTGCTAAACTGCTACAATTTTTTGTTCAGACAAAGTTTTTCGTCATCTCTGACATCATCAGGTCTTGAACAACCTGATTATTTAGGTTGTTCAAGGCCTGATGATGTCAGAGATGGCGAAAAGCTTTGTCTGAACAAAAAATTGTAGCAGTTTAGCAACTTCATAAAAGAAATAGTAAGGATGGCTGCTAATTCAAATAATACGAAGAATTTAATAATTTGGTCTTTAACCTCGTGTATTCATTTCCCTGTAGCTTGTCAGTATAACAGCTGGATATTTCATTTACATTCCATGATTTGTGGTTTTCATACTTACATTAATTTACATTATGGGGTAGAGAAATATTGTTATGCACTTAAATTTCTCAGTGGGTGTGTCAAAACCGAGATTTCTCTAAGTTCTGTTAAGCCTCTGAAAGTTACCCTCATTGCCTTATATTAAAACTGCACCACCTGCTTAACGTATGTATTATACTTATGTTGTGACCTCCCATCTTATAATACTTCTTGCTATTTAATTCTGTATCTAAGTTGTTCACAACAACAGTCACTGCTGTGCTTTAAAAATTTGCCGTATTATGGTGTCCTCAAGTTTTCCGCTTTGTCTTCCTTTTAACAATTTAGATCTGATGCCAAACGTATGCTGTGTAATTTCTGTACAAGGGGAGACAGATTTTTTAGCAATACTGTACCGTGTATCTGAACGGACTGTAAAGTGTTATTTGAATTAAATAACTAAATAACTAATTCATTTTTGTTTCTTAGAAACATAATAGGTATAAAAATTACAATTTTTACAAGCAATTAGGTATAAGTTTATTTATTGTTTGCCTATGGGATGGTTTTTGCCATGCTCTGTAGCTGTCTACAGGTTCTATTTCTTATGTAGCCCTGACTGACTGTTAGCTCCGGATCAGCTTCCTCTCCTACTTTTCTCAATCTCTCCACGGCCATTTGTAAGTTCCAAGCTTTCAACAAAAACTGTTTTCACCCTCTTTTGCCTTACGCTGTATGGAACGTAGAAGCTTATTTGTTTGAGTTTAAAAGAAATAAAACCCGTAGAACTTACATTTGACAAAAAATAAATAAAAATGGTCAATCGGATATATAGAGCGCCAGAAAACCACAGAGTTACACAAGTATATTACACCACTTGTCGTTTTCACATCGTAAATCGGTGCTTTTCAGTAAGCATTATATGAAGGCAATAAACGGATTTTATATGGTGAACTAAAAATAAAATTGCGTTATAAGATAAATTATCTAATAAATACAGCTTTTACAAATAAAACAGATAAAATATTATAAAATTCCTATATTAAAAACTAAAAACGAAAAAGCTTTTGAGACTTATACAGTACAAATACAGAGTTGTACGATTAAAGTTATCCGGGCTGTTTGGCCGTGGTCCATGGTTTATTTCCAAACCAAACGTTTCAACAGCTCAAATGGCTTCCATCATCATCAGTACTGTGGGCCTGACGTGAACACCCTACGTTCAGGATTTTTTTAAATTCCACTGATGATGGCAGCCATTGGAGCTGTTGAAACGTTTGGTTTGGAAATAAACCATGGACCATGGCCAAACAGCCCGGATAACTTTAATCATACAACTGACACCGGCGTGAAAGCCTGAAGACAATGTTACAGAGTTGTACGTTAATTATTAACAAGATTTTAGCAACGTTTACTCCGTTCTTGCTGTATGTGTAGTGAATAATTTCTACTACTCGTAATTTGCTGATGCTGTGAAATGACAATCTTGTCGTTAATTTCTTTTTGGCTTTGAGTTTAAAACAACTGTTAATGATTCAGAATCAAAGGTAATACACATCGAGTACATCTGATTATTTACAATCAGAATCCAATATTTCATTTGCTGGATTGGTGCCTTCATTAAAGGGATCACGTTTTGGTCTTTAACTTAAAAAAAACTCGAACTCAAACTGGTGTGTAGCTAAAATATACCCAGTTTGCTGTAACTCGGCTCCAGTATTTCTTACTGTCCGTCGTTTTGCTGTTGTCGCGAATCAATACTGTTTCATCAAAAATTGTATCAGAAGCCTCAAAGTTTGACACAGAACGTTTACCCTGGAACTGAAAAAGTTTTTCTGTTTTTACTAAGCTTGCTAAGTAATATTCTTCTCTTTGAGTTTTTTAAAATTTGTCATTTTATTCTTTTTTTATTTCTGTATCTTTAATTTTAAATATTTTATTTAATTTATTTTATTTTTTTAAATATAAAAATTTTATTTACAAATAAAAACAGTAAAAAACAAAATGGGATCTTTATAGTGAGAAGATAAATGTATAATGAATAGAAATGTAAATGGTTTGTGTCTTATGAAACATATACAAATTTGTATCTTATGTAAAGTGTATGGAACTTCGAAATACATATAAACATGTTACGAGGATAATACGGCTTGTGATCTTAAAACAGTAGAATAAACTATACTGGAATAAATTATAGAGAACAATGATCACAATGTTGATTAACACATCTATAAAATAAAATCACTCGTATTACAAAAATCATCCTGTACAACTGTCCAACGCGCATTATCACATAATAAAAGTCACTCAATTACAATAAAATTACAATACACCGCAACACAAATAAACAATTAAGCTTTTGACACTTTCAGTAATACGCTGTCTTATACCGCACTCATGTCAGCACACAATGCAGTTTGCGGAACTCCTAAATTCAAACTGACTACAGCTCTTCTTGTTTATGTTTTTATAAATAGGTTTTATGTTCGTGTTTTATTGTGCAGGTTAATGTTTTGTCTTTACCACTTATAGGGTGAACTATTTACGAAAAAATTCGAGTTTCCTGAAAAGTAATCGGACAGCGTCTCGGAAGGCGCAACGGAATTCACAAGTTGACAGGATTGCCTATGATCTAGCTCATTGGTATTGCATACCATGTAATAAGTTATATGACATGTGTCGCATAGCCTCTACGCATATTACCTGTATCTCACGAACAGTGCAGCATTGTATGCTTTATATAGGTATAAGAGATTCAAATTACTTTTAACTTACACCATATAATGACCTCTATAGCCACAGAGATCTTAATTGTGACACGACTTCGCATAGCTTAAGCTGGACATATGGTCTTCGCGACACGGATATCAAGTTTAAGATCATGTTGATACAGTATGTGGTACAGATTACATGGTATGCGTATGTAGTTATATATGTACATGTATTTCTAAAAATTTTATAGCACTGTACCTACAAATGAAAATGAAATGACTTTTAAAGCTATAATATTATAATAAAACAGGTATCTCTATCAGCTGGAAAATATATTCTATATATAAAGGCCTATAACCTATACACAGTCGATTTGTTACTGATTTTTCTCAGCTTAACATCTTTCTATATATTAAAGAATATATGTTTGTTTATTTTAATACATCATGTATTGTGCAGTGTAAAAGTAAGTATAGCAAAACGTCTTCCCTCCGACATTAAAGCAGTTGAAATTAACTCTTTGTAACTTACCATGTACAACACGTTTTAGTGATAAACTCAAAACGGTTAAGTTTATTGTACTTGTATTAACCTTTATCACTGGTATCTGTGTACGTTTTTATCGTAGATTGTGACGTAAACGAACATTATTGGCTTACAATTATTGTAATACTGTGACAGACGAAGCAATTTCAGAATTAAATTAGCATTACAACACACTGCTAGTAAGCGTAACCAATTGTACCATTATCGAATATTCAATATAGGCCCTAATTATTGATTAATTAAGATCCTTGTTTGTGAAACATTCTTTTATCTGTTCAGAAAATGAAATGAGCTTTATACTATGACAAGCCTCAAGTCTATTTTAGATTTTATTTTTAAAATATTAAAATATATGAATTATATTTGTTTTAAATACATAATATGTATGTTTAAAACGGAGATTAAAAGTTATAATTACAAAATCATGATAGTATAGGTATATAAAAATAATAATAAGAAATCCAGTCTGCAAATAGAAATAACAATGTTATTAAAAATGCATTTATCATTGTATTTATTTCGGTAGTGATTTTTATTCACTAGCTGTGATTACAAAGACGATGTCAGTGTAAAGTACAAAGAAGTGTTTATTACAAAGATTTTTAAATAGTGTTGATTTATTTATTGTTATATATTTGATAACATAGTAATATTGCTTCTTATATTGAAAATATTAATTTTGCGTTGTGTATTTGCCATAATATTGTTTTTGTATTATATATTTCTTTATTGTAATGTAAATTGATATTATCATTATTAATATTTTTTGATCATCTTATACTTCCTAATACTGGAAAAAGTAATATTTCTTAATATTTTGTACACTTCGTAATATTGTTTTGTTGAGTATTTTTATAATAATATTTATAGTATGCGTATATTTACCGTTAACAAAAAAATTGTATTGCTATAATGATGTTATATTTTAATTTTCCTTTACATATTATGTTACGATACCAAAAGCAGCCCAATACCAGAGAAATTATATAAAGTAAAAAGCATGCAGCTAAAGAAGAATTAACAATTTTAAATAAATAACAATAGAATGACTATAACGTATACGAGACAAATGACTATGACCCAACCCAAATGATTGGCCCAACGACAAATGAAATGAAATAAACACATGAATTAACAAACTAAGCAAAGTAAATATTATTAAATGTACCATTAATCATGGAAAGTACAAGCCGAAAGAAAAGGTTGTAATATTAAATAAGTAAGTATAGAATGATAAAGAAATAAACAAACATTAAAACACACAGACCATGATACAAAGAATGATAATAACAAAAGTGAAATACAATAAATAAAATACTAATAATCAAAATAACATGAACCAAGAGTGCATGATAGGAGTAGGAAGTGAATTACCAGTTAACATTAAGTGATAAACATTCTATAATAAGGGTGATCACACCAGAGTGAATAAGGTAAAGAAAATAAATAATATGGAATAACCACTATTAACACTAAAGTACAGTGAAACAGTACAAAGTGCAAGGGTAACACAAAATAGAGATAAACAACAAGAATTATAAATAAGAACTCATATAAAAGTGAGAGTGAACAATTAAATGTAAAACACAAAATATAAGTAAAGACACCAAAACCAGTGATTAACACTAGAGTTTAATGGGTGAAAAGTACTAAAAATAATAGTAACCAAAATATTGTTATTATAGTAAGAATTGATAGTAGCTTAATAGTATATTTGTATTCAGGACAAAAATCCCCTAATGTTATTAAGGATGTTATTGTTATGAATGTTTAAATAGTAAGATTATATAGTAAATTTTTATAAGTATTGTTATGATAGCATAAAGAAAGCAAAGGAGATGATAATGTTAATATTATAGAACTGTGCAAAAGTTATAATTGTTAAAATAAGCATTAAGAGCAAATTGTATTATGTTGAGAGGTGATGAAGCCTATGTTAAAGTTATAAATTTAAAGATAAAAGGCATTAATAGGTCGGAAAAGCTGTAATAAGTAATATAAATCAGGAATCAGTGTAAACTAGCTATAACTAAACAATAAGAACTTAGTAATAAGAGTAAAATTAAAATAAAAACAATGTATAAATGGTAGATCAGGGTAAGCCTAAAACGATGTGACCCAAAATTGTAAATATGCACAAATAACAGTAAACAGTGAGGGAAAAAGATAAGTAAACATAAAATAACAAATCAAGGAACAATACAAATACAAAATAATTGCAAACAAACAACAATAACAAAATTAAGTAAAAAGAATAATAATAGCCAAATGT
This sequence comes from Magicicada septendecula, assembly GCA_034769895.1. Lineage (NCBI taxonomy): Eukaryota > Metazoa > Arthropoda > Insecta > Hemiptera > Cicadidae > Magicicada > Magicicada septendecula. The sequence continues at coordinate 447,210,960 of CM068369.1, forward strand.
TAGAACAGGCCAGAAATAACAGATAACAATCATGTTTGATGTCTAAATAAACTACATCAGAAAAGCTATTCAATGATAATAATAATAATAATATTGGTAATAAGACAAGGAAAATATCTTTATTAGAAAATATTTATTCATTTTGAGCAAAAACCCAAGCTTTATAACAATGAGTACAAAATGCTTTTAACCAATAGAGAGGAGTCTGGTTACCATAACAACGAAAATTTATTAGAGAAAAACCGTTATAAACGAATTAAGAGTCCATTTTTAGCATCAGAAGAAGGCAGTTGACAAAATTGTCGATCCATAAACGTTAGAAAAATAAACCAAACAGATGAATTAAAACCAATAATAACGAATGGACATGAAAGGACAAAATTAACAGAAGCTTTTAGCAAGATAAATCCAAATTAATTGATAACTACAAGAAATAAAACCAATATAAGAGAAGGACGACTTGAACACCAGAACTTATGAAAATAATCCATCAAACATCGATGAACTTGTAATGTATAATATTAAATTACTTTACTACACCCACGAGATTGACCATAACACTTAAAAGAATTAACGCACATTATCCAAACTTGGTTCAAACACTATAAACACTGAATAACTATTAAAATATTCAATAATTATTATTAAAAGATTATTCAAATTCATTATTAACACTTTGGGAAATAAGAAAATATTTACACACGGTTTCTAACTTAACCTATGTTTGTAAAGTGAACTCACTATTGTTTTAAATTATAAGAAAACTATTGTAAAGAACGATCATAATATTTATTTAACTTGATGTCAAGGATTGTACTTTCAAAAATCATTTTGTTATCTTTTTGCCGTAATCAAAAGAACTTTTTGACTGAATAAAGCAGTGAAAAGATTAATAGACGCTCAGTCGAACGACCCAAGTCAGCATAGCAAACCGCTGAGTTGCAATTTATTTATAGCCGGAGCAAAAAAGTAATATATTGTTATAATTTCATGTTTTAGTCATTACTCAAGGCAAAACCGACCATTAATAAACCAATACTTACTTTAATACCTGTTTATTATTTGAATTATTAATCTTTATGTTTTTACTTCATTAATATAGCACCGTAAAAATTTTCTACAAGAATTACAGGTTGGCAAGACTGTCGCGGGAAAGCAGATTTTGAATTTCTCCGACAACAAGCGGCGAGAGATACGGTTACGTTAAGTGAAGGAATTATAAAATTTTTTAATTGTTTTAAACAAACAATTTGGCGCCTAGAAACGGGAAAATTACAATTAAGTGGAACAGGTAAACAGGTATTGGCGAGGTCAAATACGATGCAAGCAGATCGCTACGAAATTACGACGCAACTTGGAAATTTAACGAAACATAACACTTTTATCGTTATAAATTGAAGACGATTCCAAAGTGAATTTCACGGGACGACACAAGAAGAATTTGTCGTTACAACTTTTATGTTTGTATAGACAACAATAATTTATAGTAATATACAGATATACAAGATGCGTATCAGAGAATTTTGTATGATATCTATTTTAAGATGTTCCTTAAGTTGTGTCAAGTTTCGTTTCTAACGTTAGAAGGAATCCTCTAGGTAAGTTAATAAACTAAACTTTGAGTTACATTAAACAATTCTAACTCGGCTGTTTGGGAAAACTGTTTATTTAAAATGAAGCGTTTGCATCTGAAATAGTTATTTTTAACCTAACAGAAATTAAAATTTGGCAATATATATGTTAAAAAGCAAATCTACGATTTTTTGCAGGCTTGTAAACACGAATTTCTTTAGAAATAGACAGATGCATTTTTATTAATTATTAAAAACTGGAATACGTACGTTACTGATAATGAAATAGAACAAAATAAAGAGAAAGCATAATAGATTAAGATTAAACATAATAGAAAAATGTCTATATAATATACATTTAAAATTTATTGTAAAATTTTAATAAATTTATTTTCTGTTGTATATCTATGAAATATCTCACGTAAGAGAAGTAACATGTGTAAATCGAGGTTTTGTTGGATTATAAATTTTAAAAACTTGTAAAATTTATAAATGGAGTAATATTTTAAAACCTTTACACAAAGTAACTTTCGTACCTTGTATGTGTATGAAGGTGAATAATATATTTAAACAGTACAAAAAGTAATTAATAGTTACCAAGAATATGCCTGCTTTTGTTTGTAGTTTTTTTTCTTTGGAACAAAAATAACATTTCTTACTCCAAGTAAAAACACTACAAATGTTTTTAAAAAAATCCGAGAAAGTCTCATGTTTCATTTTTCATGGCTTATTATTTACAGGTTCAAAATTTTTTTCTGAGGTGTTTTCAGTAATTCAAATTTTTTTTTATTTGACGTCAACTATCTTGTTTAAAATTTCTTTAAACAACTAATTATTAAGTTTTTTTATCATTTATAAAGTAATAAATTCTATACAAATTTTTAAAGATTGTGTTTAAACTACAACAAATAAACTTTGAATTATAGTTAAATTGTGTTAACATTTTGTCATTTCGAATAGTTGAAATAATTTGCTGTTAAATATAATTTTTCTTTATAATATTTACTAAAGTAATTTTTGCCTAATTCTAGATTATCAGAAAAATTACAGTATATTATTGTAGGCCTAACTGACTGATAATGAGGTGCCAATTCCACGGTCCTTTACGTAATTGTTAATGCAGCAAATAAACAATGATTAGTTATTAGTCACTTCATATATTAAACTAATTTAAGATTCAGTATAAAAACAAAATTTTACTTTAATTTTTACTTTAGACCGGTTAGGTAGTTTTATAATTTTATATAAAAATATTCCCTTTCAGATAACATTTTTGTACGTACAGAAGATGATTATCATTGACATAAATAAAGGTCATAATTTTAAAACGATTTTAAAAGGCTTAGTGATAGTTTAAAAAAATCTTTTTTTTAACTTGTAGAATAAAATGTTTTCTTAAAATAACTTAATATATATTTTTAAGACATGGTAATTGATAATAGCAAGACTGGTGCTTCCAACGACTGGTCACATCGTAAGTAGTGAGTTGCCTATAATTTAAATTTTCAGAAGCATAAACCTAAAGACACGTCAATATGAGTTTTATTAAATTTTAGTAGTGTTACCTGACATTTAATGAAATCCGACTTAAACCACAAATAACACATTTACAACAACAAATGTGCATTTTGCAACTACAATTGATACTCTAAACTAAAATTACAATCACATTGACGTCATACAAGATAAGTGACTTGTACAGTAAATAAGGTTTCACAAGTTTAGCTTTTTAGTATATTTTTATAATCTATATAATTAAATTCTTTTGAATAAATTGTATTTACTAGTTAGATTTTAAATACATGGGTAAGAGATAACCGTGCATCATGTAGTTTCTTAAGAATAATCTGATAGCTGTAGTATTATACTAAGTTACAGGTTTCTCATATTTTATTAAAGTTCTCAATTATTTCAATGTGACAAGTTGTTAGTAGAAAACGGTATTGATTTTATAGTTAATGTGTTAGGGCACCTTCTGTAAATTTTGTAGGCAAATATTGATTTTTGCAAATATGTAAATATCATATTATTTAATAATTAAAAAAAACAGTTGTACGAAATAGCCAACCCTCAAGAAATTAAATACTTTTAATTAAATGTTTTTTTTAAGAAATAGTTACGATCCAAGTGTAAGAGTGTATTGATAAAACAAACGTTTAGCAAGAGAATAATATGGGCAGAGAATTTTGGCGTACGTTAAAGGAAAGTTTATAAAGACACATAAATGACTTCAAAAAAGGCTTCAAACGAAATGAATTTTAATCCGAAATGTAGAAAACGGATGATCCGCAACTGGATGTCACTAGCAGCAGTTTCAAAATACATAACAATATCCATTTTGAATAAAATTTTAAATTTTGAAAATAGCTGAGAACTCTCTCCCCCTACCACGGATTATAATGAGACTGAAAACAACTATGACTTGTCAGCTGTCGGAGTTTTGCATGCCAATGCATTTAAAGCATTAAAAAGTAAAATTTTTCCTGGGAAGTAGCCCGAGTGTTCTAGTACTTAACATATGTTATTTTAAAAAGTCGTGAATAAACACTTATAAGAAACATTCTTCATACAAGGTTGTAATTTTTTTTGTTAAGAAAATCAACTTTCTTATGACTTTGCAAGTTTTAGATATAAAATAAAAAAAGGCTAATCAGTAGTAAATTGAATTTTTGAGTTATAGAATCCAAAGTTCTATTGCAAAAATATAATAGATTGGGGATTATGGTTGTACAAGAAAACCTGGGAGTCTGGAGTATCATATTTGACATAGGCACTTGGAGAAAGTAGAGACAGCATGTAGAGTTAATGCCCATGGGACTAATTTAAAAGCAGCGGTTAGAACGTAACCCTTTTTTGTAATTATCTCCTAAGTAATGTGTGTTGTATATTTTGAGAGTCTTACAGATACATAGTTAATTATTTTATGAAACTAAATTTTATTATTATAAGTAATTTTGTTTTTCTTGAGATATTGAAGATAGAGGACAAAATTTGTAAAGCCGACTTAATTTTTATTATTTAAAAAATTCTTCCGTTAGATTTTATTACTTAAAAGTAAATATTATTTTGCATACTGGATGATAATCAATGCTCCAGAAATAGTCATGCGGCGAATTATTAATCAGTGACATTGTATAAACTGTCAATAAGAAATCGCGTAACGAAAAAATGCAACATGATTATCTTCGACCGACTGGTTCACTGAATGTATAACTCTGAAATTAAAGTGCATTTAAAATATTAAGAGGTTTTAAAACTGAAAAGGCCTTTTGGGGGACTTTGTAGACTGCGAAAGAAATATTCACGTACGCTTCTTCACTTTGAACCATTCGTTTAATTTCCGTAATGTCTTCATCTTTTAGTAAACTAAATTACGTTTGAATAAAAACTTTATGCGTACCAATTCGAATTGAACTGAGGTAAACACTAAACGTTTTCTAATTATTCCAACGTGATTTAGTACGGAATGGCAAATAACGGCATTCCTTCCCTGTGTTTTTTTTAAGAAATTGTTAAACTCCAAGTCTAAGAATGGTTTGACAAAACAAACATGTGACGAGAGAACAATTGGCAGGGATTTATAGGTGTGCGTTTAAAAAAATCATCAAGACATATTCGACTAAGAAACTTCAAACAAAATGAATTTAAACCTTTGAATTTTTGACAAAACAAACCTATACATTCTCCAATAACTGATTTCTCCTATACATTCTCCATTTCAACTACCTTCCAGGCGTCACGAGTAACGTGTTTAAATCGTTTAAAATCACCGCACAAAATAAAGTACAAATCACAACTTTAATTTATAATTCATAACCACTAAAAATAATTTCATTTTTGTATACACAAGCATTTGACACTCCATAGAGACAATTTCTCATGATTTCAGATATCGAAACTCGTATTCCAGGTTTCGATAGACAGAAAATGAGTCTTTTTTAGAATAATATAAACGTATCTTGTCTGCAGAAAACAATAAAGTCTGTTACCATCCATCTCACAGATTAATTTATAACGTATTTTGTATATCTGTTTTGGTAAATTACCCCAGATATTTGAGCGATCGTCGTCAGTAATTAAGCGAAACACTAATTCCGACTCACAGTTAGAAAAAGATTTGTATATAGTCATTAAAATTATCTCCCACAAGTATCTGTCAACTACATTATTGTAGAATTTTTCTAAATTTTTTCACATTGTATCCAATAGACTTATCGATACTGAAGAGCTTTTCATGAATTCCGTTTAAGATGATAAGCTTTCCCTTTACATTCAGTATATTCTTACCTAATATGTCGTGATCGTTGTTTTCAAAATATGTATTCAACTCAAATCCAACTCTGTTTCAGTTAAAACACTCTGAAAAACTAATGAACGCTCATTCATTTAGTGTGATGCAACAAGTCTCAAGGTCCTTCAACGTTAACGAGTTAGACTCAGTACCCAAAAAAATTTGTATTTCTTTTGAAAGCATATTTTCAGTAAAAGTAAAATGTGATAAGTTTTGAACTAAATTCTTGAAACTGTAAACAGAAAGGTTCTTTAAGATTCGCGTTTGCCACAGAAACATCGTCATTAGCAACTCCATAGTGTAAAAGAGTTGGTTTTCCCATCAGTGTCAACCGGTTCACCTATCTACAAGTAACGTAACTAACTATTCTTCCTCAAATAATTTAAAATTGTTTCCTTTTTTTAGAAATTTCCTGTGATCTCCAGTCTTTCTTGTTTTATAGTTGCTTATCTTTTCAGCATTACTGGTTCATCAATTTGTAAGAAGCACAAATATTTTATTGTAGACTACGTATTACAAGCGCTAAAACAATAAAAGAAAACAAAACTCTTTTCTGAGTAGCAACAAGAAAGCCTAACCATTAAGAAGATAATGCTAATTATAGAAATTGCTCCATGAAGGATGCACTCAACAAAAGTAAAATCAACGAAAGATTTTGGTCTGCTTGCATCAGCGTTTCTACTGACAACTATGGAGATGTTAAAAAATAAATATAAAAACAAACTAAAATTTCATATTATTAGTATCTTAAAGCCACTGCTATAAATACTTTGTGCCTTACTGTTAAATAATAACCACAAGAACAATAGCAAGTTCATATTGACTTTCTCGACAACATCATCCGAGTTCTTAATTTCCACTAAACTAGATTCACTATACACTGGGTATATTAAAAATCTTAAACGCAGTAACGTAAGCCCTCAAGTTATCTTCACTGCATATTAGTATGAATGTTTACTGCACAACTTTTTCACTTATGATTGTGTTGCACTGAGTTGTGCCGCTAAAGGCACGTACATGTAATAAGCCTGCTACTTCCTCTCTCACGGCTTACCAAAGCTTCTATTTAAGACTTACTAAATCAACAAATTTTAAAAAGTCAAACAACAACATTTTACTCGAAATGCTTCATACAATCCTGTTCAATTCTTTGGCGAAATATAAAATTCTTGAAACAATATTAATTGTATCAAATTGTTATTGGGTACATATTCTCTTATTAAGAATTCTAAACAACAGGCATTGCATATTGGATGAATGAATTCCAGTAACTTTAAAAGCAATAATATTTCTACGTGGCCGAAGAGGATGATAAGAACAGTCTTTGATAAAGATCTGTAATCCTTAACAAAAGAGATCAATTAGAGCCAACGATGATTGATGTCTTTGGTTTCAGCTTTAGTCCAGATATAACATAGAGTAACATAAAGATGTATATAAGTTAAAAAGAATACGGAAAGGACTGTAAAATAACAATCCCGTGTTTCCTTTGCAGCAGCACCGCATACTGATCGTAACACAAAGCAGTCGTTCTGCGCGGCTATTAAAATTCCATAACCACTGATAACGTTTTGTAGACAAGCCTATCCTTTAGTGGCTCTATTCCCCTTAAAAACGCAGGAGAGTCTCTGCATTCTGTCCAGATAATAGTGGGATTTATGGGATTCCTGAGATAAGACACAACAATGAAGATTTCCTAACGTTACCGCTTACTGACCGATTCCTTCTAAAGACTCATGTCAGAGTGCATTAGCATCGTCCTCATTCTTCTCAATGCTCTACTCTTTTCTGTAGGCTACATCTTGAAAAACTATCTATATCTTGAATTTGTAACATAGACAAAACGATTATTTATTTTTTATTTACGCTAAAAGTTTGTGAAAATGTGTGCATGTGTGTTTGTGTGTTTTCTGGGTTTTTATATTGAAAGGAAGACTATAGAAATCATAAACTTGTAAACCGATTAAAGCTTAATACATACGGAAAATACCAACTGAACCTACGCGTTTTAACAAAGTGCACGAAAAGCTCTTCCATACTAACTACATAAATTTTCTAAATTTAAAAATTGATACTAAAATTTTAAAGTAATTATTTGGTAGACGTAATAAGTAACTTACAGTGTTTAAATACTTTAATAAAATTACTTCCCACAACTTACAAATTCACATTGTACCGACAGACACTGTTGAGTCGAACAGAATTGTTTTCGATTCATCTTGCTATTGTCAAGTGGATCAGCTAATGTGGTTTCTTTGTTACCGAATGTGTTAGCACAAACTAGACGCTCAGACGTGATAACCGAGATTCGAACACTCGACCCCACGCAGCGCCCCACAGCACCCTGCGACTGCCCCTCCACATTGCTCACAGTAAGATTAGTCCCAGTAATTAAAATTATATATTTAACGGAGACAACAATAAGACTGGCCAATAACACTTTCTTAACCATACGAGTTTCTGTTATAAGCTCCTCGTTTGATTTAAACGTCTAGTTTGATTTAAACTCCAACTACCTACATGTCGAAACACACGCAGTACAGAAGACACACACGTATTGGTTTTATACTCATTTAAAAAAGTATAGTAGGCATATTTGTAGGTGCAAAATTTGTGTACATTCACGCCTAACGCCTGTGTATATTGCGCTTTGGATGATGTTTCTTAATATCTAATATACATATATGAGTATGAATGGAAGCGTGTTCTCTCTCTCTCTTTCTCTCTCACTCTCCCCCCCCACACACACACACACACATCTGCTGATACACTGTACTCTGTATTCTAAAGTTTCTTTCAGTTATGTGACCTAATTTTTATCATGTCACTTTATTTTCTTAATTGATTTTTATTGTGAATTAGTTATCACACACACACACACACACACACACACACACACACACACACACACACACACAGATATCCAGATACAAAAACCTGTCACACATGATACACACACACACACACACACACATATGCTACATAATGATGATACATCATAAATAAAACCTCCATTTGTCTATTATATTTCTAAAATATTTCGTACGTATTTAACATGCACACTTCGTTTGTTCACAAGTTCTTAAATTTTTCTGCTAGCAGAAATCGCTTTCACAAAAAAAATAAAAGCTACACTCATAAAATAGGTAATTATTTTCCAGCTCATACTTTTTACAGTTAAGAATTACATTTTTACAAATCACATAAACACTATAAAATTGATGGGTGGTCGTTACTGATACACAGATACACAAATACATTGAACTGGTACTGGTAGTGATTACCTTTAGAACTTCGCGGTCGGTGGTCTCTGCAAGCAAGACGACGCCGGTTAATGCCTCGGGTGCGGGCTCATCTCGAGCAGCGTACCGACGCCTGCTCAGTACGCCGCCGCCTCGTATTGGTCGCGTCGATTTCGCACCGTCTTATTGGAACTCGCGGCCGGCCAATCGCCGCGTCTCGCGTAGGAGCACCCCTGCCCCGTTGCCTACAGTTACCATTGTAAAATGTGACAAACTTTTACTAGACAACGGGAAAAAGGTTTGTCTGAGTTTTTATTTCAGCGCTACAGCTAGGGGTTGAAGAGAGACAGGTAGCGGGAGAGTGTTGGAGAGAAAGAGAGAGACGTATATATTGAAATTTTTTCAAAAAGATTTACCCATCTATTCCATTGTAACACTCGACAAACGTTGAGAGAAATACGGGGGAGAAGGAGAGGCTGAAGTCGAAATATCGATACGCGTAGGGGCTGATGATACCCACTTTCCAGTTTTGATATTAGTATACTCTGTGTGTGTGTGTGTGTGTGTGTGTGTGTGTGTGTGTGTGTGTTTAATTAAAATACGTGCATTTAAATGTATATAGACATTTGCCTACGCGCACGATCGCGCTGAAACACATAATAATTTAATTTCGTTCGCGTAACAATTATAAAGATATTTTTAAAATATCTATACTTTGCATTCAAAGCTAATATTGTGCATGTATTCTACGTATACGCACTTTATTGAATTTATGATAACGATTTTACTTTTTTTAATTTATGTTGATTTTTTGTTGCTCGTGGCTGGCTCGGACTGTCCTGTCTATCAGTGTTCTGGCCAAAATTGAGTCGGTAAATCTTATTTCAGTCTCCAAGATTTACTTTAATTTGGCAGTAGAAGAGACGGTCTTTATCGATCCTTTGATTTAGGTGCATGGCAAATTTTACATTCTCCGAGTTGCATATGTTGATGTCCTTGAGTAGAGCAGCAAAACAGTCATAAGACGAAAGAAACACTTTTCTTGGTTTTTGATTTCTTCCCAGTCAATATCTATGTTTTCCTAAGTTTAGCTTTTGGCGCTTTTCTTGGGTAATTGCTGATGTTCCTTTTCGATATCTTTGATAACAGTCGTTATGTAGACTATATTGTTTGATGTAGTTTGATGCCTTTTTTGACACGCTATCTGCTGCTTCGTTACTAGTAGTTCCAACATTCGAAAGGATCAATTATAGTAAAATATATTTATTGAGTTTCTGCAAAGTCACCCGTATTAGCAGCAGTCCGTAAGCTGTAAGTATCCCCTGGTACTAAACAAGTGACAGCTCAATTTGTGTTTATTTAGTACCAGGAAATTAGGCACGCTATAGTGTTAAAAAACGCAATGTTTTCAAAGACGGACGTGGCGGGTCGTGGCAACGAAGGCTGGTTGAAAACGGAAATTATACCTTTAGTGAAGATGAAATTACCTCTTTCCGTGCCATCCTCGTTTAATAACGATAGCTGTTAGAAAAGACACAAATCCTCAGAAATCTAATATGAGACTGCGGACTCTGCCAATAACCCAACGATGTCGGAGTTGATAACGAAGATCCTGTGTCACCAAGAAGTCATAGCAAACGTCCACCTCAACGATACCATATGCCTCAGTCTAACTTCGTAATGGTTGCACTATTAAACTTTGAACTTGCTGGCACGTGTTGACTAACAAGTTGCGCGGTGTCTTCCCCGTCATAATGCCTGTTCAACAGTCTTTCCACACCTATTCTGTGTAAACCCACTCATAGGCCTTTGACGATTTGGATAATGTTCATATCAGTGCAGTTACCGTTCAATAGGTTTATCCCTTGTTTTCTCATTTTGTATCTCAATCCTATTTCTTGACTTTTAGTAGGCCTATATGAGGATTTTCACTGATGTTTGTATTTCTAATTCTCTTGGCTATCACATAATCCTATTTAAAAATTTACCCTCAGATAATTATCTCTACTTTCACTTTTGGCCAGCCGAAACAGTTCTTGTTTCACTGTTGTATAACACGTGAGTCCTAATATACAAGCAGCAGCTTTTGTTTAAATTTTTTTTTTTTGTTATTCCTTATCACACTTGCTTCTGGTCTCGTCTTTTTTCTGACCAATATTAATCAATTCGGTACTATTGCATGATCCTGGGATATAGTTCAGCGATGTAGCTCAGTCTTTTAGTATTTAGTGCAAAGTGCACGACTAAAAACAGTGCCAGTAGTACGTATTTCATATTTAAAGTGGATATCAACAGGCATGTCTTGGGCGTCTCTAAATCTTGTTGCAACTATTCCACTACTTACCTCATGATTTCATAGCCTCTCCATTATCGACTCCGTGTTCCCGGCGGCTAATCACGCCATAGCGAGAGTATTTAGGATGAAGATATCCGTGTTTCTTTCAAATTTATAACTATTTGACGATACCACGAACAGAGATTACTGAAGACGACACATACAAATATGTTCAGTGTGTTTTTGTTTTCATTGCATTTTTGATTCGGGAAAAAACTAATAATCTTCTTTGTTCTCAAGGATGTTTGAACACTAATATTTGCGCGCAGCAGCCGCGACACTGTTAAATGATTTATTAAAAACTGAGTGCACGTACAAAGTGTTTGCAATCTGCTTCATAACTTTTAAATGTTACTAAAACTTTAATGGCGCGTCCTCATTATACTCTTAAAATGCATACCTGCCGACCATTACTTACACTCAGTGTAAAAACTGAATGAATTCAAGACGATATTGCTTGACAATAAAAATAATAATAAACACGTTGAACGTTCAATACGCATACTTTACAATAAAAATAATTATCTTACGATTTTCAAACGTAATTATACGTAGATAATCAGCAAACGTTCTAAAATGTTTTCTTAAAACTTTCATTATAGGCATAACTAAATTCCTCTCTTTGAAAGTGTACAAAGAATTATTCTTCAATTGAGCTATTTGGTGACAAAAAATTAAGAATTTTATTAAAATTACTATTACAAGAACAACTCTGTTAGGTATAGAAAATTACTTAAAAACAAACAAATCAGGACCAAACAAATGGCCACGAATTTTCAATAACGAATGCTTATAAACGGAATCAGAAATCCTAAATATTAAAGGCATAGAGAGAGAGAGAGAGAGAGAGAGAGAGAGAGGCAGACAGAGATACAGACAGACAGATGTAGATTAGATAGTTGAACAAAAAAAGAAGAAATTTATTTTTACAATTAAAAATAAAATTTTATTGATATGACGTACTGTAAACTAATTTGTTTCGAACGTCACGACAGAGCTAAGAAGAATATAAGTGGCATCGAAAACAGAATTTCCTTTTACGTGGGTGGGTTTGCAGAAGAATTTATACGGACGTACTTCGCACCGTAAGTTCTATTTGTGCCGATGCAGACAAAAATAGATAACAATATAAATGTCTGTTTTATTATAACTCTCTGCAGAACAACAATTTTATATTTCCTGTCACTTACCATTAATAGGAGAAACGACGGCATCAACAGGTGTTCTTGATGATGCGAAAACAACGCGGACTATTTTCACATACATTTCTAAATATATAATTATTTTAATACTTGCCATATGTCACGGCCGGCGTCGTAGAAAGTACTTCCGGAATTATGATCCCATCATACCGGCGCAGATATTTGATACCTCGGCTGAAAGAATCGTTTTCTTTAATGGAAAAGTCAAATTTGAAGCTCGTTTGCACGTGATTATATACAGTCACTTAATGATCTTACGGAAGGGAATGAATGTTTTAAAGTTTCAGATCGTAGCACTTTACAGTTGTGAGATTTTCACAACAGGTAGAGAAGAGGAGAGGCTGGAATCATCAAACACTGCCGGAGTCAGTTTCATTAATACCTTCTTCCCGCCTACTGCGTCGTGCTTCTAGATGTTTTCCCCAGACGTTTTGATTACTGTCGCGACAGTCATCGTCAGTGTCTAGTCAGTCCTGGTTTTGCCAACCATGAAGATAACAACCGCCTAAGAAGTCTAAACATTGGTAGGAATCGCCCAAGTATTACGGTCCAATTGTCCGAAAAATATTAGATCAGAGTCATTTGAAATATGGTGCTATAGTAAACTATTAAAAATGTAAACCATGGTCAATACATATTATTAAAGTACAGCCAAAAAATTACCTTGTGTTTACAACAACTAGCTTGTTTTGTTATTGTTGTATTTGCTGGTGCTGTGGCTGTTGTTGTTGATGTAGTTGTTGTCATTGCTGCTTCTGTTATTGTTAGATTTGTGTGTGTGTGTGTTTTTGGAATAAGCGCTAAAGCACCGACTCCCAACGGATGTGCTGCGGGACACTACGTAGTTTGACTAGCGTGCAGAAAATTGATTATTACGGTATTTTGATATATACAAGATCTACTGTTTATTTATTTCACATCCTAAGATGAAACGGTAACTAGTAGCAACTACTGTGAGCTACTGCAATGACGGAAGACATAAATTAAGTCCAAAAGTCGATTTTGCTTCAGAAATTGTCTCGAACTCATACGGCCAAAAAACGGTATTTTTCTCATATATTTTGATATCGAGCAGTTGGACCACCCACCTTGAAATAGTTTCAAGCGATTAACTTAGGAATTTAAATTTGTATATTTATCAGCACTTTCCTTTTAATGTTAGCAGTGGAAATTTTGTTTATTCGTAGCGGTTCATGTTTCTTAACATAAATGTGTAGTGAAATGTTACCGGCTGCCCTATTACTTTACGGGTTCTTAATGTACCAACCACTAGATACGTCTTAGTTTGACTTACGACTCGTATTTTGAAACATATACAAAGACAGATCTGATAGTATTGTTGTATATCAGTAGGTCTACCGTACAGCGTCTGTGTTTAGATTTCGTGGCCCTTCAATCTCTGCATACCATCAACTTCGTCATACATATTAACTGTTAGTGGAAGTTATCTTTATTCTTAAGTCTACAACTTACGAGCAATTCCTGAGCCTGTTACAAGCTTTCTGCAGCAGCTGTTCTCCTAATTTCGGTTGGGTCAGAATTACACGAATTTTCAGCCCGATGGTTTGAGATAGCTATTTTAATCCTCATGGCGTTCTGTTTCCCGTTTGTACATTCTTATGAGGTCGAGATATTGAACAGAAGTTAATACGTTTCGTTTGATTATACCTGTACGATAATTAACAGAATGGTAAAAAGAAAGACTCAGTGACAATGACAGCTAAAGTTTTATAAAGTTCGTTAATGTACGAAAAGCAAACATAATACTTCTATAAAATTACTATTCAAACATACAGGTTACGAAATGAAATTTGTTAAGACCCTTACAAGCAAAATGGTAATACAAGGGAAAAACTTGATATATTTTTTAAATTATAGACGGGATAAAAACAAGTATACAGTATACTACGGTGATACGTGGAACGAATAACAGGCGCACGTATTCCCAAAGACGTTCTGAATAACAAAGCATACGGTAAGAGGCATCGTCGTAGCAGATCTTGGAAACGACGGTTCTATACAAAGTGAAGTGGGAATAGACTGAAGTCTCATCCCGGTGATATGTCTTTATAATATTCACTACATATAATTTGTGTGTGTGTAATTTGTATAAGTGTGTATGGTTAGAAGACTGTGTCGCGTCTAGCTACTAATCCAAAGACCCTGGGAGCGCCATAAAATCGTGTATGCCTTTTCAGTAATCAGGTCTACTCATCCTCATCCAGGTACCTGGGTAACATCTTGGGGAGATAATAATTTTCAGCTGAAGTGTAGTGCTCACGAAGACAGCCTACAGTGCCGAACTACTAAATTATTTGGGCGGTTCAACAAGGAGCCATTATTACTGTTATTATTATTATTAATCTTCTTCTTCTTATTATTATTGTTGTTGTGGGAGTAGCTCACCAGTAAGGTGGTTGGTTTGCATGGTGTTCGTTCGTTACACCGTGTTTTTGGCTTGACTCAAAGACGACTCAATCCAACCTCGTCTACCCGCTATTGGAGCAATAGTCGGTTTGGCTGAGACAAGCGCACCTCATTCAATAAACAACGCGATATATACTGTAACGTCACAGAACGTTCCATAAAGGAACCATTTACATAGTAAGTTATCATAAGAGCAAAGTGAGGTGAACAGTATCGAACCCAAGTAGTCCTAAAAAATTGTGTAATTTTGTCTAATAATTATTTCTACTAACATGAAAAAACGACCAGACTGTGACTAAGACACAAACCCCATATATATTATTAAAGTGAATAACAGTGAAAAAACCATAAGACACTATAAGAGAGAGAAATAATGTCAGAATCAACAAAAATAAAGTCATTAATTATTAAGTTTTATAACTCTGAATAGAGTATTAAGAACTATTTTTGTGAATGAATGGACATGATCCATTATTATATTATGTAATGTAAATAAAATAAATGTATTAAATGACTTAAATACATTATTAGAAGGAGTTTAAGTTAGAATAAAAATTATATATTTGTTATGACAAAAAATATTAATGTGTTGGATTTGAGACCATACACCCAGATTTCATGAAAAAATTAATTATTATCAGATTGAAATAAAAACTATGTGTAATTGTCAAGCAGACAAAAGTGAACAATTTATCTTAAATAAAGAAAGCTGTCAAATGAATAAAAAGCAGTCAAAATAGCCAAAAACAGTACTAACTAAAAACATGTGGTAGGCATATAATATTGTATAATTTATGGATTTAATGTTGCCAAAATGCAACCAAATTGCATTAGAAAGTTGAAATATGATATAAAGCGACTATACTAATGTATCTGACTAACTTTAACATTGTAATAATCGAGTTAGCAACATATTTACCTATACCATATATGGCTGGAGCCAATCAACCAGTACAAAAATAATCATATCTGGCTAAATATTTACAAAATGCTAACAAAAATAAAATAGAATGGTACAATACTTCAGTATACCTTAAAAATGAACAAACTCAGTTGAAAATAAAGTCAATTATAAAAGAACTTAACTTATAAGAGTGAGATTTGTCACACTATGAAAAAGGACATCTCAAGACCAATCAATGATGCTATGTCATCCTGTAATGATAATATTATATGTAAAGAGTAACCAGGTATCACAAAAGATAGACAATATAATAAACTCTGAGTGTACACTAGTGAAATACTACATATATTAAAGAAAGAGACTAATTATTGTGTTATAACATTAACAAAAAATCTAGGCCATGACAGAGGCCATATAAAATTGTAATTATATATGTATTACCTATGTTAAAATTTGTTTGTTTTGTTATAGAAAGGTAGTAATGTTGGATGTTCAGATTGTGGAAGAGACATATTACTTTCACAACAATTTTTTGTTATAAAAATTGAATTTTCATGACAGCAACCCAAGGTGGGAGTTGTATATTGTGTTACTTATTAGACTTAATTTAATTAAAAACCAATCCTAATTAGTATCGCTAGATTCAGTTGAAAACAGAGAATCTAAATGTAATAACGGCATACAAATTGTGAGTACTAATGTAAAACTGTTTGATAAATACCAGTGTAATTTTTGAAATATCCTTAGTATGAAGAATAAGAAATTCGTTCTAAAAGCTTCTACGGAAGTGAAAATTGTTCCATGACATTCCATTTCGTTTATTCTCGAACAATCTAGAAAGAATTTTTACACAAATATACCGGAAGTCGATGAAAACAGTCAGCCTGAATTAGTATAAAAGAGAGACCAAATTCGACCCAGAAACACTTGAAACTTGAACTCCAGAACTGATGCATCACCCACAACACTGATCAACGCAGCTAAGGCGAAACCGAGAGGCGAGAAATCGACAAGACGAAGAAAGGCTTTTCCCGTACATTGACAAACAGACTGACATAACCTCTACAAGAATCTACGCCAAAGTGTTGCTGAAATAGAGCAGCGACACGGCAAATTTTAATAGAAATCACGCAGCCAGAACGTCAACGGCCCAGGAGGGACCAAAACTTTAAATAGAGAACGAATTCTGCTGTGTTCGCATAGACTGACTAACTTGACAATAATCCCCTTAACGTAAACAAACAATACACAAAGCCTTTCTCGACACTGCATGGGAATCAGCGCTACGGCGGCCAATTTCTGAATCAACGCGAAAACAGATGTTTCGTAGTGGCAGCGTTTGAACGATAATCTACTGCCAAACGTTTTTACAAAAAGTGCGGAAATAGTAAATGATCGCAATTTTGACTTAAAATAGATTCAGTGCACACGTGAAGAGGCGAGATTGAAAAACTACCCGAGAGGAGTGTCCAGTGCGAGATTAATTAACCATTGGAACGTGAGTTACCGAAATTAAAGTCAATTTTTTTACCTGGTTACATTTATCACACAGTTGTACTACACATGCCACACACCTTCAAATCACTTAATTTTTCTTTTAAAGCGTCTTATTGATATGTCTTGGTAGTTCAAAGGAGTCACGTCCTGAGAGTAAAGATTTTTTCACATATTAAACTCATGCTTTTCAACTGAGTAAAAAATTAAAAAAAAAAACACTAGCCGATACTTGATTGGATATAAATAAAATTGTCAATAATAATAATAATAACTTGTTAATTTTTTTTTATTAACTCTGCAATTGTATAATTTTTTATGAATATTAGTCCTTCAGACGATTTGTTTGTTTTTGAAGAATCATTAAACTTACCTGATTTTTCCAAGCTAAACTGACTTGTTTATACTTTTTCATAGAAGTAAGATTTAAAAATTTTAATTACTTTAATAATCACATTTATTTCTTGGAACAAACGATTCCAAGTGGCGCCCACAAAAAACATAGTATTAAGTTGTGTTACAGGACTACATCACCGCAGAGGATCCAGTCAACAGTAAGTAACAAAAGTGCGCGGAGGTAACGCCCGACATTTTACAACACAATTACAACACCCTATATTTTCTTTTCGTTATAATACGTACACTTGAAAACACACAGAAACGCTTCTCATCCTCCTCATCAAGCAGATCGTCACTCCGCGTGTTTAAGTGTAGACTGATCTCCCTCTCTCGATGGTGTGGTGTGATTAGAAGGCGCAACACGCCATTAACCTAGTGCTTTAACGACGACGACGACGCTAATGATGATGATGGTGATGATGATGATGATGACGATGATTATTATTATTACTGTTGTTGTTGTTATTATTATTATTATTATTATTATTATTATTATTATTATTATTATTATACTAAGGTGAACCTGTTGGGATTGGGAGAGACTTTAAGAGTACGAATTAGTGTTTGACTCTTTATAAATCTTTGGTCTGAAAAGTATGGAACAGGAAGCGTGAGTACACAGCTAACTCCACTGAGGGACCTCAGAGAAGCTTCGTGCCCTGGATGCCCAACAGATTCACCTTATTGGATTGTGATGTGAAGGTCATGAAATCTTGACCTCTTCCTTCACTCTTTACTAAAAGAACTCATACAGACCTGCTCTTTTTTCATGGAGTTCTTCTTGTGCTTACTAGATTGCCCATAACCATTGGTTTAAAAGTCCCTAACTACACATTTCGTGTAAGTTCCAAGTTTACTGGTAGAAATGCAGAATCATGTTGTCCAGTTGTGGGATGCATTGAAGTTACCAACCTCTATGTTGATGTCCTCGCCTTCTTTAGTGACAAAAAGAAGTTTCAAGGGCCAGTAAGGAATGTAATTTTCTGACTGCACTTGTTTGACCTCTCACACTCATTTTGTGACTAACTTGTTGGAGGCGTAGAACTTAGAATTTAATGCATTCTAATTTTTCTTGTCACAGATGTTTTCTTACTTGACACACAAACCCCTCAGATCTAAGTAGGCCTACATATTATTCATCTGTGATGTACTCTAAGGTTCTATGAACCGTTATGTCATACTCGCCCCCTGTTCCTCTACTGGGTTCCCTACTGTCCCAGTGGATGGTTCGGCAGGGTGTAGGGATGTTCGGGAGCCCTAATTAATATTATTTCATGAGCGCTGGCGCATGTGTGTTAAACCGTAAATCTTTATAGATTAAGATGTTTGTTTACATGGTTGGTTTTGTATTTAAACGATCTTCTAAATTTAGTACAGACTAACAATTTGCGTGAAAACATATTTCACAGACCATATTTGTGAATACTGATTCAAAGGCCGTAATACCCTGTACTTAACTACTATCACAGAAACGTAGCTATAACGATGATCTTAATTTTCCGAGAAGAAATCTTTCTTCCGCTGAATTACAAATCTGTATTAGTTCTTTATAAATTTTGTCTACAATCAGCGTATGCTTACACTCCAACGCTTTTATAAATGTCGCTATTTTCTTAAGTAGTGCGTACTAAAGACACGCCGCAATAATGCACACAACCATACCAACATAGTTGACTAAACATCTGGCGAACGTTTAACATTTTGTAATAACATTATGGTATATAATTTATTTGATATGGAGTTGGATATGGACTTTTTAATAACCATTTGATATTACCTAGACTTATTACGTAGCTGTCTTAGTTTTCTTGGTTTGCTTCTTTAATATACTTAATTTATTATTTTCACTACATTAAGAAATACAATAATTATTGTACCTTAAAATTTCCAGAGAAGTCTCTGTTCGTAAATCTTATAAAACTTTACGAGAATAAATTGATTTTAATACCATCCAATTTATTTGACTTTGTGTTGTTAACAATTCAGAAGCTTCAAACGTCAAACATCAGATTACTTCTTTATATCTGACTGAGTTAAGAGTTCAGTGTTTGGTTGGGTAACGTTGTTTGGATAAAACTTTGCTCTGACCCCACGTTATACACTAGATTTACAAAGTGGCTAGCACTATGCA
Organism: Magicicada septendecula; assembly: GCA_034769895.1. NCBI lineage: Eukaryota > Metazoa > Arthropoda > Insecta > Hemiptera > Cicadidae > Magicicada > Magicicada septendecula. The sequence goes on from CM068369.1 coordinate 447,230,956, forward strand.
TTGCTCGCGTTCATTATTCTCGTCTAATGACAACCTCAATACTTACTCTATACATACACATACACATACATATACATATACATATATATATATATATATTAGATGTTTATACATATACCTACTCCCCAATATAACTCCCAAGATGTTATTCCAACTACTATTTACTATAGGATGATTCGACCTGGGGACTGAACACATGTGTTTTTACAGTGGTCCCGGGATCTTCAGATTAGTAGCCACACCCATATGTATCTAATATATTGCGACAATACAAGCATAGGCTGTAATGCGCATACATAATATAAAATAAATATTTAATTTAATTTTAATTATATATAATAGACGAGCAGGTGTGAAATTGGAAGCTGGCTTGCAAACAGGAGTCAACACGCAGGATCACGCGATTACCGCTGCATGCGTGTACACAAGTAAATAGTGTGTGTGTGTGTGAAGCCTGTTTGAGCCTGAAAGTTTGCAACTTCACCCCAAGTCAATGCTAAATTAAGAATGTATTTAATATTAAGCAAACCAAAAATGTTAGAGAGAAGGTAAAAACTTCTAAAAGTGTAGAACAAGTGCACACAAGTGCAGTGCGAATTTTACGTAATTCGGACAATCAGTGCGAATTCTGTGCGATTTTTAAAGCATTATAATTACACTAGTGGTGCGAGCATCATGATAATTGCACATCAAATAGGTCATTAAATTAGACAATATTTTATCGCCGTGAAATTTGCGTTAAACAGTGCGATTGGCAAAAATGTGAAATAGGACGAGAGTGGGGATATCACGCCATGGTTCAACTGTCGACAGGCTAATTCCTAAATCTACAGCTGCAGTTTTCTTGGTGAATATAAATACAAGCCCAGGAGAGCTAATCTCTCTCTTCTAACAGTCTTCATTCGTGGCGGAACGCTATGTCCGTCAGAGACGCGAAATTTTAATTACTTTGGACAGAGTTAGACAATATGTCTAACACCAATAAGACTTTTTGTTAAGCATAACTTACAAAGTATTACGATAAATATTTCAATTTGAAATAGTAATGGAAAACAGTAATTAAAAATTACCGTAACAAAGAAATCGTCAGATGTCTACAAGTGATCTACATCTAAGAGCATTACTCCAGACCGAGGACGAGAGCACTACATGGCATAAATTCCAGACGTAAAGGACGAGTCATCGGACTTCCGAGAGGACCCGGAGAACGAGGAAAGGATCCAGGACTTCATGACTATGCAGGATTCACAACATCAAGGACTCAGGACCAGGAGAGGGTATGCTGAGGAACCGCTACAATTAAGGTGAAAGAAAGCCATGTATTCCTCATAACAAAAGACTTAATCATAGATTGATAAACATTGTCAAAAGAAAGTCAATAATAAAAAAAGTGTAATTTATAACTTATAAATATAAATGTCTTGTATAAAAAATTATAACATAATTTTTGAATTAATAATTTATTGAAAATATTTTAATTTAAATTGTAGAGTAATTATGAAAGCATAAATTTTGAATTAAGAATTTATTGAAAATATTTAAATTTAAATTGTAGAGTAATTATGAAAGCATAATTTTTGAATTGATAATTTATTGAAAATATTTTAATGTACATTTGAAAGAATCAATTAGATTTGTTCAAAGAATGAACAAATAGTTAACTTAGTTAAATATTTTTATATTGAAAGCACACATTCAGACTGAGTAGTCCAGACAGTATAACATAATGAAGAAATGTTTTTTAATTAAAATTAATAATATTATATCTATGATATAAGCTTTTTGTTGGTGATGAGATTACAGAAACAAAGAAACTTTGAAACCATATATAATGAGTATCGTATGACGAAGTAATCATTATTTGTATATTATTATTTCTTGATATGTTTGTTTAAATTAATAAATGGGAACATTTTGAATTTCCTAAAAAAGCTACCATTATTATAATTACACCTGAACCCCTAATTACACGTACACATTGTTAGAAATGTTATTTACCGTTGTATAATTTTGTCGCACATGAGCGTGCGCCCGACACACTTACATTTAATAACGTTGTATCGTTGTAATATCTAATACACATATTTAATGCACTAATAAAAACCCAAGACATTGCGCGAAAATAAATTTGAGTGCTGTAACCAGCACGAAAGCAAATTCATGTTTCGGACGGAAAAAGAGAATCATAAATTGTTTTCGTCGTGCAAATAAACATCTCTAAAGTTCATGTCGTCTTATTTGTTTTCGTACTGCACGAGGTGGTCGACCTATTCCGACGAACCGATTCATATATTTTCTTTTGTTAAGTAGATATTACTTCCATGTAATTGTTTTTATGTATTGTATAAAGTACTGGATGTGTAACGTTTAAATGATTTTGTAACAGAACTCTTCAACATAAACATGTTTTTCTACCACATTCACGACTAACGGGAGGAACCACTTATGTTTTGTAAATAATCTATAGGTTTATACATATTTGTTATTGGTTAGCAAGTCTCTCGTTATTGACTTTGAATTCATTAATTACATTTCAGACTTCACTGACTGTATGCAATTTTGGACTCTTAAACTTATTACTTTGTCGTACGAAAATCTCATTCTTTCTCTTCTTCCGAGCTTACTAAACCCTCACTCGTCCTACTCTCCATGTGCAGAGTATATGCAACATAATATGTAGATAAGTATGTTATATTGTATGAGTGTGAAAAATGAAAGAAAAAAGAGAAAGAACAATCAAAAGAACTAAGATTACAAGAGAGAAGTGAGATTATTGTACAAATAACAATAATGAAGACGCATAAGTATACAGGTTTGTGGTGCATGCTAACTCACATTGGTACGTTCAAATTCAACAATTCATTGCCATTGTAGGCGGCTAATTAAAATGTCTTTATTCTTTTGATCCACCGCTAGCAGGTTTTCCAGAACTAAGAACGTCAAACCCAAATACAAGTAGAATCGAGTGGGCGGACAGTTTCTGGTAATAAACGTGTCGTTTCCTTTGTCAGATCTTAATATAGCAATCTCGGATTTTTAATTAATGACTATTTTATGTTTGCTTTATGATTACTTAAGACGCGGAATTCTAAATAAAAATGAAATAATGTTCATACAATTTTAAGAACGTGTAGAAGGCTTATACTTTGAACCATAAAAATTATTGCGCGATTGATTAACATAAACAATGATTGCTACACCTAACTTTTACTTATAATACATAAATAATTGTATTACTAAACAAAACTAGATAGTAATAAAGGAGACGCATAAGTGCTATCGAGAAGAAGGCAGCACGGGGTTTGAACTACACCTGATTGGTTGGTGGCGTTTGAACTACAGCTGATTGGCTGGATTGGCTGGTGGCGTTTGAACTCGGGCTTCGTAAGATTTAGAAAATTTATAAGTACAGTGCCCTTCACGGGGCCTCTAGCCATTACCATAGTACTGTGGTCACTAACGTGTGACGTCTACGTTAGACGAAGCTCGATTTCCACTAATAATGGCCGTCAATGGCACGACCGAAACGTCTGCTATCGTGTACAGCACTGGACCACGGCCAAACAGCCCGGAAAACGTCTGCTATCGTGTACAGTACTGGACCACAGCCAAACAGCCCGGGAAACGTCTGCTATCGCGTACAGCACTGGACCACGGCCAAACAGCCCAGGAAACGTCTGATATCGCGTACAGCACTGGACCACGGCCAAACAGCCCGGGAAACGTCTGCTATCGTGTACAGCACTGGACCACGGCCAAACAGCCCGGGAAACGTCTGATATCGCGTACAGCACTGGACCACGGTCAAACAGCCCGGGAAACGTCTGCTATCGTGTACAGCACTGGACCACGGCCAAGCAGCCCGGGAAACGTCTTCTATCGTGTACAGCACTGGACCACGGCCAAACAGCCCGGGAAACGTCTGATATCGCGTACAGCACTGGACCACGGCCAAACAGCCCGGGAAACGTCTGCTATCGTGTACAGCACTGGACCACGGCCAAACAGCCCGGGAAACGTCTGCTATCGTGTACAGCACTGGACCACGGCCAAACAGCCCGGGAAACGTCTGCTATCGTGTACAGCACTGGACCACGGCCAAACAGCCCGGGAAACGTCTGCTATCGTGTACAGCACTGGACCACGGCCAAACAGCCCGGGAAACGTCTGCTATCGTGTACAGCACTGGACCACGGCCAAACAGCCCGGGAAACGTCTGCTATCGTGTACAGCACTGGACCACGGCCAAACAGCCCGGGAAACGTCTGCTATCGTGTACAGCACTGGACCACGGCCAAACAGCCCGGGAAACGTCTGCTATCGTGTACAGCACTGGACCACGGCCAAACAGCCCGGAAACGTCTGCTATCGTGTACAGCACTGGACCACGGCCAAACAGCCCGGGAAACGTCTGCTATCCTGTACAGCACTGGACCACGGCCAAACAGCCCGGAACCACAAAATTTTCACAACACTGACTCCGGCCGTGTAAGCCTTAGAAGATACTTAGAGTAATCCTGATTTTGTAATTTTTCTAACTGAAAAATTATATAATCTAAGAATAATTGTATTTTGATTTTGTTCAAAACAGTATGCTAGTAGGGAGCTTTCCAATTTTTGTCAAATTAAATAATAATTACGATAGTCGCCAACACCTTGTGACGCCTTGTGATGCTATTTCCAGGTCCTCTGACCACATGAGAAAAAGTGGACTGAAGAGTCCCTGCACCATACCCTTTTATTTCAATCACAAGTTCATACGGCTTCGTGCTTCCTCTACTTACTGTCTCCACTTTTTTACTTCTCACTCTTTGATTCCACCTGTTAATTTCACAATCTTCAGGTTCTTTAGTGATTCATCTTCCCATCTCGTTCTTGGTCTATTCCTCTGCGTTTCTATAAATTAGATTTTCCATCTTGTCTGCATAGATATCCGACCAATATTAAATTTTTCGCTATAATATAGTTCACAATTACTTATTTATTTAGGTATCTTCAATCTGCCAAGTTTTGAACGTTTGTGTATACAAATAATTCTACTGCTTCAGCCCACATCGTTCTTACTACTCTCCTCTGAAACATTTTCGCCCTTTCTGCAGTTGCATATTTATTCGCTTTATAATAAGAGGTTGATAAAAAATTCGAATATTCTCGAATCACATACGAACAATATGGATAAATGTATATGAAGTCGTGGATCCGTACTTGTAAGTGAATAGTACCAACTAAGAGTAACTGCATGCACCGAACTTATGAAGTATAATTACACTTTGTTACATACGTCAACCGTTAGTATACGCGAGCGTTGATGTACATGTAATTACGTATTCCATGTTAGGATTCAATCATAAAAGGGCTTTTAACAGTGGCAACACGAGTAAGACGGAAATAGCAGTTGACAGGGGACGAAGAGGGACGTGTTCAACCCCTAACATAGCTCTAATTGCAGGGGTGGTGTCACAAGATAACTGGCTTATTTACTTTGTCCGTTCTGCGATTGTCATCGTTCGGTAGTCATGAACTGTGAAAAACAACTTGATTTATGTGACTTATGATGGCATTCGTGTGTACGTGAGCGTCCGTTCGTTGGACACATGCACGCTGCTCTGTGTGTGTGTTCCGCGCACGCGTATGCGACAACTCTAAACGAGCGATGAATAAAGTAATTTGATTCTCATTTCGACAATTGCATTCAAGACAAAACATTGTTGTTTTCCTATCACTTTCCGTTGGCAATTTACTTTCTCTGATTTAGCAAAGTTTATCATATCAGAGGCTAAAATCTCTTCACACACACACACACAAATTATTTTTTAATTAATTCAAACATTAAATTATTTACAAAGTGGTACAGCGAGAGAGCTCTGAGGGGATTAAATCCCCTCTAGAGGGATAAAGGAAAAGGGAAATCTGAAAAATAAAAAATGTGCCTGTAAAAAATGTAGTCATCTAATCGAATTAAATAATTATACTAATTAATTGTGTGATTATACTAAATCTCTTCTTCTAAACATCGCTAGTTGCCTGGTGGTTGAGGAACGGTGCAAATTTGTATCCTAGTTTTACGGTTATGTGCTCTTAGCGAGTAAGAAAGAGGTAGCTTTCGAATGTTTATGAAGCCCGCGGTATATGCAATTGGGTTTACGATATTTATAATACCGGTACAGTAATTTACTCCACATCAACTTAAAAATGTCTATATTAAACAGTTTTTCGCTTCCTATTTGAACGTTATGCAGATATGACCTGTTGCACGCGGGTTTTCAAAGCATATTTAATAATTTGTTGTAGTTTTTTCAGTTTAGGCAAATAAACCAGCCAGTTCCAAACCGTATCGGTTAAACCGAAGACCAAACTCGCCGTTCCAAACGACGTTCACAGGCATTCCCATAGTCTCCATAGGTGAAATGATTTGTATGCTAATTTCAGAAAAATTACGAGCTGCCTAACACGTATTTATGCACCCGCAAAACAATTTGAAATGTTTGGTTTTGAGGGCCTCTATGCCCATTTTATAAAAGTTCCACTATTTCTCTGGCAAAGTAAGTTGACCGATTTAATTCCATTTGCTGCAAATATTTCCTGACACGTAACCCAATAAGGCAAAGTATTAAACAATTCGTACAAAACATTTAACTTTATCAGAGTCTGCAGAAGGTGGATGAATATTTGTGGCAGTTATCTGGTGTTGTTTATATTATTTACATTGTCATGAAAGATGTCATCTTCACTCTTTCACGGCTTTCTTAAATTTTAGATATCTATTACAGTAACACCTATGTTTCCGGGCTCTTCTTCTTCATTAAACCAAAATAAATGGCAATGGTCAAACTTTGAACCTTGTAAACTTTGTATTCTGAATACCGCATTGCGACACGTGTAGATGACGTCACGTTTTTCTCTGTTATCTACAGCCGGTCTTGAGCAGGGCTGACTGCAGTAAAAATTACGTTAGTTCTACTCAACACTCCGAGAAGGCCACTCGTTTCTATCTCCAGCCGAGGCTACAGGATTTTCATTATTTAAATTATTAGCATGTTCAACATGCGCTAAGTTTACTTTGGCTATCTCAGCCTTACTTCACACTATTATGTCATTCGATATTTAATTCTAATCTAATTAGCGGACATCATGCCGCGGTAATTACTACACGTGCCAGCAATCGCTTCAACTAAATTTCAATAAACAATTATTTATATACGAAGCATACAGTCCACTTAATTCTTCATTTCTAACCAGCTAACTCCAACTAGCGTTCCTAAGAATAACTCAAGAGCACTTCGAGAGCTTCTAAGACGCAACACATTTTGGTCCTCCGGGCCGGATTTTACATTTTTTGGTCCAACGCGACAGCACTTTTTGGTCCACAGCGACCGCATTTTGGTCCACTGCGACCGCATTTTTTGGTCCTCACGGGACGGATTTCATATTTTCATCATAGGGCCGCATTTTGGTCCACCACGATTTCAAATACATTTCATTTAATGGGCCCAAACAACCTGTGGCCCAAACAATATTCAAGCCCAAATACTTTCGAATTTAGATTGCTGGCCGTGGCATGCCTTTATTTCCATAAAACCAAACTTCATACGTAACATGCAAGATTCTGCAAAGCGTCAACTCTAAGACTACAAGACACTACAAGACATTTGTTCTACGGTAACAAACTTCCACAACTTAAAGTTGCACAGAGCTACAACGTCAAGCGTCACCCGACCAGCACAAACAGGCGGTGCGCCAACTTCAAAGGATTGCCGGACGGGATGAACACGGAACCAACAGGACCGAAGCCGTTTTGAACACGCCAGGATTCAACATCCACGTGATTATAAACTTTCATTTTCTTTTATAATTGTTCATATATAATGCGTGGGTACAACAAACTGAATAATATTTTACATTTAATATAGTATTATTAATACTTTTACGTAAGCAGATATTATTGTCATGTGAGCATAAACTTTCATTTTTAACTAGATTTTCATATGTACATTTGTACATAAATTTCCATTTACATAACTGTACAATAACTCATTAAGAAGCTCAAGTGTCGAGATAAGGCTATATGTATATTATCATTTGAATAATTCATACTTTCAATAACGCTCATAACTATTCTTTTAAAAGAGATAATAAGTATCTATTATAGTAAGTAATGTATTAAGGTGTATACCGATCACTGGCTCCCGCATTATATCAGATTTTAGCAAGTTATTTAAAATCACAACAATTGTTCACCTACTCTACGTTTAAATATTTTTTCAAATCACATTTTACATTACAGTCATGGCTGATGTGAAGGCGTTAATAAAGAAACGGGGCACAATTAAGGCGTCTATATCCCGTGTAAACACTTTCCCGGATAATTTCGATCCAGACACAAGCGATCATCATGCACTAAAAATTAAGCTTCGCCATTTAATAGAATTGTCCGCTAAATATGACGATATTCAGACTCAAATTGAGTCTGACGACTCTGATTTCGCATCAGCCAGTGACAGAGTTCAAACCGAGGATGATCTCTGCAATATCGAATGCATGTTACACCACTTTTAGAGCAAGTAGAGCAGGTGAACCAGAAACCGTTGTGTCAAACCGAAATTATGCCAATTAAAACCCCCCCTATACAGTTGGAACCAATTAAATTGCCTTGCTTCTCAGGTAGCATTATTGATTGGCAACACTACTACAATATATTTCTTGAATTGGTACACTTCAGAACCGACCTGACGGATATTCAAAAGTTACACTACTTGCACTCTTCATTGAGTGACGAGGCATTAAATGTAATAAAATCTCTTCCAATCACCCATGAAAATTATGCGGTAGCCATTGATTTATTAAAAAGCAGGTATGACAGTAAGTTAATTGTCTCAGCCCATCACATAGGGAATGTCTTGGGTGTGAAATCAGTTCAACAAGAGTCCAGGGTTAGCATTTCCAGATTCACTGACGAGATAACCGCGAATATCAACGCCTTAAACTCATTAAATCTACCCGTAAATACATTTGAAATTATTCTCATTCATTACTTAGCCCAAAAACTCGATAATCACACGTGTCGGCTCTGGAAAGAAAGCTTGTCGGAAGAACTATTTCCTAATTTCAGTAATTTTATAAAATTTTTAAATTCCCGTAGGCAGTTATTACAAAACCTGGACAGCGCGGCCACTTCAGCAAGCAAGATAAACGTTGGCGATAAGGCTCACTATCGCAAAGCAATTAAACCGGTAAATGTTTCCAAATCAACATTCCACTCTCATATCGGAAATAATATGTCAGCTGTGCAAGGGTAAACACCGACTTATTGAGTGTCCACAATTTGTAGCGATTAGGCCTACTCCACTGGAGAGAAAAAATATTCTAATTAAAAATAAACTTTGCCTAAATTGCATACGCCCAGGCCACGATCTTGCACACTGTCCCTCCAAATTTTCTTGCAGAACGTGTGCGAAACGCCATCACACAATGATTCATATATCTAACAAAAACGATTCGTCCAGGAACAATCAGTGTTCGTTAAAATTGCGAACAAACAAGTCTATATTATTATCCACCGCGGTCTGCATGACAACTGACCATGCAGATAGGAAGCACCCAGTTAGGATTTTATTAGACTCAGGTTCGCAACCTAACTTATGCACTAAAAATTTCGCACGTCGCATGGGTCTAAAACTGATTAAATCTCAATTACCCATAACGGGTATAAATAATTCATTGTCTCAAGCTGATTTCAGTACCAGAGTAAGGTTGCATTCACGCTATAAGAATTTTAGTTTAAGCATACATTGCGCTGTGCTTCCCAGTATCACTAATAATCTCCCTGCGGAATCATTTGATATCTCATCTTTAAATTTACCAAAGGGCATATTCTTAGCCGACCCACAACTGAACTTCTCGTCGCAAGTCGATCTATTGCTTGGTGCTCAGTATTACTTGCAATTAATTGAACCTGTCAAATTTATCCGTAGCCCACATTTCCCCATAATACAGGAGACAAAATTGGGATTCATTCTCGCAGGTAACTTGCCATTTAATGTCGACATAACGAAACTGGTTTCATCATTTATGGTATGTGAAAATGATAGTGCCATTTCCTCGCAACTAAAGGACATTTGGAAGTTAGAGGACGTTGCTATTCGTGATCCCTCCGCTGAGGACTCGGAATGCGAAAATCATTTTGTATCTAATACTGTCCGTAATAAGGATGGCAAATTTGTGGTATCCCTGCCTCGCAAGTCATACAATTCCCATTTGGGCGATTCTCTTCACGGAGCTATCCGCAGGTTTCAATCATTGGAACTCAAATTCAAGCAGAACCCTGTTCTTCACAAAGATTATAGCGCATTCATGCATGAATATTTAAATCTTGGTCACATGTCTTTACTTGATGCGTACGATTTGTCGGTGGACAAGTCAGACACCTTTTATTTGCCGCACCACTCAGTTTTTAAAGGCTCCAGCATAACTACCAAATTGCGTGTTGTTTTCGACGGCTCCGCTAAAACGACAAATAATTTGTCCTTGAACGACTCACTGATGGTTGGTCCCACGGTCCAGCAGGATCTGTTCTCTATTATGGCTCGATTTCGAACTCATCGATATGTCGTCATTTCGGACATTGAGAAGATGTATCGGCAAATTTTAGTTAATCCCAAGGATTCCAATTTGCAGCTTATTGTTTGGCGCGACGCCCCCCATAAGGAACTCCAACATTACGCCTTGAGGACAGTCACATATGGGACTGCAAGTGCCTTATTTCTTGCTACAAGATGTCTGGCTCAAATAGCCCAAGAAAATAAAACTAAATACCCTATAGCTTGCTCAGCCATCGCCAATGATTTTTATGTGGACGATCTCATGACGGGTTCAGATAACCCGAACATCCTATCTAAAATGAAATCTGACATCACAAATTTACTAAGCCAATACGGTTTACCTTACACAAATGGTTTTCGAATAATCAGGCCATTATAGCTTCGCACGCTTGTTCCTCCCTCGACCTTAGTAAAAATCAAACTGTGCGCACTTTGGGCATTCAGTGGAACATTAACGAAGATAGTTTCGTATATAGTGTCCAAAGACATGACAATGTAGAAGTATTTAACAAGAGAAGGGTATTCTCAGCCATCGCAGGAATTTACGACCCTTTGGGACTCATTGGCCCGGTTACATTTTGGTGTAGGATTTTATGCAGCTATTGTGGTTAACAGGTACAAGTTGGGACGAACCCTTATCAGATTCATTATCTAACCAGTGGGTAGAGCTTTATTCTCAGCTGATTTCAGACACTTACTTTAAAATTCCGAGGTCTGTAAAGAGTTTAAGCAATTCCCGAATCATTTCATTCCAGCTTCATGGATTTGCCGACGCGTCAGCTAAGGGTTACGCGTGCTGTATTTATGTGCGTACGGTCTATTCAAACTACGCCATATTATCAAACCTGTTATATTCCAAATCTAGAGTCGCTCCATTGAAGCAGATAACATTACCCAGACTTGAACTTTGTGCCTGTTTATTGTTGGCTCAGTTAGCTTCCAAGGTCATAGACGCCGTGAATTACAAATTCGACGAATTATATTTCTACTCGGACTCAATGATAGCCTTACATTGGATCCATCAGAAATCGTCCCGTTGGAAGGTATTTGTCGCCAACCGTGTTGCGGAAATACAGCGTCTCACTACAAAGGGAACTTGGCACCATGTCTCGTCGCTGGACAACCCTGCCGACATTTTATCGCGTGGTTGTCTCCCTCGGATTTTACACAGTCACCCAAAATGGTGGCATGGTCCATCTTGGTTGTCCCACGAGTCATCCTCATGGCCTATCAGTGCCTTTGATACCCATTCTCCCTGCACTCATCCCGATCTGGAGCAGGAACGACGCATGCAGGCCCAAACTTCACTAATTGTCGTTTCATCCACATCCAGTTATTTTGAAAACTATTCATCTCTTTCAAAACTCATTCGCGTTTTTTCATATTGCCGCCGATTCATTCGGAACTCTAGGCTCCCCATAGCTGATAGGTACACTTCCTTTTTAACGGCCCAGTGTAACCCCTCTTTCAAATTTTTTTTAACTTATAAAACAAACTTCCAAAAAAAAATCTTTGGCCATACCGCATCCTGCTAACCCCACGCGCTATTACTTCCATAACTATTTATAAGGCTGCCTATTTCCCCGGCAATTCCCCCGTGATCTCCGGTAAGGTCCAGTCTCAACAACAACAAAAAAACCCAACTACAACGCATGCCACGTGGTGGCATCAGATTTACAATTCCAAATCGAATAACAATGATTCATACACAATACATATATACATAAAATATTAAACCTGATATTGCATCTACAAATATTCATTTTCAAAGGTTCTGAAGTTTGACTTTTTTTTTCAAACTATTTCCGAGTTTGCAAGCCCCGTCACACCCAAGGACCTAAGGGTTCGACCACAGAATCAACCACGCTCTGCTACCATTTGTAACCCCTCTTTCAAATTTTTTTTAACTTATAAAACAAACATCCATTTTTTTTTTTTTTAAATAGGGGCCACTAGTTATTTAAAACTAGGCCAAAAGCCTAGAGAAGCCAAAATGCGCTGGGTCCAGTGAGACGGGACAGCGTCTCACTGGTATTAAACTCTCTGGTATAACCAACAATAATAGCATTTATTGAGTAATGTAGCATATAAGGTAACAATTTCTTTTTGGTTTTTATAATTGCAATTTGTTTTGTATAAATCTTCCCCGTACATAACCCCCAACCCCCACATAAAATAACACATACATAATTCACATAAATACACATATAAATATATATCTCTATCACATTCACATGTTCAATATCACAACATAATAATCACACCCTTATAACATTAATACCTTGCCACCCGCCTATATACATTTTCTCGCCATACATATATCGCCCCATATGATAGACATAATTCATAATTAATAAAAATTTCAACCACAATACCTATAGTCATCCGAATCTATCTACATATCAGTAGTGCCCCCACGAATCTGGGTTGTCCAGAATGCTAGATACAACTTTAAAGTGCGCTTAAACTGTGCATATAAACTTGGTGAAATTATAATCAATAAATCAGTAAAAATATAACTGACAATAATAAATAGAAAAGAAGGTAAGCTACAATCTTTCCGTGACCTGAACAGTATTTGTGAATTTGATGAGATAATAATTTATAATTCTTTTGTAAGAAATATAGTTTAGCAATAACGCTTAAAATTTACAACAGTTATGTGACATAATACGTTATGTAACCTTTTAAGAAAACTGAATTGGCAATAATACCTTAAAAAGAACTTTTACAACTGAGATGTGACATAATACTTTATATTATCTTTTAAAAAAACTGAATTGGACCGGTGGCCGACATGTTCCTATGCAAATATCTGCATGCAAAACTTGCCTACACAGGATTAAACAGGGGGCCGGACTGTTACTGAATAAGAAAACTTACAACCCTTACATAACCCAAAACCTAATTTAAATATGTGAAATGACTGCAATTATTATCTGAACTGATATGACAGGAATTATAGCTGAACCCTACCAGCCGGTGGGGTTCATCCTGTCACAAATAGAAACCCCTTTACCGAGAACGAGAAAGAAAATATAAGTGAATGATTTGTAATAAGCCTCGGATACATGCCAGCCCCCCGGCTTACACTTGATATTAAAAGTTAGTACATAATATACAAAATTCCCCCAAAATTCCGCGTACAATTATGTCCAGTTAAACCGGGGCCCAATTAAAACGTTTAAAAGATGAAAGAAATATCATAGTGTGTCACTTATACCCCACAAGTTGTATAAAGTGTTATCGGCACAAATCCGGGTGTCTATGTAGGTCAAAAAAAAAATAATAATTTGTTTGAGGTCACCTTATAGGTCACATGTTATGGTGCTTGAGTTCATGCGTCCTGACCCTGTAGTGTGTACGTGTGCTGGCGTGTTCATCTCGCTATTCCCTCGGCAGACGAAGTCGAGAGCCTCTGGTGACACGTTCAGGAGAAGATGTTCATTCTTTGGCCGAATCTTCGTCTAAGCGCGGGGACCCTGCACATACATAAATAATTAGAGGGATGTCCCAAAACTTATTTTCACACTATACAGGACCACGCATACTGGGTAGAACCCGTATATAACAAACTGAACAGGCCTCCCCTGACCCTTTAAACTCCATTCGTTTTAGTTAAAATTACGTTTTCTCTTTCGACATTTATAATTAACTTACGGACTCTCCCAAAACCAATATATATATAGTTTTTAATTACTTAATTTTGCCAATGGGGCAGAAAGTTGACACACTATAACCTGTCCATTTGTGCACTGGCACAGGTACTACATTTGAAAACTCATACGTCAGCCAAAAGGGCATAATTTTACAGCACTAAAGTGATACAGGCAAATATTGTCTCTTAATTAAGATATACGTTATTTCATGAGGGTTTAAACAATTAAAATCTCTGATATTGAATACTTCTGGTGTACGCCACGCGGTGTAAAAATAATCATGTTTCATTCACACTTACAAAACTGAAATTCACATTTTATTTTTTTATAAAAGGCATTATATATGTGCTAAAGTAACTTACCGCAGATCTGTACGAGATTATCTACCCATCCTTGGGTGATAGAATCTTTTCAAAAGGACTCCAGCTCTGTCGAAGAGAAACGAGATGTTGGCGGTTTGGGAGACGAAACAAGACAAAACAAAAACAGTAGTTCGACGCAATACCAAATCTGCGTTTCCAGGCGAACACCAGATCGCGTGGCAGGCACCACAGCAAACTAGATTTCGCCTTTCCGTTAAACACAGAAACTACTAACCGTTTTCCCGTTCGACTTAAATATTTATATAAATATTTTTCTTGTATCAGCGCCGGTTCTTAGACAACCGGCACACCAGGAGTTGCATGATACACTTTTGGTTTTTATTCGCCAGTCTCAGCAATCGCACTTTAGCATTGAGGTTAAGGAACTTGAGGCGCATCGCTGAATCCCTAATAACAGTAAAATTCTTTCACTTAACCCCTTTCTGGACAAGACAGGTATATTACGCGTGGGTGGACGTCTGCACCACTCCCAGCTTAACTACGAGAGCAAACATCAAATCATACTACACCCGCATTCTCATCTCAGCAAGTTAATCATAGAAAACGAACATCTTCGTTTACTACACGCTGGTGTACAATTAACCCAGTTTTCTCTACGGCAGAAGTGTTGGATCATTAAGGATAAATCCTATATACACTCAGTAATACATAAATGCATCACTTGTTTTCGATTCCGTGCTAGGGGCGCAAACCAATTATTAGGACAATTACCCCCTTCCAGGGTTACGCCTGCTAACCCATTTTCCCAATCTGCTGTCGACTATGCCGGTCCCGTATTTGTACGTCATGGCGGGCAGCGCTCTAAATCGACTTCAAGGGCGTATATTGTTTTATTTATATGCATGACCACTAAGGCCATTCACTTGGAACTTGTCTCAGATCTTACCTCAGACGCCTTCATAGCGGCCTTAAAACGGTTTATAGCGCGTAGAGGTATCCCTGATCAGATATTCTCCGACAATGGAACGAACTTTCGTCGTGCTAGCAGCACACTCCACGAATTATAGAGACTTTTGCAGTCTAAAGGATTTGAGCAAACCACCCAGGAGTTTACCAGTGCCCAAGGCATCAAGTGGTCCTTTATTCCACCCTCAGCCCCTCATTTCGGTGGTCTGTGGGAAAGCGGAGTCAAGAGTGTCAAGTTTCACTTGCGTCGCGTGGTTGGCAGAACCATTCTGACTTTCGAGGAGTATTATACCATCCTAACTCAAATAGAGTCCTGCCTTAACTCACGCCCTTTATTCGCCATATCCAATGACTTTAGGGTCCCCGAACCTTTAACTCCAGCTCATTTCCTGGTTGGTTCTCCGCTCACGGCACTCCCTGTACCTGACTATTCCCAAGTCAATATTAGTCGTTTGGGCAGATGGCAGCTGCTCCAAAGATTCACCCAATCCATTTGGAAACGGTGGTCAAAAGATTACTTGCACCAGTTGCAACAGCGCAACAAATGGCGCATTACGTCAAAAAATTTGACTCCCGGACAACTCGTCCTCATTCTAGATGACAATTCCCCCCCCCCTTTCAGTGGAAACGCGGGGTAGTCACGAATGTTTATTCGGGTCAGGACTCAATAGTGCGCGTCGCGGACATTCGCAACGCACATGGTCTCCTACGTCGACCCATTCATAAATTATGTCCACTTCCAGTGGACTCAGACTAATTTGCAATATCATGCATCATTGCATCAAACATTTATCATGCTTTCTATTTGTTGTTTGTATTATATTATTACAGTATTAAGTTTTTATTATTGTATTCATATGTATCATTGTTATGTTATTGAATTTGTTGTGATTATTATTATGCTATTATGTACTATTAATTATTATGTCTTTGCTATGTACCATTGAATTTGATATCATTATACTAATACTATGCATGTACATTATTATGTTTTTCACTATTGTATTTACCATGGTTATGTATCTTTGAATTTTTTGAGGATGTTTTCTTTTACATAAATTAAAGGTTGTCACTTAATTTCTGTTAAAAATTAAATGTATGTATTTACTGAACATATGTTAATGCTTCAGGAAAGATTATGTTAGTTATATAAGCACTTTTATTTTCATCATGAGCTTTATTTTATACGTTTTCAGCACAGAAATTGTTTTGTTTTGCTTTTGAGTTTGTTTCTAATAGCTTGATTAATTTTGTTACTTACAGATTTTTATGTCTGAGACGATTTACTTTAAGCAAAAGGTCAATTTATTTAATTTATAAGGCTTTGAAGTATATTATGTATTTTCTCTGCATACAATATTTGATAATAATTTGTGATTTACGTTTCACATAATAACTTAAGTTGCAAAATCGCCCCGATTTTGTACGGGCAGTATGGTCAAACTTTGAACCTTGTAAACTTTGTATTCTAAATACCGCATTGCGACACGTGTAGATGACGTCACGGTTTTCTCTGTTATCTACAGCCGGTCTTGAGCAGGGCTGTCTGCAGTAAAAATTACGTTAGTTCTACTCAAGACTGCGAGAAGGCCACTCGTTTCTATCTCCAGCCGAGGCTACAGGATTATCATTATTTAAATTATTAGCATGTTCAACATGCGCTAAGTTTACTTGGCTATCTCAGCCTTACTTCACACTATTATGTCTTTCGATATTTAATTCTAATCTAATTAGCGGGCATCATGCCGCGGTAATTACTACACGTGCCAGCAATCGCTTCAACTAAATTTCAATTATTATTAACACCTAAAGGCAATGCCCTGTCGCTGTAGCCACGTCACTCTATCCCTTGCGATATTCTTCATGTCTTTATAGGACCCACTATTCACGACACTCATTGTGTTGCGGAAGTATGCAGTTCTTGGTCTTCCTTTGGGCTTCTTCCCCACTACTTTTCCCTCACAGATGTTAGTTAAAAAAGCACTATGTCTGATCACATGCCCTATCAACTTAATCTTCCTCACCTCTATACTCCTAAGCAGTGTTCTATTCTCATTTATTTCCTCTAAGACCTGTTCATTCGTCTTCCTATCTTTCCAACTAGTTTTTGTCATTCTTCGCCAAATCCACATCTCCATTGCCTGAAGTCTGTCACTCTCCACCTTCCCTAAGGTCCACGATTCACACCCGTAAGTTAAAACACTTCATACAAATACCTTAACAAACTTTTTCCTTGTTTCAATACTAATATGGTTGTTTGATAATAAGTTCTTTTGCTCTTGAATGCTTGTTTTGCTAGAGCTACCCTCCTCTTAATCTCTGCCAGACACTTATTCCCACTTGTAACTATGCTACCCAGGTAACAAAATTCAGTAACGTGTTCCAATATTGTGCTCCAATATAAATTTCAATAAACAATTATTTATATACGAAGCATACAGTCTACTTAATTCTTCATTTCTAACCAGCTAACTCCAACTAGCGTTCCTAAGAATAACTCAAGAGCACTTCGAGAGCTGCTAAGACGCAACAGGCAAATAACGAATTTTTCTTTAAATTTTTGTAGTTTTATCACAAACATTATCAAGCCGCAAGAACCCTTATCACAAAGAAATCTTGGCTGCGCGTCTGCTTACAGATACTTTATTGTTATAGTAATATCTAATTAATTTAGTCTATAAGATTTATTTAACAAAACATTTCATTAGTAAATTATAAGGAGCAATAACAATAACACATTGTTTTGTACGCTGTTAAGAAATGTGTTCACGTTGTGCTTACCAGATAGTAGAATGCGCGGTATATTATACACTGTCTCTTTTCAGCAGCAGTTCAGGGGCTGTGAAAGCAACGGGCAAGCATGTAGTCAGTCATAACGCCGCGTTCCTAGCTTCAGATAAGCTCCCGCGCGGACACAATAATAATGGGTGATTTCTGCCTGTAGACTGCTACCGGCCGTAGGGTTTCAATTAGACATTGTCTACTTCAGGATGAGCGTTCGTCGTGGACGGATCCAAGATTCACCGAGCAAAAATGAGTTCTGACCGAGGGAGCTGTTTAATGGTTTCCCTGGAAACTGGTACAGTGGCGGTTGAAGGTCCTGGAAAGTGCCCGTATCGTGGCGTTCAGGGAAGAGACACCTAGGCCATTGCGAATAGTCAGGTTAGAAGTTAGCTAACGTGCTTTGCAGGCCCAACGCAAACCTCGGTCCACGAGAGACTGTAGCTTTCGCTTATGGGTATTTGAAAAGACAAGCACGATACTGACATCGCGTAGGTAACCATCAGCATCACATACGTGGTAACGATGAGTTGCCTAGGTGGCTGGACAGTGAATTGCTGCAGGGGTTGGAGTTGATATAGATTACAAACAGATTTGCGGGCTACTTGTTCAGAATACGTCCGCCAGATGAGACGCCTCTCGAGGTGAAGCCCTAGATACTTCACACCAGAAAAGCAAGGGAGACGAATATCGCCTATCCGAGTCTTGCGTCCGATGTAGGTTTCTGCGTCTGGAGAAGACTACAGCTGTGCTTTTTACCGCGTTAATGGAGATCTTCGTTTCTCTGCCCACTCAACGTATGCGTTCACCAGTTACTGAAGCCAGATAACGGCCATTCAGCACTACCAATGGCAACTGTGCCATGTCATCGGCGAACACAGTTAACTGGGTTTCAGGCAACTTGAACACGTCGTTGACATACACAGAGAAAAACAAGGGACCTAAGACGCTGCCCCGAAGTACTCCAACGGTAACTACTCTTTCCGAAGAAAGAGCGCTGCCCACTCTCTCGCGTAAAGTCCTGTTCCGAAGAAAGCTAGCAACCAGATAAACGTAGCAATCCGGCAGGATAATTGTTGTCAGTTTGTATAGACGTCCAGGACGCCACATCGAAGGCTTTCTCGACAGCATGAAAGACGGCGACAGCCTGTTCCCGTGAGCAGTCGGTTTCGGCAACTGTCTCCACGAATCGCATCTTTTCTTTTGCATCATACACTAGTCACAGTAACAACCGCGCGTAATAACAAGGCGGTAATAACATTACGCACCGTTCTAGTATCAAGCAGGTTATGAGAAACCAGTGCCAAAACTTGTTTGCATTAAATAAAGTTTTGGTTAATTTCTAAACTGTAAAATCTATCTATGTGAGTATAACTAATTAAACGGTGATGTCTAATTTCCAGTCATCTCTTGTCATTCGAATACTCACAAGGAAAGGCAATCAGCTTCTCTTTTCTTTACATCCAAAAGAAAAAGACTATATGTCAAGCCACCTGAAACCTTATGTAATTGTTGGGGGGGGGGGGTAATCAGAAACAAGACGTAATCATTTACAAAAAATTTAGAAAACCACTGCTATAGCTAATACATGTAGACCTAAAATTCGGAAATCATGCAGTATTATCTTTGTGGTCTTATCGATTTCCCCCTTATCACTGACAGTAATTGTTCTAATCACCGATTACCGAAACATTTACTCCTAGCTATAAATGTTTATCATTTTATGAAGGTAGTATCGGTCGTGCATTCGTAGAGTGCGGATATAAGTTTGTGCTCCGTTATCTCTTGTGTTATCGTTTTGTTATGTTTATGAATATAGTTTATCATCTTAGTTTAACATTTATCTAATCTGTATATACTGTGTCTGTTTAGACTTCCTGTGCATGCGTGCGCTGTGTGTGTGTGTGTGTGTGTGTGTGTGTGTGTGTGTGTGTGTGTGTGTGTGTGTGTGTGTGTGTGTGTGTGTGTGTGTGTGTGTGATTGTGTGTTAGTGTGTGTCCAACTTGTCAACATATACTGTGTCTTTCTAGGCCTTCAGTGCGTACGTGCGCTGTGTGTGTGTGTGTGGGGGGGGGGCACGTGGAAAACTGGTCCATTCTCGTAAACCGTGAGTGTACGTATGCGTTATCAACTTGAAACAGTTGTGTTCGACTTGAATACAACTTGCCCACTTGCAATTGATCCTAACTCGTATGCCTATCAACATAATCCCCATCTTTCACAGTACATGCAGCATCCGATACCACAGCACCCAAGGCATTTTTCGCTGCCTTTACCTTAAAATACGCCATATAATGCAAATGTCTATCATCCACACACTATACTTACTTTGAGTAAGACCCCTTCTCTTTTGTCTTTTCTGTCTGGCCTCTCTTGGTCAACTCTTGTTCTTTCCGACCCTGACGCTATTAGATTACGAGGGCTAGGGGTCTTTCAGTTTCATGTTTCTATTACTCTGTACTTATTGGATAAACATTAAAGCAATGGAGAACACAAAAAAGGAATGACTGCACCAGGTGGCAGACCAGGTAAAAACCTGGCAAATCCACCCTCTTCGGAGGTCGGCCCCATGGATTCTGTGGGGGGCCAGCTATTGCTTGGTGAGGATCCGTTTAGAAGAGGTTCGTTGGTGGCAAGGTCTCCGCCAACTAATATAAACTGTAGTTTGGTAAATCAAAACTCACAGATACCAACACTGGAAGTCCCAGAGGACACAATAAGCAGACTGCAGGCTCAGCTTAATTCTGCTTATAACGAAATCAGACGACTACAGGAAGAAATCAAGAAGTTACAGCCTAGGCTATCCTATAGTCCAGCCAACTCGGAAGAAGAGGAAGAAATCGTGGCCAAAGAAACTGCTTGGATACTGGAGAAGAATAAAAAACGTAAAAGGAAAACTATGGAATCACCAGAAACACCGAAAACCAGTCCAATAAACAAAAGTAAGAGGACTAAAGAAAATGTAAAAAAATCGGCTAAGCCATCGCCAGTGATACTGAGCAATGTGGAAAATTATATAGAAATAAGTCAGAAACTGAAATCAAAAGATCTGAAATTTAACACCAGCATGATGAACAACAATCAGCTGAAAATTAATGTAGACACAGAAATGGAATATAGAGAACTGACAAAACTCCTAAAAGAAAGTAAGTTGGAATGGCATACTTATGAAAATAAACAGACCAGACCAATAAGATTCATGGCACGTAACTTGCATCCAACTTGCAAACCAGATGAGATTAAAGAGGAGTTATTGAATAGAGGATATAAAGTCCTTGAAGTAGTTAATAAAATTAGAAAGATTAAAGTTGACGGCAAGGAAAAAATCATACATTTGCCATTATTTATGCTAACGTTTGATAGATCAGAGGATATAAAAAAAATATTTGATATTCAATATTTATGTCATATGAAAATAAAAATTGAAGCTCTCAGGAGTAACAAACTGATACCACAGTGTAAAAGGTGTCAAAGATATGGTCACACTCATAAGTATTGCCAACATGGACCTATCTGTGTAAAATGTGCAGGCTATCACAGGACTATCGATTGCCAGCAAGAACGAGATGTGCCAGCAAAGTGTTCAAATTGTGCAGAAGCACATTCTGCTAGCTACAGGGGTTGTTTGGTTGCACGTGAACTTCAAATAAGACGCAATAATTTAATAAGTGAGAGACGACCTAAAAAACCTCAACCAAGAACTTTCACAGCTAATAAAATCAATAGTGAAATGTCCTTTGCTCAAGCAGTTAAAGCTAACAAGACTTTAGTTCAAAATGATGATTCATCAATGGTGCAAATGATGCAGAATATGATGGACATGATGAAAATAGTCATCGATAGACTAGATAGATTAGAAGCCAGAAATCCGGGCACAATCCCACAGAGAACTAATCAATGGACCAGAAAGACCTAAGGATAGCTACCTGGAATGCCAACGGTATCCAGAACAGAAAGCAAGAAATAGAATTATTCCTCAAGGCACAAGACATTGATATATGTCTAGTATCAGAGACACACTTAACAAATCAGTCATGCTTAAAAATAAATGGATACCATATATATCAAACAATTCATCCGGATAATAAAGCCAAAGGAGGTAGTGCTATTATTATTAAGAATAGGATTAACCACTATGAGGAGTGTCACCTTCAGACTGCAGAAATCCAACTCACTGTAGTTGGAATCAAATCCACCAAGCAAAAACTAATCGTTGGTGCGATATACTGTCCTCCAGGACACAACCTAAAGGAGTTAGATTAAAAGAAATTTATATTACACCTTGGTGAGAGATTCATTGTAAGCGGAGACTACAATGCCAAACATGTAGATTGGGGATCCAGATTAACAACAACTAAAGGTAGCGAGCTTAATAAAGCAATACAAGAAACAGGTTGTAGCTTCCACAGTACAGGCAAACCTACTTACTGGCCTACAGATCCTAATAAAATTCCAGATCTATTAGATTTCTTCATATCAAGGAGGGTCTCGCAGAACTTTATTGATATCGAGGAGAATTTTGATCTTGACTCTGATCATTCAGCAGTAATCCTGACGCTGAGTGAAAGGATAATAAAAAAAGTAAACAAACCAAGCCTAGTTAACAAAACTACTGATTGGAAAAGCTTCAAATTAGAACTTGAAGGCAAAATACAACTAAATGTTCAGTTGAGAACTAAGCAGCAATTAGAAATAGAAGCCGAGAAGTTTAATTATAATATTCAAACTACAGCCTGGAACAATACGAGAGAAATCACCCAGGGAATTGTTGGTAACAACTATCCTAGAGAGATCAAAGAACTTGTCAAAGAAAAGAGGCGAGCTAGAAGAAAATGGCAACAGACTCGTGACCCAAATGATAAAACTGTACTTAACAACAAATCGCAACAACTAAAGCGTGTAATACAGAAGTTAAAAGAAGCATCAATAGCTTCCTATTTGGAAAATCTAACAGCAGATGCAGATACAGAGTACTCGTTGTGGAAAGCAACGAGGAAGCTTAAAAGGTCGATCACTCAAGTACCACCTATTAGAAAAAGCGACGGTACATGGGCTAGAGATAATAAAGAAAAAGCTGAAGCGTTTGCTGAACATCTAGCTGACATTTTTAAGCCAGACAATACCCAGTCTGATACAGAGTTAGATGAAGACACAAATCATGAAGAGGAGGACATTCAACTGGTCACCCAAAAGAGGTAGCTAAGGAGATCAAGATAAACTTGAACCCCCGAAAATGACCTGGCTTTGACCTCATTATAGGTGAGATCTTAAAGCAGTTACCTAAGAAAGGGATTGTTATGCTTACATATTTATTCAATGCGGCACTTAGGCTAAAGCATGTTCCTAGTGTCTGGAATGTAGCAGACGTTATTATGCTACGTAAACCAGGCAAACCGCCAAATGAGGCCAAATCATATCGGCCCATATCACTGTTGCCAACTATATCAAAGCTTTTTGAAAAACTTCTGTTGCAAAGGCTAAATCGAGTAATAGAGAGAAAAAAGCTGATACCAAATCATCAATTCGGGTTCAGACAAAAACATTCCACAATAGACCAAGTACATAGAATAACAGACACAATAGAAAAAGCACTAGAAAAAAAGCTAATCTGCTCGACAATCTTCCTCGATGTGGCTCAGGCCTTTGATAAAGTTTGGCATAAAGGTTTAATATATAAACTTAATAAAATGCTACCAAAACAATATGCTGACGTGTTAAAATCATATATATTGGAAAGATTATTTAGAGTCAAACAGGAAGATGACTATTCTGAGCTAAGAGAAGTGAGGGCAGGTGTGCCCCAAGGGAGTGTTTTGGGGCCCATCCTCTACTTGTTGTTTACATGTGATCTGCCACAGCCAGAGAATGTGACTGTTGCTACTTTCGCTGATGACACAGCTATAATGCCGATTGGTTCGACCTTAGGTGAAGCTACCAACATGCTTCAAGATGCTAGTGATCAGATACAGCAGTGGACTGGGAAATGGAAAATTAAGCTTAATGAACTGAAATCTGTCCATATCAATTTTACAAACAAAAGGATAGAGAACAGTCTTCCAGTTACCTTAAATGGTGTTGTAGTACCATGCGCAAACACTGCCAAATATTTGGGGATGACCCTTGATACTTGATACAAAGCTACGATGGAAGGAGCACATCAGAAAAAAAAGGGCGGAGCTTGGTCTCAAATATAGACAACTGTATTGGCTCTTGGGACGAAATTCTCAGTTGTCAATACACAACAAAATTTTGATATATAACCAAATTCTGAAACCAATTTGGCTTTATGGAATTCAACTGTGGGGTTGTGCGAAAGAAACGAACATTAGATGTATTCAAACCTTCCAGAATAGAGTGCTACGGAACATGGTAAGTGCTCCATGGTACATCAGAAATAGTGATATACATCGAGACCTTAGGATCCCTGATGTCGCCAGTGAAATTAAAAGGTTTGCTGCAAAGCAAGAATCTAGACTACACCAGCATATCAATGTAGAAGCTATTCAACTGCTTGACAACACCAATACAGTGAGAAGGCTGAAGAGAACTAAAACTTTTGAATTAGTGTAGTGCAGTGTGTGCAGAAATCTAGAAAGTAATATATAGTACACCAGTGGGCGACTGTATAAGTAACTTAAATTATAACAAACATTAGATGTAAATTGATGGTTGGTCTTTTAGACCAGTTTCAATAAAAAAAATTAAAAAAAAAAATTTATGAAGGTCATTGTATATTTTTGTTATAACAGATAAATTATTAAATTTATTAGTAAATAATTCTTTTTATAAATAAATTATAGTTACATTTATTTTGTTTTTTATCATTAACTATCAATACGAGAAGAGTTGGTCTTTTAGACCAGTTTCAATAAAAAAAATTTTATGAAGGTCACAATTGTATATTTTTGTTATAACAGATAAATTATTAAATTTATTAGTAAATAATTCTTTTTATAAATAAATTATAGTTACATTTATTTTGTTTTTTATCATTAACTATCAATACGAGAAGAGTTCGTACAATAACGTTTGACAGTTCAAGGAATAACAGTCATTTTAAATCCGACAAGTCCTCTCGGTGTTTATTCGTGCATATCGTGCTCCACTTTATCGCTTAAAATATTATGAAACCCGTGTTAACATACAACTTATAGTCCGCTCACAAATAACAAAAGTATTCACAATCTGTAAAAGGCCACACATGGCAATCTGGACATAGTTAATAGCGTTTAATTGTGGTGGGAGTGGTGTGGAACCGTCTAGCTGTTAACATTTGTTTTTGTGAAGCGTCATTAGGTTAACCACTCATTGTTAATTAGCAACCCAGCAAATTTCGTTAGCAACGATCAACGTCTAATTCCGCCACCAGCCGAATTTAATGCCCTCTCACCACTACCACCCCCATTTAATCGCGCTGTTTACACGCTAGTTTGCAAACAGTCGGTTACATTAATCTTGTTATAACGTATCTTACTACTTGTAAAATGTAATCCGTGTACTAAAATGACCCATTCCAAAATGCATTATTATTATTATTATTATTATTATTGTTGTTGTTGTCCCCTTTGTTGTTATTATTACTCCTTCCTTTTCGTTTAAACCATCTACGATCTGCGATTACACAACTTCCTTTACCTTCTGAAATTCTTTTCTCCTTCGCCAGTATTTCTTCATTCTCCGGCTCACTGTTGCTCGTCCGTCTTCCTATAACACCCTCTTGTCCTCTTTGGTTTCTCTTCAGATTTGGTTCCTTTACCTCTGTAAATTTCCCTGTTTCTTATACATTCTCCCTAATTTCGCTTTTTCTAGATCCTGATCGATTTCTCTCACTCACGGTACTTATGTTTTCCTATTCTCTGGAAAGTAGGGATCATTTTTTCCATCCTTTCTCGCTATATTCTGATGTCTTTTTTCTCCATCAGTTTGCTTCTCACTCGTTCTCTCTTTTTTTTAATTTCACACACATACTTATGCGCGCGCGCGTATATACACAAACGCTTCTTGTTACAGTCGATTTCTTGATACATAAATTATTTAATATTTATTACTATTTTACAATCAAGATATATTGTTTCCTTACTTGGAGAATTTTTACTTTCGAGAATTAGACATTTTTCCCATCCCCTTCCATCTTATATGTTAAATAGTGTATATAAATAATAACAGTATTTATATATATATAATATAATATATACTACATTATATATATTATAACGTTACATAAGGTAGCCCATCTATAAAGAAGAAATTACCATTTAATAGAAAATTGAGTTACAACATTGAAAGAATAAAGAAAGTCAACGAATGGAAGAATAAATGAACAAGAATATTAAAATATAGCACAATAATGACATAAAAACTAGACAAAGACTGAGACGATGACAAAACCCATGTGATTGGCAGAGTGAAAAATGAAAATAAATAACTTTATGACCATATCACAACCCCTTTCCAAACAACAATAATAATATAGTAGACATAATAATGAAAGTACAAAGCTATTATGACCATATCACAACCCCTTTTCAAACAATAATAATATAGTAGATATAATAATGAAAGTACAAAGTTATAGCCAAAAGTATGAGTAGTCCCATGTAAAACTACAAATACATACATGTAAATTGAGTAATGTTAAATAATATTGTTATTAGAATATGAAGGGAATAAACCCCTTTTATGATAAATACCCAATGTTAATGATAAGGTGAGTTGTGTGGTTAAATCAAAGTGAAGAAAAGAAAGAAAAACAGTGAGTAATAATACTAAAGTGCATAACCGAACCAAGAACATTAAACTAACTGAAAGTCAGCAGTAGTAATAATGTGTAAAATGAATAATAAGTAATGTTTGAGTAAAAAATGATGAATGTATACTGTGAAAAAACTAAGGCATAATAGGCCTGTACAAGTGGAATAGGTAGAATTAATGGTCATGTTTTAAAATAAGAAAGTAATAGTTATAGTTATCTGTTTGTATTAAAAAGAATATATATAAGGGTAAAAAAGCATGTTTAATGAATAATATTTAATGAGAGTAGGAAGGTAGGGAATGTATTAAAAAATAGCATGTGCATAGCATGTTAGAAGGAATAGTATTATGTTTTAAAAATGATTATGAATCATTAAATGTTACATGTTAATTTATTGTAGTTATGTTTAAATAGTTCAGTTTCATGAAACTCGAGCAATATGTTATAATGACTGTATAAAGAAAATCAGGTGATCTAGGCATAAGGAGCCTATAGTGAAAAACAGTAATTTGTAAAATTTGATATTATAGCAGTAGTAAGTAAGGACAAAATGTAGGTAATACCATTAGAGTTGATAATATAAATTTAAGGACACATAATGTATATCAAAAGAACCAGTTATAAAATAATTAATATAAAAACAAAACTGTTAAAATAGTAACTTAGTAAATACTGAACAGAAACTATTCATGTTTGGTTTCTAATTAAATTATAAAAGAAATGCAATGCAGTAATGTTATTATCTTAGGAATTCAAAGTAATATAAGAAAATTATACTAATTTAAAAATATTTGTTAATTTTGTAAGAATTCAGTAGCCAAATCTAACAATGTAAACAATATTTTCAACCAATAGGAGTATGAGGCTGGCTGCCTTGACAACCAAACATTAACAGAAAAAGTCGTGAGTCAGTATATTAGATTCAGAGAAGGGCAGATAAAAAAATTCATGCAGCTCAATATAATAATATAAATGTAATAAATCAACTAGAAATGAAATTGTAATGAACCAAAATGAGATGATGAATAATAATAGTATGACAAGAAGAAATTTAATAACCAGAATTATTTGAAATTGAAAGAAAAAATATACTTAATAAATTATAAAATAAAAATGAACTCAGAGGGACAAATCAGATGTAAAGGAATGTGATGAGTATAAATTAACTTAAAAAAGTAAATGAAAAAAGACTAGTCTACACTGTGACACTTTTTCACTCATTAATAAACTTTATATAAACACTCACTTAAGGAATAAACTAAGGACAATCAGTTTATATCTTTATTCACTTTCTAATTTATGCTGATAAAATTATTGGACATTGGAATCTTTTTTTTAAACGAACTAATAACCTATTCACCAACTTTGATTCAACACATGTAATATAACCTAAGAAGTAATTTATTAAGAAACTGTATAATATTTAAGTAGGTTTTATGTAAAGTTTTGTACTTTCTAAAGATCTTTTGTTAATTTTCCTGCAATCCCAAGAACCCAACTGATTTAAAATAATTAAAATAAAACAGCATATTAATCAGCCAGACCCGGAACACTAAGTGAACACTATTGCCAACCGCTGAGCGAGTAAAAAACAAGAGCTGGAGCAAACTATATACACACTATTATAAAAATATTTCATTTTGTTTAAAAAGAAAGTAATAAAAAACAAAAGAAATAATATCTTATGGACTATTATCAATTGTGTCTTTAATTTATGTTAATATTACTGACAATTTATTCCTTAATATAGCCACAGTGGAAATTTTTTTGCAAAAATAGAGGTTGGTAACCCTTATTTTTTTGGAACGAAATTCAAATCGATTACAAGACAAAGGTGAGTTGAATTAAATTAAAATAAGAGAAAAGGAGAAATTCGTCATAATCCGCTTCGACTCCTTGGTTATCAATTACTAATCACCTTCTTTGACTTAACATCTAGACTGTATAGTTATAATATGTTGACATTTTCTTAAATTCTTTCAAGTATTCTTAAATATAATATCTTTAGTTCCAAGAGACCAAGCACCAGCTTGTGGTACTTGCTAAACAAGAGAATCTACTATTTCCTCTATATATCAAGTACAATCTGCGTGAATTTTTGGCCACCGATTTATTGAGCAGCTTCGTTGACTCAACATGTATCATTATTTGGTTATAACTCACTGGTACTTTCTTTATTTCTTTTACCAATACCTTCTTCATCAACTTCGAATTAAGCATATTAGTATTTCTCAATATTGACTTCGGGAATACAGCTTAACAAATCAATTTGTATGAGTTCCCTGCTATTTGAGGATGACATCGTTCTTATTCAAGAAAATGAGGATGATTTACAAAAAGCTATGATTCAATTACAAGAAGTGGCAAGAGAGTACTCACTGACAATTTCAGTAAGAAAGACCAAAACCATGGCATTTAAAGGTAAATATCCAGTGAGGACTAAGATAGTTATAAACAACAGCACTTTAGAACAAGTGAGGCGTTTCAAATATCTCGGCTGTGCAGTAAGTCTGAATAAATAAGCGAGAAGATAAATAAATTTAGGAATATTTGTTGTACGATTCATAGAAATCTTAGAAATAAAAGAAGATATAGCACAAGGATTAAATTTTATAAGACAATTCCAATACCCACATTGATTTATGCGAGTGAGGCGTGGATCATGACAAAAAAGGAATGCGGCAAGATTCAGAGTGGTGAAATACTTTAAATTATGCATTGCAAGATAGAATAAGAAATGAAGATATCAGAGCAGAGCTCTAAGTAAAGGACATAAATAAAATTATTTCAATTTACAGAAGATAATGGTGGGATCATCTGCAAAGGATGACAGAGGATCGATTGCCGAAAGTGGCACTGAACTATAAAGCCATTGGTAGAAGAGAAGTGGGTCGTCCGAGGATAAGATGGGTGCCGGAATAGGTTTATATAACCTAATCCTTGAAGAGGAGAAGAAGAAGAAGGAGTATTTCTCAAGTTCAGTGTGAGCGTTTGCTCCTATAGTGACCTTTTCGGGCAGTGTCTGATATGCATAGCTTTTACATTACGTACATACCTAGTGTTTATTATTAAGTTCATCACCGATCCTACAACCAGTCTCCGTAGTGATAGCTCCGCTGTCTAAGTCCACTACAGCTTTCCCTCGTGAGTAAAGATATTTCGTATAATAAATAGTCGTATAATGTCCAAGTCCCTCCAGGAAATTATATGACTGAGTCTAGCGTTAACTTTTGTGAGGCAAAAAAAATCGTAGAGCAAGAAAGAGTAAAAAGTCACAATGCCCTAAAACGATCAATTTACTGACTTTACAGGAAGTCAATGAGCTTTTATTAAAGAAGTGATTTTTTGTTTGACTCAAAGCAATTAACGCGTATTTGATTAACTCTTACATAAACGCTGACGTATGACAGGTTCAAGCTATTTTCATGACATTTCAGTTAGGCTACTATGTTCAACCGATGCAACCTAAGACAATGAGATAACTCTACATAATGTAGGTTAATGGTATTGAGTCTGTCGATGACATCCATTTGTTCAGGTCACTCTCCCTTACTAAGTAAAATACGTAACCTATTTTAGAGATCACTGCACTCAAACCAGTGCTTTCACACGAGTAGACGTGTAATTATCAATTTCAGATAATTTTTACAAACGAACAAACTCAGCTCTACCCAATAATAGGGGGTATCATCGATAGTCTTAAACGTATTAACGTTCTTTATTGTGTATTGTAAATCAGCAGTGCTTTTATTATGGAGGTTACAATTTAAGAAATAATTTTAAGAGCTTGCTCGCAACATTATTTGTGTACATACGCTTCTTCCAATTTTTGAAGTCCACATTATCAAATTAGTTTGGTGGTGAGGTTGGAAAAATTTACTATTTTACTATTTAATATACTGTTAGGACGGTCTCACTGATCGTCGTATGGTGCAGTGGAAACAAATTAGAGGCACCAATGAAGTCGCCAGCTTTAATTAATCACAAATAACAATTTGAAATCAACTCGTACAATAATTCCAGTTAATTTGTCCACATTCAATAATAACGTCAAATAATGGTGTTCCACATTAATTGTAACACAATAACACTTCGCCAAAATACTTCACCCTCTACTCGATCAGCGCTAAGGAAAATCGTTCAACGAACTGACTTGACAAAGTTTGGGTCGATTACTTTAAATCTCAATAGCCATGCAAGAGCGATTGCCAGCAACTCTCTCCTTGTAACGCAATAATTTCTCTCTGATTTAGAAAGCCTCTTACTGTAATACGTTATTAGTCGTTCTTCACCGTTTTGCATTTAAGACAAAACTCCTCCTAGACAAGTATTGCTTGCATCTGATGTACTTCCCTTCGGAAGCTGGGAAAGCAAGAATTGGCGGTGAAAGTAATGCAATTTTCAAAGCCCTGAATGCTTGATCGCACTCTCTCTACCATTGGGAGTTTCGTTTGTTTTCCGTTAGCTCATGTTGCGGTTTAGCAATAGTAACGAAACCTTATACAAAACGTCTGTAATACGAGCATAACCCCAGGAAACTCCGAACTGTGTGTTTACTCTTACCGTGTCTACTTTACTGGGATCCATACTAACACCCACTGCCGAGACCAGATGGACCAAATACTTTACTTCCTTCTATAGGAATCCGGAAACATCTATAGGCACCAACACCGGAGAAGTTAAAATTATTCGTTATATTAATTTAATTGTATTTATGTAATATTAAAGACAATTCAAGTAATCTTAAAGAACTTTAAATTTATAATCATTTTTGAATGCATTAATTTTAGTAGAACTTATATCATAAGTGAAAAGTTAGAATTAATCAAATATTTTCATTTTATTAATTGGGCTATATTCAAAGAATACGTTCATAATAAAAGTTTAGTTAGTTAATTATTTAATCAATAAAATTGTTTTTAAAAAATTCATAATCTTATCCTTTTGATATTATAAAAACGGTAATATTTTAATTCAAATTAAAATTGTACGAAATACGTCACATCAATCGCGGAGAATGTCCTGTTTCTGCCGCGTCCTACATCTCAGCTTCCATAGTACCCTCTTCTGGGTATCTTCATGTCTGAATCCCATTGGTGCCATATTATTTCGATTCCCTGGATCCATGTTATACGCAGTCTACTTCTTCGTCTTCTGAGTTTAGTTTATAGTTGAAAACGCTCTTAAGTATATTTTCACCCCTTCCCCCCAATTCACATCTTATGCATGTTTCTTTCTATGCTGTGAATTATCTTTCCAACACATTCGTTCGTTCTCGTGTCTTCTCATTTGTGTTCTAAGTGTGAAACTCTGGAAGGTAGCATACGAATTCCATTTCTACCACTTCAATAATTTTCCTGTTTTTGTATGTGTTCGTCTAGCACTCCGATCCGTAAACAGGAGTCGGCTCCACGATAGCCCGGTTGGTGTTCATCTTTGTTTTCATTCCGATCTCAGTAGAACAAAAAAAGAGTTTAACTTGCTTATGGTGTTTCTTACCCAAATTCACGCGATGCCTGAATCGTCCTCACAGTTTCCAACCTAATATTTTCCAAATACGTGTATCGTTCGCACTGTTTATTATTACCTTGAGAGATAATTGAAGATTTGCACGTTAAGTTATTAAAGCTAAGATTTTTTTGACGTTCAGATTCAGTTCCCAGCTTTGTACTCGTCTGTTAATTGTATCATAATATAACAAATACTTTTTCATTGTAACTACCACCACTTGGTCATCCGCAAATAAAAAGTACATAAACATTACTATTCTCTTATTCCCATTCTGCCAACGCCAGGTCTCCAATACACTCTACGCATATAAAATAAAATCGGATATAGGCAACATTCTTGTTTCAGTTCCTTCTTTGCTCTAAACGACTGAGAGATTTCCTTTCCAATACAGTTTTGTATATCGTATACACATTTCTTATGTATGCAGTATTAAGTCCAAAATTTTTTAAGGTTTCAAATAATTTGGTAAGTTAGTCGTTGTCGAACACCTTTTCCAGGTTAGGAAAAGGTTTTCAAAAGTGTCAGTGACTTTCAGGAATCACTCTATTTATTAATATGTGTGTGTGTGTGTGTGTGTGTGTGTGTGTGTGTGTGTGTGATGAGTTTCTGAGTTAGCGCAGACGCTCATACACATACACAATTACACATACCACGTGAATCTCTAAATTTATTTCCATTCGTTTTCTATGATCTGATTTAATGACGGTATATTGTTTGCACACGACCTTCCTGTCCGAAATTCGCTTTGCTCTTTAATACTACTCATCCCTTACTCAATTCTGCTGTTTACAATTTTACTACATAACTATCTACTTGGTTACTGATAAAAGACTATTTATTTATTAAATTTCATGTAAATTATATTCATTTGAATAATTGGAATACAGCATACGTATAAGTCATTCTCCCAAAAACGTTTGCAAATGTCTAGATACCCTCAACTCTCAACCTGCAATACTCTAGTTACAATACCCCCCCCCTATACAATGCATAAGTTGGCAAACTGGACTCTAACAATACTTTTTATTGGCATGGTGTCTTTTCGTTTGAGTTTGCGGTGTCTCGACATAAAACCTGATGCCTATTTCAAAAGTGTCAGTGACTTTCAGGAATCTCTCTCTTTTACATATGTGTGTGATGAGTTAGCGCAGACGCTCATACACACACACACAGATTGCACGCCCACAAACTTGGTACATATATTACTCGGAAAATTATGTTTGTTTAGGGAACGCATTACTTGACAACGTTCGTTACGCACATGACAATGTTATCGGATGTTTGTTTAACACGGTAACATTGAGAACGTTTTTTGCGGTGGTTCGTGTTACACAAAAACTAGCGGCGTCACGGTCATGCTCAATGGCGCGTACATGTTCGCAGAGGGGCCTGACTGTTGGATTGTGCTGGACGTGTTTCCGCTGACCGTGAGCATATCACCGTATTTTTAATGCATTTTTAACACATTTCTTTGTTATTCTCAATTCTTTCTGATTTTTAACATTTTTTCTTTGTTAGATTATTTTACTGAAAACAATAGAAACGTATCGACTTCAATAGAATATTATACTATTTACACAAAATTATATATTCTATAGACAAGATTAGCATATGATATGAATAGGCTATTACTACTGAAATCAGTCGTAAATAATTATTTTCTATTATTAAAAAATACCCAACCTTCTTTTTGCACCTTCAAAAAAAAATCCAGGTGGAAATCGAAGAAAAGTGCTCTAAGGACATACAGCTCATGTGTGTGTGTGTGTGTGTGTGTGTGTGTGTGTGTGTGTGTGTGTTTAACGTATCGTCCATAGTTTTCCAATATCAAGGGACTCCTTGATGTCTCCAAATGTTTTACTAAACACTTTTGAATGACGTCCATGCCAGATTTTCAACAAATTATTGATTTTGGCTTAAGTGATTGTTGAATTTCTTGTCCCCAATCAACGATCACAATGCGACGATCATAAAATCTTGATCCTGGATTTTGCGAATACTTATACAAGGAATTTTTCATTATCTAATGAGATTCAGCGTTTTTGTCCATTCCCTTAATAAATTTTAAAAAATTTTCTAATTTTATATGAAGTATAAGTAGAAGAATAATTTCAGAGTCGACTTGTAAAAGGTGTGCAACACTGTCTTGTTCAGCAGATCTTTCTTATTGACGTAATGATTTTACTCTTGCCAACTAACAGTTTGTCGTATTTGTATGAAAAAACAAATGTTCAGTATAGCCGTGTACGAGTCCTTATTTATAATTTTTTTAGGTCGGCGTTAATAAGCTGGATGGGGAAATTGCGTAGTAGGTATTACAGGACCATCTAATTACGGTATGGCCAGACCATCTATTTTATTATGATCAGGCCACTATTGCAGGAAATGGAGTAATGATACTGAAGGAATATAGCAAATGGAGTTTGGAAATGAACACGAAGAAAACAATGCATGAGAGTTTATTGAAACCAATATCTTTTCCACGTTCCAGAAACCAGTCTAAGTACTGGCTTCTGGTAGAAAATTACAACAAACACTCCTAAGTAAGCTATTGGCTTATAATGTCATATCAAAACCATTGCGGATTTCAGATTTGGAAGATCATCGTCGAATTCCGACATCCTATTCTCTAGAGGTTATAGAATACTTTAAACGACCTGAATTCCGTCCAAATCCATTGGTCATGAACGTCACGGGCAACAGTCAGCGGACACGAAGACGAAGCATCATCAAACCATTTGACTTACCCTTTAGTCGCTAAATGCAAAACATTACAAATTAAAAATAATTATAATAATGAATAAACCGTTAGTTATCACAGCAGAGAACTAATTACTGAATTATATTTCTACTATTTATATTAATTACTAATTTATATTTAACTTATACACTTATTTATTTAAATAATAAATATATTTTCGCGTATATACGCGTAATAACAATTAATATTTATTTTTTATATTATGTTTGGGGGCTTGGCAACTAAGACCTTTAGCCGAACGACTCGACCAGAAGTGTTGCTCGTGATCACGGCTATATCTCACCTCCATTCCAGCTTAAAAAATTAAAATGGAAAATTATACGCACATAGATGTATACAAATCTTGTCAGAGCCGACACCTTTAGCGCTTGGACTCGTTGCATAACAAAATTTTCGTTTAAAATATGTACAGAAGTAAGCAAAAGATAAGAATGGGACCATAAATAACGTGAATTGTGTTTCCTAGAAAAACTGAGAAATTGTTTTGGTTCCAGTTTTGATCATTTGATTGTTTCAATTTATTAAACGCCATCTCGATCGCTCTTTTAGAAACCGAGTACAGGAGGCCTTGACGCTATGCTATATTGTTTTCGCTGCCCAGTTCAATACACATGTTGAAAGCCAAATTGGAAAAGCATACGAAAAACGTGAAAAATAAAAAAAACGAATAGACTGTTAAAAAACAAACATCAACTTAACGTCCAATAAACTCTCATTTCAGAGAAAAACTGTACAACACTTCCTAATTCTGAATTGGATTATGCTCACAGTGAAACTTGCGATTTACCCCACGCAATCAAGACAATCGGAAACAAAACGTAAATACTCTATATATTAATTAACATAAACACTACACCTGTTGCTGGCTCCTTTAACGAGTCGCTATAAATTCCGAGTACAAGAGATCACCACTTGACTCACAGCCGTATCCGAACAAGCTGTTTGCAAGAAGACACTACAGTAATTGGTAGTTTTAATTTTGCTTAGGCAGTCCGTAGAGCCGTTTTGTTTTTGCATCTACTGTGAAGTGAATCAAATTAGTATTGACCATTTTTTATTTTAATTACTTACGTATATGTTTGTCACAAACAGGTCTATTCTAATTACAGGACTTTTTGTTGACTGAATCAATAACGTACACATATATTGACGTAAAATCTGGATCGCTTGAAAAGGCAACGCACTTATTTTGGGTCGATGGGCCGCGTTATCGACCCACGCCAATGACGTTGCTGATACATATGTTAGGTAATCGGTATTCCATAGTGGTTCCAGTTCTTCTTAACTGATAAATTATGATTCAATTACAGCTTTAATTGATGCAACAGATTGCATCTTGTGAGCTACGGTTGAATGTTTAGAAATGAAATCGTTCAGCTACTATTTGTTCAGCTCACCTCGTAACAGGACGAATTTTGCAGTGGTACCCTCTTATACGAACGTCTTAACGTCGTCTGCTTGACGACTAAATTCTTCTTTTTTCTGTCCCTCTGGTGTTTCATTTTCACGCTTACGTTTTTCGTCTTGTCGTTTTTCTGCTCCTTCTCTTTCCTGTCTTCGTTCCTCTTTTTGTTGTTACTGTCTTTGCTGTAGCATTGCTCGGAATGCTTCTATCATCTGACTGGTATCCATTTTATTTTTATCAACTACGACTAACACCACTCTTCTACGAAGTGTCCTCTGTTTCCACTGTTAACCGTTCTATCCCAGTTCTGACACGACTGTTACGACGGTCTACTGATCGTCGTATGGTACAGTGGAAAACAAAATACAAGACATCAGTTAAGTAAAAAAACACCAGCTACAAATCAATAATCTGGTGATCCAGATTTAATTAATTATCACAATAAAACAGTTTGTAATCAACAAGATCGTCTCTTACAACAAATCAAATAAAAATTGTTCACATGCAATAATAATGTCAACGAGTCTCGCACAGATATAAACACAATAATTCTTCACTTCGACAAACACTCGATCCGCACTAACAAAAATCGCTCACGTAACTGCCTTCACAACACCAGACGCTCTGCTTTTATAGGTCTCGCAGAGTTCTAGAATTACGTACCATCCTTAATTTGCACGCCACTTAATGCTGACGCAAATGCGTATCTCAAGTGGCCTCTTGACAAGCCTAGAACAAACTTGAACGCGGCCTTGACTAGGCACACCTGCCACACTGGGGGGGGGGAGCAGAGTGGAGAATGTCCTGAGTTGTTCGATAGGCTTCTCGTAACAGTATTCTTACTTGAACATACTACGTAAATATGTATATAGGTTACTACTTCAACCTTTCCCTGTATATATTATGTTTTTACTTTAAATATACGCAGACCACTACTTAGAATGCTCCTCATCGTCTTAATTTTTTCTTGACGAAGACATACTAAGACTTCTCCAAAGACAAGTCCGAGATAATAAGAATCTAATCCCCCTGCTAACTAGTCTTCGTTCATCATCATCATCATCATCTAAAGGCCATGCCTTATCGAGTTAGCCACGTCTCTCACTCCATCATTGTCCTCTTTAAGTCGCAGTACGGTAGTAAGTTTATCTCCTTTCCAGTGTCATTGAAGAACTCTGCTCTTGGTCGTCCCCTTGGTTTTTCTTCCAACACCTTTCCTTCAAAAATGTTACTTAAGAATTGATTGTGTCGTAACACGTACCGATCTATTTTGTCCTTCTTCTTCCAAACATTTTTAAAAGTGGTCTACCTTCGTTCACTTCTGCCAGGACTTGTTCATTACTTTTCTTATCCATCCAACTCGTCCTCCTCGTTCTCGTCCAGACCCACATTCTCATTGCATCTAGCTTTCTCCTTTCTATTTTACCGAGGGTCCACGCCTCACACCCATAAGTTTAAGATACTCCACACATATGTTTTTGCGAACCCTCTCCTTACCTCCACCCTTAAGTGTTTATTTGTGAGTAAATTCCTTTTGTTCTGAAACGCCTGCTTTGCTAGAACTATTCTTCTCTTAATCTTTGTCTCATATCTATTTTCACAAGTGATGGTGCTCCCCAGGTAGAAAAATTTTCAACCTGTTCTAAAATTGTATTACCCAATTTAATATCAAGTTTTACATTGTCTTTCTTTTTCCCTATCACCATTGTTGTTTTTTTGTTAATCTTTAATTTAAGTTTCTCTAGACAAGAGAAGATTTCTAACATTCCTTTCATTTTTTTTACCGAGTCTGCGATTATTACTATATCATCTGAAAACCGGATACTATGAATGCGCCTTCCATTAATCTTAATGCCTTTGATTTTTTCTTTCATTCTTGTGATAGCCTCTTCAATAATTTAAACAAATATGAAGACAAATGATATCTTTATCCGACTCCTCTTCTTATTCTGGCTTCTTTTTTGCACCCGCTTATATCAACTTCAGTCTCTTCTGTAATTTGTACAAATTCAAAATCAGTCTTATATCCCTTCAAAATTTCTCATTACTTGATATAAGAGCTCCCAATCAACCCTATCAAAAGCTTTTTCCGGGTCGATGAAGGTCAAATACATCTTCCTGTTAACTTCTATTCTCCTCTCTACTCTCTGGCTTCTCTAGTTTTCCTTCCTGACCTGAAACCAAATTGATCTTCTCCTAGATTTAATTCAATTGTCCCTTTTATTATGTTCTTCACTATGTTCAAAAGAATTTTAGAAGCATGGGATAGGATGGAAATTGTCTTCATTAAGACTTAAAAGTATTTTACTAATATAGTAAACATTTTTTACAAAACCAGACATATGTTGAATTTAACATATTAATGGAAAAAATTAAACATGAAAATTAGGTTAAACTTCAGCTAATAGAAATGATTCAAATCCGCAGTGTACCGTTTAAAATTTCTGGTTATACACGTTCAAAGGCTAGGTGCAACAAATCCTGAGCGACGGCGTTCAAAACCTTAAAATTTTAAATAACTAGCGACTTTAAACCAACCTTATAATTTAACCCGAGTCGTCTAATAAGGCTTCTTATAATGTACATAGACACATTGTATTAATGGTGTAAGAGGAAGGGTTATTTCAGAAATATAAACCTCCATTATTGTCAAGAAATTTTTCATTCCTCTAACTTGTATTTCCTAGTTCACCTCTTAAGCAGAGAACCTACAAACTTTCAAAAGCGTTTAAAGCTGTTAAAACTAAATAGTAAGCTTCACAAAAATTATAAACTGCATAAGTAATATGTGTGGAGCCATGTAGAATCAGAACTATGAAGTCAGTCAGTAATATGTGTGGAGCCATGTAGAATCAGAACTATGAAGTCAGTCAGTAATATGTGTGGAGCCATGTAGAATCAGAACTATGAAGTCAGCAAATAAAGAAACATTTCTAAGGTTTTACAAGGTGACGGCCTTCGCTCACGTCTTTCTGAGTTTGAGAACTGTACTTTGACAAAATGCTAATTCAAGCAACGAGGTGAGATTCTTCCAGCATGTGGGAGGAAATATTCTTAAAAATCATAAAAGGGATACTGATTTATGGACAACCTGCATACTAAGAGTATAGAAAGTAGACAAGAATACCGGATAAATTGGGTGGTCCATCTCAACCGAATGGACGGTTGTAGCATACCCAACTAATTACTGTACTCAAATGTATACTGTGGAAGGATGAAGGAACGTCTGAAGAACTGTGGAACGTGTGGGACGTCTGAAGAATTTAGCTATGGTGTTCAGTTCTAGACTATGTCTACTTGGAACCGAACCAAATCAGCCTGGTTTAATTCCAGGAGTTGATGACGACGATAAAGTTGGATAGTCGTAACAAAAATCGTTCTGTATTAAATATATTATTTATATAATAGTATTGTTGTAATAAAGTCATAAAATGAGAAATGATGCTCAATGGATTGGCTATTTATACAACTCAACTGTCAGCGCCACATAGAATTTGTTTCTATACTGTTTCAAATTCGGAAGTGGTATTAGTATATGACCTGAATGCGTCAAACTTAGAACCGGCTTTGAAACAAGTAGTAAAGAATAACCCATAAAATGTGTTATTACTTGGAAGTAGGGGAAGCAAAGAAATACAGAAAAAGAAACACGTTTAAATTAACTAACATTATCAATTAATTTATGACGATTAACTAATTATCAGAATCTTTACGCTAATCGTTAAAGGTGTTAGAAGATGGATCCAGAAGAAAGAATCAATTGCTAAGGTACTAAGTGTCTTAGACTAGAACTAAACGCGGATTGGTCGACTACAGAACGGACCATAAATTTTTATAGAAGCAACAAATGACATTAGAGCTGCGACACAAAATCAATGCCAAACAGGATTTGCGTCCACTACAGCTAACAACTAATGTCATTGTACGCTGTTGCCTTGGCAACCCAACACTGCTGGCTTGACTGTTACGTAAAGTATACAAATAATTATCGACTTATAAGATTAATGCTGCTGACTACCTGAATCTTAAAAGTCATTAATATAATAATGTTTTGATATTAATATTCGATAACATTAATAAAAAATAAACAGTAGTATGCAATTAAGTTAATTATTTATTTGTAAATAAAGCAACATTATAATTTGTAATTTAAGATATTCTTATATATTAAAGCCTCAGTTTCGCGAAGCACAACTACCGGTATATTAAAGTGGTTTCTAGGAATAGGAGTTAGTAATTATGATTTTATAATATAATCACTAATAACCACACAACATTCTGATACGGTATATACACTTTAGTCTTTAATTCTGAATGTTGTACTCAACAGCGGGGTAACAATAAAACTGAAGCAGCAGAAATCAAATTTCAGTGTTCCCGGGTACACTTTGTGGGAACAAGGATGTTCGAGAAGAATTAAATATTTCCAACTTGTAAATGAGATCTCCAATGTAAAAGCGAATGATAATATTGTTTGGACCTACCAGACGACAACAGAATTACCAAACAGGCTTCATAAACCCTGGGCTTTGGAAAAGGGATGATGAACGATTTCAAAAGCAGTGGTCAACATGACGCACTTCTGTAATGCTTGAAGCTAATTATTACGGTAATTATGATCATGAAACTTGTTTGAGATAGTTTTATTTTTATATTTAGGATTTCATATTTTTTTAACTGAGACATGACGAAGGTACGAACTTGATAAACTTTCAGCCAGATTACAATTTAGAAACATCTTCCGAAAGATAAAACCGTCCTTAAGATCTTTTGAAGCCCTACAAACTATCGACTGTACCAAACGTTTTAAAGAACATAAAAATACAAGAGCCCCATAACATTACAAGAGCCATTGCTTATAAAACTGAGTCACAATTTAACAGAATTCAGGTGAAGTTTCTTTGGTATACAAACTGTGTGTGTGTGAAAGTCTCTTCGAAATGATAACGTCAGGAGACTCGAATATCCGTTTATCAGTTATCACATACTACACATTAAGAACACATGGGCACAGACGAAAGCAGACAGTCCAGGAAGGTTAATGCACACATCACGAAAAATTAAAGGAAGAAAGACCAAGGAAAAGATAGGTGTACCTTAACTACAGGTCAGTGTCCTAATCATTGAGTTTAGAAGTAGTTATAATAATCAGTAATAATTTTTTGTTTTTTATTTAAAAAAATAATAATATATCCCTGGTGATATTTTAATTGCGTGCGTTTTCGATTTTCCGATAACCTTAGCAAGTACGATCCAACTTTTACTCAATCACGCCAAATTACGAATTAACCTGGTAAAGTGAGTACGTACTCCGTAATAAATTTGCAGCCGTTCGTGCTCGTATGGAAGATTCCGCTTATAATTATTTCGACAAAACAAAGATGCGTGAGTGCGCGCTCTCGCTATTCAATAACAACGTTAAGAATCGCTGTGAACCTGTTTGATGGCATAGATGAAGAAGAGGTAACAGGAGAAGAATAATTAATCTTAACAAAAACTTAATATAGGACGGAAACAGCGACAAAAAACAACGTTAAATCTATTCGGTTTCCGAAGTCTTCTTCCGGTACCGACCGCGTCAAAAATGTCTTTTACGACAACGTTTACCCACAACATAGACCTGAGAATACTCACTGTTATATCACATAACGTGATAATCTAATGATAACGTGCTAAATTCTGTGCGCAAACCTTGGTGCAATAGTGAGGTGGATCTGCTCAGAACACGTCACAAAAATTCCACAATTTGAAACATTTGCAGTTTTCTTCGAATATGTTTGTTTTTTTTTTTTTTTATAAATTTCTTTTCCCTTTATATATAGTGACACGTGTCGGATAACGCATTCAGTCCAGTGACAATAATTGTGATAAGGCAGAATTGATGGTCACGGTTTTTCTATTTCTATTACACATTTAAATCACAAAATCGCGGGACGACGTAAGCATACTTCTTCTATAACATATGCATAACGGAGACACAGCGGCCTCTAAGTAATTACAAGAGCATTGCCTCCTTACATTGAGTTATAACAAGAATAACGATAACGAACCGAAAATCTTTATTGATTTCATAACGTAAAGGTTATGTAGAAATACAAACAAATACTGATGTATTCAAATGTGTATATTATCCATAAGCATAAAGTAATCCATTGTAAAGAACAAAATCTTTACAGAAAGAAAGATAAAATTCATGCTCTTCACTGTAATACAAGTGAAACAGAAAACCCTTCAAAAGCTTGGGGGTTTGCACCCCTTTACTGTTTGGGTGACAACAACAACCCCGTCCCGTCCAACCCATCCCTCCGAGCAAGGGAAATCCTGTGCCGACGTTGCAGAATACTAGTCTACCCTTCACTCGGCTTTTTGTTAGCGATTTTTTTTAACATACCGTATTGTCTGTAAGCTCTTAATGATGCATAGACCTACGTGCTATATTGTTTAAATCCTACGCATGATATTTTTTTTAATTCAGTAGGACGATTAACTGAAAATCTGTTAATTAAACGGTAATTTCAGTACTTAGTTGATAGTCAGATTTTATTAATCTGATTCCTCAGAGTGACATGGAATGAATTTTATTTCTTTCATATACATTACATAACAATAAATGTAATGACCAATTTGAAACAGAACATTTTTAATTATCTTGTACACATTTCATCGAAGACGTCCCTTCTGGGCTTTCGTACCAAAGACACGTTAACTAGATTTATGTATGATCATTCTTCTTTAATTTATGAATAAAAATCTAAGCCTGGGATCACTGTGGATTTTAAAGTCTTCAGTGGTAAAACAATTAATACCAGAGTCATTTAATTAATTCCAACTTTTATTAATTTCCTTACACTTATATCAGCATTCTTCTTCTTCTCAACTCCAATAAACCAATTTGCAGCATGTATAAGTTCCAGTAATAATAAACAAATCACCGGTCAGTAGGTCGCAGTTACTAACAAACAATCACCTAATAACCCACTACACGAATCGGAAAGCCTGCAACATTTTAACCATATAATACACGCTACTTTCCTAATAAAAATGAATCAAAGGGACCAAAATGCTACTCTCTTTACGTCTGAATAGCAATCAAGTTTATTATGCACTAGTATTATCTTGTTGTCGGTGGAATTTGCAACCGTTCCTGTGATTCAAAATTAACAAAATAATGTAATATGATCGGAATAGAGTTGGAAAATAAACAATATATATTATTTATTTGCCGAGGACCAGGTTGTTCTTCATAATATTAAAAATTTATTTCGTGACTAATAACTAAAAAAACTGTCAGAGGGTTATTTAATTGTTAACAAATGGGCTTCAAAAATTACATATTATTACATATTTGGAAGAACGGTTGACCAGTGACCGAAGACCACTTTGACCAGTGACATAACCTACGGAACACGCCTAGTGGAAAAATAAGTAATCGAATTCTGATATATAATAAGAGCATCAGGAATTCAACAAACTGAATATTTCAAAATAGTTTATAAGGTGTTTGGTTATGTGCACAATTTGGACATTGCATGAAATCGTTAAAAGAAAAATTCCTAGAAATAATTGCTACGAAAAGTAAGTATATGCAAAGATTTTGTAGCCTTATCCTCCTACATTATGATACGACAGAAAAGGATTACTATTAGAAAAAAAGGTTACAAATAGGAGAAACAGTAGGCCTATTAAACAGAAGTGAAATATTATCATGGTATAATGCAAGGGAAGGATGAGGGAGGAAAGGTATATAAAAAATATTTCAAACCGATACCACATAG
Organism: Magicicada septendecula; assembly: GCA_034769895.1. NCBI lineage: Eukaryota > Metazoa > Arthropoda > Insecta > Hemiptera > Cicadidae > Magicicada > Magicicada septendecula. The sequence goes on from CM068369.1 coordinate 447,275,487, forward strand.
AAGACGGACAAGAGATCACCAAAGAGTACGATGGAAGAAGATATTAAAATATCAATGGTTAAAAGAGATGCTAGCAAGCAGGAAAAATAAAGAAGAGTGGTGCTAGAGTTAAAGTAAACAGCCTAGTTGCTGTTGTATATGTTTATGTGGGGGGGGGGGTTCTGTAAGTAACGACTTTTGTTCAACAGATCTGCTCTTCTTCCACGAATCGTAGATACTCGTAAAGAGGATTCTGTACTAAAATTACCATAAAATTTTGTAATCTCGACACTCTATAAATGATATAGTTCTTAACTAAAATAAAAGTTGTACACAAAAGAGGCGCAAACGCACATACACATGCACAGTATAATACGCTTTGCAAGGCGTAGTGTTTAAGCATTATCTTCTTCAGCGGCGCAACAACCCATTACTGAGTCATGGGTTGTTAAAGGCCTCCTTTAACAGCCTCCGCCAGTTGTCCCGGTCAAGTGCAGCTGCTCTCCAGTTCCGGGTCCCAAGGATATGGCGCGCATCGTAGTTCACACAGTCTTCCCAACGTAGTTTGGGTCTACCAACTCTCCTGGTGCCATATATCTGTTCCGTGAGTGCCTTTCTTGGTATTTCATTCTCCCCCATTCTGATCACGTGTCCAGCCCACCTGAGTCTACCAAGTTTTATAATTTCCACAATATCCGGTTCATTCAGAAGAGTGTTCAGTTCTTGGTTGGTTCTTTCCCTCCATTCACCTCCTACACATATTGGACCAAATATACTGCGGAAGATTTTGCGTTCATAAACCAGCAGGCTTGACTCAGACTTTCTAGAAATGGTCCAGGTCTCAGAACCATAGGTGAGGACTGGGCGGATCAGTGTTTTTTACAAAAGCAGCTTGATGCTCCTGGCAATTATTCTGCTCTGGAACAGGTTTATTTCTTCTGTTGTTTCCCCATCGGAGTTAACTTGGCATCCTAAATAAACAAAGTTGTTGACTTTTTCGAAGGAATAGATGCCAATTTGGATGTGATCTAGCCTCCTGTCCTGTGGCCATGTATTTTGTCTTGCTTTCGTTTATTATGAGATCCAGCCTCCTTGCGAGACCTTTAAGAGCAAGAAAGGCTTCAGTGACTGCTCGAATGGGCTTCCCGATTATATCTAGGTCATCGGCGTATCCTAGGACCTGCACCAACCTGTTGAATACAGTCCCGGAGGAATCTATTCCAGCATCTCTCATAGCTTTTTCTAAGGCAAGATTGAAGAGGAGGCAAGCAAGAGCATCGCCCTGGAGGACTCCCTTTCCATAGTCAAACTCTCCTAAGTCATTCTGAATCCTCACCATGCACTTCACTGTCAGCATTGTCATCCTACACAATCTTATTAATACCTTTGGTATGCCCAGCTCTTCAAGAGCAGTGTAAAGTTCTTTTCTGTCAATGCTGTCGTATGCATTTCTGAAATCCATGAAGAGGTGATGGGTTTGTAGCTTATGTTCCCTACCTTTCTCCAGAATTTGTCGGAGTGAGAAAATCTGGTCTATTGTCGATTTTCCTCTTCTAAATCCACAGTGGTATCGACCAATCACCCGATCAGCATGTGGAAGCAGTTTTTGGTACAATATATGGGACATTATTTTATACGCCACAGGGAGAAGAGAAATGCCTCTGTAATTGTTACAGTCTAGTTGATCTCCCTTTTTATAAACCGGACATATAACTGTTTTCTGCCAGGCTGTTGGCAGTTTCTCTTCTATCCATATATCAATGGCACGGTGTTGAAAGGTTTTAACCAGCTCTGGGCCACCGTTTTTGAAAAGGTCCGCAGGAAGATCATCAGAACCGGGAGCTTTGTTGTTTTTAAGACTTTCTATTGCAGCTATCACATCATCTTCATCCGGAGGCTCGATGTGTTCATGTTCCTTTAGCATAGTTGGTACATAGTTGTCCACCTCGTCATTCTTAGAAAGAAGAGCTTCAAAGTGCTTACGCCACCATTCGAGGATCTTCCCCTTTTCTGTAAGTAGGGTGCCGTCAGTGTCACGACAAGTACATCTCAAATTACGCATTTCGAACCGACTAATTTAGGGTTGTGTTCATCAACGGACATAAACACTTCATGATGTGAAGCGATAGATCGAATTTACTCTCGAAACGCGTACAAATACGTTGTTTGAAATCATCTTATTTGATCTCAAATAGTTCCAACTTGAAGAGGCATTAACATACAATATAATAAAAATCATAATTTATATTTAATTCGTCTACTAAATAAGATTTTAATGCTACCTTAACAAATTTTAGTACATATGCTTGGTATAGTCTGATCTCAGAAGAGCACATATAAAAGAACACTTTTTCAATATTTTTTTCTCCACAAATATTCATACATTTTTTTAAATTACTTAATACATTATCATGAAACAACGTACCTTTCCTCATTAACCTGTTAGTATGTTACTCTAAACTTTTGATTCTTTGTAGGTAAGAACAATTGATCTGTGATATTATATTATAAAATGAAACATTTGTATTTATTGAAATATTTTTTTTATATTTCTGTACTATTACAATTTTTAAATAATATGTGACTAAATCGTACATTTGTAAATGATTCAGATTGTTTTTAAGTTTATGAAAATAAACCACATGCCATTAGGTTGAATAGTTTATGAGGAAAAGTATACTGAATTAATAAAAATGAAGTTTGCGGACAACTACAAAAAACAAAAATACTGCATTTTTGTAACATAATTCTGTTTTCTAATATCTTTTATTACAATATTAGTCCTCTTCTGCTCCATAATCACCTTTATTTCTTTTCTTTATCATGTTTTCACTTAGCTGCTCTTATTTTCAGTCTTATTTTATGTTGGACAGTGCTTTCAGCCTTGATGTCTGCCTGATGAATCCTGGACTTATCGAGTTTCTCCAGTGTGGTTATACACCAAGATCCACAACTTTACTCTTTGTAATACTGCCATCACTGAAACTAGCTACTGCGTCTTTTACAGCTGTTTCAACAATAGTTCTGGATGCAATTTGTGTCTTAGGGCACCGCTGTCAAAGCATAACATTCAACTCCTCATTTACTCTTGGGTCTTCTCTTGCAAGCGCCTTTTGAGAAACTCTGGATTAGAAAGATCTTTATAAATGGGTTTTTCATCCTCAATTATTCCCAATGGAAGTACAGTTTTGTGTTTATATTGGGCCGTCTAGTACTGACACTTCTAGTATTGTGGTCTCTTGTTGCTTTGGCACCATGTATTTTCTCCTTTGGAACACAAGAAATGTTGCGGGTGACCAAGAAATGCTACTAAGTGGCATATTGATCAAGATTACAAACACTACCACAAAAAAAAACTTTCAAAACATTCAAGAAATAGAAATAGTTGAGGAGCTGCCTTCAGTGTAACCAACTAAACAGTGTAGCCAACAAACAAAACATAAAGCAGCCTAATAATTATCCTACTGGTTACGGAACAAGCAAAATATATCAAAACCAGTAAAAAAAAAGGTGAGTGGCTTTCTGGTCCAAAAATTTAAATACATAGTATTTTAAAATCTAAATACCTCAAAGATACGTTAAAACATTAAATTTTGTGAAAATAATTGGCATTCATATTTCGTGAGCTATTATTAATCCAAAAACACAAAAAACAAATGTTTAATAAATTTTTAGATTTTTTATGTTAATACCCCATTTAATAACAAGTTTGGGTTTACGTACATATTCCTACCTTGTACGAATGTGCAACTTGTACAAGACAAACACAATTTTCAAGAAAAAAAATATAATCGTCTTTTTCTAATGCGTTCGCTGTATTTGACACCTGGAATTTATTGGAGCATATCAAAATGTGTTATTAACTTTTTACTGTTTAGCTGTGTGTGATAAGGATCGAGCAAATATTTCGTTCACATTCGGTCGGTAACTAGCATAACAAACGTAGTCAGTCGACTTTGTTTAGCCCTTACGTGAATTACTTTGCTACACACAATAAAATTCAAATGATGAACAACAACCAAAAGTAGTACTAAGAATGGTTTATTTTGTAATGAAAAACAAAGCCTAAATATCGAATACTACGCGTATTACAGTAAGTTTTCTATTAAAACTCGCCTTAATAGTTCATTCCACAAACAATATTTAATATTGTAACGTATTTTAAATGTGTTTTAAACTGACTGTACAGTTCAAAGATCTTCACACTCGATTTGTGGCTGAGTATCAACGTTTTTCGAAATAATTAAATATTGTGACCTTTTAGTAAAATAATAGATGCTTCTTTGTATTCCAGTGATAATAGGCTTCCAGATGCCCTCATCGCATAACACGAGGCGAGTTTAAGACATCGTATTCGTATTGTAGGTAATAAATTTGATTTAAAAATTTCATGAAATAGTCATTGAAAGCTCGGATCATTGTCGTAAAAACGTTATACTTTTGTTCGAACTGCAGTCGGCGGAAGCGCCAATACATCGGAAGTCAAGACAAAGCAGTTCGACCGTATGGAACAAGAAGACGCAGTTACAACGCGGGAAAATGAAACAAACATTTTGCTCTGGGACCCCCAAGTGTGTGTGTGTGTGTGTGTGTGTGTGTGTGAACCCTGTTATCTTCGTGATTGATCCCAAAAAAATAGTGGGGTGGGAGGCAAAAATCTGGGTTGGGTGTGAAAAAATCTATTTGGGGTATCAAATTAAAGGTAATTTAAACCAAACTCTAAATATAGTGTTCAGTTTTGGAAATTTCAAAATCTTGAACCGCTAGGGTAAAAAATGTGAGGTAAACATTTTGATAAAATCGCAAAAATATAGCCTATGCGGAGTATCAAATTAAAAGGAATTTTAACCAAAATCTAAATATATGTACAGTTTTAGATATTTCAAATTTTCGGACAAAACCGCTCAAAATGCGACCAAAACATTGAAAAAAATTCAAAATCCAGGCTAACGTTAGACTAAAGTGGACTTTAAACCAAATCCGAATGTAGCGTTGATTAAAAACCTTTAATTTTAGGGGCACCATGGGCCAAAAATGGACCTCAAAATTTAAACAAAATTGTAAAAGTGTATGCAGAGGATAAAGTTTTGTGGAATTTTATTCAAAATAAAAATTCGGTGTTTTTAATAATTTGACAGAAATAATTTCTCCCAACAATCCTTGCACATTTTGGATACCCTTGAAAATGTTTGTAAGTTATGTTTACAAAAAACTATATATCGTTACCAGGTATGTATATTTGTGAAAATTATTAGATATAGGCCTATAGATACCTACGGGAACATACATTAACTTAAAAGATAGGACTAAATTATGTATCATTTAGTCATTATGGTTGTAAATTTAGTATAAAGCCAATGCAGTGGTTTGGAAAATGTAATGTTTATTGTATGTTTACAATTAAAAATTGTTATTTTACCAACAATAGAGCAGTATAGTAAAAGAAATTTAATAAAGTAATCGGCCTATTCATAATTTTTTTCATAACTGAAAAATTATCTAACATTGACCTATTAATTTACCTAATAATAAACATGTTAAGTTCAAAATAGTGAACTAGTTCTGCAGCTCAGTGAGCTTCTTAATTTATATTCACATTTAAAACAACACACGTCCTGCCCAGTCTATGATATGGTGCCTTTAGCGCAGTTTTCTGCCTATCGAATAAAGTGTTGTAACGTTCCCTAGTGCTGTTTGTTGCCTTGATAAATGCTGATTCAGTTCACCGCTCTGCGCACAAAATAAATAGGTGCAAATGAAATCTTCTCATTAACGTTAAGGAAAATATATTGCTATAATTCGCTCTAAAGGGTACTCTTAACTGAAGTAACAGTATGGTTTTTGGAAGTTTCTGTCGTACGAAATTTGTATAATCAGACAAATCTGTCATTTTACAGTTTGATCCGGAAAACGGAAATGCTATTTTCGTTATCTCCGTTTTAATTCATTTTTCCTCCGAGTTTTCTTTTATTAGTCTTTTCTTTTTATTCTTTTTATTATTTATATCTTTTCGTTTTTTCTTTTCTTATTTATTCTTTTTTTTTTCAAATATTCAGTCACACTATGTACTAACGGTTGTGGCAGAATACCTTTTGCATATGCCACTGATACGTGTGAACAAATGATGTTTGGTTAGTTTGACTATGATTCTGCCAAAAATAGGATACTTCTTTTTCGTTTCTACAGGTTTTGAAGTTCAGTAGTATAGACACCGGAAGAATATTCGATTTTCCTGGCGCCAGAGCATATACAGGATTAGTTGGCAACATTCCACGCTTGTATTTCATGCGAAATGTTTCTGCCATAAGAGCTCATTCACATACAACCATATGTTAAACAAATGTACTGTACGTACCAGCTTCGAAGCGTTACACTTTTGCTGTTAGAAATATATTTATGACTTTACCTCGAGTTGGTTTCCATCCTACTTTCTTCATTCTTAAATCAGCATGGAATTGTGGAGAATGAGAACCTAGCAGTTTAAAAATGTGACCCCTTGTGTAAAAATGTGATAACTGTTTTAGAAAATTCTGATTTAAAATGTTTGTCAACTGTTGAGCCGAAAAGTAATATGAGATAAGAAAACATTTGTTTCTAAATTGTAACTTACAATTAAGAACGTTTACGAAAATTAGGTGCGTCCATGTTTATTAGGAAACCCCCATGTTTACCTCGTTGAAGTAGTCCCATCATCTTGTGCCACGTACACAAAACTGGTTTTCAATAGCCGCATAAACATGAGGTACACACGTTTTTAAAAACATATCACGTACACTCCTGAACGTCCGACAAAAAGATCTACAACCTTGGAGTGCTCAAGAAGTATCAGAAAAAACTACAATTTTCTTTAAAAATTTGTGAAAAGAAATACGATAAAATTGTGGTAAAAAAGATAAAACAACCTATGACACTTTATGATTACAAAAATAGTTAACTCATCAATAAAATATAGTCTTTGGGTTGATGAATTGACAAGTCACATTAATACACAAATTTCCTCCACTTCTTTATACAAACAATCCTTAATTTCAAGTTATTACATTTTACTGAACCAATTTTTGCAAAGTTTTAAAAATAAATTAACAAATTTTTATAATTAGGATTTTAAGACCATTCAAAAATGATTGCTATTTATTAGTAATTTAAACTGCTAAGTTTTAACAGTTCATATCTAAAACAGTTAAATGAAGTAATAAACCAATTTTAAGTATAGAACATTTACTTAATGATACGATAGTGAAATATTTGCTCAACTTGTAGCATTTTGTATAAAGCAAATTTTGTACAATTTTTAGTATTGTGGAGAAAATGTTTGGTATTATGTGTGTGGGGGGGGCGGGCGTCCAATAGAGTGACAGAAAGACTTTCGTCACCACAAAGATTAATTTTCTTCTTTTTTTATTATATACGACAACCGACAAGAAGGCTGTTTCTAAAATTATAACATATGTCATATAGAAAGCGTGATAGAAATTAAAAAAGAACAAAGAAAGAAGCAAGGAAATAGAATGTAGTATGATGGAGGTACCGACCATACTGAGTATTTGCTAGAGAGCAAAACATAATGGTAAAAATTTTGCAACGACATTAAATCTAATTACTTAATTATACAAAATAATTTTAATTATTTTATGAAGTCACCACATTGGATATTTAAAATTTTTTTTGTATTAGTTTGTAAAGAATATCTGACAAACCTAATTCATTTTGGATAACTTATATAAACAAAATATCAAACACAAAACACTAAATATTGCTCTGACCACGTAAGCGTGTAACAGGATGGAGTGTATTTCAATTAAATTTTCATCTCTCTCTGATACACTAAGTACCACTGGTCAATACGTCTTACAGAAACGGAAATTGAAATGTAGCGTTTCAACCGTCTTTCGACACTAGCTCTCCCACCGAGTGGGCGAATTGAGGTTAGAAAATTAATAAGGTTGGTGGAGTAGATGTTCCACATTGGCCAGAAAAATTGTATTTTGTTTAAATTAATTGAAATTTAGCTTGGCGTATTGTAAAATATGACGATCGTAAAGTTATCATATAAAGTAAAAGTTATTTGTTAGTAAAAGTAAAAGTAAAAGTAAAATTATTATAAAAAGTAAATTATTATTATTAAGTAAATGTAATATTTTGTTAACTTGTAAATCATATATTTCTTGCGTTCATTTTATAATTACTATAAAAATAATTATTTTATTTTCAACGTATTAAATTGTATATCAAACTGCTAATCTAGCTGTCGTAGTTTTTCTATCAGCCTTTATCCCCAGCAAGTCTCGACACGATGTAAACGTTTAGGCAAGGATCGAATAGTACCCATGTTATACACATAGGTCTAAAAGTTAAAATCTTACAATCCGAAAACGACTCAATCTTGCGAACTTTCGCATGCTACGTCACAAAGCCACTTATAAAGCTACTCCAAATTTCCACGACCGACCGATTTAATATATCTACGTTTATTATTGTTGAAGTGTAACTACTGTCAAAAAACTAAGCCTAGCACATAGAAGACTAAAACAAGCACATGTATACTATTTAATGTTTACTGTTTGTTAGAAAATAAGTTCCTAAACAGTACAGAAAAAAACAACCAGAACAAAACAGAATACCTAATGGCCAGGTATTTTATTGGCTTATTTTGTATTATGACATATATGTTTTTAGTCTGTATTTGTACTTGATAGTGGGAAACTGATAAGGAATCATTTTTGATTTTGAAAAGTCTAGTTTAACTTTCTTAAGGCTCGTTCAGGACCTTTATAATGAAGTCATGATGTAAATGGGTTATTATTCGTCCTCTGGATTTTACATAAGTATAGGACTAAAATATAGGCCTACAGGTATGTGTGCTGACCAAGTTACGTGACATGCTTGTCGCACGAGCTCTGAAAGCGAAGAAAACAAATGTAACGGTATGGCGATTGAAGTTAGCAATAAGTATAATAGTTATACTGCGAATGATCAGTTATCGACCAACAACACAGGCTGGACATGATTTAGGGTATATAACCAAAAAAAAAATGTAAATATGGGAAATGGAGTATGAGTATCGAAGAAACGAAATACCTGTGCATTCGTGAGCAAATACGGTTCAAGAACTCGAGAATGAAAATAAAATATGAGGATGTAATTAGTAGAACTATCTCGTGATTGTTGGTGCGAATGGTAAAAATACAACAAAACATTATAAACAGGATCACGCACGAAAGGATTGCCGTAAAAGACAGAGTATAAAAGGAGAATATAAGGTACTAGACATAGAGCATTTATGAGACAGAAGATTGGAGATTGACGAGCGGGAGATTAGCTGCAAAATATCTTGGAGACTTGACATGGCACAAATCAATATTGTTATACATATCATGTAAGGCCGATGATTGTTTACCAAATACAGTGTCCAAAAAAATCAAGAAGGCAAAGGAAATAAAATCCCCAAAGGAATTCGGTACACGATACTGTAAAAGTTCTGAGGCTGAAGACGAGCACTGAAAGACAAGAATGACGATTATGTTTTTGAACTCGGAAGGCGTCAAAGACCGTTCTGAAACCGACATATTTTTACATAACACTGTTTACTCCACAGTAAACAATATTTATTATAATTTTCCTTAAACAAATGTTCTACGTAATGTACAATGTCCGCGGCAGGAATGTAAGAAAGCACTAGTCGCTTCTCCAGATTGACGTTAATATTAAATATTTGTCTAATTTGAGTGTGGCAAGGGAGTAATCGTTGCAGACTCATGTGAATTGCCAATACTTCCTTTGCGGGGTTCAAGAGAGTTCTGCGGTTTTAGATTTTTATGAATAAAAGTTCAAAAAATTAAAAGCAAAAGAATTCATTGCTTTCAATTTAATTTGTTCTAATCAAGAAGTAAGAAGGTATGAAGAAATAAGGTAAGTAATCAAGAACGTAAGAGTGAAGGATTACATTAATAGATATATAAAATTAATAAAGATAAGATCTTATATTACAATATAAATAAAATGAACAATACCATAAATCTGAAAAAAATTTTCTCCCATCTTCTGCAGCATCTTCCCTCATAGTGTTAAGTGTCGTACGTACTTTTTTTTAAACTTTGCTTTAGTAAGCACAATGTCTCTAAATATTTGCAACAAATGGAATTAAATCTCTTTTTGCCATAGAAATGAATCAAAGATTTTCATAAAATAGGCATTACAGATCTTCAAAAATAAACACTCATGACTACGACATGGTGTGCGTAAACCAGATATTTTCTTAAAGCTTACATGCAAATCAAGTCAGTCAGTTCTGGTAGTGATTGTAAACGGCGTTTCAAATGTGTATTTTTGGTCTTAGGCTTTTATAGTTTGTGTGCGTGCGTGTGTGTGTCTGTGTGTATGTGCGCGCGAGAGCGCGAAATAACGGGTACGTTTTAAGATTTTAATTATTGATTTGCTTTAAAAATAGTAAATAATTTTAAAAATTAAAATTAATACATACTTTTAAATGATCAATTTTATTAAATTTATTAAAATATATACCATATTTCTTCCATTTATAACTTATTTAATAAAACAAATTAAAAATTAAAAATTAATCACATGAAATAATAATATTTTAATAAATATAACACTTCAAATTATACCAAAGTACACTTATATGGAAGTGTGCGCCCATTGTTTCTAGGTTACGCAGTTGGCCCTATGACCGATCTGAATAGACCAACATCATGCATGATGTGAAATGGGCATGTCGTTGAAATAATAAGACTCGCATAATGAAACAAGAGAGAAGAAAAAGAGTAACGAATGATTGTAAATGCATGAATGAACTACTAAAAAAAATGAATTAAGCCTACCTATGTAGTAAGGTTTACAAACATCTTACACAGAATATTTTCAACAGAGACACTCTTAAATTCTGTTCAATAATATTAAATTTATGACTTATTTAACTCATTATATAATACTAATTTCAGTAAGCCTTAGTTTTTAGCATCCTTATCCTTAAAGTAACGTAATCATAAAGAAATTAATAACAATTACACACATATATTAATGAGTTAACGACAAATACATTATTAAATAAACAAATTTATTTAAATGATTAAACATTTAATCTATATTAAATTGTTAATCGTAAGGTTATACTTTATATTTGTGTGTAATTAGGTATAAGAAGCCTTAATTAACATTTATTAACGTTTGTAAATAAATTTCACAATCTAAGCCTTATAATAGCGCAGATAGTAACAGATCTGACGTCACCGCTATTAACTCTAAAATGAGTTCATTAAATTTTGTCAAGTCATAATTTAATTTTTTCATTAGCGGTTATAATCGTAAAATAATTTTTCGTCAATCCCGTTAGCACAGGCAGGAAGAACAATTTTAAATATTAATTATCAGTTGATGCAAAAACGCCAATCTACGAAATGTTTTCAGCCATTTAAATTAACATAGTTATAACGTTTTCAGAAATGCTAGTATTATGGATTATTGATTCCCCCTGGGGATCCAGGGGTAGTACTAGCGCTGCGGGTGCTATGTGGGGATATTTACAACTACAATAAACACTAGTTCCCATTTACGTCCGACAATAATCGTCTTCCCTATAAATAGAACACGACAATCTCTCGCCTGTACTCAATCGTGTGTAATCGAATTTCAAACTGTTGATACCTGTATTTGTAAAGAACTGTTTCCCGGTAAACAAACGAATACATATGTAAATATCCCAATATATACTACCTGTATTTACATGTAAGTGCGGATGTACATACTCACGTATTCTCTATACACACGAGATGTCATGTATTTTGATATTTGTAGTAGAAATAACGTACGAGTTTTGCAATCCATAGTAAATTGTTATTTAATAGCAACAAAAAATACTTAATTTAAATAAACAGACTTCATCAGAAAAACTGTACGCAACATAAGATTATTTTTTCCAAAAAATAATTTTAGTAATGTGTACATAAATGATGAATTATAATGAATAATGAAAGAATTGAGATTATGTTATATTTGTATATAAAATTATTGATCCAGCATTTTCTATTTAGGTAACTCGACGTTTCTTGCAGTAATTAAGTTAAATAAATCGATACAAATTCGATTATTTGTTAATTTTTATATTAATAGAATTATTTCGATTGTTATTAATTTATTTACAAACCTCTGATGATACTGATATTTTTCAGTGAAACGTGCGTCAGGTGTTAAAAGAATATACGAAATTATACTACTTGCAGAAGAAACAAATTGAATAACATCACAAATTATAAAATTATTGATGTATCCAAATATGTAAGAATTTCAATGTATTAATAGTTATAAATATTATGCGCATATGTTTAAAGCAGAAATACATGTATATAAAAATAATCAGTGGTTCTTGCTAGTACATACATTTTTTCATCATTTACTGACGTGTCTATACACATTTTGAATAAAAAAGTCTAGCACGTTGGCCTATTATAAACCTAGGTTAGTTAGAAAGTTTTTACTAATTTTATTTTGCAAGGATAAATTTTTTAAATTTATATCACCTAACGTCATGAAAATAAGTGTACTTACTGTATCCAAGAGTAGCCTATATTTAATGTACAATATTACTAACAAAAATTGTTATTAACATACACGTAAAACCTTATTTTAGAAATAAGTACTTATAAACAGGACAATTATATATCGTTCTAATGACGTTACCTAACTAATATTGGTTTATTACAAAATTCCCATAAAAATGTGTATCGTTAAAAAGAAAACATAAAGAAGTAAATGTAATCGATGTAAATGTGCGCGTGTGTGTGTGTGTGATAGAGAGAGTGTGTGTGTGTGTGTGTGTGTCAACTTAATGCGTGATAATTAAACCAGTTTAAATTTTTTCACGTAATAATTACAAAATTGGCCCTTTTTTGTCATGTAGGCCTACACTAATCTTTTATATATTTTTTCATTATATATTAATATACATGTACATTAATTGTTTCGAGTTAATTTTTTCTGATACATAAATAAGTAGTCTTAATTAATATTTGTAAATAAGTTACTCAGTAACCTTATAACACATGCCTTATAGTAACTCATATATTTAGCAGAAATATGACGTCTGACCTATTAACCTTAATACAGAATTCATTAAATTCTCTCGTGTCAGAATTTAATTTTTTCATTAATGGTTATAAGAATAATAAGACATCGTGTTGCATAATGGTATGATACTCTAGTCCCGTCCGGGGGGGGGGGGGGGAAGAAACACTAATGTATTGAAGGTCGGTTAAAATATTACCATGCAATAAAGGTGGTTAGCATACAATAAAATCAAATTGTAATATGTTTCACTTTAATAAAAAAGTGTGGTACACCTTCTTTAAGTACACAACCTTGTATCACCACCGATATATCCTGGGCTCTGTGCAATTAGAAAACGTGTAAATTCCACACTCCTTAGCACAAAAGTTGTATTGTTAGCGGATGTATACAAAACTGATATAAAACGTACTTGAAATTCGGTCTTTATTAAATGACTACACTGAACGTAAATTCGAACTGTCACATAAAATGATTAATACGGATTGGATGACAGTGTACTATTACTACTATGGACTATGGCCAGCGCATACCAGATTGCAGGTTTTGACACAAAACGTTTGGACAGCCAGCTGGCAATTGGAAATGGAGGTAACTGTTATAAGTTATTTTATAAGTAAACTAAATTATAAATATTTCTCATACTTGGGCACAGGTGCGCATGTCGGTGTGATAGAGAGGCAGAGAGATTCAGGACTTTTTGTCACAACAAAAAAGTGGTAACTTCTTATATATTTATGTCATAATTTATATTTGCATAAGTTACGCTAAACGCTAACGGAATCAAGTGTGTATCAGGAACATAGACAGAGGTCATGGTAAAAAGGATGCTACAGTCAAAAACGCTTCGTAAATATAAACGTTTGGAAACACTGATTTGTTCTACTAGGTATAAGTAGGCCTAGTATATAAGATCTGTCACAGACTTCATGGAATAGATCAAATTTTCATTGCTAAACTGCATGTCAGACACAAATCAATGTTGTTGTTCTTAGTAATCAATTAAAACCAGAGTTAGAAGTTTACAAGTTGTATATCTGTTCATAGATAAATTGAAGTATAGCTGTAATAAACTCTACATCGTCATATTCTAACAGGGTTTGGTACTGTACGTGACTACACAGGCAAGTCTCGATACGCAGTAGAGGCGTTTTCGGAAGTTCCCATGTGCAGTGTAACGAATTCCCTCTTCTTCTTCTAGGTTAGCAGCCCATAGGCTGGTTGGCAGCAGCTCGCCATTCATCACGCTTCTCTGCTTTTCTTTTCAACTCACAATATGATGTGCAGTTCATATCGACCATAAGCTGTTTCACGTAGTCAACGAAGTCCCATAAATCGGGAATGTTTTATCACCATACAGTACGTGAAACATGGGTCTTCTAAGCAACAAACGTAGGTTATTTACAATCTAAACTAATATTTTTAATGTTAACGACGTTTATATTCAAACAGTATTAATTTACTAATTACAATAACTTCTGTACAGTACAATAACACGTAGAGTACCTACTTTTTCAACTCTCCGCAGGCTGGTTGGCAGCAGCTCTCTACTTGTACCTTTTGTTCGCCTTCCTTTTTAATTCCTCTTATGAATCACAAATCATGTCCTGCATAACCTAAGTCATAAATTCCAAACATGGTCTTCCATTACAATTTTCTCCTTTACCTGTCCTTCTATGACTTTCTTCGTTAGGCTGTCGTGCCTTAATATATATCCAATCAACTGAGCTCTTCTTCTTTTTAATTGTTTTAGGAAACTACCGTCTTCTCGAGTTCTGCAAAACACCTCTTCATTCTTCAGTTTATGCTTCCCCACCCAACTTATGCGAAGCATCCTTCTATAACACCATGCCTCAAAAGCTACAAGTTTCTTCTTCTCTCCCGCGCCATTCGTCCAAGATTCACTCCCTTGCAAACTTTCTCAACTACTTACACTTAGAGCAGTGGCGTACCGAGGGACTTTGGGTTTTACCCTCCACTCCAGAGGGATAAAGAAAAAAAGGACTTCAATAAAGAAGAAAACAGATTTTAAGTAAACAATTTTTTTTAACGTGCCGATAAAAATGTCATCGTATAAGTCAAATTAAATAATTAGTCTAACTAGTTATGCCAGTATGAGAATTTTTAATTGCCGTACACTATATGCCCCTTGAGAGTACAAGATCGCTTCTTATGAACATTGCTTGTTATCTGGTGGTTGAGATATTGCTCAAATTTTTGCCCTAGTTTTTGAGGTTACGTCCTTCTAACGAGTAGGAAAGTGGTAGCCTTCGAATGCTTATTCAGCCCGCAGGCTACCCACATCGGTTTACAATGTTTAGACCACAGTAATTAATTAATTAAGCTCAGCAACTTAAAAATGTCTATATTAAATAGGTTATTGCTTTCTTTGTGAAACTTATAGAGATGGATCTATTGTTGTACACCGCTTTTCGATCCGTCTTTAATAATTTTTCGTTTTTTTTTTTTAATTGAGTGCCTATCTGTCATTTTTAAAACAAGTCAACAATTAAAACCTTGAATGTGTCCGTTAATAGTTAATCAGTTGTGCGTAAACCTAAGACCGAATGCGACGTTTACAAACACTTGATAGCCTCTACCGGCAAACTGATTTGTATGCTAACTCCATTGCGCCCAACCTCGTACTTGAGCACTCTGTACTTGTACAGCAATTTTGAACAGTTTGTTTTTGAGGACCTGTAATACCGATTTTGTGAAAATATTTTATTCACTTCTGTGACAAAACGAGTACACCGATTTACTTCCATATGCTGAATATAAACGCCGCCTACTCACTAAGGCGAAATTGTCAAAAATACATACAAAACATTTAACACTTTCAGCGTCTGCGGAAGACAAGAGAAAATATGAGCCAGGTTTCTGCCTATTGTTTGTTTGGTTATGTTGTAACGTAAGACGTCATCTTTGTTGTTTCATGACTTGTTTAACTGTAGATACCATTTAATTCAACACGTATAAAAGTTAGAGTTTCCAAATTATCTTCTGATTACAGTGAAATAAATATCAAATAACTAGTGTTTTTTTTTAATTTTCGTAGATGTGGTCACAAAAAATTTAAACCCGCACCCATAGAGGAAAATTTTAGGTCCGCCCTTCCTTAAAGGTTTCTAAAATAACCTTTCAGGAAGAATCAATCAATTTTTACCTTTTTATTATATGATTAAGCCCATATACAATTAAATGTCCAGACTGTCCTTAATACGTATGTGATGAGTCAGGGGTGGGAATCTGTCTGGCGTGCAGACGGTGGGTCGGTAATCTTGCCACTTGACTTGATCGCTACGGACACAGAGTCACTTGTCTTCTGATCAATCACTGTTGCTCTAGAATTAAAAACAAACAAAAAATGTTATAATTGACAACTGTCTCAAGGCTTCGCCTTGGTGTTGTCAGGGTTGTTACAGAATTTAACGACATTTTATACTTCTTCTTTTAATTTTACAGTTAAACGTCAGGATAGCTCTCTTGAATGCAGTTAATTATTTGGAAAATCTTTGTCTTGTCAGGGTTTAACAAAATATCGTTCCTCAGTTTGTAGTCTGTGTCCTGTAATTAGCTACTTACAAATAATAAATGAATGCAAGAGCACTTCACTCTCTCAGGACATTATATGTAGACTGTTTGCTCCGATAACATTCCTGTAGTTTGTGTATGACACATGGCTGTTGTTTTTGGTTTGGATCTGTCCAATCTGTGTTTGCGCAAAACCACATCATACGAAATGACTAATCTCTATATTGTTCAGCTATGTTTGGTGTAGAAGTGTAATTAAATACCTGAGAAACCACTATAGTCTACAAATCTTTGTTTACTTGTTAAGAAAATTTACACGCGTAAGAATATACCGTATTTTTGCATGTACAATGCGCCCTCGTGTATAATACGCACCCCCATTTTATGTAACATTTCGCAGAAAAAATGTAATTCGTGTATAAAGTGCATCCATATTTGTGATGACAAATAGTTGAACAAATTTATTATGACGCAGAAATATATACATTGTTTGAATATTAGACTGTGGAGAAAAAGTGTTTCATACAAAATAATAGAAAATATATGTAGTTACCATGCCTTCTTATTTGTAAACACAAAACAGAAATATTAAAATCATATAAAATTTAAAACAACATAATTTACAGAAGTCATAATTTTTGTTTAGTTTGTTATATTTTTAGTTTTTTACTACCACATAACAAATTACTACTTTGTGTTTCTGAAGAAAGGAATATTGAATTACTCTCCTCTTCTGATTCTTCTGACGCACCTTTGTTTGACTTGTCCTTTTCATCTGACGGGCACAGATTTCGCACCATTTTCATCAATACTCGTGGCCATTGGCATATCACAAAAGACAAAACACTGGTCTGCACTCCCAATTTGAGAAGAATCAAGATTGTTCGTATGCTTTGTTTAAACAATAAATCGATGAAACTCGATAATTTTATTTTCGTACCCCGAGGCAAACGTTGAGCCCGTACCATTTCAGTAGGAACGGCGAAAGCCCACGTTTATAAAAATTCGACTTCTGATTTCCTACTTCTAGAAACTTAGCTTTTCTACTAAAGAAAAAACGCCAATCACAAGTAGTAACACTTAATTTTTCTTTTTATTGTCCCATTCCCGAACATAAGATTCCGCTCCATCAAATATACGCGACGCAATGCGATTGCCATTGCCAGTGAAAACTAGGATCCAAATTACCAGTAAATTTCATTTTACTATTACTAAACTCAAACCTGCCATTTTTAATCAATTTTGCCAACTCTGCCATGCACAATCTGACCATACATGTTTAGAACTACAATTTAGCAAGTAAGTTATATTATTTGTGTATAATGCACCCTTATTTTTGGGAAGAAAATCTGGAAAAGTGCACATTTACACGAGAAAATACGGTAATTCCACCACCCAAATACAAATATTAGTTTCACAAAACTTGCATACAATAACAACTTCTAAATAAGTAAATTTTACTGAACCTCAGTTATAAAAAATAACCTAGCGTTGTTATAAAAACAACACTCTTTAATAACTGTAAAGGTATCTCGCCAATTGACCATCTCTTGCACAGATTTTGTTAAACGTCGCCGTCGTCAATGATTCTATGTATGCAATGACGTAACAGTTGTCAGAACTGTTTAATCAGTTTTCTATGATCTCCGACGACATCGTTCTGGAAGTTGTGGTTGACATTCACATCGCTATGTGAAGAGTCATCAATATCACGCAACGCGTAAACGTGTAACGTATTTTATTACGCGTTGCTATAACAATACCATCAAGTGTTTTCTGCCCAAAGGCAGGTCTTACACGGCATGCACCCTCCATGCTTTCCTATCCTGGGCTAGTCTTTTTATTTCCTGATATCGTATCCGAACATCCTCCATCATGAAGCCTCTCCTCCCTCCTCTATTCCGAGTTCCAGGCCCTTCAGTGTTTCTACCATCGCATTACCGTGTGTTTGCCACATATAGTGCCCCAACCAATTTCGCTTCCTGCACTTAATGATACCCAAAACTCTCCTTTACTCTTCTCAAGCACTTCCTCATTCGTAACTCTATCCTTCCAGGGAAACCGTTTCATCCTTTCACATATCTCCACATTCTTGAAGGCCTGTAAATTCCTCTCCTCTTCTTTCCTCAATTTCCAAGTTTCTGCCCCGTATAGGAGTACCCCTCCAATCAAAACACTTTGCTATACTCTTTCTTAGCTTTATATCTAGTGGCTCGCACAATAATCGTTTCTTTCTATTAAAAGCTTCCTTAGCTAAGGCAATTCTTCATTTCACCTGATGACTACAATTCATTCCATCTCTCCTTAACATCTCAGATAATTCAAAACTGTCAATGTTTTTCAATTTCCTCATTCGATGTTTTAATCCGTGAAATCCTGCCCATTTTGCTTATGACCACCCTCTTGCTGTGACAGTATAATACAGTATACGTTAAACGTTACGCTGCTGCCAAACGCTACTTGCTGCAACTAAATGCTAACATGGCAAGACGTTATCCGAGCTTTATAAATTTGAGTTCACTGTTTTTAAAGAAAAAACATGGAGGTTATTAATTTTAAATGAAATAGTTTTAAAAACATCTTACGTAATGCAAGGTCGCGTCGTAATGGAAACGGTCGATTAACATTTCACAGGTTACAGTCAGTGTGGGTGTAAGGTCGAGCCATACTGTTTTCCCCGGGGCGCTGTAAGTCGGATGACACATATTATTCATCTTGCGAACATTACATCCATTACTTCGGTTCAATAAAACTAACAAATTAAATTGTATTTTATATTTACAGAATTAGTTAAAAATGATATTTAGAAAAATACCACTTAAAGGTAAACAACAAATTTCAGAGATATGCTTTAAAAAGCGTCTTCAATCTAGAACTAATTGTCTACGAACACAATTTTGAATTCAACCGAACTGCATATTGTATTACGTAATCTACTAGCATAATCTACTACTCTGGAAACAAGAAAGACATTCATGAAAAGTTATATATGGAGCATAGTTCTATACGAACGTAACGTGGACAATTGAAACAGAGGAACGTAGAAAACTTGAAGCACTGGAAATGTGGTATATAGGAAATTACTGAAAGTAAGATAGATCGACAAGTTAGTAATGATGAGATTCTGACTACATTTAAAGAAAAAAAGTTGAATATATTGTAATATAAGACGTCATCTTTCTTGTTTCATGACTTTGTTTAACTGTAGATACCAATTAATTTACGTACGTATAAAAACGAACATGTTTTCACAATTATCTTTCTAATTACAGTAAAATAAATAGCAAATAACTAGTTTTTTCTTTTAATTTTTGTAGTTGTGATCACAAAAAATCTAAAACCCCTACCCATAGAAGAAAACCCCACAGTGAGACGAAGGGTTGAACTTATTGGCCATATTAGACGTCACGAGAGTTTAATAAAAATCATAATAGAAGATTACACTGAATGGAAAAGAGGAAGAGAAAGACCAAGACTCCAACATATGAAACCGATTATTGGTGATGTAAGTTGTAATTCCTATGAGGAGATGAAACGGTAAACACAGAGAAGATCTGTGTGGAGAACTGCAGCAAACCAATGTGCGGATTGCTAACTACACAAGAGAATCTAGTAGCTAATCAATAAAGCCTTCAATGTAAAGTTTGTTGATAGCTTTTAAGACAATTCAAAGTCAAGATTATATATATTATCACATAACACGGATAAAATCAGAACACAAAGCTTCTGACTTTTACGCAAAATTATGAGAAGGTTAATATCATTCTAGTATTTTAAATTAGAAACCGCCCCTTTACTGCCAGATTATTCGTTTTCCTATCATATTCCTGCATAAGTGGACATACTAATTTCTTTAATGAAATAAAGTAAAAGTTGTCGTCTTTGGTACGTAATTTGTAGGTTGTCAGACACTGTTTTCATTCTTCGCAAGTCAATCTTCGAGTTCTTTAGACTTCAGTGACAAGTATTACTGTTAACATTATATTCAGTGAACTACCAATCACGATATGGAGAGAATAACTTAAGTCAGATAGAGCATAATATAAGTAAAACACAAATTTACGATGTCTGTGAATTATCACACTGGCGCCGTCACAAACATAAAATGTATGTCATGGGGACCAGCCCGCCTCCATAATCACATAACATTGGCTACTTTTATTCCGGAATTATGAAAAGTTGATTGGATCTTTTTATTAGTTTATGTGCACAACTTTACAAAACTTTGTTACTATTATTATGTTATCTTTATTATCGTATCTTGTTACTTATTATTAAATTATATTATTAATGTTTCTTAACAAAGTTTTTAGTCTTATTATTATTATTATTATTATTTTATTGTTGTTGTTATTCTTATTACCTTCATCTTCAAAATGTTGTATCTGAAAAAACTTTTTTGATGAAGCTGTAAATATTTAAAGTTTAAGTGAAGCCTATCTTACAATATACGTAAAATGCACTAAAATAATATTGTTTTAAGTAAAAAAATTAAAGATATCGTGTTTTTTATCTTTTTCCAGAGGGGTTACATGTCAATTTTATTTAAGTATGATGTACCGAAATACTTAAACAGTATCACCTGTACTTATAAATTAAATCGATTCGTACATATAACATTACAATATTTAAAAATATAACTTGTAACTTGTAAATATAATTTAAAACGTCTCTACATTTTAAAAATATGAGGCAGCTGTAATTGCTGTTAACACGTACAGTGTACCCATTTCATATTCCTCAACACAAATTGTATATCTGCATGGTTGTACGCAGAGTAATTTATTAGACGATATCTGACCAGCGTCAGATATTTCACATGACGCCTGTATTTCACATGAATTACGAAATTTCAGTTTTGGGGTATCTCTGTACATACATCAATTACCCAGAATGCATGTGCGGTTACTGCCTCCTGCCCTCTGCCCCTCTCTCATGCATGCGCATGCGCGCGAGTTTTTTTTTTTGACAGTACGTACAGTTTTCGTGTTTATGAATGTTAGTGATTGTGCACAAATACATGAATTTGTGTAGTATGTACGTGCGTATGTATATTTATCACCTACCTATTCGATTTGAACGTGAATTCAAGACTATTTGCGTTTATTTCGATTAAAAAATAATTTATTTTACTTTTAAGATCAGAGACATCTGGCTATAAACTACCGTAAACTTGTCATTACTTTATTACAATTGATAGTGGTCTAGTAACTCTATTGGGACAATGGAAATTACTGTAACCGTCAGTTACCGTTGTAATGCTCTTTCACTGATTATTAGCCTTATTTATCAGTATATTACATTTTTGTTTCCCATGTTTGTAGCTTATACAAAAAATCCAATTAGAACAAACGTACTTACTCGAAAAGTAAATAATAATAACCACTAAAAAATATTTACGAGACATAAATAATTGGAAAGCTCCCCTACCAGGCAATGGTCACCTATAGTTATAATTAGTAAAATCATCATCATCAACCGTGGCTCTACAACCAGTGGTGGGTCTTGGCCTGCTCCAAGAGTCGATTCCATTCCCCCCTATTGCATACCTTGCCTTTCCAGTTTCTTATGTTCAGTTGGTCCTCCTCTATCTGGTCTTTGAATCTACTTCGAGGTCTTCCCCTTTTTCTACTACCCATTGGTTTCTGGTAGAAAATATGTTTCGTAGGCTGTCCTTCCTCCATTTTCTCTATGTATGCAACCCACCTTAGCCTGTGCATTTTGATTAGCCTGACAATGACCGGGTCTTTGTAAAGATGATGTAGTTCATAACTATAGCGCCTGTGCCACATTCCATTTTCTTGTATTCCTCTAAATATTGTTCTTAGAATCCGTCTTTCACAGCAACCTAGAAGTCTCTCGCTATTTTTTGTCACTGTCCATGTTTCTGAAGCATATGTCAGCACCGATAGTTAGTAAAATAGTTAACTGAAATTATATACAACAGCCGGAGATCAGTTTCACAATGAAAGTGGAGCAGTCCCATTAGAGCGTAAAAGTATAAGTAAGGCAAACAAATTGAAAAAATTGTATTAGATTAAGTATCGTAGACTCCACAGGGAACCTCAGTAGGTGAATAATGAAGAAACGGTTTGAGGAGGAGATACTCTCGTTGGAAGAACAGAATGTTTTTCTATTGTTGATTATTTGGTGATTCAGTGATTTATTTTTCAGTCATGATTCAGTGATTTCGTACTTCAGTGGTAAGGTGATTAAGTTATTCGTTATAATTATTCGATATAATTATTTAGTGATTAAAATCTTTGTTACATAATGTTATTAGATATGAACATTACTGTGTTTTATTACTTAATCATACCCTGTTTTATACCCTGCTACATATCCAGGGGACATATTCATTACTAAATTGTCTCAAATAAGGACTAGCCAGACGGATCAAAAGTTGCTGACCACGATAACAGTACTTTGTCTCACTTACTGGACATACCAACTCTCTCTCTGTCACATACTGTCGCTTCACAACTACACCAGGAAGCTTCCAATATTCTCGCCAGCCTAGATGCAGCCGATGTACACACTGTGTAACACTGTATAAGACTGTTGAGCGAAATGTGTGAAATGAATGGAAATTTTGTTAGCCTCCCAACGAGGTGTTTGTCCACTGCGCATCTGTAAGCGATTGTTCAAAATCTATCGTCAGGCTTATCACAATGACACGTTACACACACACACACACACACACACACACACACACACACTACTGTTCATGAAATTTGGTACACGATTTGAATCTGACAGAGACTATTGACTTTTGGATCTTCAACGGTGTCACATTGCATTTTGCGCGCACATATTATCACACTGCACTGCACTATCAACAATTATTTGTGTGTGTGTGTGTGTGTGTGTGTGTGTGTGTGTGTGTGTGTGTGTGTGTGTGTGTGTGTGTGTGTGTGTGTGTGTGTGTGTGTGTGTGTGTGTGTGTGTGTGTGTGTGTGTGTGTGTGTGTGTGTGTGTGTGTGTGTGTGATTATTTCGTGTTCTTAAAAATCAAAAGCTAATTCCGGCACTGCCATTTTGAAAGTGTGAAGAATGTCCAAAAGATTGTGATATAACTGTTAAAGGCGTGGAAAGTTGAAGACTTCCTGTACTGCTTGAATCAATAGGAAGTGTGTCTCCTAAGAGAACTACTTTTAAGAAATGGAGTTAATCATTAATTTTATACAGCCAGCCTAATACGTTTTAGACAAACCTTATATTTATAGTGACAAACCTTATGACTAATGATTTCATTAGTTAGTTACACAGCTAAGATGTCAATACATTTCTCTTCTTCAGAAACACTGTCCTCAGCCAGTAAATAAAAGAAGTAAATTATTTCTATGTGACTTAGTATCCACTATTAATGTTACCTATAAAAACAAAAATATAGATTTTTACATGCAACAAATCTCTGAACCGCAAATAGATACGAGAAACGGGAGGATGGTATGGGGGCGAAGAAAAATATAGGACGGAAGAGGGGGCAGTGGTAGCGATAAGCCGACAGGAGGAGTTGAAGATGAGCAGAGCAGTGGTGCAATTGTGCTAATCTGGTAGCGGGGCCTGTCAACACCGGTGTGCCAGCCAATATGTCACGATCTGACAGTTTTCTTCTATAAAGCCACTTTGACGTTGTGACGCGTGACTATAATTGTATACCAAAGCAACCGCTGGCGGTCAGCTCACTCTACTTATTATGATAATCCCAATCACAGTACGCCCGTTACGGATAGTTACGAAAATAAAGTACACAAAGCGCAAACCAAAGATTTGTCCTTTATAAACTATTAGGTTATTTAATACCAAGTTTTTACGCCCTATAAAACCAGGGTATAATAACTTAAAACCATTTCATGTAAAACGAATCAAATGACAGAAAATCAATGATTTGTTTGTTAACAGAAGTAAAGTACGGTATGTTCATTAATTAAGTTTGTGTAAGTAAGCATTCCTAACAAATTATTTAGTAGACTTGGTTTTATATTCTAAACGTATAGTTTACAGTTTTAACAGTTATGGTTTTATATAAAACTTATAAAGCACAACAAAAAATGAAAATACACACGCTCCTAACCACCTAACACGAGACAAATGGACATTCAGTTTTGCAAGACTCAAGTTGTAACTGACGTCGAAACAAAAATAATATTAAAATTTCAAGTGGCACTGGCGATAAGAATCATAAATTAAGTAAATTTATTTTTAAAAATAAATTAATATTTAATAATGTAAATACATGACATTCGTGTCACGTAAAAGCAACACGAATAACATGACATTGCGATATAAACAAACATCCAAGATAAATGAATTTTCTCTTCAAGCAGAGTACGCTCGTGAAATTAGAATATATGTAATTAGATTACATTACATTTACCTTTATGATCCGTCTCTACAGAAACAATTTCCGGAATGCACTGCTCATTTAATTGGGATTGATGGATAAAAAATTCTTGTGTCGACACCATTAAACTGTTTAATAAATCGACCTCATAATTATTATACAGTGTCTAATAAAATATAGTGCTGGGCATATCTACTACAGATAAAATATTAAGACATGAAACGGTTCGCGCTGATTGAAAGCAGTGCAGGGTGTAGGGTGTGAGGTGACCAACCATGACATACAACAATGTGATATACCATCCATGTCGCTGCTCTGAACACAAAATAATTGATCCGAAAACAACGCATCAAATCTATGCATGCGCAATGAGATCTTTTGACACAGCGCAATCAGACAGCCGTTTAATGTCTAGTTGTACATGCATCGGATTACAAGAGAACAGTTTCTTGGAAGGATCTCATTTTCACGGAAGTCTAGATGTTAGTCTTTCATGATACAAACACACACCACGTTCTGAAAAATATGCAACGAACGAATCACCTACTTAACTATATCATATAGACAGAAGTTGTAAGGACGGTAAGGACGTCTTGCGCTCTGCACAGGCGTGTGTTTTGCACAAGGAGTCAGGTAGCGGTTCAAATATGCACTATGGGCGTGCACGACAGGAGTTCGTGGTGGATTGTTCCAGCTTGTCTCCATTGCTCCCTTAAGGATTCACACGCAGGAGCGTAGAGGCGCGCTGATGTGGTCGAGAGCCTCTACCGCCCGTAGGTGTCGTCGGCCAAAACGATGAGCTGCCACACCCCGGCGATGGCTCCCGCAATTAGCCACTTGTACACCTTGCCCGGGATAACAGTTCATCCGATGCAATAAAGCAGATTCTGTCTGTTAATTTTAAATTTTGTTATTTGATTTTATTTGTTAGATGCAACGGTCTGACTCCACATCTCCTTACACCACCTGCTCAGCCAAATTTATCTGTAGCCCCGATAACTGTCTTACACCTACGCTTAGACTAAACATAGGCTTACACTTTAATCAAGTCAAATATACAAGTGAACAAACCTTTAAATTTAATTAAACCGACTCGTTCCCACAATTATTGTGGTCTTCGTAACATCTCATTTTAACACACAATGACTATAACTTGTTTCCTCGTTCAGTTTGTTTAACAGATGTTCATTAAATAAATGAAGAATGTTGCAACATAATTGCGTCACTTTAGAGAAGAAACGAGTTTGAAAAAAGTACTATGTTCACGAACTAGCAGGCATCTCATACAAACTGTCCAATGAACACAGACACAGTGAAAAATAACAGTTGTAACACAATTCCTTGTTTCACTGAAAAATCATGTGGCGACACTTTTTAAAACTATTAAGTGCAATTTATAGAATGGAAAGAAAATGATTTATATTCAATATCGACCAAAGTGTAACACAGTGCCTCAAGCTCATGATTCTGTTTTATTGGTGTCATACTTACGTACTTCCTGAGCAACAAGATGAATAGTTTCTTTATCAAAAGTAACAATTACTTGTAACTTTTGTAATTGTGTGCTTAATACAGGTGTGATTTGTGTCTAGAATTCCTTCCTGTACTGGCAACATATACACCATTAGCAACATACATCTAGTAACTTACAGCGTTTAACAGTGTGCACCAGAAATCTCACGTTAGGTAATTCTTGTCTGGGATTGTTAGTTTTACAACAGTACAGGATGGTCAATAAATTTTTTCTATAATGTGTTTCCTATAGATTACATATGCAAAGCAGTACATTGTTCATACAATTCGTACCGTTACAATAATATTCATTTATAGTACTAACAATAACATTAACAACAATAATAATAACAATTGATAACAATTGTCTATATCCTTTCATTACATTTAAAAAAGGAAATTACATTCAATAAAATGGAAACATTAAACTGAACTTTATCTATTAATTTAATATTTACTACACAAATAATGTGGCTGTGTGCACCAAGTAACTCCTTTGTATAAAGAATATTATCAATTAGTCGGTATTCTATAGAAATGTACAGACCCATAAGCAAGCGTGGTTATTTTATAGCATAAGCACATTTTCGAGAATAAAATTTAAAAATTATTTTTAGCAGATTAAATGCAAGCAGTTAGATGTCAGTGTTAGTGTTAATGCTGAAACCCTATACAAAATCTTTTCGTTTGAAATTCATTGGAAGTCTCTTGAAACCGATATGGCAACAAACGTCCTCAAGGATATTCATCACGGTAATTTTAAATTATTTATAGATTCCACAAAATATTAAATTTCAAGTAAATAAACAATACAAATTCAAGCAAACATAATGATAAAAGAAACTACAGTAAAGATCGAGTTGCCAAGACCAAACTAAAAAATAGATAAAAACAATTGGCCTATAATTAAGCTCTATCAAGGGAACTACAGAGAGTCTGTATCTTCTAACGTAAGTAGCTTTAAACCACGAAAATAACTTGTTGCCAGCGTAATAACAGAATCAGTGAGCTAATGAGTGCTCGTTAATTGGCACAATACAATCAACATAAATAAGTCAGATCTCTTTTAAAAATTTGTGCACAAAAGAAAAAAACAGATACGCTCAAACTTATCAGTGGAGCATTTAATGCTCATGTTGTTATTTGAGCATGACTTATTACAAATTAATGGATAGGATAGTACTGATAAAGGTTAACCAGTTTTAGTAGTATCTAACAATAGAGTCACACCTTTAGTACGATTTCATACAAATATTCAAAACATTAAATATCGTTAAAACAGCAAAGGTTTCAAAATGAGGTTTATGTTTCTTCTTCTTCTTCTTCTTCTTCTTCTTCTTCTTCTTCTTCTTCTTCTTCTTCTTCTTCTCCTGCTTCTGCTTCTGCTCCTACTTACATAGATTGAAAAAATCTAATTTATTTTTTAGTGTTCGTGCATGCATTTGTCACTGCTGCATGGAACAACGATTGAATATCGATTATAAAGGAATTTAACAACGAGTTTAGAAAAGTAGTTGTCGAGAACTAGTTTAGAGAAAGGCTAAATGAAAATTGTGTAATTTTTAAAGGCCATGTCGTAAGTCGTGAAGGTCTGTCACCACCCCAGTATGCTGAACACTGCTTCATGATCGTCCTAATTCAACGTTCTGTTGCTTAAAATTAATATTTTAAAGTTTCGTTATAATCGTTGTTCGTTTTGCAATTTAATTAAATTGTACAATTTACTGTAATCTTTGAAAAGCAATGAGCTAAATGCAAAAATCACGGGGAGAAGGTGCTTCTCTGAACAACTGTAGTTTAAGTCAGCGTTAAACACAATTAAATCGGCCAATGTGATCGTTTTCAGCGGTATCGATTTACGCTGACAGCTAAATGAGTTACTTAGTTACGTACGAGCTGCCGTAAGAAAAGCGCCCGTCGCATATAATACAATAAGCGAAACTCCATTTCACGCTGTTTTAGTTTTGTGAATGATGAAGCCCGTTTCCTTTGACTGCCTTCAGGGTTGCTACCCTCTCTCGAATACACAGCTCCCCCAGACCGCCGTCACGTTTTCATACAAATCATCAGACGTCATGAAGAACATTATGTGTGTTTCAATATTTCCATAAAGCTGAACCCTACAATTTGCAGTTACTAGAATTAAATGTATTAAAAGTATTTTCAATATTTTATTATAGACCTGTACAATGTTACCTGATATGCCTTTTTCTCTTAAGCTAATCTTGATTTTTGATTTTCATCTATTTTATTAAGTTTTTCTTTTTTATGTTATTCTTTACTTCAGTCTGCTACTTTTTTATGTTCCTCTTAGAATTTGTTTTAAATTGTTTTTAATATTCATTATTTTTATTTTGTTAAGCGCAAACATAAATTATTAAAATTACAAACAAATTTAAAATAAAACATAAAAAATGTATTATAATTATTTATAAGGCTTTGTAAAACTCATTGTATTATGCAAGTACTGAACACAAATTTACAATTTACAAAAAATATATAAAATATATATGAAAATGTGTCTTCTGTCTTCTTTTTTTTTCTCGCCCCATTTCCTTCCAAACACTATGGAAACTCTTATTTCGGTTTTCCTTACCCATCGTACGTTCTCTTCAAGAAAACAGGATTTTTGTCACACATGATGTAAGTTGTTTCGTTTGGTATAATCAAATGTTATGGTAAAAATTACCGTTTTCCTAAAGATACCAGGATGTTTTAGTCTCAACAAAAAATAAGTAACACTTCAACAGTGACAAACATTTTCTCTCTTCCCTTCCCTTCATCATCTTCCTGCTAATCCAAATAGTACATATAAATTTGAGCTTAAAGAAGCCAACCGTTTTTACGAAGATTTTATCCAACTATTGCTGTACCTTATTATTTTCTCTTTATTGGTAAAGGCGAGGAAATGTCTTCCTAAAGGATTGCTAGCTAATGGTCGGTTTACACCAAACTGGGAACCTTCCAACTGGAGGGCCTCCTCTGGAGATTCTGTTCCAATAATATGCGAGAGACAACTAGACAGATAACTCATGATGTGGCGTAGCGGAAACACGTTCAAAAGACCTCGAAATGCACCCGACCACTATTATAAAACAAATCTTTTCTCAGGACACCCAACAGTGGGAAAAACAATCTTTCTTCGTCACTGGAAACTTACCAGTATATAAACACCAAAGGACTCTGCATCAGTGAAATATTATCCCCCGGGGATTATATTTCTACGATATCTGTCCATCCTGGCTGGCTCGGTTCATCTCAACTAGACTTTAGCATGTAACCTGTCATCACCTTGAACCCGTTGCCAAACACAACCGCCAGCTGCCAGCCGCCAGTAGTTGGACAATTTCCAGGCAATTGATACTTCCTACCAACCGGGTGTTTCTCTGTCACTGTTTTCTACCCACTGTTTATTTTCCCAACAGCTCGATACACATCCTGGGTTTTTAGTAATCCAGGTACAATCTGGGAATATGTTCAATAAATATGCGTCTTTCCTCTCTAAGATTCGTCCTTTACTGGTTACTGTCCTTTCATCCGTACTGTTTAAATACGGTTTTAAGTATAAGCCTACATTCCCGGTAAAACCTCTTTGAACAATATGCAAGGACAATAACACCTTAAACTAGTTACAACCGGTCTTAAACATCAACCTGCTTATGGATTATGTATTAGGTTTTAATTAATTTTGCCAGTCTGAAGTGGCTCGAACACGTACGTGCATTGCACGCCAGCAATGCACGGTAGAAAAGTACCAATGTATGGATACTAACCTGCTTTGCACGGCACAACAACGATCAAGACAAGCTTGATTTTATAACACGACGTGCACTGCATCGTGATAGTGTGTGACCTCAGTCAGGCGCCACATGCCGGAGTGAAGGTGTTATAGGTTACGTTCGGTTACTAACAAGCTATGGTGCCGTAGTGCCGTTACACGCGGACGATCCGCGCTACGCGCCTGGACGAAGCTCCATTGTCGTAATGGGAGCTTTCGCAGTTGCGCGGACGGTCCGCATACGCAGGAGCTGTCCGCGCCGCGGTTCGTCCGCTCCAGTCGAATCCACAGAGACCGGTTGGTGCATGCACAGTTCTGCGGATACCGCGCGCGGACGTAGCAGAGTCCTGTCCAGTTTACGTGTTATTGTGACTGGAGTGGGTGAGAAGATCGTTCAACAGAGTGTTACGCGGAGTGTTTTGTTGTTTCTCTACAATATGTTAATTTTAATACTGAAATTTTAATTGGTGAAGTTGAGAGAAGAATACTCTATGGGATGTATCACATGAAGACTACAAGAACCGATAATCGCGTTTGAAGGCATGGCAAGAGATCAGCGCAAACATCGTACCTGGTTTTGAAAGTTTGAACGAGGCAGACCAAAAGAAATGCTGTAAGTAAACTGTTTAAAACCTTTATTTTTCATTTTACATTTACAATTACATATATATAGAACAGAAGTTTTAACAAGGAAATACAGAAGTTCTGCAGTTCCTTTTGCTGCACAGCGATATGGATTAGTACAATAATTAATTCTTCACCACTGAGAGTTTCTAAATTGTCAAAAAATAAATGTAGATTTTTGTTTCATTGAAAGTGGTTAGCTTGTATTCAGTGGATTTTTGATTCCTGCCAGAGCACTGCCCCTGTACTAACAAAATATTCAGCGAAATTATCTCGCACGGTATTACCCGACCTACTAAAACGAGCAGTTCCTTCCTCATCTTCAAAACCGGTAACATAAAGGGTGTCTTCAAAATTATACCCGTCTCGTTCCCTAATAAAATTATGCAAAATACAGCATGCTTTAACAATAGATACTGCTAAATCAAGATTAACATTCAAGGGGCGGTGAAAAATCCTCCACTTGTTGCTCAAAATCCAAAAGTGCAGTCAATGAACCTCCGAGCTCGGGTCGGTCGGTAATTAAACATTTTTTCTTGTGATTCACGTTTTTCCGCGCATGCGGCCTTAAAACATGTACTGATAAAGCGAAGGCTTCATCCGCCGCAGTGACATATGGCAAAGAGGGGCCATGTGTACCCGGGAGTGGCTCTGGTTGGGGTAACGCTAAGGTACCTTTTTCCAATTTCTTCCAAAACGCGCTGTTTTTAAATACACTTGAATCACAGTTTTTGCCGTATACGCCAAAAAATGAAACAATAAAAGTGAAACAATAGTAAGCGTCACAGATGGCCATAAGAACTATGGAGAAAAAATTCTTGTAATTGAAGAAGAGAGACCCACTTTTGGTCGGTTTCACCAGACGGATATGTTTTTCGTCTAGAGCCCCGATCCAATTAGGAAAATTGGCAGCGTTCAGGAAACCGTTGCTGATTTCCTTCCAATTTTCAATTGAGGGCTCCGGCATACATTCTTCCTTTAGCGCAGTCCATACAGTAGCACACACCTGCCTGACTATCTCTCCTATCGTGAATATACCCATCAAATAAGAGTAGGCGTCATATTGATTGATAGATGATAAGTAGAAGGACGCTAACGCGCCACGTAAAGATAGTATTTTGTGTTTTTTGTGCATCGATCAGAGACGTGTATTAGCCTACGTAGCCTATCAAGTATAACATAACACATGCTACACACACGCTGCGACGGTATCACGGAACATCATTCGATATACTGTGATCTGTGAATTTATAGTAATCACTTAACCTTTTTATCTAAATAAATGCTGCCTATAAATTTCATTAGGTGGCCCATCTAATTTACACTAATCAATCTTACACTAATTTTATATGTTGGGTCGGAGAAGCTTTCAATAAATCTCTTAAACTAATTCTTGGTAAAATAAAAGAAGAACATGCCGTCAGTAAAAACAAAGTTTTCAACAGTTTTTTCTTTGTTTCAGTTGGCAAAGTCCAGAAGAGGTGGAAAACAGCAAGGGATGCTTACTTTAAAAACCTTAGTAAAATGAGTCAAAGGAAATCGGGATCAGCGGCAGCCAAGATATCAAAATAAGTCTACTAAGATCAACTAAATTTTCTTAACCGAATGCGAGAATGCGTGACAGAGAGTAATTTAGACTCGCAACCAGTTTTGCAAGACATCGATTATGACGACGATCAGCTCCAAGAAAACAATCAAGACGAACCTTCTCAAGCGCAAACCGATGATGTACGTTCCGGTCTAAGTACTGAAAAACGCGCTTTCTGAAGAAAGTGGCCTGCCAGGAACTCAGCATTTGAAGACAACTTGCTCACTTTATTAAAAGAAAGCAAGGAAAAGAAGAACATAACGACCGAGCTTTCTTAGCATCCCAGCTGCCCTCCCTGAAAACTTTGAACCAGGATCAGAAGCTCATGTTCCGTAGTCAGGTGCTTCAACTGCTCATGTCGGTTAAACGTGCTAATCAGGCAAACATGAACATGCAACCTCCCGTCTCACCCGCCTCCATCAACTATCCATATTCATCAACCTCTTTCAACTATGGTCCACCTTCCGCATACCAAAACTATCCGAACCAATGTATGCAATTTGAGGATCCCTCCGTTCCAGCAAATGTTGCGACCCCTCACCTTCCCTCACCAGGTGCATCGACATCGTAATGTCATCATTCTACTAATCACTTTGACATGATACTCGATAAACGTATAAATGTAACTGATTTCTGACAAACTGATGTAATAATCCATTTAAAGAAAGCTCTGAATTATCTCAAATCTTCTCTTTATTAATAAGCCTTTTTTTATAAACGTATCTATTACCCTTACCTTACGGTTACGGTTACGTTCTGTCGGAGAGATGGGTACCCTTTTGAGATCTTCAAGTGTCAGACTGTCTGCTGGTCCTTCTAAGGGCCGCCAATCGTCTGTTCCTTTGCAGGTCCAGTCTTCTGCTGGTCCTACTAAGGACCAACAAACATCTGACCCTCCCGTGAGGGACCAGCCTTGTGTTGGTCCTTCTCAGGACCCTCTATACATTGCTTATGCCGCAGCCCTCGGCGCTACGTTGTCGTGGGACTCTGAAATGGAGACGGAGGACGGCTTCCAGCCCGTGCCTAGCCGGAAACGGCGAGGTAGCGGTGGAAGCATGCCGACGTCCCCAAAACGGACTGTCCCGGCAAAACGAGCCGTGGCTGCAGAGTCGGCAGGCCGCATATCACCTTCCCCTGGAAACACAGTACCAGAACCGGAACCAACACCTATGCAACCAAAGATACCGCCAATCGTCGTGCCACAGTGCACCGATTGGCATACCCTCCTTCGGGAGATTAAACAAGTTGTGCCGTCTGGGCGAATCGAGGCCAAAGGTCAAGGTTCGTCGATTCGACTGCTGCCGAAGTCGATCCAGGACTTTCTGGCTTGCCAGAAATTCCTGGCCGACTCCGGTCGCGCTTTTCATACCTTCCCCCTCCCTGAGGAGAGGGAGCTCAAGATTGTGGTGTCCGGGATTCCCCATGATCTTGTGGATCTGGCGGAGAAGGGTTTCTTCCCTACCTCCGTCGTCCCTCTCCTATCCGGTGATCGGAAAAGGAAAATCAATTCCTTTTACATCAGGATCCAGAAGGTTGGTTCCTTCGCTGACGTTTATCAACTAGAAACCATTCTGTGCCTCCGGGTACAGGTCAGGGCTTTTAATAGTAAGCCTGGGCCTTCCCAGTGCTTTCAGTGTCAGCGATTCGGCCACTCATCGGCCTTTTGTAAGATGCGCCGCGTTGTGTACGCTGTGGGGAGGCCCACAACGAGAATTGTCCCGTTGTGAAGCCTCAACCTGCGACGTGCTGCAACTGCGGAGGCAGTCACCCGGCTAACTTTAGGGGTTGTAACAACTTTAAGAAAGCCCTAAAGAAACAGCAGCGGGAGCAAAACCGTCAGGTTGAACCTCCTCGCCCTGCTCCTAGACCCTCGAAGCGGGCGGCAGTCCAACCACCCGCCTCGGCATCTACGGCTCTTCCTGCGGCACCTGCCGCTGGGGGAACCATAACTTACGCTGCAGCGGTCGCTACGGCGCCCCCTGTGGCCCCCAGAATCTTAGCACCTGCCAGAGTGCCATCTCCTCAAGCGGCAACGCCCGCAGTACCCCCCTCACAGACCCAGCCGCCTAAGAAACGGCGCGCTAAGCGCAAGATTAGACAGCCACTAGTGGTAAAACATCTATACCCGGAGGCTAACAACGCCCCTCCGGCTGCCCAGCATCTACCCGGCCAGGAACCTGCTTCTGTTGCCCAGTCCCCTGCGACTTCCATGGAAATCTCGCCAGCCCCCGAGCAGCGAGCTCCAATTGCCCAACCTCCCCTGGAGGCGGCATCTGCACCTTCCGAGGCCCCAGCGCCGGCTAGTCAAGCCCCTGTGGCCGGTGGTTCTCCATTGGTCACTGAGGCTCAGCTGATGGCCTGGGTCAGCGGCATTGTCCCGCAAATTCTTGCTGCTCGGGATGTCCCGACTATACTTATGGCGATACTAACATCGCTGATCGCTCTGATTGTCCCCTCATCTAACCATGGCTAGACAGTTTCGGTTCGTCGCGTGGAATGCAGATGGTGTTCCGGCGCGTCAGGCCGAACTGGCAGCTTTCCTTGTGAAACTCATCTTGCCCCTAACCGTCGATTCTCCCTGCCAGCCTATGCTTGCTACAGGAAAGACAGGAATGGTCCCGATCGCCACCGCGCATCTGGCGAAGTGGCGATCTTAGTCCACAGGCGACACTTTCATAGAGAACTCCCTGCCCCTGAAACTACCCTCATCGAAGCATGTGCTGTGGCGCTGGATGTTGCCGGCCTGGAGGTGCGCTTTGTTTCTGCGTACCACCCGCCCGGCCATCGAGCTCCACGGCATGAGGAGTGGGACGCCCTCCTAGACAGCGATCTCCCAACCATCGTAGCCGGAGACCTTAACGCCAAGCATCCCTCTTGGAACAGCAGAACGTCAAACCACTACGGCAATTCTCTCCGTAGGGCTGTTGAAGATGATCCCAGTGTCCTCATCATCGGCCCGTCCGAACCGACACACTTTCCCACTGCGGGTTATCCGCCGGATGTCCTTGATATTGTAATTGTCAAGGCCATCCCCTTTCATCTACAAGTCAGCGCGGTGTCGGACCTATCGTCCGATCACGACCCCCTACTTGTAACTGTCTTGCTGCCGTCGGTCTCACCCCGACTTCCCGATCATCCTGTTAGGAGAGTCAATTGGTGATCCTACCATGATGATCTGGCCAGGCAGTTGCCATCTGTCCCTCCGGACCCACTCGTCTCTTGTGACGACGTGGACCTCCGGGTACATCAGCTCCAGAACCTTGTCCAGTCTGCAATGGACAAAAACACCTATACTGTTCCGGTGAGTAATAAACGCTCCGACCTTCCTGCGGAAGTTCTCCAAGCCATCCGATTACGGCGCCAGCTCCGCCGCAGATGGCACCGTACCCGTGACCCTGCCGCTAGATGGCGTTTTCGAGCCCAGTCGGAACACGTTTCGCAGCTTCTGCTTGACGTAAACGCGAATCGATGGGACTCCTATTTGAGTCCTTGGAAGTCGACCACGCCTCAGTATGGAGAGCCGCTGGTAGACTAAAAGGCGAAAAGAGGACTCGCCATCCCTTGAATACCCCGGACGGCACTGTATACTCTCAAGGCGGAAGTCTTCGCCGACTGTATTGAGGAACAGTTCACCGTCCATAGAGGCATCTCTGACCCGGCTCATACGGCCGTCGTCAGAGATTTCCTATCTGTATACTTTTCTGCTCCCCCCAATGATCCTCCTAATTTGGTCGACGAGGATGACCTTGCGTCTGTTCTAAACCGACTGAAGAAGAGAAAGGCCCCTGGCCCCGATCGCATCGGCGCCGCTGCGTTGCAGAATCTCCCGCCTTCGGCAGTTGACGTTCTTCTTGAGCTGTTCAACTCCTGTCCCCGGCTGAGGTATTTCCCCCGCCTGTGGAAAACGGCTAATGTCATCATGATCCAGAAATCTAAAAAGCCGCCCACGCTACCTGGAAGCTACCGCCCGATATCACTATTGCCAGTAATCTCGAAGGTATTCGAGCGTCTTCTTCTGGCCCGTATTCGGCCCCTGGTAGATGGTTTCATCCGCGAGGAGCAGTTTGGGTTTAGGCCGAGGCACTCGACTACTCTTCAGCTAGTACGGGTTGTCACCTGTCTAGCCGACGCCGCCAACAATCATCAGGCAACAGGCGCCGTCCTGTTGGATGTGAGCAAAGCCTTCGATAAAGTCTGGCACGAAGGCCTGCTCTACAAACTGGCGCATTCGCCACTCCCGACATCTATCGTCCACTTGCTCCGATCCTATCTGACGGATCGCACCTTCAGGATCAGCGTAGATGGGGCGTTCTCTCGGGTTCGCCCTGTCGCCGCCGGCGTCCCATAAGGATCTGTCCTCGGCCCCGTTCTGTACGTACTGTACACGAACGATCTGCCTGTTTATCCCGGGGTCACGTTATCTCGATGTTTCATTTTAGCTCGCTTTCGCCTTGGCGGACGAGCGTAATGTTACAACGCCAGTTGGCTATGCTTCCGGACTGGCTAAGGAAATGGCGGGTAGCGATCAATACGGAGAAATCCGAGGCGATCTGCTTTACGCATAAGTCCATTTCCCGATGCCAATCCCTCTCCTTAGAGGGGAGACCCATCAACTGGACTGAGACGGTGAAGTACCTAGGTGTTCGGCTTGATCGGCACCTAAACTTCAACGCCCACGTGACCTCAACCCTCAACTTGGCTCGTGGCGTCAGAGCCAAACTATCACCTATGCTTTCGCGGAACAGCCGCCTGGCTGTCCGTACAAAACTAACATTGTATCTACTGTTCCTCCGAACAGTACTCACTTATGCGGCACCCGCTTGGTGGCCTCTCCTGTCGGCCACCAACAGGCATAGGCTGACTACATTTCAGAACTGGACCCTACGCTCCCTCACGGGGTCCCCGTGGTATGTGCGAAATTCGGCCATTCACCGGGGCCTCCGTGTTCCCACCTTAGAGGTCTTCGTCTGGTCCCTGGCAACGAATTTGTTCGCCAAGGCCGGCGAGTCCCCTTATCCGCACCTCCAAAGGCTTAACAGCTTAACAGCATGGAGAATGCACCGCCCCCTCGCCGCGTCAGGCGCCCCAGGGCGCTGTTAGACGACCCCCCCTAAGTTCATCACATGAACCCCCCAGAAACGAACCCTCCAACCTTCTGGAAACATGAACCGATCACCATCAATCACTACCTGCGCCTGCCGAAACTGTAATCAATCATGCTGCGGCAGATTGAATGGATAGATTTATTGCCAGCATCGGCTTTGCCGATTCGGCAGGGCTTTGATCCGGGACACGGGCTCTCGCGAGGTTGTGCAAATGCCTTCCTTGCGAGTGCCGACTGCCCCGGTGATAAGTTCCTTCGACTCGGCCGCCGCCTTCGGGCGGTTGAGCCTCTTGTACTCGCCAGCGCGCCTCTAGGTTTCCGTGGGCTATGTCCTCGGAGACCAAGGAGCCGCGACCAGGCGTTGCGATTGACTGAAGCCATGACCACTGAGATCCCCGTCAGCACCTGCTTTGCTGATTTGGCAGGGTAATGACCTGAGACACGGGCTCCCGCGAGGTTGTGCAAGTGCCTTCCTTGCGAAAGCTGGCTGTCTCGGAGTCATTACTTACCATTTCGGCCGACGCCCTAGGGCGCTCGAGCTTCTTGTCCTCGCCAGTGCGTCACTACGTTCCCAAAGGCTAGCCTGAGGGGCCATGGTGTCGCGCCTTGGCGGGACAATTGGCTGAATCAAAAGCTTAAGCTTTCCTCCGTGGTGGCCATGTAATTTATCATGGACCCGCGGACTGCACCATAACACCCTTGAGCAGAGCAAACGACCGCGCTGACCTGTTGGCACCTGGCGTTCATCAGGCCTAGGCCTGAACAACGCACACAAATTAGGGCGCAAGACGCCCGTGCATCATCCATCCATCATGTCAGACTGTCTCTAGTCCTTCCGACAATCTCGTCAAACGAACAGGTAGACATACGAAAGTAATTATAAAATTTGTTTTGGTCGTTACGCAATTTGGTGTTTCGTGCATCTTTGTTCAACAATGGGATGCACCCAAAATCTTCTCTTGCGTGTGGAATTTCTTTTTTTGTAAATATAATAGGCTGCGACAGCTTTCAACTGCAGCGAACTCATTCTGCTTGTATAGCGAGCGCTCTGTGACTGCTCGGTGCCAACTGAAATCCGGGCGCAGATCGTCCGCGCAACTGTGAAAACAACCGACGCGGGAACGCCAACCGCGCGCATAGCGCGCAGCGCGGCCCGTCCGCGTGAGTGTGTAAGTGTTATAGTGAGCGGTACACTTTGTAGGGAATTTATTTAGGCATATCGGATACACCATTGTCCGTAAAAAGTAAGGATTATTTTAAATACAAACACGAAGGAGTCTGCATACAAAGATCTTGAAGAATTAGCAAAGCGTATAGTTAATGACTGCTCTGTTGACTTTGTAAAAAGAAAGTTGACTTGTT
Source organism: Magicicada septendecula (assembly GCA_034769895.1). Classification (NCBI taxonomy): domain Eukaryota; kingdom Metazoa; phylum Arthropoda; class Insecta; order Hemiptera; family Cicadidae; genus Magicicada; species Magicicada septendecula. The sequence goes on from CM068369.1 coordinate 447,314,391, forward strand.
GAGAGGAAACTTTAGAATGGAAAAGGGAAGTCAAGAAGGTGAAGGCCTCAATGAAGTCAGCAAGTGTGACTTTCTGAAACTGTATAACAAACCTGCATACACGCCGAAACTGTAGTTTTGTAAACTGTTCCCTACCGACCAAGAGGAATTGGAAGCTTTCAGATCCACAATGGACCCTCCGACTGTGGAAGAAACTGAATCAGAGTTGTTAATGGTGTATTTTTAGAATCAACATGTTAAGTTGTTATAGTCTTTGTATTTTCTATTTTAACTTTCGTTTTTTTCGTTTTACTTTGTCCAATAATTATTTCTAAAAAATAGGCCTATCGAAAACACGTTAAAATAGAATTTGTAAATTTACTAACATAACACTGATATTATGTGAGATTAATGTTAGTGTATTATAGAAACGGCTTGATGCTTCAATTATTTATGAAATTATATAATTTATAGTAATTACAAGTTGAAAAAAGTTAAATACGAGCAATTAATTCAATTTACCATACAGTTTTCTTGTGGCAAGAACAAAAGTAATACATACGCTTTAAAAAAAAAACTTGAATCATAATTCTGTATCATAATTGTGAATACGGTACAGTTCCTAACTTTATTAATGAAAGTCTTCAAACTTGTGTAGACTATAAATAATTTACTGCAGAGACTGATAGCTGATCATTCTCCAACACACCTTGTCGTTTTGTAAAATACTTGATACAGACATTTATACTCTCTTTGGCTTTTTCGGACTCGTAAGGTTTGCAGCTTCTTCCAAATTTTTAACTGTGTTTAGTCTTATCTTCCGTTTTCTCTTTATGTTACCGTCACTTTGTGAACTATTAACTATGATTGACAAAACTTATCTTTGCTCCGGAATCTTAGGTGACACGTAATTCAATTATAAATTCAACTATGATAATAACACACATAGAACTAAAACTGTACACACTGGGACTGCATCAAGCATCAAGCACACTGACTGTTGTTCAAGTGTGTGGGCGTCACTGTGTTGCACGTAGGTGTATCAGCCACTAAAGGATTAAATGTCGACCCTGTTCCAACCCACGACAGCAGTGATTAGGTGTTGTGACTTAAATGTAAACGTAATCCGAAAGAGAAACAACCAGTCAACACACGTTTATTATTCTAAATCGCTGACTCTTTAAAGATCTCTAATAGTTAACCTATTATTTTTTTTACATTTGTGACACAAAGTATTCAATACGTAAGAACATAAACAGAGATCTCTGCCTAATATAACAGCCAGTGTTTATATGAGAAGTCGCTTTTTGCATCGGGCTATAATGAGCGACGGGATGCGTGACCGCGTAAATACTAAATAGAGCTTCGTTGTTAATTCAGGCGATAAATAAAATTGTTTTTAAGGTAGGCCTAATAATTGAACGTTATATATTGAAAGTGTATTTAATTTTTGTTTGTAATTGCGTGTACATGATTAATACTTTAAAAACAATAATTTGTTATTATAATATTTAATACATCTTTACTAAAATTAAATAAATCTTTACCTTTGATATTAAATAAATTGTTGGTGAAATTATTTATTGCTGCGAATTATTTATAGAAATTATTTATACTGCGAAAAACGTTTGACTACTATTGATCTATTGCTACAATTTTATATGTTACAAGTGGTAATTATTTCGCAAACTATACGTAATAAAAGTAAGTATATATAATATACTAGCAGAACCCGGCTGACGTTTTCCTGCCTGTGTATCTTTATTTATATAAAAATGGATGGTCTGTAGACCTATGTAATCTAGAATCTATAATGCGTTGTGTAAAAATGTGGAAAAATGAAAGATGACTCATACTGATGAAATTCCATTATTTTTATTGGTATACATAGACGATCAACTATATAAATTTGTTATGAATAATTCACGTGAATGAACAATATTTTTGACTATTCCATTCGCTATATAATTGAACCAACTTAAAATAATTGAAACTAATACTAACATCTAGCGTAACGCAAGTGGATAAACAATATTTTTGGTTTTCTGATTTGGTGTATAGATGTACAGAGTTTCTGGATTTCCTACTCTGGAGCAAGCAACATATAGCTGACCATGCGAAAAACATGGATTTTCTAAATTTAATCCGGCAACGCGCAGCGACTGCCCTTGAGCTTTGTTGATTGTCATCGCGAAAGCAAGACGCACAGGAAAGTGTAGTAGTTTGAATGTGAAGGGCAAATCAGTGGGAATCATTGGAATGCGCGGAATCAGCACATCTTCTCCTTTACATTTGCCGTTAATTATTGTTGCTTCAATCACATTCGGCATCAGTTTTTTCACGGAAAGTCTGGTTCCGTTGCACAACTTTGGCGTGTTCAGATTCCGAAGGAGCAGTATTGGTGAGCCAACTTTCAAGGACAATTTGTGCGGTGGCATTCCAGGAGGCTCCAATGAATTGAGAAATTCGACTGGATAATTAACAGCTTGATCCTCTTCTGTAACTGTGTCAATGGATTTGTATTCCGTAACCGCACCAGGAATTTTCAATTGAATCTTATTATTGATTCGATTGACGTCATCATTTTTTGGAGCTAAGATAGCTCGCTCGCAAAGCCAATCGTGATTCCTGAAGTTGTTGGCAATGTTCGGGAAAACCTTCTTTTCAAGATCTTCAATTGATGACAGAAGTTCGGTGGGAACGATATCTCCTGTGTTGCAGGATCAACCAGAAGTTTGCCGTCGCCCATATCCAAAAGTTGCTTGGCAAATGTTTGTGCAGAAACATGTCCAAGTAAAAGCACACGCATATTGGTCGACAGTGTAATTTTCTTCACATGTCTCCAGAGAGCCGAATTCTTCAGGCATGCGTTCAGCTCGTTTGCTGGTGTTGATCTTGGAATGACGGGCAAAGTTTGACGGAAATCACCGGCGAGCATCAGAGCTCCGCCCATTGGACGTTGATCGCTTCGGAAATCTCGCAGAGTACGATCAAGTGCCTCAAGTCCTTTCTTATGGGCCATGGTACATTCATCTCAAATAATGAGTTGGCATGTTTTCAATACAGTTGCCATTCCAGATGAACAATGGTTATGCATATCGACGTCCAACACTCAACACAATTCGAATGGAAATGGTATTCCATTTGAAACTCACTCACCAATTACTAATCACAGTCACAATCACTATTTGTTATTACTGAGGATTGATGACAATATAAAGGTTAGCGCGAAAATATTCTCCGTGCTGAAATACCTGTGTATACCAATTTTCATGGCGTTCGGTTGAACGGTGTAGAAGTTGATGCGCTGCAGCGCCATCTAGTGGCGAGTTACAACAAAGTGGACAGCATAAAAACCTTCTCCATGAAAAAATACTTATATGTGCCAACTTTCATGGTGATCGGTCAAGCGGTGTCGGAGTCTATATCACGAACTTTCATACAAACTTTCGTCCCCCGTATTTAACCCCCTTAGGGGATGAATTTCCAAAAAGGCTGAAACAGAAAACTTTTATTTTTAAACGAACGCCTAAATACCAATTTCACATTTTAACTTCAATAATCACGAATTTTCAGACAAACTTTCGTCCCCCGTTTCACCCCCTTAGGGGTGGAATTTCCAAGAATACTTTCTTAGCGGCTGGCTATACCCTATAAGGAACCTACATGCCAAATTTCAAGTTTGTAGGCTTTATAGTCCCTGAGATTTCGTGATTTCGCTTTTAACCCTTTTCACCCCATTTCACCCCCCTTTGGCGAGTTACAACAAAGTGGATAGCATAAAAACCTTCTCCATGAAAAAATACTCATATGTGCCAACTTTCATGGTGATCGGTCAAACGGTGTCGGAGTCTATAAATCTCAAACATACATACATACACATATATATATATATATATATACCAACATCCATTTTTATATATATAAGATTTAATATTCGATCATTCACTTTGTTTTTTCTTGCGTTTTGTAACATTTTTTATTTGTGAACCATCTACGTGAGCTCACCATGGTACAGCAAAACGTTATCCCACTAACGTTTTGCAGTCATTAATCTCACTCAAATATCTTTCTATCCTTCAACGGACCTTTTATCTTGCAAAACATATAAAAATGTAGGAATTTTCTGTAATACTGTGGAGTATATATAAAGGTGTGATTCACATTTATTCAATGAAAATTTAAATTACATGTGTTCAGATGTTTTATAATATGCGCTACGTAAGATGTTATTATATTTAATTTTGTTTACCTTCTATTATCTGAGAAACAAAAAATGATAAAATTTTCACAGAAATAATAACTGGAAATTTAACTTGAACTAAGAAACTGTATGTCTGGCAAATATTCATTATCTCTTTTGGTATAATGAACATTAAACCTTGGTATATATTATTTTTATTTTATGTTAATAATAAATAATACTTTTTTTATTATTATATTATATATTTTTTAATCTGTCTAAGGCTTTCACGGCCGGCTTCAATGTTATCTGAACTTCGGGTTGCCGGGCTGGGTCCAAGGTTGTTTCGGCCCGTGTACAAACGTTTCGGCCGTGCCTTGGTGCAAGCAACATTGGACCACGGCCTTACTAGCCGAAGTTCTGATAACATTTAAGCCGGCCGTGGAAGCTTTAGACATATTCTGAGACTCCTCTACGGGGAGGTAGTTTTTAAAGATATACGCAAGTTTAAGAGCTCTGAAAGGAGAAGGCCCACCTACTCTGCTCCTTGGCCTTTTACTGAGGTGTCGGGACACGGGGGTTATTCCCCGTTTCCTGAAACTGAAAAACACCATCTTTACGCCCCAGGCCAGACGCATTTACCGGCGAGCAGAACAAACAATGCACCGCGAGCGCATCCACCAGGCCAGGAATGATCTAGCCTGTAATGACAAAAATCTGCTGACGTTGCATCTGATAAGTTGTGTCCTGTCACGAGGCCACTGGGATCTAGTGGATGGCCTAACTACCAGCGCTTTTGAAGCCGTTTGCGAGAGTGTCAGAGCCCGACACGAAAGTAAGTACTGGAGAGACTGCCCTGAAGAAAACACTCGACAAGAACAACTCAGCCTGGACATGGACAGAATGGTCGTCAACATCTCCGACCGGCAGCTGAGTGACATCGAAACAACTGTTTTAGCGAGGAGGAAGAAGTTTACAGAATACCCCAAGAGGATACCAGTGGAGGACATCATTGCCAATGTGGAAGCGGGCGTGAGGCGACTTCTGAAAGAACAAGCTGATGAAATCAGAATGGAAACCTCTAGGATCCTTGTAAAAGCTAAACCGCCTCGGTACAATCTTCCATTTGCTGAATTACAGGCACCGAAAAAGTTGTAGAGGAATGAGTCGATTGTCATCCTACCAGCGGAAAAAGGGAGTTCAACTATGTTAATGAACACCATGGAATACCAGAGGAAGAAGAACTCTTGGAACTGGGAACGTACTGTATAGGAAACTGCAGAAAGATCCAACGGCAGTGGTTTGAATAACAAGAATAATGTAAGTGAATATGCATACTATTTAATATTGTATATTCTTATAACTTTATTAAGATTATGAGAAGTCTATGGAAGAGATGTTGAAAATGCACACTCAGAAAACAGAATCCCGTAATTCACAAAATAGCAGTAAAAATTTATTGTTATTCTTTGGTGTGTGTATGTGTGTGTGTGAGTAACGTTACAATACACCAAGTTTTACATTTGCTACGCACAATATCAACAGTACGTACGTTCAGTTGATTACGAACAGTATTGACCAACTGAACTTAATTAGAAGTTAAGAAATCCCAGTACCAAAATTAATTTTGACGTTAAAGCTTTATGAGTCAGAAAGACTGGCTAAGCTTAGTTGTGTTTGTTTGATTATGAAACGATTATACCTATTCAGGTCCTGGACAACATAGTTCGTATTGAACGCCACTATACGGACAATTTCCAGAAAGTTCTACCGCCGCTGTGCCGCTTCCATAGCAATCACCTATCAGGGCCCTCTGTCACAGCCCATCTGTCCCAGGTGAATCTTAGACCCGACCTCGGCAAACACTCACTCTCAATTAGATCCTAGATGGTAGCAGGCCATCTTTAAAAATTCAGGAAATTTATGGTCGCCGCGGCTGGAGCTCTACTAGAAGCTCAAAACACGTCTCAACAGCGGGCGACGGGCAATTCAATAAAACTTTAGTTGAGTCTCTTTCCTCGTTTTTATTGATAGCACTCGTCGAATTGTGCCATATATTGATCGAAACATAGCCAACTTGTGATCAACATCATAATCCATATCATAAGTGATGTCACATCCAAGATAGCGGCCCATATTTATTTATATAAAAATAAATATATAAATAAATGAAAGCTGATGGTAGAAGTTTCTCAGGAGTTCAATAAATAATAATTTAGTCCGCTGTTTAAAGCTTGTGATCGATGTGATTCTTGTAAGAATGTATTGCTTGTTTTCCTGTGATATTCCTAAATACTGATCTAAACAGGCAGGAAGCTTCTCTTAATGGAGGCTCGATGGTGGAGACCTCCGGATAATTTGGGATTGAATTTCTTGCTTAGAAATTATCCTAACTAAGAAACCAAACGGAAGGAACTGCAGCGATAAGCTACTTTCTAAATTAATTTTCGGGCAACACGATGGTTCGTGTACTACCGCCGTGAACTTCCTGGCTTCGCTTGTATTCACGACGCCATTGTTAACAAAAGAAGCAGAGATGAAGTTGTAACTATACTGGAGCAGTTTCTGATTTATTTTTACATACTGGATAATATATCAGCTGGTGAGCTTTTGACATTTAAGTAAAATTGTGTGACCCTAAAGCGAGTTTCACAGCATTCGAAACTAAAGCAAAAAACTGTTGAGAATTATTTCACGCAATCTTCCAGAACGTTGTTTCTGTTTGTTTGTTCACTTAGAAGTGTATGTAAATTTCTTCTTTTTACACTCTCTACTGTTCCTACGCAAGTATAGTGTTCTGTACTCAAAATATAATTTTTACTGTGTTTTTTATTAAATAATTTTGTTCTCTCGTCTCATTTTTTGATAGTTACACTTTTTACTTTAAACCATATATTTAAATCAATACTGAGTAAAACCAGTTTTATTAATCATTTATTCTAAATACAAGTAGTGTGTTAGAGATAGCTTCTGCACCTTAGTCTAGTTCGAATCATGCTCCTTGTAATTAATTATATAATTCTATAGTAGTTAAGTTTAGAAAGGCCCACTGTGTACTATTGTTTTCGGTTTCTTATTTTCCGGTTTCTCCTCGCGTCTGGATGACTGGAATTTCGTGTAAATACTTTGTCTTTGAATTTATAATCTAACTGGCTAAAATGCGTTTAGTCTACATATCTCATCATATTTGTTTTGTAATAAGAGTATAAGAGTATATTTTAGAATAAGAGTGATCCTACTAAAATAGTAGGAGTTTAAAAATATGTAACTGAAAGAAATAAGAGGTTAAATATAAGGCTTACGATGACACGTAAGTTTGTTCGTTATCTTGACCACAGCTACTTTAGTTACACACATTTTAATTTTAATTTACTGTAAATATAGTTTCTGTTTTCTCAGTAACAAACAAAAAATAGTCGAATTATTTTCAAAGAGACAGGTCCGTAATACAACAAAAAAAATTATTTACCATTTGGATGCTCTTGTTGATTAGGTTAGGTTAAAATGGCTGAATACAACATGACGTATATCACGCATATTTAATACTTATGGGACACGTGACTTAATACTAGGGTCGAGGTGTAGAGTAAAGAGTAAGATTGGAACCTCTGATTTACACTAGTAGGCGATATCGCTAATTCTCTCCTTGTGTTCTTCTCTGTTATTCTTCTAATTCTCGTTTTGTGTCAGGAAGATCCTTCTTTGTTGACTCTTCTCACAGACTCTTCTCATAAACTTCGTTTCCACAGCTTGTACCCTACAGTTACGCCTCTCACTCAACATTTACGCCAAAATGTTAAAATAGGTCTATAAATGGTCTTGTATAGCTTCACTTTCATTTCTCATTAAAATGTCTCTTATTTATGAAATTACTATTTATAACGTAGTTTTCATCTTTTTTGCGACTCCTTTTTTTAAATTTTTACGTGTTGCGATCCTTGTTCGTCTTTGCAACTCATACGTATTGCGACACTCTCACTTGTACGATCATAGTTTCCTCAATTTCTATTTTTATATGTTCTCTTGTATTACTAATTACCAGTGCCTTGATTTTACTCTTATTTCGTTTATTTTTCTTCCATTACTCAGTTCCGTACACTCAAGTTCTCTTTCGCTACCAGCTATAATGAGCAGTTCATCAAAGGCCCTTCTGAAATATAAACTGTATTCGAATTCCACAATTTATTACTTTATTACTCATAGCTGAACACATGCTAATGCTCTCATGGATAAGTATTAAGCACAAAGACGGGCACAAGCCGCTGTCTTGTCTTTGCTGTAAGTGCCATTGACTCGCTGACAGTCGTTTATAACATAATTAAAATTGTACCTATAAATATTTTTAAATTATTCAAATTGATTTCATATTTACATTTCTTTCCTTCAAAATATCTCATAAAAATCCTACAACCCCGTTTGATAGTGGTAACAGTTACCTGACCACTGCCGTTGAAATAATGCAGGGTATAACTATTTACAACGAAAAAGTAACAGAAAAACTATTTCCAATATAAAAGTCAGCACACTTTCGCTTTCAAGCTAACCGATTGCTCACAGAAATATTTTCTGTTAGAATTAATTAAAACCAATCTTCGGTGTTAAATCGACTGCTTAACGCGACGATATGACCTACCTACCTTCGGCGTTGTCATAGCAACGCTCGGCGTACTTCAACAGTTTCACCAGTAGGAAATTAATATAAAGAACGAAGCGGAGCGTGAACACTTGTGTTCGCGCCACCCGCTATTATTGCCTGCGTGATTCCTGCTTTGTAGCGTAACCTACACGCCGAGAGAAGTTTTCTTCGAAACGTTTTCACTAAAAAAAAAGTTTTAGCATAGTTCGTCATAACTAAAACAACAATATTCCTTGCTGGTATATTTATTGCTTACTTGTGAACATGAACCGGAGACTGAACACTTGGAAACATCACAATCACAGCCAAACCAGTTTCAGGCAGACTGCCTGCTTCAGCATGACTTCAACCTGATTTTTTCATTATTTTCCTAATACAGTGGTATTCAAAATCTAACTTTAGCTTCTGCTAAATGCCATCTATAGCAGTTTCGCTGAAACCGTTTACCGTCGTCTTCAAATCAACTCTTATATTATCAGTCGTAATTGACAGTCATAGCGCCACCAATACAATCGTGTTGTTGACATGTTCCTGTGTCGCTTAAACATATGCCTACACTGTCAGCAGAATAACGACGACACAACCGGTCGGCTTCATAGAAAGTGATAAGCTGCAGTTACTGAATGCTAATTTGGCAACCTGGAGTTCACGTGGACAAAACACCTTCCTGTCACTATACTAACGAGGCAATCTGGTTGGCGTACACAGACAGTATCACTTTTCTAAAAACACATTATCACATCTGTATCATAACACATTATACACTTATGTTTTTAATACAGCGTTATCCTATAACTATTTTGTTTGCCAGGTTCATTCCTTGTGACGCGATTGCAATTGTCATGCTTATCTAATTGGAACCCAGTAGACGCTTCTAGTCGAACCATCTACCATCCAAGAGATTTCCACTTGATAAGAGAAAATGAAACGTGAAACAGATTTGTGAGGAAATAAATAATTGGGAATGTATGGTAAGCGAATTTTTGGAAACCTCTAGATTAAACAATGCTTGGTTATTAGACAGTGACAGAAAAATCTGGCTAGTGTTTTTGACCAGTGTCTCAGTGGACTAGTTTAGGTACTTAGCCTGGTTACTGACACAGAAGTCTCGGGTTCTATATCCCGAGTGCACCATTAACTCAGGGTCGTTTTTTAGCCTCCACATCGACTCAAGACTGTAAACATTAGGAGGATAACACGTAAGGTTAGAGTAGGCAGCTAAACCGTAGCAGTGTTGAGCTGTAGAGCTCGCAACCTGTCCTGACTATCTTAATGCTGTTACTACAGTACAAATAAAGAGCTATTATTTTGTTAATCACGTAAACGCAATCGATACCTCGTGTTTATAAACCACATAGCTGAAACCACCGCTTAAATCGTTCACAGTCCTCTCGTCTTTATACCGCTTTGTGCTGTTGATGCTGTGAAATAGAGTGAATGAATATGCAGTAATAAGTACGCGGATGTACAGTAATCATTGTTTCGGTTTTAAGTATATTCAGAATAGCACAAAGTCACTTGATTTTTGCATTTAAACAAATTATACAGTAATTATTGGTTTTATTCACTTTTCATTTTATAATTATTATTTGTGGTTTCTTGTGTTCATAATGTTTCCCATCTTCAAGAACACATCTCTCAAGTCTGTCAAGAACACTGTTACAAATTCTGTGACAGTGCCCATGGTGTAAACGCAGAATACAACATTTAAAGTTTGCTCAAATTCTTTGTGCATCGACATATTTTAAATATCCTGTGCCTCAGTAGCTAAACTTCTACTTGATTTTCGAGGTCCTCGGTCACGGTTGAACAAACGCCCATTTCATTTCACCTTCTTCTGTTACACTTCCTTTGGCGTTCCCATTTTGCTGTCGCTATTCTAGACCCAAGTTTCTATATTTGTCTCGTAAGTCGTTCAACGCATGTCGGGATGTGAATTTAACTTAAAATGGTGCCTCACTTGTGCCGCTTTGTATCACACTTATTAATAATAATAGTAGCAGGTTTTTATAAAAGTTTGCAAAGCGAATATTATTTCATCCACGGGTAACAGAGTGTAACATAAAGTGGTGTTTTCAATAGTTTAATAACACAGTTCAACAAAACTATTTAAAACTTCACTGGAACAATTAAAATAAAGAAAAATCCTGCATGACAAAAACTATCACTTTTATAATGCCAATATTGGAATCAGAAATCATTCACTACACTGTGATTAAATTAAAAGTTATTATTTATTTTTTAAATTCAACCGGTTTATCTGTCCTCTTACCAATCGGCTTTTGCTATACACAGTCACGTCAGCGGTTCGTACACTGTGAGACACGACCCCAAGTGACGATACGATACTTCAGGTCGCCTATGTGATAAATGAGTGAAAACACATTTTTCTAGCACTTTAACGTCTACCTCAGTCGTAAAAGTTCCATCAAAAACATTAATGTTGACTATAAAAGAGCAGTCAGTTTAAAAAATTTGTTACTGTAATTTAAGCTAATTAGTGTATAATTATTTTAAACGTAGTCCTAAAATAGTTGACCTTACGGACAACAAAATGCACAAGCTTCGTGAAAGCAGATCTCTCCCAATTCATTTGTTGAGATGTTAGTCTACATCCCCTGCTAAGCGCAGAACTTGAAATTTAAGTGCACAGGCCATAAATAAATGTTTCAACGATATTATTATAATTTTGAATTGATGTCACTAAATTTATTTTATTAAAACTGAATTAAGAATTATGCGCGCTAACCAAATAATATTTTTACTCACACGATACTACGTCCATGGAGGGGAGGTTGATTTCTGCATGTGGTTCGTCACAGACGTCACAAGAGTGAAAAAATTGAGACTTCTTTGGTCTATGGTATTGACTTTAGAAATAAAATTATTTCTCAGCTGAAAATCACATGGCATATTTAGTAACGCCCCGCATCCTCCAACCCTCCAAAAAATTTGGCTCTATGCCGAGTGTTACGAAAACATTTTGTGTAAAAAGCTTCACTTAATAATTTTCTTCTTTTGTCTTCACAAGATCTTTTAAGTCGCCCCCGTTATACTATCATGTTTCTCAAACCTAAGTGCTTAGTCTTTTCTACCCTAAGCCTTATGTACCCTAACTATTGTATTTAAATGCTAAGACTTTTTTATATTTGTCAATAAACTCTTAGATAATTAACATAGCTTGATGTCGCTGCTAGACTCGGACAATGCAAAACACGATGATACAATAAAATAAATATATTATAGTTATTCGGACGAGTGAGCGTGTTTTTCTCCTTAATTAGGACTCTTCCACCCGCTTTACCCATCATTTGAATTGCTGTTTTGTCGATGACCTATAGTGGTAAACCTATGTTTCGTCAGCAATAATACGTCATCGCGGAAACTTAGTTGAATTACGTTTAAACATGTCCAAGTACTCCTGAGAAATTTTTATTGGAATGTACTTCTGATCGACCATGCATCCATCGAGCTTTTTCGTATACAAATTTCGTGCAATATGTAGTGGACACGATACAAGTATATTGATATGCTCGCAATTTCAGCAAGCTCACGTATATTTGCACGTTGATCATTTAATACAGCATTGTGGATTTTTTTTCGATGTTTTAATCAGTTGAAGCGGTTTTGGGGAAGCCTGAACGTTTATCGTCACAAATAAACGAATGATCAAATTTGAATTCAACAGCCCACTTTTTCGCTGTTGAACCAATGGTGAAGAGTCTCCCAAAGTGGAATTCAGCTCGTTTTTATTTCCGTTGGTATTAACCCTATTACAGCGAAATATTTTATCCCTCCGCGACATTCGATTTTATCCGGTTTTCGATAAAACGCTATGCTTGTTACTTTATTTGATGGCAACAATCTAACTTGTAAATAAAGCTATTTTAAACGTTATGATACGCCATCTACATATTGAGCTTGCGAACAATCATAGATACTTGATACTCCTCGTGCTATCTCTATGTGAGGCCGAGAACTTTTCGAACTACTTTCGTTCATGTAACCAGAAAAGTGATAGTGCCTCTTTATTATGAACCGCAAGGTATGCACATAGACTATTTAGAAAAAAGCAAAACCATCAACAGAGAATATTATACAGCCAGCATTCCTTAAGCAACTGAATGAGGATATTAAAGAAAGATGTCTGCAATTAGCAAAAAAAAAATTGCTTTTGCATAAAAAATATTATGCAACCACTATCAAGTCGTAAATCTTTGTGAATTACTGGCACATGCACCGAACTCGCCAGATTTGGCACACAATGATTTTCCTATTCCTGAACCTGAAGAAATATCTCGCTGGAAAAATATTCACTTCAAATATGAAGATCAACGCAGAGACAAACGTATACGTACTTCATTTGATTTGGTAGATGCAGCTCTTTTAAACGTTATAGTGCGTCATCTGACTCATTATTGGTCGAACATACAACCAATCATAACCATTTGATACTCCTGGCCCTACCTGTGAGTCAAGCCGAGAACTTTTCATACTACCTTCATGTACTTAAAACTAATCCAGTATTGTTGAGGTCGTCGTGTCCTCTTTGGAGTCGCGGATACTTCCGACGCCCTCTTGGACGGATTTAGCTGTATAACTGTATTTTAGCTATATGTGTATAGGGCCTAATTGTGTGTCCAGTAGTGTTTATAATTATAACACTTAATTGTTTATTAAATTTTATTATTATAAAAAATTTATAAAATCTTCCACTTGTATCTTAATCGTAAGTGCTTAGTATTTTCTACGTTTATCTGTTGGTTCCTTTCTTTTCTAATTTCGCCTATAAAAAAAGCACTATAAATGTTGTTGTGTTAAGATAATTAATTGAATTGATGAAGACTAGAAAAATTTATTAGCGCTACTTAAACAATAGGTTACTATATTAAACTGTTTAAAGCGAGCTACTTGTGTCCAAGTAAGTTGAATAAACAAGTACATTAGTCAAAGGATAATTTTTTTATAAGTTACGTGTGGTGTTTTGCATAAAAATGTGTCAACAACATCTAACCAAATATATCCGAAAGAAACTATTGTCCTCGACATAAGAATTATATTGTTGGCTTTATCCTCTTCTGAAGACACAATGAAAAATCACTTTTCATAAATATTCAGTCACGGAAAATGTAAATTATTTGTGATGCATTCCTGCTCTGCAATAAACTGCGCTTATCGATTAAATGTCATCTAAACGGTGAAACAATTTCATTCACTTCCCGTTTTCTGTTGCAACAGTTCTCTTGGTTATAATAAACATACAGCTACTAAAGCTAGCTCATAAACATTCTCTATTCCACCCTTCTCTCACCACCCAACGCTTTCTCCTTTTCTGTATATCTTTCCCTCCCCGTTCCCTTCCTGTTCATAGTCTTCATCTTTCATTTCTTCATCCTTTTTTCATTATTTCTTTTACGTAAATATTCTGAAGGAACCATATTCTGAAGGCTCAAACAAATGCACAGTACCGTTTCAAAAAAAACCAATATAAATGTTAATTTAAAAACTGTACGTAGCGTATGGTTGCGAGAGTGGCGGCGGCGGCGGCGGTATGGTAGGAGGGTATTGTGAAGTGCTCTTGAGATTCCCGACACGATCGCCGGTCGCCGCAATCAACGTTGACAGCGCGCTGTTATCACAAAATTACATTGATACCATTCCATCACAGTCTGATAACAAAGTCATCTTACTTTTACACAGAAAGCCGTGTTGACGCTGAAGCAAGTTAAAAACAAGAGAAAAATGTTTACTTCAGTATAAAATGATCGTAGCTGTGAAAGAGTGAGTAAGTAAAGAGAGATTAGATACATAGACAGGCAGATAGGTAGTGACATAGACAGGGTGAAAAAAGACAAGTGAGTTCTTGACTTAGGAATTCATTTTCTTAACCCAGAAGTTATGACGGTTTCAATTTTACAGCTTTATAAGGCACATAATATTATCAGTTATAGTTTTAAAATTATGGAAAACCTTTTTAAACTTAAGAATCATATATTACAACCATGAAAAGTTGAATGAGCAAATATTGATTTGGTAAACGATTTTGGCTGTGTATATTGTTAAGCTAAGCTAAGAACACTGTTATTTTCCACACTAAGGAGCGTTGGCCGAAAAGTATCAGCATAACTAAGAGTATATGATGTACTTGATTCTTTAAATTGAACAGCTAACAGTTAAGTATTTAAATAAAATAAACCTCTGCTCAAGAGTCTGTGAGGACCAAGGCATAACGCGCGGCTTTTCTGTTAAACAGTTAAGTATTTACATTGCTTTATTTCTGTTACCGTTGTATTATTTGATCTGAATCCACTCAAGGTGGCTATTTATGTGATCAGATTCCATTCAAAATGTCTACTTTTTTGTGAGCTTTTAATGAGCCGCCCTATTGATGTTTATCTCTACATCAGTTCATCGAGTGGAGAAGTTAAACGGTTGAGCTTTAGCGTACAGTCATTTGCTTTGTGTGAAGAGGGGGATGCCCTGTCAGCCTTGCTTGAATCTAGCATTGCACAAATTAATCCACAATCTTGTTACTAATGGATCTATCGTCTACAGGATAACACAGGTCTATGCCTGTACAGGTGATATCATCCTGGTTGCCAAGAGTATGAGAACTCTGGAGAGACAAGGATGTCAAATGGGCCTCAAAATAAATGAATAAAAACTAATTCTATGACGGAATATGTGACTGAAATTTAAAAAAATTAATTATTCAGTGATGAATAAAAAGAGTTATTACAAACTGTTAAAAAGGAGATTATACATATGAAGGGTAACAAATTCTTACATATCTGGGAACGAATTTGAATAATACAATCTAGATATCAGAAGAAATCAACAAGAGTGTAAAAGCTGGAAACCAAGCAACATGCAAATTAGAATTTCTTTAGATCCAAGATAATCTACCGTTCTACTAAAACGAAACTCTGTAGAACTCTGAACATGCCAGCGGTAACATATGGAACGGAAGCTTGGACCCTTACAACAGTAGATATCTGTATTGTAAAAGTATTTGAACGGAAAATAATGAAAACTAATGGCCCTTTTAAAGAAGGACCATTAAATTAATGGCCCTTTAAAAGAAGGAGAAGAAGTATAACCAGAAATACAAGGAAACATATATATATATATATATATATATATATATATATATATATAATAGCATGGTGGGAAGTGTAATCCTTTATGGAGCAGAAGTTTGGAACGTTTCAAACGTAAATAAGAAAAAACTGATGGCAGCGGAAATGGACTTCTTCAGTAGGAGTTGTAGAAGATGAAAATTAGACAGGGTTAGAAATAAATGAGACTATTAGAGCCGATATGAATATTGACAGGACAATAATAGACGAAATAGAAAGGAGACAATTGACTTGGTTTAGGCATGTGAAGAGATTGGAAGATGACAGATAGCCCCGCAAAATATTGGAATGGATACCACCGGTGAGGAGGAAAAGAGGACGTCCACGGAGGAGTTGGCGAGATGACGTAGCGGAAGCAATGGTTGCAAGAAATTTAGAAGAACTTACATGCTACGATATGTTACAATGGAAGTTGGGGACGGAGAAACGGCGACAGCTGTAAATATCCGTTATATATATATATATATATAAGGAGAATCTGGAGGATGAGAAACAACTATAAGATAGTTACTATTACTCGAAGGAGGAGATATAGCACGACAAGAATTGCCTGCGGAGAGAATAGGTCGAAATAGGCAACCAAAGAGAATCTTGTATGTGAAGTGGAAGGAGTGAGGCGGAAAGGAAGACCGACAAGGCGATGGCTGCAAGAGGCGGAAGCGGATTTGAGAAGGATAGAAATCAAAAACTGTAGACGCCTGGCAGGAGGAAAATTGAATGGAGGGAGCGAAGGTCCACGCAGGACTGTAGCGCTTTGGGAAAAGAAGAAGAACATAACAATTTGCTTACCCTAGGTACTTTACAGTTGAATTAAATAAACGTTTACTCAAACTTGGATTAAAAAGTTTTAATGTTGATGAAAAGGGTGAATTACATTATACAAAACGGATACGAGTTACTTAAGCTCGAATAAGTTATACAAACTGAGTAACTGCGGCATTGATAGATTACGTTAAAATCCCGTCTGTTCTTACGTTCTCATTTTACGAAGGACTGCAAACCACTAACGTTTTGGCCACAAAAAGCATGTTTTGTGTGTTTCATGTACATGTCTTTGTGTTGTGTATATGTCTCTCTATCTATCTATCTGTCACTCAGTCTGTCTGTGTATCTGTCTATCCCCCCAGTAAAAGAATACGTCCGTTAAGTACATGAGTAAAATACAAATTTGTTACCCTTATGACTGACAATAAAAGAGTCATAACGTGTCTAAGCAATCTCAGAAATCCTCAAGCTCCCGGCTCATTTACAGGTACGTATTCTGATAGACATGACAGCTACACTGACTCGTTTACCATTTCCACGATGATTTTGGGATGCCTTTAACAACTGAAATTTCTGGCCTCTCTGGTGCAAAATACTCAGGGGCTGTCAATGTAAGCGTAGGGATAATTTATTTATCCGATCCTCCCTCTTCTTAAAGTTTAAACTACAGCTACATAACTGCTATATTTATCATTATAACATTTAAAAAAGACAAAATCTAAAAATATTATTAAAACAAAATTACAGAAGATACTAGAAGAAGAAAAGATACTTGGGATCTGTTCCGGTTCCGAAAGGATACGCCATCTCACCAACGCTTCCCAGGTTTGTCCAGAACGCTTGTATTGCCAATCTTGCTTGCAACCTGCCATCCGGCGTCCTGTTCAGATGAGCAGTCCTTCTCTCTTTGTTTGCGATCTTGGATATTAAACATTTTCACTGCATACCTTCCATGTGAAATTTATCTTTTCTTGCGCAGCTTTTAACAGTCGCAAAAATCACATTCCCCGTTCTTGTATCCTACTAAGACATTACCTCACCGGAACCCAAGTATCAGAACCGTACAACACTGACAGATCCATTACTTCACAACATTTAGTCGATTCCCATTCTACGTTTTCATCGTTAATTCTTGACGAACTTTTCTATAATTAAAATCATGCGGCAGGTCTATAAGAGCTTAGAAAGGTAGGTCTGTAAGCTCTGAAGTGGCAGCCCAACTTTACAAGAAGCTGGTAAGGTGTTTGACAGGAATAAAGTTTCTCGTAACCTTCAAAGGAAACAACCGAACAAACGTATAAACGAGCAAAGCAGAACGTTCTTGGAAAGGCTAAGAAAAAAGTAGATAAAGACATAATGGCGTGACAAGGCACACTGACTTAAGCCTGTAGTGGAGATTACGATCAATATTGTTCAACAGGATAAAGAAACTCTCACGTCTTTGAAGTCCCATGCGAAACGATTGAGGGCCGTTAGATCCTAAGCACAAGTTCTTGAGCTAGAAATCACCTGGGCTCTTGACCTTGAACAGACATGGAAATGATAGTTCAATACTATATTAAATGGAAACGGTATGAAATCCGGTCCAAGAAGTAAAAAAGAAGAAGAATTTGGTATTATTAAACAAAGCGCATACTGCGTGCTGCGAGTGTGTGTGTGTGTGTGTGTGTGTGTGTGTGTGTGTGTGTGTGTGTGTGTGTGTGTGTGTGTGTGTGTGTGTGTGTGTGTGTGTGTGTGTGTGCGCGCGCGGGCGGGCGCGCGCGAGAGAGAGAGAGAGAGACGAGCAGGGGGAAGAGGATTACTTCGAAAGCAAGATATATAAAGAAAGATATAAAAAGGGAATAGATTTTTGTGTGTAGACTCCTACACGATTTGTAGCCTATGTGTAGAGAAATCGCTTAATTATATTGATCTTAGCTAGAACTTCCACCTCTGTCATAACTATTCACATATAATTTACTTTACGAATTCCAATTCTGTTTACAGTGACGTTGCTTCAGTATCTGTCTGTGGGCCTACTCTAAAAGATTACGCCTGAAGTTTGTTCTGCCTCTAAACAAGCGAAGTACTATAACACCTACGCGACCGGCAAACGTGAACTCTGCCGTCCCGCCTAACCGTATACATTTTATTTTCTGGACACTGAGAATATTTGTTTAGTTAAGAATACCACCTTGTTATCCCACTCTTCTGAATAAATATTCTTCTTCTTGAAGTGAGTCTAAATTTGTTCACAGTAAACTGTCTCTTACGAACGTACTGTGAAATTAAATCCATTAGTGTCGTTAATGTCCCAGTTTCCAAAAACACAGATTTTGCCATTGCGTTGTAATGAGCTCTCTCTTTCCGATCATCACGACAGATTACTGCTTTATCCTCTATATAGAAGAACTTAATCCCGCCTGTTTCTGAAATACTTTTTATGTATTTATGTTGCCAGCTGTTTTTGAAACGAAAACTCTGTCCATCATTAAAGTGGTACAATAAAATAAATACCCTACAGATTTTATTAAATACACTTATCCAAACGACACCTAATAAATACTGAAGTCGTTAAATTTATGAGGCCTCATTTAAAACAAATAAACTAAGTCAATTCTCGTTAATTACAACACACAGATTAAATGCTCAACAAACAACCTAACTGATGGTATACATGTGTTGGGACTGTAGAATTAGTAATAGGATCGGTCACGTTTACCAACAATAAAATAATTTCGATTCTCTTCAAACGGACTCGTTTGTTCTACGACATTCTGTTTTATTCTCTGCTATGTATAGGTCATTCGCGTACGGCTTCATGTTACTTGATATTGCACCGTGGTAAGCTATTCCATCAGCTTCACACCAGACGTTACTAGTAGTTTAATTTCGTTTTCTTCGTCACCGTTATAATATTATTAAAAGTAGGCTCCATCAGGCAGCATGCGTAAATAACTTACAGTTTATCTTCTGAAATCTGTGGAAACGTTTGTAAGAACCCCACAATACAGAGTATGCTAATAGCTAATACAGACTTGGCACTAAGAAACTGTTACTTCGTAGTTTAAGAATAACCGCGAAGCAATAAAAACGACTGGATTTGTGAGGTTCACTCATAATCTAGACATAGTTTTAAAACATTTTGTATTGGGTTTCGACATATTTTTTGTTGTAATCAAGATCTGCATGTGGGCAATACAGAAATAGTACAATATCAGATTCTGTGATTGTGTTATTTCAATGCTACATAAATAATAACAACTATTACTCATATATTATTACAAATTATTATTATACCCAGTGCCGGATTATCTATAACGCTAGGGTATGCTGCAGCACCGGGCACCAGGCCTCACCTTTCAGAGGGGGTACCATTCAGCTGAACTGACTAAGCGAAGCAAAGCTTATGATCACAGTATGCAATCGTTTGGTTTTCTTACGCAGGTATTAACAATGGAGAGTGTCGAGTTGGAAAAACAAGCGAAAGCTCTTATAGAAGTTTACTCGAACGATTTGAATAACAATCTTCTAATAGAATTGAAGCACTTTGTGCTACGAGTAAAATTGGAAGAAAGAGTTTTTTTCATATCGTTCGAATGAAGACTGGATTATTGATTGTATAATGCTTAATGTATTTCCGAATATATACATTGCTTATCGACTGCTTTTGAAGATTCTAATAGCTATCTGTGAATTTGAAAGATCATTTTCTGTATTAAAACGCATTAAAGATATGTTGAGTTCAACTATGAGAGATTATCTTCGTTAGCAAGCTTGAATAGTAAAAGGAAGATACTTGAATCGCTCGATTTACAAGAAATTATACAAGACTTGGTTAATGCAAAATCATGAAAAAATGGATCGATTAGTATTTTCTAAGCTTAATGGTCGTTGTAATCACTATTCAGCTACATATTTGTTGTAATTTGAGAGTTTAATAAAATAATTGTTAACTTTCGAAATTGTGTGTGCCATTTATCAGTGTAAATAATGGATAAAAGATTGAATTTTGAATCGGGGGGGGCCACCAGTCTGATGGTAGCGTAGGGCACCACGCGCTTTTAATCCGCCCCTGATCATACCCGTAGATATTTATATTTATTATACTTGTTATTAACTCCTAAAGGCAATGCCTTGTCGCTGTAGCCACGTCACTCTATCCCTTGCGATATTCTTCATTTCTTCATAGGACCCACTATTCACGACACTCATTGTGCTGCGGAAGTATGCAGTTCTTGGTCTTCCTTTGGGCTTCTTCCCCACTACTTTGCCCTCAAACATGTTAGTTAAAAAAGCACTATGTCTGATCACATGCCCTATCAACTTAATCTTCCTCACCTCTATACTCCTAAGCAATGTTCTATTCTCATTTATTTCCTCTAAGATCTGTTCATTCGTCTTCCTATCTGTCCAACTAGTTTTTGTCATTCTCCGCCAAATCCACATCTCCATTGCCTGAAGTCTGTCACTCTCCACCTTCCCTAAGGTCCACGATTCACACCCGTAAGTTAAAACACTCCATACAGATACCTGAACAAACTTTTTCCTTGTTTCAATACTAATATGGTTGCTTGTTAATAAGTTCCTTTTGCTCTGGAATGGTTGTTTTGCCAGAGCTAAACTCCTCTTAATCTCTGCGAGACACTTATTCCCACTTGTAACTATGCTACCCAGGTAACAAAATTCAGTAACGTGCTCCAATATTGTGTTGTTCAACATAATGGTTGATTTAATGTCTTCTCTTTTTTTACTTACAACCATTATTTTAGTTTTCTTAACATTAATCCTCAATCTCCAAGCGTGAAGAATTTTGTTAAACGTACCTAACATTCGGGTCATATCCTTTTCTGAGTCAGCCATCAGTACAATATCATCTGCGAAGCGGATACTGTGTATCTGTTCCCCATTTATTTTAATTCCCCTAGAACTCCTTTTCATCTGAGTTACAACATCTTCTATAAACAAATTAAACAAGTACGGTGACAGTGGGCAACCTTGTCTTACCCCTCTTCTTATTATTGCTTCCTTTTTACATCCATTTATGTCTATTTCAGTACTTTGCAACCTATAAATATTGAAGATTACCCTTCTAACTTTCCAGTCAAGTCCTGACTTCCTCATAGTTCGAAACAACAGCTTCCAATCAACATTGTCGAACGCCTTCTCGAGATCCACAAATACTAAATAGGTTTTCCTATTCACTTCAATTCTCCTCTCCAGGATCTGCCGCAGAGCCAAGATTGCTTCTCTGGTTCCTCTACCTGCTCTAAATCTAAACTGATCCTCCTCCAAAGCGTGATCAATCTTTCCTGCCAGTCTGTTCTTCACTATGTTCAGCAAAATCTTAGCAGCATGAGATATTAAGGCTATCGTTCTATAATTAGCACAGTCGTCTACTTTACCTTTCTTTGGTATTGTGATTGTTCTACTTTTAATGAAATCAATTGGCAATACTTTCTCTTCATAGCAACCAGTAATTATTCGAAATAGCTGGTATTTCGTTCTCTCCCCTACATTTTTCAAAAGCTCTGCTGGTAGACTGTCAGGCCCTGTGGCTTTTTTCATACTCAGACCTTTAAGGGCATAATCAAATTCCACCCTGCTAATTGGCGGTCCTACCATATCTCTATCTACAGCATTCTCATTTTCTAGAAACTCCTGCAGGACTACCACAGCTTCCCCTATCATATAGTTCCTCTATATACTCCTTCCAACGCTCGCTGACCTTATCATTTTCGAAAAGTATTTTACCATTTTTATCCTTAACAACATTACTTCGAGTCTTATGCTTCAACTGTAACGATTTTATCCTTAAATATGCCTTATCACATTTTCCTCTACTGAAATCATCTTCTATTTCAAGACTTAGTTGTTTCATCCAATTTTCTTTTTCAATGCGACACATAGAGGTAATCTGATTTTTTATTCTCTTGTACTCCTGATAATCCTTATTTCTCAGCTTATTACGCCTCCTTATTAGATCCAATATTTCCTGAGTCATGCACGGTTTCCGTGGTTCTAACTTCCTCTTCCCCAGAACACGCTGTGCTGTTGCAATTATTCCATCTCTTACTTCCTCCCAACTTGGCCTTCCTTCCATCAACATGTCTGTCTGCTCTTCCAATTCTTTTACTATTTTGTCATCGGTCAGTTTTTCTAAGCACCAGTTAGTTTTCTAATTATACTTGTATTAATTATTTTTATACTGCTCATATACAGCTCTTGAAGACAATAAATTTTTAACATTGACAAAAATGTCGAGATGTCGACAAAAATATTTTAAAATTGAGCCTAGTGAATGACTGAACTTTGAAAAGCCTTCCGTTACTACATGTTATCAAAAATAAATTTTTTTCTAACTACTGTTGTATATTATTGAAAAAGTGTTTTTCATTAATTTGAGAGCAAGTAGATTTCTAAATGATTTTTTCATTTTAAAATTAATTTTAAAGTGAATAAGTAAAAATCGGATATTTCGTAGACCTCCACGACTTAATTTGCGTACGTTATCAATGTTTTTACTTTTATAGTAACATAATTTATTTTATTGTACTAATATTTCTTTTCAAACTATTTTATTCAATACATGTTTTTAAATTAATAAAGTTTTTCTTTTGTTTTTCACAGAACACTTATATTTTTACTCGTTTGTAAAGACGACAACGTATCATACGTGTTTAGCATAAACCAAAGTTTAATTTGTTAGCTTAACGTAATTTAATCTACACTTAATTCGCCAGCCAATATTAAAATAAGCTAGTTTTAGTTAGGCAAATTAGCATTCGTGTTTCTATAATTAAGAGCTGCACACTGAATAATACCAGAGTAATTGAATAAGTGTCAGTCACACGTACTGTGCAATCAGTGCCACAAAGCGTAGGCTCTCACCAAACCTGTTGAACACTATGTACTCTCAGTTCTATCGTGTAATGTAAACTACTGAACCCACTTACTCCAAAACCTATCCTCAGCTTTTAACTTCTTCTATATGGCAAAGATTGACAGAACGTCGCACCCACCGACAACAGAACTTCCATCTACAGTTCTTATTTATCCTTATTTATTCTTTATGTAACCTTATTTTGAGTTTTGTTCATATTGCAGAGACGGTAATACTGTAATTGAATGGCTTGTTTGATTCGACACATAATTTCAGATTGTCTTTATCTCTTTCTTCTTCACTTCAAGGACCAGCAGTATTTTTCTTGGCTTAACTATACTACGTCTTCCCTGTGGGTACTTTTTTAATTTCTTACTTGTCTTATGCCCTTTAGATAGGCTCATGTTTTATTCATTCTTTGTCACGTTATGTAATCAAATCTCCAAAGACGCACAGGTGTATCTTTTATTAGTCTCAAAACTTCCATCTCAGCTGACTGTATTCGTTGTTCATTGCAATTACTCTCGTCCACGTTTCACTTCCATAAGTTAAAACAGGTGTTGCAATCTCTTTATAAACTTTAATTTTTGTGTCCTTTCTTCTTTTATTACTCCGTGTGCAGTGAAACCTTCCATTGTGCAGGGGGACTGCTGCACTTGCGTTATTGTAACTGAATTATAGTGGATTTGTAAGAAAAAGACAGGACAATGATGCTCGGTATCAGTATTAGGAGAAATGTTTGAATATAACTGTTTACTTAATAAAAATTTTTGATCTTATCCTATTGAATATTTATCCTTATTTTGTATCGGCTGTCTAAGGACCACATGCCCATTTCAATTCTTTATTCTTTGTTCTTTTCTTTTTCTCCAATATTCTTTCATCTTTCCACTGTGTGTCTTCTTCCTGCCTTCAGTCCACTTTGAACCTGCGTTTTTCTATTTCCTACCCTGGACTCGTTCCATTTTTAACACTCTTGCCCGAAAAACTTCTCTTTCAATTGCTTCTTCTGCGTGTATATTATGTGTGTATTATTTTTTTCTAATTCTTTTTGGACTTCTTTAACCCAACTTGATGTTGACTTCTTCCCCCACAGATAATATCCTTTGTTTATAATATTTATCCTTTGTTTTATCGTCATTTTTTTAGTTGACTTTGTTTTATAGTCAGTTCTGTAAACAGTTTAAATAAGATTACCATATGTATTAACATTATGTATTTCTTTACGTGAGATGACACCGATATTAGACAAGCCATGTTGATGAGTTATAATAACATGGGACGTTCCTGTTTCATTTATTTACTGTTTGGCAAAAGGCCTCCATGGCAAATGAGAACACCATGGACACAGAACCAGACTAGATTGGTCCAGCTACGTGAGCGAAGTTTATGCCTATGATATTTTAACGAATCAATCCAAGGGCCTCGTCAAACGGCTGAAATTGATGAGAGATTTTTCGTAGGAAAATTAGTTTTGGCCGGGTCTTAACAGTAAGTTCTCGATGGCTAGGTACAAAAGAGTGTTTTCTAATTCTAAAACAAAGTACAGAACGTTGCTTCCCGTTATTAAATCAACTATTAAGACAGAATACGGCCAGTAACGTCCATTATTTCATATGAATAGGGGAGCCGCCTATAGGATCATCCAAAACATGCCGTCCACCAAACTGTCAACCACGACAACGTACGGCATTTTGTAAGATCGGCAGCATACGCCCAATCTGTGGAAAGCTCCGGAGGTTAGCAACAAAGTGAGGTAGTCCGAAACCAAGCAAACGACTGAATGTATTTAGCGGAGTTCACAGTGATAACGATTTGTAGGACAAAAATCGTGTCCACCGCTAGCTCCCAGAATAAGAGCACATTATCTTGAATTTTATGTTATACCTACTTGTAGATTACCTTTGAGTTTCTTGGTACAAAAGTACACAAAATTCAATATTTTTTTAGCAAAATTGATCATTTTTTGGCTATAAAATTGTTTCAGTATATACTGTAACATACGAGTATTTTCACCAGGACGGATATCCTGCTGACAGCATTCAAACTCGAACGTTCTCGTTATCAATAAGTACGCGACAGCGGTACACGTTTGTCGATAAGGTAGAATCAAACGTGCATTCGGATTAACAAATTAAAACCCGTTTTATAATGACGACGATGATACGAGCGGCGGCGTAGCTGGTTGAGGGTGGGTGGTGAAGGGATGTGAGTGAGCAAGCGAGACTGTTGCAAGTGTACATTACCCGGCTGTACTGTAAACCTGCTGCTAGTCTATATAGCAAGGGGTAGCTTGCTACAGTATCGAAGTGGGCGTGTTCTAATTTCGGCTCCACCCACCGTTCAACGAAGGTCAAGCAAGGGTGAAAAACGTATTACTACTGATTTACGCTGAGGACGTTATTTTCAGATATGACACACGGCGCAGAGAGAGTTGAAAATATTACGTCAACTTTCGTTACATTATATTACGGTTGTAATAACAATAACAACGATGATCACTATTGTATTACACCGGTTAGTGGTTAATTTTATTCAATTTAAATTTTCTCCAATTAAGATGATAGTCGAGTATAAAAATAGGAAATAAATAAGCATAGATATGCTGTGAGTCTATCTTTTAGGTCATGTTAAACTAAACATTGAATTTAGTTCATTACAAATTAAGCGTTATTTAATTGTATTAGATTAGCAATGTCAGTTAATTTTATTGAATTAATGAGATTTTCTTGAAATAAAATACAGCTCATTGATTCCATATTGACCATAACTTGCAGAGTGCACAAAGAATTGCTTTAATATTTTCGTCTTAAATGTAATATAATATGTTTGGATTAGCATCGACAGATACTATCGATGTCGAGTACGTTATTGTTTATAAGATTTTATGAGAGAATTTATTTATGAGTGAATTGTTTGTGAGAATTTGTGGCATACTTTTTTACGATATGTGAACTTATCACGTACCCTTTATACAGTCCACATAAACTTACATATCGCGGCCTGGTTTTTTTGTCAACCCTTATATTGGAGGGTAAGTCTACCTTCAGTCCTACACACGTTATATACGTCTTGATAGGCTATTTCATGAGAGAGAGAGAGAGAGAGTGAGAGAGAACTGTTTTGCGTGCTTGCCTCTATCTATCTGCTTGGCGTTAAGATTTCTGGATTTCTAGATACACCCCTCTCCTCGTAACACCGACCTCTCATTATCTTACATTCTCACACCTCTTCCTCAGTAGACAGCATAAAAAATCTATTGCAGTTACATGTGTGGAGTTTAACGTTGGCCATAATACAAAATAGGAAGTTAAACATTAAAAACTCTCAAACACTCAAGAGTGAACTTGAATGTAGAATATAGAATATACTCCTGCATACGCGAGGTCACGACCAAACATCGCACACATACGTGTGCATAGATTCATATGCCTATTTTGTTTTTCAGGCTCGTTAACCCTTTGGGAACCAGCTTGATTTTCACTGGTAGGCCTACGTGCCAAAAATCAAACAGTTTTTGCCATTTTTGGCACCTTGTGTAAATTTTCTTCATCTTCTCGCTCATATGATACATGCGTGGATGTGAATGGTGTTTTTCAACTGACAAGTAGGTTGTACAAAATGTAGTATGTTCTTATATATAAATTAATTTTTAATAAAAAATGTTAATACATTATTTAACTGATAATCCAGTATTTGAGGGAAAAATTGCTTTTGACTTATTCCTCAAAATACAAAAAATAATCTCTCTCTCTCTCCAAAATATTATAGGTAATACATTCTTCACATATTTCATTATACATATTATTTATATATATGAGAAAAATAAATGCTTCCTTTGTAACAAAAGGAGAGATAGTAACATTTAGGCTATTTATATCCCGCACCCTGCTCCAACATGAACTAATTTGTGAGTCATTAGATGTTTCTACACGTCAGTGTAAATGCAAACTAATATCAAACTAACCTTAAGAGTCAATACTATGGATAAATATTATTATTGTATGAAAAACGACATTCAACGAACAATGTTTAAAAATTCTCTGAACCGAAATGTAAACCCTTACGCAAATTGACGTTTACCATACTGTTACATGTAGGACCAGTATACAGTAAAATTTTCAATTCTTTTTTTAAGTAAAACTAAAACTTTTATAGAAGTACTCTAAATAAGCGTAACAATTCGTTCGTTAACAATGATGCGTACAAACTTTAATAAATTCTGCCAAAAACAACATTAACTTTGCAAACACGAACATAACCTGGAAACGATACTGTCTAAATAGTGCCGGTATATTATTGTACCAGTGCTAAAAAATAACGCTTTTTGGTGGTTGGGATTATAAACTACCAATGTTTGTTTTAAATTTTACCAATCTGAACAATAACAGATTAAAATCTTACCAATTGATTTCTGTAATAACAGAGACAATTTTTGATACCGTCGGATATACCCATCGAACGTCGGATCGTAGTGACGAAAACATGACACCCGATTATCGGACGCTGCCCCCCCCCCAAGGGTTAAACCAACGTCACCCACAATATAACACCCGCTGCCTGTTTTCTGCGTTTACTGTAAAAATACTGGTAAATTCAACAAGGCTGTATCAGTAAACTGTGGGCAATCACTGTGATACGCAAATAATTGACTCGTCCGCTGAGCGTCTGGCAGTTCGACGAGAGACGGCTTAAGCTCATAGTAATCCGCACCGTACTCGTTTCCCCGTCCCTCTAGCTTTAACCGGCGCATATTAAATACCCTCTCCTCGGCTATTAATACAGCTTCGCTTTATGTATAATCCGCTTTTGTTTTTCAACTACAAATGCTGGCAGCGGCAGCGTGGCGTCAGCAAAACGTTGATATGCGTGTTGTTTTATTATTATAAAAACGTTTAGAAAAACATTAATTCTCCTGAAACCACTCAATTACATAACAAACAATTTTTTTAAAAATATGCTTCTTACTTTTATTTTTTAAACAACGCCAGACCTTTCCTAAATAAAATCACAAAAGAAATAGGACTTAATTCCTGAAACAATATTTAGTTCTTATTAAGGTAAAGAAGAGTGAAGGCTTTAATCTTTCAGCTGGTATCAAGCTATTTCCAATTAAAATAATAAATCCACATTCCTTTGGATTAGCGTGTTTGAAATGTGAAAGATTATAATCAACTTGTTAGGAAATATAAAACGATGTGACACATAACTCAATATCGTGCATGTAACATACATATTAGCGAAGAGCTTAACAAACTCCATCATAGACAAGGATCTTATAACTGATCATCAGTTTGGGTTTCGAAGACAGCATTCTACGATCGAACAAGAACATCGGATAGTAGACTAGTAGACTCAATAATGAAAACGTTTGAGGAAAAAGCTATTGTTCATCTGTGTTCCTTGATGTCAGCCAAGCATTCGATAAAATTTGGCATCAAGGATTTACTCTGTACACTCAAAAAAAGCTCGCCTGAATCCATTTTTACCATATTAAAGTCGTATTTACAAGAAAGACACTTTCGAGTACGCCACGAAAATATAACTACCAGTTTGTTCCCAATAGAGCAGGAGTTTTCCAGGGAACTATTTTGGGTCCCATTCTGTATCTAATTTATACAGCAGATCTGCCAACTAGCAATGATGATTACTGCTACGTACGCTGATAACACTGCAATCCTTGCTGTAAACAAAAGTCCGGTGGAAGCAACCATTTTACTACAGAATTTGCTACATGCGATTGAAAAATGGGCAAAGAAGTGGAGAATAAAATTAAATGAAAAGAAATCTGCACACATCACCTTCACAAAATGCCACGGGACAACATCAATTGTGAAATTAAATAACAAGGCTATCCCGGTAGCCAACTCTGTAACATACTTGGGCATTCTCTTAGACAAAGAACTGACTTGGCGCAACTACATTTGGATGAAGAAAAAAACAACTGGACACCAAGTTTCGCAAGCATTATTGGCTCCTGGGCAGAAAATCATTACTGTCAATGCGAAACAAGCTGTTGGTGTACAACACTGTCTTCAAGCCTGTGTGGACATACGGCTTACAGCTTTGGGGAACTGCACCTAAATCCAATATCGCCATAATGGAAAGGAATCAGACAAACGTGTTGCGTGCCATAACCAACACACCGTGGTTCGTCAGCAACAAAGACATCTATAGAGACCTGGACCTGCCCTTAGTCAATGAAACCATTGCGATGTTCAACGAAAGATATGTGAAACGGCTTGAAGAGCACACGAATCCTTTAGCCATAAATATACTACACAACAGCCTACAGACAAGACGTCTAAAGTTAACATTTCCTCTGAAATTATCTAGACTCTAACACTATTAATATATTTACTTTAAAATAAAAGTAACTAAATAATCTGTCACAAAAATCTGTCTGCATAATCTGTTACTTTTAAATCCTCATATAGAGAACTAGTCAATGGACTAGTTCTCTTCATATCATATATTCTGTAAACAATTATGCTTATTGTTATGTATTAACAGATTCCATAAATAAACATTAAAAAATGTAACATACACATAATAGTAGGGGTCGCTAGGAAGAGATAATGACAGGCCTACACAAAATAATGAGAGCGTTACTGCAGTCGAAACAAGAATATTGCCAACGAAAGTGTTCCATGAGGTGTGAAGTCCTATATGTACTCTAGATGGTGTTCAGTCCAATAGCTTTCTTTGAGATGTTTGGCAACACCTGACATTCAATATACTGTTCATACAGATTCTGAACACCTTCGTTACAAAAACAATGAGTAAAGTTCAAAAAAGAGCAACTAAAATTGTTTCAAATTGGGTGTATACTAAAACAATAAAGAAGCGCATAATCAAGAATTTGTAAAAGGTAGTTGGAAAACAGATACTATTTTTGTCAGTAGTTGTTCTATTTCAACCAAAGTCTTGGCTTGTCTTCGCAAAAATTAGCAACTATCTCATTCTTGTTAAATTTTCGTCGGCAATAACATATTTCAGCTCACATTATCGTCTGCACGTCATTTCATTGCTTTCTTTCTTTCCTCGTCTCCCGAAGCGTAATGCATTCAAAAATGTTCACTACAAATTTGTTATTTCTGATCAGACCGAGTAAAATAGGAACCTTTCTTATTAACTTTGAAATTTTCCCTTACTTTATCTCTTATTTTCCAAAAAGGAAAAAATTATGTAACTAAATGTCCTACTCCAAAGTTCAGGAGTCAGGTCCCCGTTTCCACAAACTACGTTATTGCATAATTATTTTTAAAAATCCGAGTAACTTGGTAATAGATGTGTAACGGCCACTTAGGCCGTTACGCAAAATTTAATAACCAGACTACTTGGCCTAGCGGAAGCGAAAAGTGTGCTGGAGCCCAGGACTTGCAATAAAATACTCTTGTAACCAGTAACAATTTTTATTAGTGCCATTTTCTTTGAGAACATCAATTTAAGTTACCACAAAATATTTAGTTACAAGTCTTTTAAACATTTGGATTCTAATATCATTTTCTTTAAGAACATCAATTTAAATTATCATAAAATATTTAAGTACAATTTTTAATTGAAACAGCTGGAGTTCTGGTACCATTTTCTTTAAGAGCATTACTTTATGTATTATAAAATTTCGGTTACAGTTTTATTTAAAACAGCTTGAGTTCTTGTACAATTTTCTTTAAGAGCATAAACAAGAGGTTTAACCTGAATACCAGGGGGCCAGTCTATCGAGTTGTTGTTGACTGAAGTTTAATAATTAGAACACTCTGACCTGTACTCTTGTTGTGGAACTCCAATGGTACCATGTAGACCAGTGTGGCATGAGTGCTGCAGATGATCCTTAGTGTTTGCTGAAGTTCCAGCGAGTCCTCATTCTGGGCAGATGTCCTTCGGTGTTCTATAGCAGGAGTATTTCTGGGCCTGACGGCTTCTTTTCACCAACGCCGATCCAAACGGTCCTCTTGCACTCGCCGCGCCTTCAACATCTTTTCTCCAGGAATGTGTAGGCTTTCCTTTTTTTCTTCTATCGGGCGGCGTCCATTCCCATACCTTCTTTCTTCCCTTTGACATGCACTTTAGGTGTCCTAAACAATTTAACATTTTCACCTCTACCATTTCTATAACGTTACGTCAATCCCTATTTCCGCGCTTGTATCTTCTTAATTCTGTCTAATCTAGTTCGACTCCATTACCCCATCTTCATAGCTCTGATTCTTGATTTATTTCTTCTTTTATTTACATCCAGCAATTCTGCTCATATAAGCCTATTACAGGAAGTTTTATTTTAACTAAAACCGTTTCTAGTAATTTTGTGGTTCAAAAATTAATCTTTACCTCCAGATCAGAAAAAAGAAAGCTGCCGAATCGTATTTCGTAGTCTATCATTTACTACGTTCAAGGCCAGCTGTTATGACAGTTCTTTTGCTTACCTGTCTCATACACTGTATCTGTCTTCCCAGCCACCAGGATAGGAACCGAATCCGCCATCTCCCATGCCTCTGATCCCCCCCCCCACACACACAGCCTCATCATTAGAGCTTATGTGGCGGAAGAAAATGTGTGTGTGTGTGTGTGTGTGTGTGTGTGTGTGTGTGTGTGTGTGTGTGTGTGTGTGTGTGTGTGTGTGTGTGTGTGTGTGTGTGTGTGTGTCCACGGCTGGCTCCTAGTTTCTATACCTGTGAATGCAAACTACCGCAGTCCGGTGGTGCCTTGTTATTACTCTCGCGCTTAGAAGAACGACAGGCGGCATCAAAGGAATCGTTATCGTGGTAGGCCTAATTAACTTTTTCTCTCTCATCAGTGTAATTAAGTTCTTGATATGTTTCTACACATGAATGGGTCGGTTTCACTGAAGGTCATATGCTGCGGTGATGAATACTAATTATGGCAACGCAGAGTTAACGTGGACAGGAAACAGTAAACTCATCTTACTAGCGGCGCAGTCAGATTGGTGACGGTGCACAGAGACAGTTCCGACAAGTGCTGCATAATTAAGAACACGTTATTACATGAAGGCTTCCGAACGTTAATCTTAGCCAGATCCATTAATAAAAAATAGTAAGGCACAACTTTTCTGTCGACAATGCGAACTTCTTTCCTGTCGGTCGGAATGGCTTACGCCTCTAGGGCGGAACGGAGCTACAACATCGATTCACCGATTACTTTTGTCTTTTCGAAACCTCCATGATGTCATCCGGGCCACAGGGGTAAATCATTCTTTGACTGCATCGGAGCTGAAGATCAGTATAAAACGCGCGTTAAACGTTCGGCGACCCGGATCCTGTGTCCTGGCGATGAAAGGCCGGACGGGTAACTCTGATAGAGGTCCGGTTAAATTATGCTCTTTTCGCATAACGCACAGTGGAAGTTGTCTCTCCCTCCCCAAAAATTTCTTGTTTCATTTACCTACTACATAAAGTTCAAAAAGTTTACCTATTCCTCTGTTGACGTATTAGTGCATTCAAAGTGTTTAAAAGGTGAAAGTGGGATCATTTACACTAAACTGTTTAGCGTTAAAAGGACATTTACTAAGAAACGAGTTACTTTATTTTTCCGTTGAAATTTTCACCTTAATATCTTTCTTTATCTGTTTTGTTTTGTCGTGTTTAGTTAAACGTTTCTTTCTGAAATATCACAAGTATTAAAACTGAGTGGTTGGTAAAGAGTATTTGATTTGATCTTGTTGTTAATAGCATTTATATCCCCGTGATGACAAAAAATACAAGATTTCGTCGAAATTATAAATGAATCATATCAGAGATGTTGTTTTTGTAATTGCCTGGTAAAGTTTGTATTTTACCCGATTTTAACTCTGAGACTGATTTACAAATTCTTGGAACAAGTTATTTTTAAATTATTGTAAATTACGGTATAGGTAAGTATAAGTGAATAAAGCCTTGGATCGTCGTGAAGTCGGACTGTATTAATACAATCAGATAAAGCACATTAGCAACTAATTAGAAAATACCTATTTTGTAAATACTGTAACTAATTCATCATCATCTTCAGGACGGACTAAACCAAAAATGGTTTGTTTCAAAGCTATGGTCGGCAACCATTTCATCCGTCCGGTTACATCTTCCTTGCGACAGTTTAGTAGCTAATATATCCCCTGAATATGTTACTGGCATATGGCAGGACAAGACGATAGTAGGGCTGCCACTTTCGGGCTAAATGTCAGCCCCATTTTCTGTCTGGGTTGTCTCTCATAAACTGGCTGTCTTACCGGACTGAACTGACATACTTTGACCTTCCGGTCTAGATCCATACTGTTCTGTACGAACAGTAGGGGCACTTCACCACGCAGTACGGTCTTAGCTGGAGAGAGGCTGAGGGCTAACATCACTTCACCCAACCCTGTGGATTTCTGAGGACCAGTCCCCACTCAACCCGGTACAAAGGTACTACCTCTCCAAATTTTCTCGAGCCCCATAACTAATTCATTAAATAAAAAATCATCTCCACATCGATTCTGCTCCCACATAGCACCTGTTGGTGGGCCCTGTTAAACCGAACAACCGAAAGAAGGTGGTAGCACTCGATCCCTGTCACGGACTACAACGACAACGGGACAAGGGAAGGAAGGTCCTGACATTTCGGCCTAGTGGTAAAGCAGCTTGGTGCCAGGCTGTGCCAGGCGCGATGGGCAAAACTCCCTCAAGTAAGTCGTTAAGGTAGCCCTCTCCAGAATGTGAACATGACAATAGAAGTGTACCTGGCTGTCCAGCAGAGGAGGACCGTCCCATAAGCGGAAATTTAGAAACAAGTTATTAATACCTAAGGAAATATTTTGTTTCTTTTATAGGTCTACAATGTACAATATTTACGATCCAATTATGAAACGTACCAAACCATCTTTATTTGTACTAGTGAAGTTTAATGGTATTTAAAAAATTGTTACAATTGATTAAATTGTGTGTGTGTGTGTGTGTGTGTGTGTGTGTGTGTGTGTGTGTGTTTGCGCGCGTTGCCTACTACTTATATATTACCGAAATTGATGTCAAAATATTGATCTTTTGTTCTACCAACTAATGATTTTGATCAAAAACACTATGGCAGATAGCACAAACCTAAGAAAGGTAATAATAAATGTTTACCATACATACGTCAATAGCCGTGCATAGAAGAAGCAAGAGAAAGTACACACAGTACAGTATAGTAAAAGCTTATGACTTTGCTTTTATCGTTTAGGCCTATACACTCACAACTCTTCTCTTATTTGTTTGTTTATTTTATCTCGTTTAGAACAACCTCGCAAGTTTTAGTTTTAAAACTTGTATCTTGTCGCCAAAACAAGAAATCTCGGCCTTTTGAAATTGACGATATGACATGCCAAGAAAACAAGTTGCCCAAAACACAGCCCCATAAAATCATATGCGAAATCATTGCTTTGGCCTCGGTCAGGTGTAAGTTCAGCCTTTCATCGCTTTGTCGAACATTTTAAAAGCTTTCTCTACTGAAAGGGGCCTGCGGTGGATAGCCGAAACGTGTGGAAAATGACATATCAGAGCAACCGACCACGGCCCAATAGCCCGGATATCGTATAAAATTCTGTATACTATTAGAGTTACTACACCACACCCGACAAACCAAATGACATATCAGAGCAACCGACCACGGCACAAAAGCCCGGATATCGTATAAACTTCTGTATACTATTAGAGTACTACTCCACACCCGACAAACCAAATGACATATCAGAGCAACCGACCACAGCCCAATAGCCCGGATATCGTATAAACTTCTGTATACTATTAGAGTTACTACTCCACACCCGACAAACCAAATGACATATCAGAGCAACCGACCACGGCCCAATAGCCCGGATATCGTATAAACTTCTGTAAACTATTAGAGTTACTACTCCACACCCGACAAACCAAATGACATATCAGAGCAACCGACCACGGCCCAATAGCCCGGATATCGAATAAACTTCTGTACACTATTAGAGTTACTACTCCACACCCGACAAACCAAATGACATATCAGAGCAACCGACCACGGCCCAATAGCCCGGATATCGTATAAAAGTCTGTATACTATTAGAGTTACTACTCCACACCCGACAAACCAAATGCCATATCAGAGCAACCGACCACGGCCCAATAGCCCGGATATCGTATAAACGTCTGTATACTATTAGAGTTACTACTCCACACCCGACAAACCAAATGACATATCAGAGCAACCGACCACGGCCCAATACCCCGGATATCGTATAAACTTCTGTATACTATTAGAGTTACTACTCCACACCCGACAAACCAAATGACATATCACAGCAAACGACCACGG
The DNA here is from genome assembly GCA_034769895.1 of Magicicada septendecula. NCBI lineage: Eukaryota > Metazoa > Arthropoda > Insecta > Hemiptera > Cicadidae > Magicicada > Magicicada septendecula. The sequence goes on from CM068369.1 coordinate 447,350,246, forward strand.
CCCAATAGCCCGGATATCGTATAAACTTCTGTACACTATTAGAGTTACTACTCCACACCCGACAAAACAAATGACATATCACAGCAACCGACCACGGCCCAATAGCCCGGATATCGTATAAACGTCTGTATACTATTAGAGTTACTACTCCACACCCGACAAACCAAATGACATATCAGAGCAACCGACCACGGCCCAATAGCCCGGATATCGTATAAACGTCTGTATACTATTAGAGTTACTACTCCACACCCGACAAACCAAATACCATATCAGAGCAACCGACCACGGCCCAATAGCCCGGATATCGTATAAACGTCTGTATACTATTAGAGTTACTACACCACACCCGACAAACCAAATGACATATCAGAGCAACCGACCACGGCCCAATAGCCCGGATATCGTATAAACGTCTGTATACTATTAGAGTTACTACTCCACACCCGACAAACCAAATGCCATATCAGAGCAACCGACCACGGCTCAATAGCCCGGATATCGTATAAACGTCTGTATACTATTAGAGTTACTACACCACACCCGACAAACCAAATGACATATCACAGCAACCGACCACGGCCCAATAGCCCGGATATCGTATAAACGTCTGTATACTATTAGAGTTACTACTCCACACCCGACAAACCAAATGCCATATCAGAGCAACCGACCACGGCCCAATAGCCCGGATATCGTATAAACGTCTGTATACTATTAGAGTTACTACACCACACCCGACAAACCAAATGCCATATCAGAGCAACCGACCACGGCCCAATAGCCCGGATATCGTATAAACGTCTGTATACTATTAGAGTTACTACACCACACCCGACGAACCAAATGCCATATCAGAGCAACCGACCACGGCCCAATAGCCCGGATATCGTATAAACGTCTGTATACTATTAGAGTTACTACTCCACACCCGACGAACCAAATGACATATCAGAGCAAACGACCACGGCCCAATACCCCGGATATCGTATAAACTTCTGTACACTATTAGAGTTACTACTCCACACCCGACAAACCAAATGACATATCACAGCAAACGACCACGGCCCAATAGCCCGGATATCGTATAAACTTCTGTACACTATTAGAGTTACTACTAAACACCCGACAAACCAAATGACATATCACAGCAAACGACCACGGCCCAATAGCCCGGATATCGTATAAACGTCTGTATACTATTAGAGTTACTACTCCACACCCGACAAACCAAATGACATATCAGAGCAACCGACCACGGCCCAATAGCCCGGATATCGTATAAACGTCTGTATACTATTAGATTTACTACTCCACACCCGACAAACCAAATGACATATCAGAGCAACCGACCACGGCCCAATAGCCCGGATATCGTATAAACGTCTGTATACTATTAGAGTTACTACTCCACACCCGACAAACCAAATGACATATCAGAGCAACCGACCACGGCCCAATAGCCCGGATATCGTATAAACGTCTGTATACTATTAGAGTTACTACTCCACACCCGACAAACCAAATGACATATCAGAGCAACCGACCACGGCCCAATAGCCCGGATATCGTATAAACGTCTGTAAACTATTAGAGTTACTACTCCACACCCGACAAACCAAATGACATATCAGAGCAACCGACCACGGCCCAATAGCCCGGATATCGTATAAACGTCTGTACACTATTAGAGTTACTACTCCACACCCGACAAACCAAATGACATATCAGAGCAACCGACCACGGCCCAATAGCCCGGATATCGTATAAACGTCTGTATACTATTAGAGTTACTACTCCACACCCGACAAACCAAATGACATATCAGAGCAACCGACCACGGCCCAATAGCCCGGATATCGTATAAACGTCTGTATACTATTAGAGTTACTACTCCACACCCGACAAACCAAATGCCATATCAGAGCAACCGACCACGGCCCAATAGCCCGGATATCGTATAAACGTCTGTATACTATTAGAGTTACTACACCACACCCGACAAACCAAATGCCATATCAGAGCAACCGACCACGGCCCAATAGCCCGGATATCGTATATACGTCTGTATACTATTAGAGTTACTACTAAACACCCGACAAACCAAATTTTTAGAACTGAAAGCTATTTTCATTTCTTTTACCCACCTTTCCCTTCCATCTCTGACTAAAAATCTACCTTCTAATTTGTTACTTTTCATCGAGCGTTCACTTACAAGGAATGACCCCATAAAATCAATTCAAGTTCGTAAGATTCTCACAACACGCCAGTGTATAAAAAAAATTAACGAATATTAATTTCGCCCGCGTATGGTAAGAATAAGAATAACCGCTAACAGAACCTTTATAAGAACCTAGCCACATTACTGTCTTTGGGTTATAGCCTTGGGTAACCTACAACGGAGTAGGTTACTGCTATTGTCACGGTGACGCAAAAACTATATATAGAAAAACAAATAATGTCTGGTGTGTTATAATGGGTCGTAATGACGCACCAACTGACTATCGTGTGATGCGTAATGAGTTTTACATAGAACAGAATATTCGGTAACGGCGTCAAACAAACTGATCCGTTTAACGGCCATGTCGATTCAGAATAGTTTTGTGGCAGTATTCAGGCACATATTAAGTGTTTATTTGTTCTAAACTGAGTTTTAATAAACCTAATGTCTAACTATTTTAACTGTTATTGCGCATAACCAGTGGCGCAACCAGGGGGGTTTTGGGGGCTAGAACCCCCCCCCGAAAATCTGGAAAATGTTTTGTAATCAACGTATGTACAAACAGTATGAACATAATAAATAAGGTATCTTCTTTATATGTTAATTACTATATTCTTTAAAAGTAACTTTTTTACTATTACTAAATGATAAACTAAAATTCAGCATAGGTAAGTTTACCAGACGTGAATAAATTGTTCTTTTGCCAACGGCACATGATATGTAATTGTGTTCGTACTTTTCAAGAAACACCAGTTTTCATCAAAAGCGTAGCATTTAGGTTATTGCTATATTTTCCGGTTTTGGAGAGTGAACTTGATCAATTGGATAGCCTGTCAATTTCAGTGCAAAGGAAAGTCATGCATAGTTAGAGTCGGAAAATAACGTATAACATGTAGGCTACAAGTTTATTAAATCGGAAGATAAGGGAATATCAGAAAGAAAGCTGCAGGAAAGGGTAGCTCAGGCATGCGGTGTGTCTCTAAGTAGTGTTTTTAGAATTATTAAAGAAGCATCCGTGTATACGGCTGACATAAAATCTTTAGTACTTTCCATAAAAAGTGCTCAACGAAAGAAATAAAAACTTTGACAAGTGTACTATTCGATTAATTATTTACGAATACCAATTCACAGAAGGGGAAACACCAACATTCAAAGTAATTTAAAAAGTTGTTAAGAGATAAATTAATTATAATGGTAGTGCATCTAGTCTGAGCCACATTATTCGTCAAATGAGATTTCGATGAAAACGTGCCAAAAGCAATAGGAAACTTTTAATAGAATATCTCGTTAGAAAGTTAAGAGAAAATGTATAAGAAAATTACGGCAATTCAGAGAAGAACGGCGGCCTATAGTTTACATAGACGAAACTGAATTCAACGTAAGTTAAAAAAAACGTGGATAGACGCCGTTCTTCTCTGAATTGCCGTAATTTTCTTATATATTTTCTCTTAACTTTCTATTGTGTTATTCTATTAAAAGTTTCCTATTGCTTTTGGCACGTTTCGATCGACAAATGTGGCAGAAAATTTCAATGAATAAATAAATCCACCTGCAACATCATTAACAAAAAGACAAGCACGATTAACTGGTTATTGAATAATGGGATTTCTTTAGTCCATTTATCTTAACCTGAGTTCTATTCACTAATTAAACAAAGTAAACCATCATACATACTCTTATAATAACCATTGTTTTGGCAAACCATGGACATTGCATTTTACGACTTCCACTCTATCATCCTGACTTCCTGATCTTAATCCTAGAACTGATTTAGGCAATCGTGAAGAAGCGTGCTAAAAAAACATGCATTTTCCATAGACAGTGTTAGAAACTTAGCAAAAAAGGAATTTGAGTGTATTTCTTTCGTAGATTGCACATCAAGATGTGACCATGCCATGAAAATTTAAAAGATTACGTGAGATCAGACCAAAGAGTGTATAATGTAACAGTTCGTTTCAAAATTAATAAATAACGGGATAGCAGCAGTGAAGACGATTTGAGTTATAATAACAGCCAAGGAAACGAACCCCACGGCCAGTGGGGTGGAAGAATTGAGCTAAATATTTGTAATTGGTTGTAAGTGATTAAATGCTATATTACTTAAACAGTTTTGGTATAATTTTTTCATTAATTTTGTCTCTCCTGTTCTTTATGGACAATTTACATCTGTTGTTTTTTTAAAACACACACAGTCATTTCACACTCGAGCCTGTTATTGATGTCACTTATTCAAACAAATTAAGTTGCCAGGGTAATGTTGACTATAATCCTGGATTTTGTTGTCCATTGGTTAACTAATTATAAATATATAACTACTGACTAGGAACACTAATTTTTTATTGGTAAAAATGTTAAACTTTCACCTTGTAGCTTGAACTAGTTTTCGTCAGATTCGTCAGTGGCTCATTTTTACCGATATTACGTTTTTTCCTGAATCGTAACATGTACACAAACTATTATGTACTTCAAAATATACAATGTTTGTTAATGTCTAGACTCGACTAGAAGATCTGGAGAAAGACTGCAATGGACACAACATGCCAAATTACTGTTTACAAAATAATTGCAGTAGGCCTACTAAATGTTAAAACATTTTCTAACTCGGTGAAATCTTTGTATGGTACCTCTGTTGTATCTATTGCTTGTTTCGTCTTACAAAACGTCCATATGTAGGCCTACTGTTAAGTAGTGTCGAAATAGAAATCAAAATCAAAACCTCCGTACGTAGACTCGTCATTCAGGGAGAAGGCTAATATTTTCAAAAGGCCTTTTTCTACTGACGTGTATAACATACTTCCCGCCTTATCCCCACTACAAAGTGCGTAACTGCTTTATGTCTGATTATTTTAACTAGATTATTGTATTATTACTTCAATAAAGTCGGAGTCTACTGTTTAAGTAATTTAGATTATTCAATAATCATATGCATATTAGTAAGCCTGTGCTTAACATGATTTTAACTCATAAGTCTCACAAACATTGTGTGTATGATTCTTACACGTGCAGTATGCTTTTGCAGCATTATAGGTGGAACGTACATGAGTGAAATTCTATGAACTAAAGTTAATTTTTACCTATTCTTGCAACATTGGCTCATTATAAGTTGCGTATTGTCGTTTCTCCAGCAAAAAGCCCTCCTTGTAAAGAAAAGAATGAGGAAAACCAAAATTGTGCACCTTGTTTCTAAATTTTCAAACCCCCCCCCCGAAAAAAATCCTGGGTGGCCACTGCGCATAACGAGCATTGGACTATTTGTTATATTTGTATACCTGAATTCTTAAATTAAGCGTAACAAAAAGTTTATAATTAAGTTGTTGTTATTTTTGTTCTTCTTCTTCTTCTTCTTCTTCTTCTTCTTATTCTTATTCTTATTCTTCTCCTTCTCCTTCTCCTTCTCCTTCTCCTTCTCCTTCTCCTCCTCCTCCTCCTCCTCCTCCTCCTCCTCCTCCTCCTCCTCCTCCTCCTCCTTCTTCTTCTTCTTTCTTTCTTTCTTTCTTTCTTTCTCTTATCATTTCAGGAATTACGAAAACTCCCTGTTTCGCCTTCATTAAGGCTACCTCTTCCTTGCCGTCCAACACCTCGGTTTCCCCGTGAATCGTAATGCTTTGTGATTTTCTGTTCTCTACGTGGATCCACTCTATCAATGTTTGTTTCCACCTTGGTGTATATTCGTTTACACTGTCACAATGTTATAATTGCTAAATATATAATGTTTAAATATACTTATATTCTATTCTATTCTGTATATTCTATTCCGTCTAGTGAAACGCCAGGCATTCCAAAAATTTTTATTTAATTTTTTTTGTGCCCAATACCAGCCGCCATCAGTATCAGCACCACCACCGGCACCGGCCGCCCATTACTTTATAGAACCTCAATTTTGTGATTCTTTTTTCACTAGTCTCTAATTTCTGTGTATTGTGCCTCAAATTGACTGCAACTCGATCACCTTCCTGCCAACAACCCTATCATTAAGATAAGACACATGCGATATAAAATAATTGAAACGCGAAACATTTTATCATATGTACCACAATTACATTCAATCGTAACGTGTCTCTCTCACAAAAAAAATCACTTTTATTTCACAGAATGATATATTTAGACAATAAGATGTTGCTGGTTAGTTCAATTTATGCAGCGATAACTGCAAATGTCTCTTGTACATGATTGCTGAACATCCGCTTGCAAACAAAACATTCAAATAACGTTCCGAAAATTCCATTTAATAAATTTATTAAATTTAGAACAAAAATTTAAGTTTTGTAAAAAATGCTGAATATACGTATGAATACTTTTTGCTCAGGTGTTCGTTTAATTCCACCACAATTAACAACGTTATTCATGCAATATTATTAACGGCAAGTCTTACTCTTTCGTTGCAAAATTTAGGTGACGCCATTGCGTAAGGGATTTTCCTAGCAAAGGTTTTACATTTTCAGGCGGAAAATGTTAAACGACAGTCATAGGATAAGTAAATGCTTCATTAAAACACTCCAAAGTGCAAAATTGGTAAAAACATGGAACCTGACTGAAGGAAGAGTCACTGACTATAGTAAAGTCACTGACTATAAAATCTGTAAGTCAAACTTGTTGCTATTACCGTTCAGCGCTAGCATATTTCTTCAAAAATATTATTTGAACGGAGGAAAACATTTAACAAAGGAAATCATTTACATGAAAATACGCTTTCAACTCTGTTGTACATGAGGTTGGCGCCGTGTGATTGATAATAGCAGAAACGACCTTCAGAGAGGAATAAACTCTCTAAATCAAACACGCACATGCTATCATATCAAAATAACGTTTAAAAAGACAGATACCTTTTTTTTTTGTAAAATTACACCCAGTACGAATGATGAATGGTGAAGTTGACGCGAGTAACACAGCATTAGGCAACGCATACGATATTACGTACGTGAAGAACACAGATATTAAGAAAGCGTAGACATAAATATTTATTAATATTTTTGTAAACAACGTTAAACGTAATCCAAGTAATATGTTATATAAATATTGCTACTTACTTAATCACGCAAGCTGTCGATCAAGGGGAAAACAAAGATTCATAATCAAAAGTTTACAAATTGATAACCTAAGAAGAAATAAAAGAACCACGAACCAAATGACAGTGGGAAAAGGGAAGTAAGTTTTCAGTCAGAACTTTCCAACTGCGTCGTCCCCCCAACCTTGCAATAGTGACAAGAATTGCATAAGCTCTTAGCATGTTGCCTAACCCCAACGGGGTGAACAATGCAGTTATAATTTCTCTCTGTCTCTACCTCTACCTGTGTCACTCGCTCTTTCACACTCTCTGTTCCACTCAGTCTCTCTGACTACCTCCGACTGTCCCTGTTTCTCTGATTTTCTCTATTTCTATCTGTCCATATCTCTCTCTCTCTCTCTCTCTCTCTCTCTCTCTCTCTCTCTCTCTCTCTCTCTCTCTCCCTCTTCTCTCTTCTCTCTCTTCCTACTCGCCGAGTTTTCGGTTACCACATTTACATTTCCGATATTCAATAGCGTAACTGCCAGGGCCACAATACAGGGGACCACAAACAGTGGACTAGGCGGGCCGCGCAAAGATTCCTGAGTTCCTTTCGTCAGCTCCAGACGAACATTTAAACCAGAGAGCATCTAAAGTCTATCTAGAACCTATACTGAGAATAAAATTCCGGATGTTTCCTCTGCAATATTAAGTTCAGAAGAACTACAAGAGAAGACATCAAGAAGAAGGAGTTTATAAAAGAGATGGCTGATTGTTAGTTTATTGAAAACTTCTCAATGGCTTGCAGCATTCCATACGTATGCACTGCTTATTTGTGGTTCCTTACATTGCCGGTGACTGTGGCTTCGGCTGAGCGCACATTCTTCAAGCTGAAGTTATTAAAAATTATCTGTATAGCACGATGTCTCAAGAAAGGCTTTGTGGACTTAGTGTGCTAAGTGTGGAAAATGAGATTACTAGAATAATCGAAATTAATGAAATAATGAACACTTTTGTTTCTCACAGTGTCACGAAAGCTTCATCAAATAAAAGAAAAGTAAATTAAAATTATTTGAATTTCATACTACTATGATTTTAAGATAGTATTGACATTGAGATATTGTTCTTTGTCTCTTGTAAATGCTACAAATCTTCAAATGACGTTTCTATTTTAGTCTGTACTAAGTAATGTTTTGAAATACAAAAATTCTATTTTTTTTTAAACAAAATATGTTTATATCAGAATATTTTTCTTTAATTCCAGTGCCAGTATTAGTCCTGTAACAAAAATATGGCAAATTATAAAGCTATAAGCAAATGACAGAATGTTTGGAAAGTGAAACAGATTTTTGGTTCGTTTAAAAATATGAGATTAATCAATAAAGTGTGCAGTATAGGAAATTTCATGTAAGCATTTTCCGTCTTCATGAATTTAAGCTTAATAAATTTTTTACTTTTTTCAAGATTCGTATAAGTTTAGTACATGAAACAATTGGTTATTACTGACATGTCTGATTATTAGTATGTTTTACACTGACCAAAGGCATAAAAGATACTAAATAACAAATCGAACTATTAATTGAAACAAAAGTTATATTTTATTAATTTAGTATACATCATACAAGAAAGGACAGTCATTCTGTTTACATTATATAAGTTTAGTAGTTGCCACAGATATAAAGAGGGGTTAATATTCAAAAGAGAACAATGGCATGAAATAAGTAAGGGCAGCAGGGGGACCGCAAGGATTCCTGCAGGGGGGCCAGAAAAAGAGTTACGCCCCCGACTATATTGCACTACATAAAAGAATTCCTCAGCAGTCTTGAATAATCCTAAACCATGACGATGCTTTGCACACCTTGCCATTTCTGACTCGATTTTCATATCGAAAGTCAGTCTGGGAAATCGTATCTGTATTAACGATCTGGTATACACAAGCTTCCTAACGTTAACAATTACAAATAGACATGATGTGACGTAGACAAACGTATTTGTTGCTCTTTGAATCCTGCTGCATGCTTTGTTTTGTTTACTTTTTCCTTTTTTTAAACTATATGAAACAAAATTTTTAAACTAAACTGTTTTTTAAATAAACTTTAGATTGAAGTTGTGAACATAAACTATAAGTTTGGATTTGGTGACTATTGGTTTAGTTTGAGACTAACTTAAGGTTTGGTGTCCGACGCTGCGGAGATCCCGGATTGCAAGGTTTATTATAAAAGCATTCCCTACCTACATCCCTAACATTGACGCCGACATAAATGGTGCGTTCGAGTCGAGGATCAGGACCTGAATCAGCTACCCACTGATGATTACTATTGTGACGGTAGTCGAAATGTTTGGAGAAATCAACCGAAGGCCGCCCGACAGAGCGGAATAAGATATTATTTAAATTGAGTTTGCTGAGTTGGTCTTGCTTCTCTGTCCTACATTTCTCATGTTCTGGGTCAAGATAACAGACGTACTTTGGGTAACACAATAATTCGAGGAACGTCTAGTACTCTGGATAATACGGTAACAAAGGTATAAATTAACAACTTGAAGCAAGTGAATCTTTGCAGTTACAGAAAATCAAGTGTCAAAACAGAGGCAGCGGTAATTATAATATGAATTTTTTGTGTTTTATGTTTATTTAGGAGCACTAGCATGTTGTATAGGACATTTCTTGCGAAAATGTAATAAGCACATGTACTTAATTTTTCACCTCATATTTTACTTTCACTTGATTTACTTTTATATATATTTTAAACACTTTTTGCTACAGTCTATTTCTTGATGCATATATAATTTATCTAATATTATATGTTATATATAATACGATAATATATAATATAATACAGAACAAACATTTGTTTGATTATTATTTGATTTCGGGTTGGTGTATTAATGAAACGCTGCAGTAAGCCGTCGCGTACACAGGATGTACGGACTAATGCAGTCAATCTGCGACTAAACACTACTTGTCCCCGGGACATATAACAACCAACCCCTGCTCATTGTATACGACACACCCCTGTAATGTTTCAATCCCAGTAATTTACATACACGTCGCACGGTCATATTCAATAAACCGTAGCCTACTTGTTACATACACTACTGTTACATGAATGTTTGACAGCTATTGCCTCTATTATATCCGTGTTCCTTTACTTACGACTGAATAGATATTTTGTTACATATAGCCTATGCTTCTTTTTGTTTGTTGCTTATCTTTTTCTTTGTGGGGACAATTTCTAAATTTCAAATTAACAATAATACATTACAGTAAGTTATTTAATAATGTATTAATTCAGATGCACACGCCACAAACGGAATAGAATAAGTGTTAATAAGAGTCTGTTCTCGTTTTATTTCTACTAAACAAAAGAACGAGTAAAATGGACATCGAAGCATCTGGCAAATTTGGCAACGCCGAGTGCGTACTTAACCGTTAAAAAATATCCTCAAAAACTCGAGACTAAGATTTTTAAGGAGTTTATTATTATTATTTTATTTATTATTATTGCCTATAGCTTGACAAGTTTGGATGTTCACAACTAACATAGACAAAATTCCAAAAGCACAAAAACCAATGTAAAGGCAGACATTGCACACGGAACTAAAGGACTAGAAAATAACAAAAGAATTGAAAACGTAACAGAGGCAAAGTCGATAGAGAACAAATTATTAGGCTGAAATGAAAGTACGAGCTCACTCTTCAGACAACAAAGTAACAGATGGAATGAATACATAATACATAAGAATAAAGACGAGGGGAACTGATGTCCTAAAATGGACATAGTGTACGTAAATCCATTACTTCTTACGTAGCTTTTCTTCTTTAACTGGCGATACTCGAACGAACGAAGCAAGTTCACAGTTTTAACTCGATCTTTTTGCTATCTGTCTATTTGGGGTATAGTCTTGATACCTTCTGAATGCACCAACTTATTTTCATAAAACATGACACACGTATCTGTTATTCTACCCTACATACCCGTATTGTTTTTGAAATTGATCCCTCCAAAATCAGGGGCGGCAGACAAAACTGTGGGAAGGTCAAAACTGTAAAAAAATTCCAATAATCAGATAACCAAATTTAAGGGAATTTTAACCAAAATGTACGTACCAACGTACGTTGGTTTTAGTTTTGGAAATTTCAAAATTTTACGGTACAACAACTAAAAAAGGAATAATAATTTGAAAAAATTGTAAAATCCAACCACGTGTCACACTAACGAGAAATGCAAATGTAGCGTTTACCATAAACATTTTTTTGACTTTAACGGGCCAAAAATGGAATTCATAATTCTAAGAAATTTTAAAAGACTATGCGGATAATCAAGTTATGATGGAATTTTATTCAAAATACAAACTCGGTAACTTTAATAATTTAACAGAATTAATATTTCTCAACACTCCTCGCCTTCAAAACGCTTGTAAGCTACATTTACACAAAGTTTATATACTTTAATCAGTTATGTATGCTCTACATTTGTAAAAAGTATTATTGTATAAGACAGTACGGATATTTGCTTTAAAATTTTTATTTTTACTAAAACAAAAATATATCAAAGTAATGGGCTCGTGACTTTTCTGATAATTGAAAAATTATCTAGTTTTCAGATTTACTTACTAATAAGTGTATATTTCGCTCAAAATAGTGAATTCTGCAGCTCTGGGAGCTTATTAATATATTCCTTCTTGGCCTTAGATTTCCACAAGGCACATACACAATCAATTAATTGTATTCTAGTTTTCCCTGGAAGATCCTCACATGACAACTCCCCGGTTCTGTACCAGCCTCTTAGTGACAAATCTTAATTGGATCCACCATCGTGATCTCTCTGTTCCTCTCTTCCTCACGCCACTCGCTATGCTTCATTCAGCAAACAGTCTCGCCTCATCCAGTGTCCCAGCCATTCATCTTCTTCATCTTAGACCTTGAGCACCTGTCTTTCCTCACCAACCCTTAGCAACTTCCTCATTCCTTTCTTTATTCTCATTTATCTCTCCATTTTCCGGCATGTCCCCCCACCCTCTAGTGCTGCCAATTTTCTCACGTCGTCCCTCTCAGCCGGCCTCGTTTCAGTCGAGATAAAGCCGAGATACCTACATAAGGTAACATAAAGATGTAGTAAAAACTTACAATGCGACAAAATATTTCCCATTTTCATAAATACTGTAACTATACACTGAAGTACTGTAATACAGGGTACTCACTTCAGGGAAATACTGTAATTATATTATGAATTGAGATGGGTGTGTTAAATAATGAAAATACGTAGATTCACAATCTTCTTCTTCTTCTTCTTCTTCTTCTTCTTCTTCTTCTTCTTCTTCTTCTTCCCCTCCCCCTCCCCCTCCCCCTCCCCCTCCTCCTTCTTCTTCGTCTTCGTCTTCGTCTTCTTCTTCTTCTTCTTCTATTCCTCCTTATTATTATTTACACAACACAGCACGTAGCCAGTTATGACCTATCCCACATTTTTGTTCATAGAGAGATTCTGAGTGTGGACAATCGTAATCCGTGTAGGCTGTTTCTCCATAAATATCTTCTCAAGCTTCTCGGTAGGTCACACTTCGCCTGTTTTCTCGCAAATTCTTGACTTTCCTAATATCTTTCATTAAACGATTTCCAGCAGTTACGCAAAGAATCTGCCATACTTACATACCTTTATGAATAACGAGAGAGCGGGAATCCTGTCAGAACAGGACTATCAACACGTGTACGTGGTGAGGAAAGTTTAGAAGTTTAGGTCATTAACTGCAGTTGAAATTTAATAACTTGCTTATGAACGTTTCTATAGAATGTTACTTTAATGTTGTTACTATAATGATGGTGCATGCATTTTTGTATTTACTTGTAATAGCACATTTATGCATCTATGCGTGTACAATCACACACGCTACAGTCAAGTATCGTTGTATGATTCATGTATCAATCATACAATCATTATTAATCATGTATACAATCATTGTACGTGACCTGGTTGCTCAGTACTATCCGGATGTTTCTGTTCGTGGTAAATTATATATTCAGAAACATGGTCGTCTTCTCTCGATTATTCTAAGACGATTCGAAACAATTCTTTCTAAAATTGCCAGTATAGATTTATTTTAATTTATTTAGCAAGAGATTCGACAAGAACATTTTCCAGTCAACTGTTATTTCAAAAATAAATGTGTTACAAATATTTTAAAATTCAACAGTAGCCCACGTTCAAATGTAGGGCAGTGTTAATTAAACTGTATACTTTGTTTTTGTTTTTTTGTTTTATTTATTTTTATTTTTTTAATAATATCACGAAAGATAAAATTCGCTGTGCTGTTGTTCTGCTTATTAGTCGGGGGACTTAATACAATTTTCCGATACGTTTGCCGTTAATAAAGCTACAAAAGTTTCGTTGGCAATAATAAAATTTACATGCCGGCGCGGCTGTGTATTGTTTTGGCGACATCAAACGTTGCCATTTACCCGCCCCCTCTACATGCAAATACCGTGGTCTAATCAAGTCAGCGCTTTCTAAAAGGTACAGTTGTATCCAAAAGCGCTCACCCGGCCGCTACTCAATCGGCTGGAACAGACTTTTGATTCGCCCAGCGCGTTCGCGGGGGTGAATTTTATTTCATTTAAATTTACACGCACCTGTAGTCGTCAAAGAGGCCAGTATATTAAAGCCCAGAATTGTAATTTAATATTTCGTTTAGTTCAAAGTCATCGACAACTTCAAATAACTTCTTAGGTAACTTTTACTGCATAAATAACTACAGAAATATAAGTACACTCTCCTATTTTTATTATATTTCTCGTAGTGATAACTCCTCATATATGTTACACTTGTCTGTTTAATTATTCACGGTATGGAGTAAGTACAAAGAAGAAATATGAATTATTCAACTTTTACTACTGTGAAAATACTGGTTTATTTGTCAAAAAGACTCAACATTCTGCTAAACTCATATGAAACAGAGAGAGAGAAATAATTATTTTTACATAGCTGATGACACATAATTATAGGCTTTACATCTTTTTTCTACGAAAAGAGAATGGGAGAAAATTAAAAATTAAGAACTTGACAAAATCCTGTGGTTCATTTAACTTCTGAAATCATTAGGTTTTTAAAATAATTTTGTACTAAAGTAGTCTTGCTCGAATTTTGTTAGTCGTGCAAAAATTTATAATTCACCTTGACAACGTGAGAAATCAGTTTAAATACGAAATCTTAACTACTGTATTATTGTTTTCTCCAAACGTCTAAAATTATAACTACAGTTAAGCATTATAACAAACGTGTTTGGGGTATTATAGTACTTACTGTGACTACAAAACAAATAGGGTTTACACGGAAAATTCTTTTTTTCGATACAGAGTCGTCTGACAATTTATGTCCCACATCATACTCTGGCTTCATGCTTCTTTCCGATGCTACCAACTACTGTGTACACAACTAAACCTTTTGTGTATACAACTAAACCTTCTTAGTTGTCTGATGTCACTAGTAAGGATCCAAGCAGCCTTCATGCTCTTTTCTATCCAGATAAATATAGTAGATAGGAACACAACAAACGATGAATTTCTTCTTAAACCTATTTCCCTGTGTTACTATATCCTGTTGGTACAGACGTCTTTTGGATGACGATTTCCCGCTTTCTCCTTATCCTCTTGTATCCTTAATACTCTTTTCTTGTTTTCTGTAAACCAACGAAAACCATTCTATGTTTCAACTTTGTCGTGATTACTTGCCAAACTGCTACCTGCCATGCTCTGGACGAGACCTTTCAAGGTCTGCACTATCAGGATTTCCACGGCCTTTCAGGGTCGTGATTTAGAACTTGATAATGATGGGGACGCTGAAAGGATGACTGGTAGCAGTTTGGCAAGTAAGCAAGACGAAGTTGGGTTTACAGAGACTGCTAATTCAAATAACAAGATGAACGTTCTACGGTTACCCATTTATTCTAAATCGCTTTCTTGTAATACAACACATAACATACAGATCAAATACAGATATTTTTTCCCTTAACTAAAAATGAACTTTTTTCATGTGAAAAACTTACTATTTTATTGTACGCGTTTCGGCTTAGTATCCGCCTTCTTCAGCTTTGGTAACAGACTGCCAGCATTTTGTAACGGTTGTGTGGAAGGTGAAGTGTTGGCGGTGTGTGGAGGAAGAGGATTGGCGCGGGGATTCAACTTACTGTTTGTTTTCTGTATAATTGTGTCAAAAAGTGTATGTGATTTATATTGTAATTGATCATTGAGTATGTTGTTTGGTTGTGTTGTGTGGTGTTTATATATTTCGTATTGTTCAGTTGTGTTGAGTTTTTGACCTTTGGGTATGTAATGTAAAATTTCAAGATTAGTGTCTATGTTGGTGTAACTGTGGTTTTCTGTGTGTATGTGTGTGGCAAATGCAGAGTGTATATTGTTGTTGGTTGAAGCTTTTAAGTGTTCAGAATGACGGGATGAAAAAGATCTTCCCGTCTGGCCTATGTAGAAACTATTGCAGTCATTACAATTTAATTTGTAAACACCTGTTTTGTTATATTTGTCTATGTCTGTGTTTGTATTACTGATGTGTTTTTATGATATACACTCTGCATTTGCCACACACATACACACAGAAAACCACAGTTACACCAACATAGACACTAATCTTGAAATTTTACATTACATACCCAAAGGTCAAAAACTCAACACAACTGAACAATACGAAATATATAAACACCACACAACACAACCAAACAACATACTCAATGATCAATTACAATATAAATCACATACACTTTTTGACACAATTATACAGAAAACAAACAGTAAGTTGAATCCCCGCGCCAATCCCCTTCCTCCACACACCGCCAACACTTCACCTTCCACACAACCGTTACAAAATGCTGGCAGTCTGTTACCGAAGCTGAAGAAGGCGGATACTAAGCCGAAACGCGTACAATAAAATAGTAAGTTTTTCACATGAAAAAAGTTCATTTTTAGTTAAGTGTTAGTGCTGTGAAAGAAGAGATGAATAATCAAGACAACAGATATTTTTATTTTGCAGTACAAAACTCGCAACCTTGTGAATAAGAAAAAAAAAATTTCAACCTGGTAGTCGTGGGACTACCGGTAGACATGGAATCATGGGCAGACTTGTGCTTTGGGAAGGAATGAAGGGTTGGTTAAATAAACAGCTACATAAGTTTCAATGTATTTTATTTATTCAGAATTTTCAGAATTTACAGAGTCACCTAACGCTAGTTGATGGAATATGGAGCGATGGTAGCTGAATTACGATACGAATATCTGGGCGAAGAGTTGCATGTTGCGACTGAACGTCAGGTCTATGCTCGTGTTTCCGAGTGTAGTTGATGGTAAGCTATGGAGTTGTAGGCCGTACTCGTCGTTGATGTCCTGTAGTAGGTTCTCGTGATCGGGTGCATGCTTGTTGAAGTCGCCGCAGAGCATTATTGGTGTAGTCATGTCGGCGATCATCTTAGGGATCACTTTACTGATGGACTTGCCGTATTTGCCGAGCCCGCGATGTATAAGATACAACACTTCGGTGTCGGGCGATCCAGGGTGTATGTAGACTCCGACTAGAACGAATTTGTACATGTTCTGGTAAGTGATCTCCACGGCTGTGATGTCGCCGGCGATGTCTCGTGTCTTGTCAGGAGGTTGGATAGTTAGAGGGTTACAAGTGCTCGTGCTCTCAACGCTGCGGTAGATGGCCACGCCGGAGGCCTTTCGTTTCGTTTTCTTAGAGTGGCGAGGCATGGCAGTGTTCTCTTGAGCTACCAAGACGAAATTGTTCAACTGTACCGGGCGATCCTCGGCCATCCAAGTCTCGGAAGCTACGAAGTAATCGCAGTTAGGCAGTAGCGAATCACTTTCAATGTCGAGACGATGAGCCACGATACTCTGAACGTTTAAATTTGTAACTAAGAGCCGTGCGGCTAGCTTGGCCCCCGCGATGAACTGGCGCACGCTATCGGACACAGTGGGCAACGGATGATTCTCCAATCGCTTGTACTCGTTGCGTATGTCGCGCATGGTGGGGGAGTTACATCCGGACCCGTGATAAAACTTGACCTCGTCGGCTATTATGTACAAACCTTCTAGAGATCGGCATCTACTCATAGCCATGTACAGTAACTGTTGAGACATTTTCTTTGTGTACTCGATCGCCACGCTGTCGAACGTAGCGCCTTGCGATTTGTGAATAGTTATCGCGCAGGACGGCACGCAAGGGAAATTTATTCTGCGGCACCTAACGTGACCGTCTAGGTTGATCGTTCCGCTGCGTTCCGTCTGCGTTGGTCGTGGATGCCCGTGGCTGACCGAGCGAGGCGATCCCGTCTACGAGTTGCAAGTTAGCGGTTACATTGTATCGCTTGTACAGCGGTGTCTCGACTAGATACTTCAACCAAGGAGTCAGTACTGACTTGCGCACAGTCCCGGAGAGATATGAGGACTTGTGAATTATCTGCCTCTTGATGTTAACGTTGATGGCGTAATCGTCTTCGAGAGTGCGAGGCAGCACGTTAACCATGTTGTCTACCTTCACTGGCACATTTATGACTTGGCCCACGATCCCATACATACCGTCTACATAGCGGAGCCGACGAATCTGCATGAACGGTAACCGCGGGCATATAAGTCTCTCTTCAACGGGATTCAGAGGCGGCAAGTTTGGCGGGATCGGTGGATATTGGAAGCCGTATGATTTGCACAGCGGCGGTAAGTTGCCTTGTTTGAGACTTGCAACACACGTAGAGCACACGCCTTCCATATTACTCGCACTTGAGTACTCGTCCGCTCCGAACACTGTGGCCAAGAGACTTATGTATGATGGTACGCACGGTCTTAGATCACTCTTGAACCACAAGCGATCGCAGATCCCACACACCGAGCCGAACGGATTGTTAATAAAGTGCTTAGAGAATTCCTCGTCGACTCCTTTGAAGCGGCGACTTGGACCGGGCTGTTCTGCGCAGAGCATCGAGGGTCCAATGTTGTCGAAGCACAAGTTATTAATGTTCTCATCGTCTGTTTACTTGCTAGCTAGCCGTACGCTCGATCTGAGTCGCTTTGGGGGCACGCCGGATGACCCAGGTATCGGAGATGCGGGCCGCTTGGGCGCTGACGGGGTTTCGTCAATCTTCAAATGGTTTCCATTGTCTAAGTTCTCGGCCGATTTCTTTGATTTTAGTCTCAAACGATAGGCCTGTTGACGCTCTGCATAGGATTTGCCGGTTTTCGGTTTAAAAATTTTGGTTCGAGTTTTATCGCGATTTTTAGGTCGAGGCATTTCAAATTTTTGAGTTCAAATGTTGTTATTATTTTCTGTGAGTGCTTCTGGTACTCGGAATTGGTGTTATTGGAGAGACTTAGTTCTGAGGATCACAACGCACTTTGTATTTGCAAAAGGTTCTGTTTCTGTTATGTGTAAATTTTCTGAAAGGAAAGCTTCCTACCAATAATCAAGACTAAAGAAATACGCCTGGATATTAAGTGATCCTGTGATACAGAAAATGGTGTGGTTTACAGAGAACACGAGTGCTTCTTCTTTACAAAAGTTTACTCTCCCACATCGTTCAGTCGACACTTGTAATCGCTGAAAAATTGGCTGGGAGGCTCTGCTGATCTCACTCCACAGACCTCTTTTTATCTGGGCGCCCCGAAAGTTGTCTCTTGTAGTCATGTTTCACAACAAGGGCATAGTGGAAACAAACAGCTGAAAACTCTCAAACTTTATGACAAACAATTCATTGCTGCTGACGTAAGAATATTGTTAAATTTAATGAATAAATTGTCTTTAAAAACAAAACAGTGATTAGCTTGTCACATATGGTAGTGAAGTATGAGTGATCAATAGAAAAGGTGCAAAACATACAAAGTGCTGATATGAAGTTTTTAAAAGGTATGATGAGTTGCACAAGAGAAAAATCTGTCGCGTTCTCGATGACAAGAGGAACAAAAGACACGATCTCTGTCCATTAATCTTCATAATACTTATGGACCAGATACTTGACCAATGTAAAAGAACAGCAAGATCCAAAGTAGGAAACTTGAGAATGAGACCAGTGTATGTCCGAGCTCTGATTAATGGTGATAATATTCCTCCAACTGTGAAGAGTAAGAAAGACGTTTACAATGCAGTAACTGAATTGTCAAGTACCGTCAGGGACAGAGGAGTGAGAATAAACGTGGGCAAAAGCAAAATTATGGTCATGACCAGGGAAATGGGAGATGAGTGCCTGAATATTATCTGACAAGGAAGACAGTTGGAGCAGATCAAAAGATTTGAATATCTGGGTAGTTTAATCACCTCAGATGGGAAGGTAGATGAGGAAATAAACCACCGGCTGCAAAAAGTAAATCAAATATGCTACCAGATCTCTAATCTTATTGTGGGAAAAAAAATAAAATCACAGAAGAAGTCAAGCTACGAGTATACAAGATAGTTTTATTTTCCACATTACTCTATGGGACAGAAACCTCACCCTGCTAGCAAAACGTAAGAACAGACTGCTAAATTAGATTTTTGAGGCGTGAAGCAGGAAAACTAGGAGAGGACTAATTAGAAATATGATCATCAGAAATCTGTTCGAGAATCAGTTTTTGAGATAATAGAGTGAAGAGTACTCCAATGGTTGGGTCACATAATGAGGACGGATGGAAGTAAGCTTATCACGGTACGTGCCCAGACGAAGGTAGGAGAGACCAAAATAGTAGTGGATCAACAACATCGGGAAGTTGCTAATAGAAGGGGAAAGAAGTCTGGATAGAAGAGAGTATCGGAAATGGTTGAAGGATTCCAACGCTTGACGGCAGAAGGGGATGGAAAATAAGAAGAATAAGAACAACAACAAGGTGTGCACAAGGCCTGAAATAATAAAGAATGCACGCATACAAAATGAATTAAGAATCTTTGTAGAAAATGACAAAATTTATCAATGTATACTTTAACAGAAAGTGCATGTCAAACGTATGGAAATGTCCGAATTGTCCAGAATAGCCACCGAGTATCATTCGAAGCGATGAAGACGGAACATTGTGCGCCGTGGTCCGTGGAACCGACACAGTTCAGCCTAATCCATGACAGAGATGGCAATGATGAGATATTGACTGAGTGTTACATATAATGTAGTTTTTTTATGTGTGTGTGTGTGTGTTGTTTTAACAGTTCTATGGAAAAATGTTATATTAATATCGAAATACGTAAGGCAGTAGAAGGGAGAAAATGTAATGATAACTCAAGTGAAAACAAAGTAGCGAAATGGTTATATTAAAACGTGTTTTATAACAGTAAATATCCGCAGTTACCTAGCAACGGAAAATAATATTAACCATAGCAAGGACGATGTCTGCGTGTCTACTACGTTTTGTTGTATTCTTTTACAGGCTGTACTGAGAAAATAATTGCATAACTTATAACATGGCGTTTGCGAATTTATTTATAATTTTCAAACTTAATTTTCTCGTTGAAAGTGATGTTCAAACAATTGCAAATGTTACTTCATCTAAGAAGCGAAATATTAGCTCTCTGTTACTTCTGTTCTGATAGGTTGATATTCCATCATTTTTCTCGTTTAACCCAAGTATAGCGAGTCTAATTCCGAATTAAACAAAGTACAATTATAGTTCGTACTTTATAGTATCAAGAAGACCAAAACAGTTTGGTCTAAAGAGATATTACGTTGTAAACTATAGCTATACGACAAAATTTTTAGGCAGGTGTCATCGTTCAGCTACCTTGTCACACAAATAACTTCCCATCAAGATCTAGAGCCTCAAGTAAAACATCATATCACGCAATTAAATCTTCAAGAATATCAGGTTGTTTGGAACAGGGCCATCTGGTAGAACCAGTTTCCAAGAGCTGAAGCCAAAGTAATGCCAAAATAGCCAAGTACACAAAATAATGGTACACTCAATGTTAACCTATGAGTTGGCACAGAGAAAATAATACAAATACTGGAAGCGCCTGAGAAGAAGACTTTAGGAAGGACACTAAACCTGACACTACTTGATGGGGATAAATAATTGGGTTCAGAGAGTGGCTCGCACATGTGGAGAGAATAACCGAGGACCGACTCGTCAAAATGCTTTTGAAGAATGTACCCATCGGTAAAAGAAATAAAGGGTCTCCTAAAAACAAGATATCGTGACGTTTTAGTAGAGACAGATAGGGTCTACATAGCAGGAGAGAGGTTGTGCGAAGCGAAGGGTTAAACTCGTCGCCCGCTATTGCGCCGCGTCCCGATGTTCATGTCTACTTCCCGAGGACATGTCTAATTGAGCGTAAGGGTTCGCCGAGGCCGGGTCCAAGACTCACTTGCCACAGATGGGTTCTGTCCCAGGGCGCTTATAAGGGCATTCCCTTGAAAACGGGCACAGCCGCTGTAGAACTTTCTAGAAAGCCTCCGTATAGTGGCGTTCCGAGAACGGACACGTAGGGATTCTCGGATAGTTTGGTTCGAAGTTAGGTAGCGGGCTTTACATCTCCAGCGCAATACTCAGTCTAAGAAAGACTGAAACTTTCGCTTATGGGCCTTAGCCACGTTGCTCCACACAGAGAACGCGTAGGCAACCGCCGGCGCCACATACGTGGTGACATAGGCGGCGGGTTATCGATTCGCTGCTTAGCATTGGTGGGGGTTGATAAAGACGATTAGCGGTTTTGCGGGCTACTTGCTCGGAATTGTCCGCCAGGTGAGACGTCGATCGAGGTGAACCCCGAGATACTTCACACCCGGGGTTCACGAAGGCAAGGGAGTGTCGCCTACGTACAGTCTGTCTGGGAGCCTTCTGCGTCTGCAGAAGACTACAGCTTTGCTCTTGGACGCGTTATTAGCGACTCTCCATTTCTCTGTCCACTAACGTAGGAGTCCATCTGTTCCTGGAGCCAGGTTGCGGTCGTTTTAGCACGACGATCGACGGCATACACCGCCATGTCGTCGGCGAACATGGCCACTCTGATTTTAGACAACGTCTTTGACGAACACAGAGAAAAGCAGAGGGCCTAAGACGCTTCCCTATCGTAATTGCCCTTTCCGAAGAATGAGCGCCGTCTACTCTCACGCAGAAAAGGAGACTTTACATTAATAAGAAGAATAAATATACGTAGTCTATAGGGTCAGACAGTAGCACAGTACACCAAGAAGAAAGACAGTAGCCTACTAGTACAGTCACTGAAGCCGAAAAAAAATAGAAATTGCAAATTAAGTGGCTTCTACGAGATTTTTTGCATATGGCTAGATAAAAAGGTAAGAAAGAATTTTAAAAAAAGTTTACAAAAATTCAGTCGCGGGTTTTCGAAAAAAAGGGAGGGGGAAGGTACAGAAAATTCATTTTTCGTGATTATCTTAAAAAATATTAAATTTATGAGAAAAATACAAAATACCAGAAAGAAAGAGCTTAAAATTCTGCATAAAAAGGTTATTAACATTTGTTTAGTCAGGGCGACACTTTTAGTAGAAAAATTAATTCAAAGTTGGCCAAATTTTTCACAAGGTGGATTTTCACATAAAATAAATGTTTATGTAATAGACATGCAATTTCTTCAGAAATATAAGTTTAAAAACTCATTATTATTCATTTAGGCCTATGTATATATTATTATGTATAATTTTTACTTATTTATTACGCATTATAATAAAAATGTTATTAAAAAATGCACTTTATAAATATATTCAAAAATAGTTTTTCTTCCAATCATTGAAGATTTTGACAATAAAATAACTTTTAAAACACAGATAAAACAGAAGAATATATAGTTAATAATAATTGCATAACAATAAATAAAGACCCACAAACAAATATCAAACACAAATAACAAATATACTAAAAAATAGTACCCAAATCATAAATCCTAAAGACTCCTTTAAATATAAAATGGATAATCCTTGTGCACCAAAATTAAATTCTTTAATAAAATTACACAAAATCAATAAACTTATCAGACCTTTAATAAACGCTAGAACTGCACCAAATTATAAAATATCAAAATTACTAACACAAATCTTAAAACATAAAATTAAACTTCCAGCAAAATGCAATATAAAAAATAGTGTCGAACTCACGGAACATTCAATATCGAACTGCGTTAATTCAATATCTGTATGGAGCATGTACCAGCTGTTCTCGATCTCCCTAAAATTCTTCAACTTTCAGGGTCTGTTCTTTTTATTCCCATGCACGGATATAAATTCTCACTATGTAGAAGAGAAACCTCAAATATTGTAGTTTTACGTACAATAGTTACATATTAATATTTTTTTTAGTTTTTAAGTATTAATATTAATACGCGCAATGGACATATTTTTATATTTATTAATAAAAGTTACATTTATTTAAATTTAACTAAATGTTAACAATTCTTTACACCGCAGTCTTATAGAAGACACTTTGACCAATACGTGTTCATAATTTTGTTAAAAAATATTTATTTTGAAAATTTCTGTAGAAATTTTAAGTTAAGAAAATGATGTATACTTGCGAACTCAAAAAAATTATAAATTTAAAAACTCGCTCATTTTATCATGCACCAATAAGTCAATACTAATTTTTATTATTTTTTTCAAAAACCTATATATGTAAAGTTCATATTGGGAAGTTTTTTTTTAATGTAAATACATTAGTAATAAATTGTTAATATGTTTATGCATTAGTTGAAAAAAATAAAAAACAAAACGTTATTTTAATTATTTATTCATAATTTAATTACTGTATTTTCTTTTCATTTTATGTAAAAGTGCAAACATTTAGCTTTAAAATGCTTTTTGATTTTTGTCTCTACGACTATTATAACGGATTTTATTAGAATTTGTATGTTGCGATTTCAGAAAAATTAGCCTTCCCGCTCATCGGGGCGGACTCCGACAACCAATTTTTTTCTAATATTTAAATTCCATTTTTCTCACAAAGTATTAGCCTGACAAAAAAAAATGAGAAATAGCTTTTTTATAGAGAATTTAATGCTCTTTAAGTTTTGTAATTTGTCTTGTTTTCGTAAATTTGTTATTTTTCAAGATAATTGAAGAAAACTAATTTTTTGCACCTTCCACCTCCTCTTTTTCAAAAAACCGCGACGGAATTTATGTAAACTTTTTTTTTAAATTGTTTCTCACCCTTTTATCTAGCCTTATGCAAAAAATCTCGTAGAAGCCACTTAATTTGAATTTTTTTCCTTCAGTGACTGTACTATACAGTAAACACGAAAAGATATTTTCCACCACTGAGAACACTTCACTGTCATTACTGAGAACTGAGAGAATGAAAAACTATTTATGATAGGACATGTTTACTGAAAATAAAAACTATATATATCGAATTAATAAATAAATTATCAAAATGTAATTACGAAAATTAATTTAACTTAATTACGAACATTCAGTTTAATTTAAAAATTGGCATTCGAATAATTGCAAAAAATAAAATTTGCTACATGGGCTTACTTCGGTATTAGTCTAAAACCACGAGCAATTAAAAACCTTAAATTGACCTGTTAAACAAGTAGATACCGTATACGGAGTGCAAAGCATTAAAACGTTTTAGTAGAACCGTTTTCCATCATGACAAGTTCGCGTTATTGCAACACCGCAGCGCCAGCAACCCCTTCCTTTTACGTAGTCTATATTAACTTTGGCCCTCTTACATTCAAAGGTAGCTTCAACAACCTCACCCCTCGCTCACGTCAGTTATAAGATTTGAAAGAGTTAATTAAATACAAGCCCCTCCTAGTTTATGAATTTAGTATTTATCCGGCTTCCAACCAATTAGTGCAAGGGTTGGAACGGTGGGGGTGGCTTGATAACTCATAATGTACTGTTCCTCTCTACCTCAATAACACGGTCGCGCAGGCGCACGAACAATCACGCACACACGCGCTACAACGTGATCGTCTCAAATATAATAATTCTCGAACGACCGTTGACACCAATTACGATTAATACATTTTAATTAACCTTAGTAATTAATAGTCGAAAACGGTGTAAGTTTAATTTGCAGATTAGCCAGGCATAATACGAGTACGTCCACTTACACTATAGTTTTTTAATTTTATATTAATGTAGAAAGCATAATCTGCTATGTTTCTCTGAATTTATTGAATAAAAAAAAACAATAAGAGATGAACACCTAAATATGCGTCACGTAGAAGAGATAAATGAATGACATAGTTTTTTTCTTGCTTTTTATGGGCCTTTTTTGCTTTTTATAGAAAAATTAATGAAGGCGGACTGAAACAGTGTAACGGTAGTAACTGAGTTCGTAAAACTCTTACACTTCGCACTGTCGAACTATGAGAAACCGCCGTCTTTGAGCTCTTGGTGATCCCATTCCTGGTCACAGCAGTAATGGAGATACTGACCTTTGATTTAGTATATATATATTGCGATTTTCGAACAATATTTAAAGTTGATTTAGATCGCATCTCAGCTTCCAAATTACACGATCTTTCCAATTATCCTCTTTAAGATTTTTCTACCATTGCATTCCTTATACCTTCTATCCACGTCTTTCGGGGGTCCCTCGTTTTCTTCTTTCAGGAGGTGTCCATTCCAATAATTACTTTGACCACTTATCATTGCCCATACGACACATATGCCCGTACATTCTCAATCTATTTAAATAAATTGTGTCATTTATACTGGTATATATTCAATCATCCTTTCAGTACTTCACTTTTAACCCCATACTGCAACGTAAGTGTATACAGCACCTTCTCCGGTATCCCATTTCCATGACTCGTAATCTTTTCCTCATATGTTCTGTAGTTCCCATAATTCACTCCCATATGTTACAATACTTTCTACTGTTGTTTTATATGCTTTAATTTTTACTTCGAGTCTTTTGTGATTTTTCTATAAAGTGGAATGTAGATGTCCCGTCATTTGTTTCCCTTGTCCTATACTACGATTTTCTATTTCTCCTACACTTGTGCCGTCTTTTGTAATGACATCAAGGCCCCTTTGTTTGTAATGTAATGACCCTTTGTATGAATTTACTCCCTTCACAACTCCCCATTCCAACAATATATATCTCTCCATGTAGTCCCCGACGACAATATATTTAGTCTTATTTGTATTTATCATTTAGCCCCATTACTGGTATTTTTCGTCTAACTTCCTAATCGTATAACAGATATCATCCTCATCTTCAGCTATAATTAATTGATCATTCCCAAAATGTAAAATAAAAAGCTTATTGTCATTTCATTCCCATGTTGCCACTCATACATCTCCAACTTTCTAAAGCTGATTTCAAGTACTACATCTTAAATAAATTGGGTGTTATATCACAACCTTGTCACAATCGCTTGGTGACCGGAAATTTACAGATAGTCTTGAACCTACCTTCGTACTGCTAGTAACGTTGGTATATAGCGCTTCCACAGCTCTACTAACAGATACAGAATTCACACAATTTTTTAACACTGACAGTAGCTTATTCAATGAAACACTGTCGTATGCCTTCTAGAGGTCTATGAATACTAAATGGTTTTTACATTTCTTGCCATTCTTTCTTCAAGAAGTTGTTTTAATATGAAGACTGAATTTTGATTTCTGGCTGGTAATTTCAGAGCTTAGACACATTGCCAGTTCCGATTTCAGTGGCTGTCTTCCCGACACTTCTTCGCACAGCCTTGTATCTCAGGGCCACAAGTCTGCCAATGCCCATTAGTATTCATTCAACTTGTATCTACATCTCTGCCTTATATTTGCTCGTTCAGTTTTACACTTAACAAAAACTAGAAAAGGCTTGATGATGTTCCTGTGACAAAATGAAAAATCACGACTAGCTTGTGGGTAGGAAAGTGGTCCTTAAAACTCGTTCTCAAAGTACAGCGCTACAACCGAAACTCGAGCTTTGGTTTCATCCTCTGCCTCATCCTGTTGGTAAAGAAGAACTTTCTAAATGTCTAAACAAAAATAGGATTCTAAAGATTCTAAGGACTTCCTTAAAGACTAATAGGTCTAAAAGAGAAAAACTCACAAAAATTAAAAAAATATGGTAGATTACCTTAAAGTAGAATACCTTACCTTAAAGAAATACCTTACTTTACCTTAAAGAATACCTTAATGGGAGCTCATCAGACTATAATAACTAGGCCTACCTTGAGATTGGCACCTTTCATATTGTTGTATGCTAGAGAACCCCCAACCCCTTTGAAAGTATTATTATTAGTATTGAGTAATATTGTTATCTCTGCCTTGTCTAAGGCATGTATATTGTGATAGTCTAATGAACACACAACATAAAGATGCACATACAAATATAACATAATTATTTTAGTGTTCTCAGCATTACTGGAAGGTGTGTTTAGATAATTAGAATGTAAATAAAATTTCATACAGTTGGATTACATTTTTAAAATATGATGTTTGCTGATAATGTATTTTTGTTTAAGGAAACTGTACCCAAATTAAAAAATGATTAATTAGCTAAATCAGGAAAGAAAAATGTTTGTAAAAAAATGAACAAGACAAAAAAGTGTTAATGAGGCTTTAGTAACAGAATTGGTGAAAATTTATGAAAAAGATCTGATACCTGTGAATGAAATATTCCATTGTAACAGTAACAAACTATAGAGAAGGAAAGCAAGATAGGGGTGGATTGCCTTTGTAAGTGAGTTCTATTCTGATTATTAAAGAAACTACAATTGTATTTAAATTTTTTAGTGGATGGTTAGTGAGGATCGGTCAAAAATAACACAAATTTAACTATTTTGCGTAGACGTTTCGACAATGTTTATTCTCATCTTCAGGACCTGTGTATGAAATACAAAAGAAATGTTAAACACAACAGAACAATTAAATATTTGGGTGAACGTGTTCATGTATGTGAGTGTGTGCGTGTGTATGTATGTATCATTGTATATGTGAAGACTTATGATAGTTTGTTTACATCTTCCAATTATCTTTAAGAAAACAAGCAAATTATAGTATGAGAGAACTTAATTTATACAGTATTACAATTTAAATTACTAATTGGTATTAACTATAACTTAATCACTGGTATTAACAAACAATCATAATTTAGAAACATACAATTTACACAATAACTGTAGAACATTACGACTTATATCAGATAGCTGACCAGTAGGGAGTGAAACATGTTAAAAATAACTTTTAATAATTACGTAGTGAACATCCCCTAATCTGTTTTACTTATAGGTAATATATTTTACTTTGCTATATATGTTGACTGCTGTAGGTATAAACAATTTATGTACCCATCTAATATCCAAATTGTTGATTACTGTTTGTTTAATTAATTAAAATATCATTACATTTAGTAATTTAAATTGTAATACTGTATAAATTAAGTTCTCTCATACTATAATTTGCTCGTTTTCTTAAAGATAATTGGAAGATGTAAACAAACTATCATAAGTCTTCACATATACAATGATACATACATACTGTAACGTTTCCTTTTTTATGGGTTACAAAAATAAATATATAAATTTGTAAAAAATTTTGTTTAAATTTAATTAAAGAAAAAATTTTTTTTTAATTTATTAATTATTTATTATTTTATTTTTTATTACATTAGTCCTTAATTCTTTTAATTACTATTTTAGTTGATTTATTGTGTTATAATAACAATAATTTGTTTCCAGCGTTAAATAGATTATGAAATGTAATAATCGATTAGTGGTATTCAGCTATTCAGTGATTGTACTCCTTTGCGATGTTATTCTCTTCTTACTTGAAGTCCAGGATTCAAGTGCTACCCGAAATTCTTCTAAATATATGTTCACCAAGAAATAAAACTCAAAATTGGAATGTTAAATGAATTTATTAATCTAATTGTGATTAATCGACTTTGAATCGAACTACTAATCCACAGCTCGAAAACTCATATCTCAGGGCAAATTGTTTTCTTTCTATAGATTATTAACATTGAATTATAGGTTCTTTTAGCTGTTATCAAAAGTCAGAGAAAGGGTAATGCTGAAATGTACAATACTTACAATTAACAAGTTCTTAATGACAAAATAGAAATAATGCTTATTATTAAAATGTTAGTAATATTTAAATTTTTCGAACCAAACGTCGAAGCGTAGGCTGACGTCACCACAGCTGACTGAGGCTGGTCTGAGATTCAACAACACCTCCTTGCTGCGTATGCACACCAGTGGCGGCTCGTCAGGTTGACGCAGGTGAAGCGCTGCTTCACCTAAAATAACTGGTTCAGTGTGTTTCTTTTTACACAAAATTATTTTCAATTTTGTGTTTAAAAATATTTTTTTAAATTAAATTTCGTCTGTATAATAATTAAAATAACATTTACACGCTATGGAAATAGGTTACAGAAGCTGGACATCGCTGCGATCGTAAGCCTACTGGTGGCGGAAAGTGCTGAGACTGTAGAAGCAGCTTTCTGCAACTTGTATACTGCATCAGTTAATACGTCACTAACAATGTTTGGTTTATGACGGTTGCCATGACAACGTATAGCCGTACTCAGCTTTCCCCCACCCACGTGAAGCAGTCTGGCTGTGCTGTTTCTCAGTTGTGTACGTATACAGTGCTTTACCTATCCAGCGCGTTTGTTTTGTTCGTTGTATTTGATCGTGTGTGAAGTTTTTACAGAATGATTCCTTCATATGACCCAGTATGTGTTTTATTAGAAACACCATTTTTAAGATGGAATAATGATGATAAGAAGAACTTTTAAGCTGTTAAAAACCTATGCCTATATTGAAAGTAAATAAAGTTGCAAAAATAAAGGGCAAGGTGTAAAATCGCAACTTTAAACAAAATTGGTATTCAACGTTCGAGTGGTTGCGTGGCAGTTATTATTTAAATAAGCGTTTTTGTATGCCCTGCTTAATTATTAGTGTTAAATCAAGTGCGTGGAATAAGAACGGCTTTGATGATTTCGGTAACGTTACTCGTGCTCTTTCCAAACATGAAGGTTCTTCTGAGCACATGCTTTGTGCATTGAGTTTTTCAAAACTAAAGAAAAATTTAAGTACTATCGAGGATGCTTTGAAAGAAAATTCTAGGTTGTATATTAAACACTTCAATGACAACGTTCGGCTTAACAGACATTTCATGCATCTTCCTATTCGTGCAGTTCTTTACTTGGGTAAACAAGAATTAGCATTTCGCGGTCACCACGAAGAGTTATCATCTATTAATCGTGGAAATTTTAAAGAACTGCTAGAAACCTTCGTATCGATAAGCCCTGTAAATATTCAAGAACACTATAAAAAAATCTTACCCGTCTTTGCCGGCAATTCTAAGACTATTCGGAATGAAATAATTGACTGCATTTCACAATATATTGATGAGCACTTCGCAAAGGAAATAGAAGATAGAACATTTTATTCAATTCAAGTGGATGATTCCACAGACAATGTCCACAAATCTCAATGTAGCATCATAATTAGATACGTTATTCCCGGAGGAAAGCTGGTGGAAAGATTTTTGGGATTTTATGATGTTCCAGTCGGACTGCCGACACACTGTTTCACGTTGTGTTATAGTCCCTCGAAAAATTTGACTATAAATCAAACTTATTCCCCAGTGTTTTGATGGTCAGGGGAAAAATCAAAGAAGTAGTGCCACAAGCGGTTTTTGTTCACTGCATGGCGCATCGTTTGAATCTAGTGCTACAACAAAGCTGCAACATCATTTCGCAATGTCGGATATTTTTTGCAACTGTTAACGGTTTACCGTCTTTTTTCCACAGTTCTGCTAGGCGAACTTACGCAGTAGACACAGTCGTTGGAAGACGAATCCCTACTTCCATTATTACGCGATGTAAGTCTAATTCCAAAATTGTGAATAGCCTACTATATATAACGAATGGGATTCATTAAAAGAAGTATTCACTAAAATTGTGAACGATTCAAATTATGATCAAACATCAATTAGGCAGAGTGATGGCTTCTTAAATAAATTTAATGATTTTGAATTTACGCTTTTGGTTGTCGTTTTTAACGATATTTTTGGAGCCACGGATGCTCTCTTCGATGTGCTACAAAAGAATCATTTGACATTAATTTCTGTATCTCGCAAGTTAAAAATACGCAAACACTCATAAATAGCAAAAGAACTGATGATGCATTTATGAAAAATTTCGATTTAGCTGCTTCAAAAACAACAGTTCCAACTGAATACCATGAATGGCAGAAAAGAATTACACTCACACGAGATCAACTTTTTGAAAAATACAAAATTCTGTATTATGAAATTTTAGATAACCTTTCAGTACAAATAGCCACACGTTTTAATGATATGGAAAAGCTTCAGTTTGTTACATTAATGGATACTTCAAAGTTCGTAACGTATTTTGAAAACTTTCCCACGGATGCATTAAGTAACTTAAAGGTGTGCTACCCTAATCTGTTTACCGATTTCCAAAGACTGAAAAACGAATTACAGCTTATTTATGAGGATAAGCAATACAGACAAATGGAAACACTAAATTTGATGGAACTTTTAGCTGTCAACAGGAACATCTTTAAAGAAGCTTACAAACTGTTTTGTTTAATAGTAACTATTCCATCCAAAAGCGTTTCCGTAGAACGAAGTTTTTCTTGTTTAAAAAGAATAAAATCATACCTGCGCAATACAATGACAGAGGACAGACTTACTAACTTATCAAAAATTTCCATAGAAAAGGAACTGTTAAACGAATTAAATAATGTACAACCATTTTATGACGACATTATCGACAAGTTTGCATATTTGAAAGAGAGGAGAATTGACCTTGTGTTCAAGAAATAAAATGCAAGCCTGTAAGTACTTACTATTTTTAACTACTTTATTTGTAAATTTTATTAACATACTTTTCTTTTGTCTCCATATGTTATTCATGATTCCAAAACAGGAAGAAACATATTCACATAAATGATTGGGGGGGGGGGGGCTGCCACCGATTCTGCTTCACCAATCCTCGAATCCACGAGCCGCCACTGATGCACACTAAGATCTTCACGACGAAATTCCTCCAAATAAATGTTGATTCTTTATGTGTTCCTCATCAGAGCAGTAGTGATTAAGTTTTCTTCATAGTAGTGTAATTATTCTGTATTAGTGATCCGTTTTGTGGGTTCGGTAATAGGTGTGGTTTAAAAGTGTCCCCGTTCAAATAGTTCGTCCAGAAGGTTGTGCTGATATTCACATTAAATAATTTCTGATTAGTGCCTGGACTGTTCTAATATCTTGATTACACCTTCCAATCTTCGTAAATATAATGGTTGAATTTATTTTATTTGATTTTAGTGTTAGTAACTCATATTTTATATTTCTTTTTATATATATATATATATATATATAGGTTTAGTTCATGTCAAAATTATATTTTCTATCTTTTTTAATGCGTTCGTTCTGATGTGTTCACCACGACGTTTAACAATCAACTCTCTTTTTTTCTTCATCATACAAAAGGTCCTGGCTGATTTATTAGTAAATTTCCATTGTTTTAAATCAGCTGACACTTAAGCCTCAAATTTGATGTTGTACTAAAGAATTGAATTTTACATTATATTATAAATTACATTTTGCTTATTATTTATTCTTATTAAATGCTAATTACATAATCAAATTCCTTATTTAATTCTGCATCATTTAATACCACACATAATATAATTTATAGAATTTTTTAACTCAAAAGTCATATTTACAGTATATCTGGTTGTAGGCCTTAATTACTTTAATTCTTTCCATATTAAATGGTTTACAAATTTATGTTATATTCTAATTATAATTAATTGAATTATTATGGTTTGGGCTCTTTAATTCTCAGTAATTTGATGATTTGGTTAGCTAATTTGAATACTATCTTCAATTTAGGCTTTTCTTTAGACTCCAGTGTTATTACACTTGCATTTTTACTAATAATATCTTATACATTCCTTAATTACTTTCACTAAGTGTTGTTACAGTTATTATACATGGTTAGTGATTTACATTCAACAATTTTCATTCATTTAATTAATTTCATTAACTTATTTACTAATTATAATGTTGGTGAGAGGTACCATTTGGCCTATTTTTTTATGTTAGTTCAATTACAAAGTTTACTATTATTTCAGCTTGCTAATACCCTTTCTGACATACAATTCTAATAAAATCTTAACTAAATTGCCCTTACTTAATTACAACAGTGTTTATTATTAATTGACATCATTAAAATATAATAAAGATATATTAAAAAAATAAACTTAATCTCAAGCATTCAATGCTTTGAGTTCAATGAACTGCTAACATAAACAAAACACATCTCTTTTTATTTAAACAGTTTATTAAAATCAATTATTATGCAGTCTTTTGTTTGTTTTAATTTAGGGATTTACCCTCACTATTCTCTATATTCTCAAATTTGATTTCTAGCCATTTTATCTAGTCATTGGGGAATAAAGAACATCACTTAAATGGGATTATTGTTTGTCATTTTTTCACAATCAAATTAAATTATCTTTGTACACCTTCCATCATATATCTAATATTTCTACTTATATTTAATTTACATAGTTTTTTTCTACTGTATTGTACTTTTCTTTGTTATAGGCTACTTTGTTGGGGGTTTTGTTTTTATGTGCTTACTAGTTATATTTTTATTCGGTGGTTTTGGTTTATATATGGTTTTTTCTTAACTGCTCCTATTCTACCTGGGTATATATACTGTACTATATAAGTTGGATTATCACTTAAGTTGGTTTTAATGAACTTAACTTCTTTTAATTTCAGATTTCATTTTACTTTTATTCTTGATTAATTATTATAATACTTTTTCTTTTTTGCCAGTTTGGTTTTTTAATAACATATGTTATATTCTATTTTTGCTTCTTTTTTGGTCTTATAATAAGATGGATTTTCTGTCATGCTACAATACACACGCACACACTCACATAC
Source organism: Magicicada septendecula (assembly GCA_034769895.1). Classification (NCBI taxonomy): domain Eukaryota; kingdom Metazoa; phylum Arthropoda; class Insecta; order Hemiptera; family Cicadidae; genus Magicicada; species Magicicada septendecula. The sequence goes on from CM068369.1 coordinate 447,384,307, forward strand.
ACGAACACGTTCACCCAAATATTTAATTGTTCCGTTGTGTTTGACATTTCTTTTGTATTTCATACACAGGTCCTGAAGATGACATAAACACTGTCAAAACGTCTACGCAAAATAGTTAAAATGTGTGTTATTTTTTACCCCTCACTAACCATCCACTAAAAAATTCATTGATTGACGGTCACTACAAATTTAAGCATTGTATTTAAAGTTTTTTAATCAATACATGATACCTGTGAGGAACTACAAGTCAGAAACATAGATAATCAATGTGAGAATTACATAAACTGCAGACTTTACAGAGTAGCATGGAAGCAACAACGCTCAGAATAGCAAAATGAGACAAGCCGTCATCTAAGTTAGAAGGTGGCTGTCATAAAGGATGTTATATTGGAACCAGGTGACAAAAAGAGGGCACAATAGCCCTTTACAACTTGAAGAGGTGGCCTGATTAAGTACTGTAGTATTGCTGGAAAATGGACAAGAATTGCTCAGAACAGAAACCACTGGAGATTGATTTGGAAAGACAGAGAATTAGCCCAACTAGTGGTGATAATGATGATGATGATGAAAATGGCAACAATTACTATAGTAGAGTTATTCTCTTGTAATAAAAATGCTCTTAGGAATGAAATCTTAATTTTACATATTATTCTGCTAAAAATCATAATAAATCAATTTTACTTTCTCTTTAAATTATCCCCACTCAAGAAGAGTGACAGAGCATTATATAAAATAAACAGAACTATGTTTCTAATTTTTTGTTATAATGGTTTCAATTGTGGAGGCTGCACATATCTGCTGCTTTCCATCAGTTAGTAATAATATCATTTGTACTATATTTTTGTACCACTTAAATAGGCAAGAAGAGGTAGAATAGGCTGTGACTCTGAGCTGTACACAGTAGCATAGTATAGCCAGGATTTTTCAAAGAGGAGAGGGGTATTATTGACACAAAGATTTTTCCATATAACAGGTTAAAAACCACAATTTTTCCATGGTAGTAGGTCATACTTCATTCCATAAGCAGGGGAAGAGGCAACAGTAATAGGAAATTCACCAGATAATAGACCTCTGTATATGTTATGTCATGGATGCTAGTGATAAAGTGCCTTTCTGCAGGCTTTGCTTATAAGTACCTCACTGGAGACATTCTCAGTATGGGAGGAGAAGGTTGTAACCCCTTTGTCTACCTCTTATTGCCCTCTTATACAGCATGTAAGAAGGCAGTGTGCAAAGCATTATGTTTCAGCAGTTCATTATTACCTTGGGTGTTACTCATCAAATAGTCACTTCTACAAGCTGAGTCAACATGGAGGGTAAATAGATACATTAACAATGCTGTCCAGAAATCAAACTCAGAATTTCCATATACAGTAGAGTATCGATTATCCAAACATCCATTAACCAAACGATCTATTATCTGAACTCAATAAAAAGTACAATATGTACTGTACTGTACAGTAATGTATTGGACACATGTAGGCATATTGGATATTGAACATTAAAAATTGCATACTATAAATTATTACAGTACTGTACAGTAATAAATAAACGCTGTAGCTATACTGCCTTACAATCGATAAACATAGAATTGGGTAAAGGTGGATGAAGCCAATCCCGGTTTTCAGTTATTAACCTATGAAGAGATAGTTGAGTCATTAAATGAACTAATGAAAACGAAACTGATTCAGATGAAGATGGCGAGAATGCTACTAATATAAAACCACTGACAGCAGCTTTAGCTTTTGATGCACTTGAGACTGTTCTAAAGTGGGCCATAACAGAACACGAGATAGAGTGTATTCGGCTTATGAATCTTAAACGACTTCAGTCTTTAGCAGCGTTTGAAGCAGGAGAATCAGTTTGAATCAGACAGGGATAGAACAATTTTTCAAAAAAGTGTAAATCCATGTTACTGTATGTTTTGTTGTTTTTTAATTTTTAGTTAATTTTATAGTACAGCGTTTGTCATTAAACTCTAATACTGTTTAAATTAACTTTTGGTTTTATTAATTACACTCAGTTTTAATTCAGTGATTTTTAGCCTTAGTAATACATTACTGACCAGTACACAGGTTGCTGGAATTATATAACAGTATGGTAGAAATGATTTTGCACTAAAAATCTTTGTTTTTGTAAAGACAAATAATGTTTCCAATTTACAATCTATTATCTGAAATATCGATTATCTGAATGAGCCCTTGTCCCAAAAGGTTCGGATATCGATGCTCTGTGCACCATGTGGTGCTTCTGTAAGGTACTGTCACACCCTCTGGTCTACTGAACATCTCTTTTCAAACATTCTTTGGATATTATTTCAGGATGAATGTTCATAATTCAAGGTGATAATGCCACAAACATGTTCCCTATTGCACCAACGCAGCACCATACACTAGAAGAATCTTCATGCTTCACTATGAAAACCTTTAGATTTGTAGATGAAAAATTGTTTGTACAAATGTTAAACAGTTTGTAAAAACTTAAATTTCAGTATCAAAAAATAAAGATAATGAAGTTAGCTTAATCATTGTTGCATTTACCAATTTACAACACCATTAATAATGCACTTCCTACACAAAGGAAAAGTGTGCTACATCTTCCTGGATGCCAGTGGACAAGAGAACTGTATAGTCATGTCCTGTATTTAGTTGTCATTACTGTATGCAACGGTTCAAGGTTACATTAAACAAAACAAATATAATCTGTTAATAAAGCAGTACTATACCTAGAAACGTTATAACTGTACTGTACATGACCGGACATGGAGAGGACAACATATTCAGTGTTGTTACTTTTATTTGCTTATTCAGCTCTGCATTGTACAAGTAAGATAGGTCTCACATTTTCCAGCCTTACGTTTACATTGTATATTTATGTTGAAATTGAAATTAATAATATGAATTAATTTTTTTTAGTAGTATATATTTGTTTTCTTTCAGGTATTGCCTTCATTCCAGCCAACATTGATAAGGTAGGTTTATAGAATAGTTCATAATTTGTAAATACTGTATTTCATTGTAGTACAATTTCTTACATTTCAATGTTCAAGGTACAAGAATGTTTTTCTGCCTTTTTAAACATTTTCTTTAATAGTTTTTGTTATAATAATAATAATAAAATGATTTTTAAATTGTTTGATTTCTCAATAGATCACCTTTAACAATATTTTAAAAATGTTTTATAAAGTTTTGCAGATTCACTAAAAAAGACAAGTTTAAAACATCATTTGATGCTCCTGATCAGTTGTGGTAGTGTGATTTGGTTATGCAAAAGTCTTGTTGGATTGACCATTTTTAAATCTTTTTATAACATATTTTAAATATTCCTTGTTAAATATACCCTTTAGTAAATATTTATATACAAAACTTAGTGTAGGCCTGAATCTCACAATATGTATGCAGATTTTTCAAGTTTTTGCCATCAATGATCATTTACATAATTAAGTATAAATAGGTCTACCATTTATTAAAATTAAATTATAAACAAGTCCAGACTGTGTCCACAGCTTCCAATAAATCAGCAGTGTCATTCCAACAAACCTGTTTCTTAAAAAATAATAATAATATTTTCATTATTCCTTTTGTTTTCTCATTATTGTGGTTGTAAGCTTACACATCTCAAAACACTTTCTGATGACAGCTGAAGAATCCCACTTAAAGGTTTTTTTAAACATCTGTAAGTTAAGTATGGTGGAATAAATTTTATCGTAACTGAGCTGGATATACTGAGAGTGAATGAACATTTGAAGGTCATGGGTCCACAGCTATTAATTTCCTAAATGTTAAGATACATAACCTCAACATTAGGATAAAATTTTGAGCAATAGACTAGCAATTATCCTTTACATGTAATGATTTCATATTCTCTAGGCATCAGTAGTGTACCAAAAATAATATCCTAGTACATGTGTAACTAATTAATTACTTAATCTGACTTGCATGTGTACATAACAACTTGTCTCCACACCCACCTTCTAAGGAGGTTTAACCACCACCCTCTCCAACCCCTTGTTGTACCACTGTAGCAGACCTATCACAAAAACTACAAAATAAACACTTTCAAATTCAACAGTTTTAGAATGTTTAATTAAATAAGTATTTTACACAAAAAATCATTTGTGAACCCTTTCAGTGCCAGTGTCTGATTTTTCAGAAATTGACAGGAACTGCTTAAAGTACTGACATCTGAAAAATCCCATATCATTCGTATTGCATGAAACTGCCAGCATCCAATTTTTCATACGTATAGAAAATCCTACTTGAAGGTATAATATGAAAACCATAGACACATTTTTTGTATCAAAGAGTGTTAGGATGTTATTCTTCATTACAGTTTCTGTAATTGAAGACTTATCTACAGAATGGCTACAACAAAGGGAAAATACAAATAGGCCTAACATTCATAATTCTCTTGGCTCCGGAATGATTCTGGTAGACGATACATGGGGTGGTATTTTCTAAATACAGTTTGGTTTGAAGTAATCGTCTTTTGAAACAGTCCATAATTGGCCAAATTACACTAATTTGTAAAATTGGAAAATGTTCTACAACTTTCTTATAGAAACACTTGAAAATTGGTATTTGTTTACACAGTAATGTGTGCTTCTTTGGTGGTTTGTTTGTGGTTGTAAATTTTTTTCTGCACTTTGTTTGGTGTCTAAATAGAAAATTATACAAATATTTTGGTATTTTGGTTCTTTTTCTTTGTATATTGTTCATTATATCTAATAAAATTAGATGTTTTGCTTCTTTTAGAACAACTTATTTCACACATTTAGCAGAAAGAGTAGCAAAAATTGGTGAACAATTGGAAGAGTTATGATCTTTTTTTTTAAATCCTTGCAAATTGCCAAAAATCAGCCTGGCACTTCAGGGTATACCCATAAGAATTATGTTGGCACTTATACGTTGGCATGTATAGTACCTTGGAAAAATACCTGACACTGAAAGGGTTAATAAAATTGTTTCTAACATGAACTATTTAGATGAAATGTATAATATCTGTTCATCGTTCACCTTAATACACTTATCCTAGTTCTGTGATGTTACCTATGTGATATTAATTCTAAGGAAGAATTAGTGACACTCATTTCCTAAAACTGAAACAAATAGAAATGATTTTAGACATTCTAACTTTCTGTCAACAAATTATACATAATTTAAAAAATTTTAATTTTCTATTTTGTTGTATGTAAGCTATGAAAGATTGTAGTGAGAATGTGTATGTGCATGCAAGCTTGTGTATTTCTCTCTCTCTCTCTCTCTCTCTCTCTCTCTCTCTCTCTCTCTCTCTCTCTCTCACTCTCGCTCTCTCTCTCTCTGGGGGGGGTGAGAGAGAGAGAGAGAGAGAGAGAGAGAGAGAGAGAGGGGGGGAGACCTATGTAAAAACCACCAACTTTGTATGTGGACAATTTATACTAATTACTTTAAAAAAGATTTATTTGTTTGCTGTTATATGTTGAGGATATCTGTATACTTGTTTAGATTAGCTTTAGTCATCAGTTTTAGTTTTTCTGTTTATTGTTTATTCACCTTTTTTTCCTAACAATTTCTGTGTTCTGTAGAAGCTGCTGGCTCAGGTACTGACAGAAATAATTATCCAACCACAACCAGATCCTGGAACTAACATTGTATTTGGTGGTTATGCTGATCCTTTAGGATTCCTGTGGTATGGCTTACCAACATTTAATATTGCAGTGCAGGTAAATTATGTAACAGAGGTTTATTAACTTCATTATCAGTATCTCAGATCACTTTTTGAATTGTAAAATTCTAAATTCTTATATTTTCCTATCATCATACCCTGTTGCTGTTGATAGTTTTCTGAATATTCTGGCAACCTATAGTCACAAGTAATTTCTAAAACATAATGCAAAAATACAGTATAACCTCACTAATTCATCACCTTTGGGGCCAAAGGGGTGACGTATTACAGAGGGAGTAAGAAACAAACCCATTAAAGACAATATAAAATGTTTTATTTCAACACTAGCAACGTACAGTACGGTACTAATGTTATGCTCGAACATATTTATTGCTGGAAATTTTCAAACTCAAACAAGGTAAGCAATGTAATTGCAAAAAAAATTGTTTAATGATTGTGAAAAAAAATCTGTAATTTTCTTCTTTTTTTCTGTCGACCATACTTTCCAAGAGCAAATTATGTATTTGTTGCAGTGAAATTATTTTAGTCAGCTCTGCTTCATCTCAGCGTTTGTTCCACTTGATTTTTGTAGTCAATCATTGAATGACCTCCTTATGAGTGATTGCAGGTTTTATTGGTGGGTTCTGTGTATGTAACAATTTCATCACCACTAAACATTTCGTAGCCTACATCTGGTAAGTCTATTTCACACCAATTTTTGACATTGTCTTCATTCAAAATGTTAAATGCTGGTAGGGTTTGGCAGATATCTAACAATTCCCGTGTGGGGTCAAGGCCTGGTTTGGTAGATGCTGGTTGTAATTCTGATGGCCATAACTTATTCCAGACAGATTTTAGACTGTTTTCTGGAATACTTTGCCAGGCATCAGCAATCTGACTGAATTTTTGGAAATGTATTATGCCATAACAACACAACACAACACTTATTGTCCCGTGTACACAAGTACAAAATACCCATTCTTGGAACTAATACCTCCCACAATCCGTTCTCCTGGCTATTATTGGAATCCCGGCCACAATCAACATGTTTCTGGTTTAACCCGGCTATAATTAGCATATATGTTACTCCGTGTTAACAAAGAAAAAGAAAAAAACTTGAGTGGGTGATGAATTACAGAGGGAGATGAATTAGTGGCGATGAATTAGTGAGGTTCCACTGTACTAAAAAGTTTAATGTCTGCACTATAATGTACATTTCACAGAAATTAATTTATGTTTAGAGTCACACAAGTATTTTTTCCTTAAACTATTATAAAGCAACAGGGTTGGGACATTGTGTGTGTGTGTGTGTGTGTGTGTGTGTGTGTTGTTTTTCTACAGGCTTGTAGTCTGTAGACAGAAGATTGACAAATATGGCATCTAAAGTAGCATATGGCATGTATCCAGATGTTTTCATACAAAATGAAAAGGTAGGGTTAAACCAAAACCCAAACATCTACCACAATAGTACCTCATTAACTATTTAAAAAATTATACTTGTTTTAATTATACTATTGTTTTATATGCCTGTAAATTGCTGTGTGAACATAATTTAATTTACCATGCATTTCAGACAATTGCAAAGTTTGTGGACTGATGTACTGTATTTCTTGATTATGCTTTTCTTGATGTATGTTTGCTTTTATGTTTGACCTACACAGAATTTTACCTACAGTTACAATAAACAACTACATTCCATAGATTAACAGATCACTCAAGATTTTGGAGGAACACTCTACAACCACCAGTATATTCCAAGTTACAAACTGATAGAAAAGTATTATACCGATTGCTCTTATAAAAAGAGAAAAAATGTTTGTACAACATACTGACAGATTACTAATTCTGAATGTACACTATGAATGTTTAAAAAATCAAATCACAGTAACCAAAATAATTAAACTACTTTTACAGTCTACAAAATTTGTTTGTAAAGTATTTAAATACAACTATTTCACAAACGACTCAGAACACAAAGTTTTTTATGAGTAAAAACATAAAGTTTTACCTTACAATCTGAACCGGTTTTCACTTACAACCGGTTCAGGTTGTAAGGTAAAACTTTATGTTTTTACTCATAAAAAAACTTTGTGTTCTGAGTCATTAGTGAAATAGTTGTATTTAGTTAAGTAACGGACAAATCATGGACAATGAAATCCAAGTAAAGTTTTTATTAAATTACAGAATATGGAAATAAGAGGTGTAAAGCTTATCCCTGATAGCCAGTTATTTACATGACAGGACACAAGTTGTAAAGGTGAATGGGACTAGAAGTCAGCCTATTAAAACAAATGTTGGAGTGCCCCAGGGCTCTATATTAGGACCTTTATTGTTTATTTTATATATCAATGACTTACTAGTGTTACAAGATGTATTAATAGCATATGCTGATGATACAGCAGTACCAATGAAAGCAAAGACATGGCCTGAACTTGCAACAGATATGTCAACTAAATTAGATATTATATACTCTTGGCTCTATCACAATAATCTATACTGTAACATAACAAAAAATATTCACAAAATATTCTTTAACTGTCTCTTCCATTTCTTGACCTACACTACAACTTTCCTATATAAAAACTGCATATACTTTTAATTAAACATGAGTATCTTATTAATTAGATATATAACAATTTACAATTTTCCCCTCTAAAAGCAAAAAAGGTTAAATTAAACTGGATGTACATTTACTCTTTGATATGAATTGCTAGTCACTTCTAGATTTGTCATGTTCAAATTCAAACTGTATTAGTAAAAACCTTATTTAAAATGTTTTCTGTTAATATTGTTTGTGTTGGTTAAAATTTAATGTTTTATTGTATGCATTTTATTTCTTGTTTCTACAAATAATTTTTTATAGATTTTTATTTTACCTGTTTTCTGCTGAAAACCATACATACAAAAACATATTTCCTTTTTTTGGAATTGCCAAATTCAGGTTTTGTCTTGGACACACAATTTTATTCACTCAGCTTGTGAACACAAAATGGCTAAACAGTAAAATCTCTTGTTTACTGTAACTAAATATAAACAATATTGTTCACTTTTTTGTACTTAACAATTTTTTTTTTTTTCAGACAATAAATATAACCATACCAAACTGTTCAATAGCACTGCCAAGCACTCAGGATGTCATCCTGCCAAGTATACCCATTTTAAACATTCCTACAGTTGGCTAATAACATGGTACCTTACAAACCTATTGTATTGTAAATGCCATTAACATAAAATATAATCAGTGCTTTCTACTACCAGCTGTATTAAACTGTTCCATACTACAGTACTCATATTATAGGTATATATTTTACCATTAACATATCAATATTATGTTACACAGACTTTAACACTTATACACATGTATGCGTAATTTTCCCTCAGATTTATTCCCAGTTAATCAGCAACTCAGAATGCAGAAAAGTGAAATAAAACCTTAATTGGATAAGTCTTTAATATTCGTATATACATTAAGGCAACAACATACAGTGTTAGATATTTCCAGTACCATACTGATGTAAACAATAACTTAGACGATTTGATTTATGTTGTTTGAGTGATCGAGAATTGTATTGACTTTCCATTTGTAGTACCCATTCCACACTAAAGTGACACTTTAAAAATCTCTGCAGCTCTAAAAATGATAACAATTTCTCTGTAGGACATAGAGATTATAAAGGAGCTCTATGTAATTAGGCAAAAGACTAGAAAACTTTTGTTCCTAAATCCCATGCAATGGTATATGACATTAGCAGTAGTTTAAAAACATTGTCACATAATTTGAACATACAATTTATGTTATATACTCATGCAGAGCAATATCATTTTACCTATCAGTCTTGCAGAATGGTATCTCATTCCACCAACAGAGTTTCTTTAGATTCTTCAGTGTTTTCTGACATTTAGCATCTTCTTCTGAAAGGAACATTGAGCTGTTTCTAATGGAAGAGCAGCGCAATAAATCTACTTTGTTTTTGCATATACTTAAAAATTTATAATCTGTAAAATTCCCATGATCTTTAAAGAACTGACAGTCAATTCAGACAAATTAATTTAGGAAGATGTCTAGCAGTTATACGCTGAAAGTCCTGTTTGTCACCCAATTTTTTTGCATCATTTTCTGTAAATAATATATTAAGCTCTAACATTCTTGAGCTTAAAAGCCACAAATATAAATAACTCAGGTTTTCAGTGTTAGCTACAATAGATGCAAAAATAGTATACATAGAACATGAAGAGTAAAATTAAATAATCTAATGTAGACAAAAATAAAGTTAATTAGAAACAATTTATGAAGAGGTAACATGTACACACACACACAAACACACACACAGCACATATATGTAAACAGTGATCACACCTTTTTGTCTACACATTCTAGATTTTGCTTATAGATTCCCATCTTCCCATAGTGTTATTTTAACCTTCCAAAGTTATATGTTCAATGCTATGAACATTTCTACAGTATATTTAAACTATTCCAGTTCAATTTAGGTCTGGCAAAGCACCTTTGATAGTCTATTTAACAGGCCACCCAACTTTGTCTGCTAACATTTCCACAGTATCAGATGTTCCTTATGCATCCTTCTGTTGACCTCATACACCATGCTGATCCAAGTTCAGATTATCAGTTGCTCCTCAAATTGCCAGAAAAAATATGATAAACTTCAAAATTTGATTGAAAATTTGATTGCTAGATAAATCTCTGTGATATTGTCTTAATACAGTCAATACATGTTATAACTTGCAGAAATATGATATTACCAAAAAAATCCAGATGAGCTCTGGAGGTACCGTACACATCTTCTTCAGAGCTAGCTGATCTGTAAGTTGACCAAGTAGTCTCAATCATATTGATGACCTTATAATTATCCTGTTATGACAAGAACTTCTGGTTGGATTATGATTCATAATCTCCTGTGGATAACATGTAATTGAAAATATCCATCTTCTCCCAATCCGTAAAGCTAAACGTTTGATGGTGTAAAATTAATTTTAATATTATATAATTATCAAATTCTTATTAATAGTTTTAAAAACCTCAACATCAACAACCTGTGGTCATCTTCAAGTGATCTAAAAAAAATTAAATTAAAAGAGAAGAACAAATTGTCTATCAAAAAACAAAGATACAATTAAAACAGTTAACCTAAAGTGGCCATGTGATAAATCATGAAATAAATTAGAATATAAATATTATATATAGAATTTATTTTATTATATAGAATATATAATATAATAAGTTAAAGTCAATCATATTATAGTGTTAAATACTCATTACAAACCACTTACCTTCCAAGAAATCGGTCTACCTCAGTGTGAGGAATTTGTTAATGATACAATTTGTGATGATTATGAGGAATTTGTTGTCACAGTTTTAACAGTGCATGTGGAATCCTTCACAATCAGACAGGTGGACTGTAATGTATATTTTAGTACAATGATATAATTTTAATTTAATTTAACATATGTAAGTTCTTCTTCTTCTATCAGGGACTAGGTGAAATACCTTTTCCAGTCCCAAAGGAAATATATACTATCTAGTCTAAATATTGTAACATTACATAATCAGTGCTTAATACTGATAAAAATAAAGAAATACCTATTATTATTATTTGTAAAATAATAATAATAATAAAGTCAGTAGTTACCCCATTCCAAAAGTCAGAAATGAATGATTAAGTATCATACTATGAAACATTTGTACAATCTTTACAACAAACGATAAAACACTTTAGCAATTAAAAAACAGTGTACTAAGTGTTACCATAGAAGTGCAGTGTGTACAAAGTGCAACATAGCATGATATGTGTAAATTTTAAACTAAAAAAGACATTAATCACAAATAGTGAAGATACAGGACTATAGTAATAAACTATAAGTTTAGTAATAAGTTGTTGTAGTTTTGTTTTGTTAGGCCACAAAGGCAATATCAATGTAAGTAAAAAGTTATTTTGTTTATATTTGAAGGATCCAGGGTTATATAAGAAATTAATCACGGCTAATTAGAATAAATTATAAAGAGATGGTGGAAAATAAAATAGTGCCTAGGGCAGTAATACATTTACAGAAGTAAAAGTCAGAAATAAACTAAGTTGAAACCACTAAATTATAAAATGCAAGTATCTAAGTTTATATAAAAAGATGAAGAAAAACATTGTATAAATTAAAACTAATTATAGTTAAAAATTATAAAGGAGTATTTTTCCTAAAAAAGGGAAGAACTAATAATATATTAATACTAGCCTATTTACTAAAACTGTACCTAGGTTAGCCAATAAAAACTCATCAATTTCTTGGTTACTAAGAGTAACAGAATTAACAAGATGGGTAATTGTTAAATTGGATTTCAAGAGTGTAGATGACCAAAATAATGTTCAGCAAATTTAAAGAAATTAGTAACTAAAATTTGAACAAAACACTATTCTAAATTAATGAAACGATTCAGCACAAGCAACTACGTCTGAGACATCCGTTGAACCACAATAATTGATGCAAGAATATCGAAGAACATTAAAAAATTATCCAACCATCAGATTGCTTGAAAAATTTTGAACTACCACTACGTTGGTGAGAACGCCTACCTTAATAAACTAAAAAATTACACATCACCAACAAGTAACGAACACTAGAAATGGTACAACATCATGCAATTTATAAGAAAACTTAGTGTGAACATTTTAAACTTTCTTTATTTAACCAAAAAACAGTCAACACGTGGTTTTGTTAGAAATCCACAGCAGCCATCTTTCTTGTTTTTCCTTCTGTATGAATACGTAGTCTGCACTCTGGTGTTTAAAAAACGAACTTATTGAATCAGACTTTAAGAAAAAATATTAATTATTGTAAAGTATGATACTATTAACTAAGCATTTCTGACTTTCTTATAGCTCAAAGAATCCCCAAATAACCCTGAGATACATAATTTATTAATTTTACTAATAACTATAATTGATTATATCTGTTGTGTTATATAAAAAACTTATATCAAAAACTGTTGGGATTTCGAAAATAATCGATCTGTAAACCGAAGAACTGGATGTAATAATTTCCAGAAAATAAACCAAATTCAATTAATAAATACCTTTCTTTTAGGGAATTGACTTTGTATTATTTCTTGTAGATAGCAGATTTGTTACAGGAAACAGGTGAATAGCAGAGAAGAGTAAGAAAGTTAGCTCAGACATCATAGCCTATGAAGTACGAGAGACACCATAACCTGTAACTGGTTATAAAATTGGAAACAGCTGATGCAACGCGCATAAAAATCAAACGATTATCGTACTCAAAGAGAGGAACTCTCTCTCTCTCTCTCTCTCTCTCTCTCTCTCTCACAAACAACTGAATTGTAATACCTGTAAGGAGATATAATAAACAACAAAGGATCCTGTGGTTAAATTTTTTACTAAATAAGAAGGACAATAAATAAAAATAATACAAACACCATAACAGATAGACCTAAAACTCGTAGTCATTACAAATGACTACAAACGTGTGGCATAAATAACACGAATAGGAAGTAATCGTTACAATATATACAAACCAGATGGAATTCTAAGTTGCTATTTTAATTTAATTCATGATTTGTCATTTGGTCACTTCAAGTTAACTGTTTCGGCGGTTCTTGGTTTTTTTGTACACAGTTTATTCTACTGTTTAATTTACTTTGACTAGTTCACCTGTAGGTGACCAAAGACTGTTAGCAGTGGTGTATCTAGAATTTGGCTTTGTGGACGGGGGGGGGGGGGGTCGACTTCATACATGGCTCTGAACCATTAATATTGGTGTTTAATAAGACAGCATGTGTAATTAAATACTGAATATATAACATCTGGAATGTTTTCTTTGCAAGAAGTCTAGCTCACACAAACCTACAACATGTTAGTGAAAACATCCATGCAGTATTTTAGTTTTTTACTTGAACCAAACTAATTTTTTTACTAACTTTTTTGATATCAACTAAATAAGATCTGAAATTGTTTAGACTTTTGGTAGACTTTTTCCTTAGCTAGAGTATAACCAATCTGACTTCTGTTAAATAAATCCATAATTTGTATAGGGTAAGCAAACTTACATATGGTAAACTGTTTTACTTTACCATGGAGACTTCAAGATCACACCTTAAAACACTACAGTTATTGTATATGAGCAGTAAAGTGAAAAGTAAGTTTAAAGCAATGATTTACATTTATTATATAAAAAACTTATAATTAATATATTTCATGTGCATATATACAACTTTTCATTTTATTTTTATATGTAATTAATATCTTATATAGAACACATCATTTTTTAAATATAAAAATATGATAGATTAACACATGATAATAAACTTGTACACTGTGGTTCACATTATATTATTGTCATTAGAGTTTCATAAAAGCTTAATGTTACAAATAGTATACTGTGTTCTGTAGTCAATAATAATAATAATAATACTGTTCTAATAGGTATATCAGAACTTAAACTAAAACCTAATCAACATAATAAAATTCTTCTGGAACCATAGAACATAATGAAATTCAGTATCAGAATTCTGCTGGATTTGTATATATGTGAATTTTCACATATTTCAGATGTGAGTTATTAGAACAAGTTGTAAATGACTTTAGATTTTTATGGACACTACATAATCAGCTATAAGCAGCTACAATATTTGTTATTATTTTGTTACCTTTTTAGAATATAATAAATTTTGAGATCTACAATTACATAATAAATGAAATCCAACATAATTACAAACCTAGATATAAGAAAAATACACATATATACATGTTAATAAGTAAAAAAAAAATAGAAAAACTATTTACAGTAGCTTCAGATAGACAGTAACCTGACTGTCTGAACTAGTTTCATTGTTAATTTTTACACGACTTTATACTCTGGCCTACATATATACTAATCTATTTTAAACTGTGTTCACAATGTTTGTTTTCAGTTATATGAAAAGACAATAAAAATTTTCACTGTATTATTCAATTATGGGTTATAAATTATAAAATTTACTGATGTATCAATAGAATGATGTCATTACATTTTATTTTAAGTAAATATCTTTTATCCGTCTGCTTTTCTGATGCTTAAAGCATCAGAAGGAGGAGGAGTTTTCTCTCCTTCTGTTCATTATTTTGTTGAATTCTTATTTCTCAGAAGAAGTAACCGTAAGACTTTGATTATATATACCATGAAATATGTAAAGGCATCAATGTTGAAGCCTAGAAAAGTATAGAAAAAAAATTATTATTGCAGTTCCTTTGATCTTACAATTTTGTTTGGTCCACAGTGGTAGAATTATTCTTTCCATTTTCTTCAAATGCTTCATTCACAACACCTTTATTTGGTTCCTCTGAGTGTGTTGGGTTTGATGATCTAGCATTTGCTTTTTCAATTGCTCTTTCCTGCCTATTAAATATGTATAAATATCTGAAAACAAAATATTTCCTATATTGTAATAAAGAACTAATTCAGTATGTTAAGCTGCAATTATAAAAGGAATACTTTTATTTATGTACATAAAACTACTTAAGGAGCCCTTGACTCAGTAATGGGTTGTTGCACCGCTCAAGAAGAAGAAGACATAAAACTACTGTAGGAGCCCTCAACTGTCTCTTACCTTTCATGAAATGATGATGTTTACTTGCATGTATAGCAATAATGAAAGTGACCAAAAATATCTTATGCAACTTTCTGTCTGAGTACATGACTGGGAAGAAGTGGAGCTAAAACTTGTTACAGAACTATTTTCAGAACAACATATAAAATCAACATCAGGAAAAGGTAGAAAATTGATCACGGCTTTAATATTACGTTCATTATTATTTAATAATTTATTATGATATAATTAATTATTATAGATATGTTCTGAAAATGTGCATTTTTGAAACTGTAGCTTGATATGAAACATTCAGTATAAAACGTAAAATAGTTACTTGTATACCTCAAGAAGTTATCATCAAGGATTTATTTTAATTCAGCAGACTGGAAGTACTACCATGGCTGACTTTCCATTTTCTGAAAAGCTTATAAAAAAACCTGACTGTTCTCTGTAAACTTATTGTAGCCACATTTTTTAATATATAATATGAAATATTTCTGGCAACTTAAAATTTCTGATTAATGTTACTATAATTTGAAATCATATTCCATCTATTAAATCCATATTTTATAGCAAAAGTTTGTAGTGTTAAAAAAAATTACACTTCAAAACAATAAACTATACACTCTTTCTGCAAGACCAAATTTTTATAAAATACAATATGTTACACTAAACTGAAAATTCAAATATCTATTGCTAAAAATTGATATAAATATTTGGTAATTATTTTTCATACGCAAATTTTTTTGTCCAAAGATTAACTGAAATAAATTTACCTTGACACACAATACTAAATACTAGGAAACCAAACTCAAACAATATTTTGAAGTTGTCTTGATTATTCATCTCTTCTTTCACAGCACTAACACTTAACTAAAAATGAACTTTTTTCATGTGAAAAACTTACTATTTTATTGTACGCGTTTCGGCTTAGTATCCACCTTCTTCAGCTTTGGTAACAGACTGCCAGCATTTTGTAACGGTTGTGTGGAAGGTGAAGTGGGGGCGGTGTGTGGAGGAAGGGGATTGGCGCGGGGATTCAACTTACTGTTTGTTTTCTGTATAATTGTGTCAAAAAGTGTATGTGATTTATATTGTAATTGATCGTTGAGTATGTTGTTTGGTTGTGTTGTGTGGTGTTTATATATTTCGTATTGTTCAGTTGTGTTGAGTTTTTGACCTTTGGGTATGTAATGTAAAATTTCAAGATTAGTGTCTATGTTGGTGTAACTGTGGTTTTCTGTGTGTATGTGTGTGGCAAATGCAGAGTGTATATTGTTGTTGGTTAAAGCTTTTAAGTGTTCAGAATAACGGGATGAAAAAGATCTTCCCGTCTGGCCTATGTAGAAACTATTGCAGTCATTACAATTTAATTTGTAAACACCTGTTTTGTTATATTTGTCTATGTCTGTGTTTGTATTACTGATGTGTTTTTTGATGGTATTGGTTGTTCTGAATGCTATTTTGTATTTGTGTTTTCTGAATGTATTGGCGATTTTGTGTGTGTATGAGTTGTGGTATGTGAGTGTGATGTACTTATTGTGTTGTGTGTTGATGGTATTTAGTGTTTTGTTGTTTTTGTTTTTGATGCGTTTGTGTAGTATGTTTATTAAATTGGGGTTATAACCGTTTTTTATTGCTATGTATTTTATTGTGTTGAGTTCGTCGGTGTAATCTTGTTTATTTAAGGGTATTTTAGTTAGTCTATGGAGCATATGGTTGAATGCCGCATGTTTATGTTGTGTTGGGTGGTTTGATGTGTTGGGTGGTTTGATGTGTTGTGTATAACCATGTCAGTTGTGGTTGGTTTCCTGTATATTTTGTACGTGTGTGTATTGTTAGTTTTGTTAATTGTTAGGTCTAGAAAATTTATACTATTGTTTTGTTCAGTTTCCAGTGTAAATTTTAATTTGTGGTGTATAGTGTTTATGTATTTGTGGAAGTTTTCAACTTGTCTTGTGTTGCCTTTGAATAAAAGTAATATATCATCTACATACCTGTGCCAGTATATAATTTTGTTAGTGTATTTGTTGTTGTTTATTATGTGGTTCTGTTCAATGTTGTGTATATATATTTCTGCTAGTATTCCTGATATGGGGGATCCCATCGGGAGTCCTTCTGTTTGTGTGTATATTTTGTTATTGTATGTAAAGTAATGTTGTTCAGTTATTATTTTGGTAAGTGTGATGATTTCTTGTATGTGTGTTTCAGGTGTGTTGTTTTGTCTGAGTAGTTGTTCTAGTGTTTGTATGGTTTCTTTGATGGGGACATTAGTGTATAAATTGGTTATATCAAAAGATGCCAGAGTTGAGTTATGTGGGATGTGTATGTGTTCAGTTTTCCTGACTAGGTCAATGTTGTTTTTGATAGAGGTGTTGTTGATCTTTTTCATCCCGTTATTCTGAACACTTAAAAGCTTTAACCAACAACAATATACACTCTGCATTTGCCACACACATACACACAGAAAACCACAGTTACACCAACATAGACACTAATCTTGAAATTTTACATTACATACCCAAAGGTCAAAAACTCAACACAACTGAACAATACGAAATATATAAACACCACACAACACAGCCAAACAACATACTCAACGATCAATTACAATATAAATCACATACACTTTTTGACACAATTATACAGAAAACAAACAGTAAGTTGAATCCCCGCGCGAATCCCCTTCCTCCACACACCGCCCCCACTTCACCTTCCACACAACCGTTACAAAATGCTGGCAGTCTGTTACCAAAGCTGAAGAAGGCGGATACTAAGCCGAAACGCGTACAATAAAATAGTAAGTTTTTCACATGAAAAAAGTTCATTTTTAGTTAAATATTTTGAATTCTATTTTAAAAGTTAATACTGATATTTTGCAGTTATTTTGTCACACTCAATATAACATACTCTACCAATTTGCAAAAATGCTGACACAAAATCCTATTCAAAACATTATGACTAAAGTGAGAAACTGTTACAACATTAATACAGTAAAGCCCCGATTATCCGCGGAATTGGGTGGCAAGGGCACCCCACGGATAGTGAAAATCGCGGATAACCCGAAAAAAGACTAAAAAAGAGGTGTAAACACGAAAAAAAATATTTCAGCATAAAAACTATATTTTATTGTACAAAAAACATAATATGTAAAACTTTTAAAATATGTACAGTACAGCAGAAACCTTTGCTCTACGCCTAAATCACTAAAATAAAGAACAGTATACAAAAAACAATACTGTACTGTTAACAAAAAGTGTTCAGTTACGCCTTTTTAAAAAAATCAGTCACTCGTTTTTGCTTCTTGCTTTGGAAACACCTTTTATTTATTCTAGATTGTACTTTCCTTAACATGAGTTTTTCTGCCAGATGTGCGTCGTCGTCGTCTTGTTCCTCTAAATATTGAAGCAATCCGTCTACGTGCTGCAAAGCAGTTTCGTGTGTCATCCGCGCAGGCGCCTCGTCTTTTTCACTTTCACTTTGTTCTTCTTCATTCTCGTTCACTCCCATTGCTTGTTCGTTATCTCTACGTCAGTCAGTCGTTCAAACCCCGGCTCACTTGCGTCGCATTCCAGCCACTCTTCTATGTTCTCTTCGTCGACATTCTCACCTCCCGGAACGGATGTTACTAGGTCAACAAGTGTAGCGGTCGGCATGACTTCATTCTCTTCTTCACAAATGTTTTCATTGACATTTGTTTCGATACTCGGAAAGAGTTTTCTCCATGATTTAACAAGGGTTGAGGATTTGATGTAATCCCATGCAGACGCAATATCGTAAATGCTATCCAAAATTGTATAATTCTTCCAACATTTTTTGAGATAGCAGCCTTCTTCAATTTTTGACAGTAACAACTTTGTTTTGTATGTTCTCTTCATGATTGCAATGACTCCCTGGTCCATAGGTTGTATCAGCGCAGTAACATTTGGGGGCAAAAACTTTGCGAAGATTTGCCCGTCAGAAGATTTAAGCACAATTTAAGCACACATGTAGCTGGGTGTGAAGGCGCGTTGTCAATTAACAAAACAGCCTTCTTTGGCAAATTTTTTGAGTCAAGATGTTTACGTACTTGAGGCACAAAAATGTTTTCAAACCATTCTTGAAAAATCTGCTGGTTCATCCAAACTTTTTTTTGGTTGAAATAATCAACTGGTAAATTTTCTGCTCTTGTCCCCTTAAAAGACCTCGGTTTCTTAGATTTACCGATTACAAGAAGCCTAAGTTTGTGACTACCCGCAGCATTGCTGCATGGCAAGATTGTAATTCTTTCCTTGCTACTTTTGTGACCTGCTGCTTGATGTTAACTTTCAAATTCTAAAGTACGAGTGGGAAGACACTTCCAAAAAAGCCCTGATTCATCAGCGTTATAAATTTGTTCATATGACAGATCTTCAGACAACACAAACTCTTCAAAATCACGTTGAAAATCATCAGCTGCTTGTTGATCACCACTCAGCTTCTCTCCGTGTAGACCAATCTCTCTAATTTCATGACGTTTCTTAAAACGATGTAACCAACCGGACGACACATCAAAATTTCCTTCTAGGCCTAACAAATCAAAAAAGGTTTTTGCTTTAGCTGCAATGGTAGGACCAGACACGGGGGTGCCCTCACTTCGCACCTGAGCTAACCATTCCGCTAATGCCGAGTCAAGTTCATTATAGGTGGATTTCTTCATTGTTTTTCGTTTTTTCATCCCAGAAGCACTGTCCGACACTGATGCAAAGGCTAACAGTTTGTCTTTTTGCTTCAAAACGTCTTGCACTGTTGTTTCCCCGATCCCGTAATTCAAACACATCTGCTTCCTTGAAGCGCCATTTTCTATTTTAGAAATCATTTCAAGTTTTTGTGCAATCGTTAACACAACCTTCTTTCGTTTTTCAGCCATTATTAATTTCAGGAACTAACGAACTGATCACGACTGATCACTAAGCACGCTTACTGACAACTGACACCACTGGCAGACCGAGAGAATATGTACGTAGAGGGGGAAGGTTAGTGAACTTGACCAAAACAAAAGAGCAAGAGCCAAAACAAAATTCCGAGAAGGCCTATAGGATTACGATTCACAATAAACCTGTCAGAAATTTTCGACCTTCGCACTGTAGGGCCTATTGTATTTTCCCTGTTGTTGGCTTGGATTAAAATTGGTTTTAATTTAAAAAATTTTTCGCGGCACTCGCGGATAATCGGGGCTTTACTGTATTTATTTCTATGGTAAAAGAAATCCATCCATGTCTGTGATTCTTGACATTCTATACACAATGTTCAAGAGTAACAGTGTGAAACATGACAGTTTAATTGTTAATTTGTTAAAATTATATATAATTATGTAAATGATATGAACATTTTACAAATTAACAACAAGCACAAACTTGCTGAAAACAGAATGTATATGAACCATCAAAACTGTATTACCTTTAAGGCAGAAGATATTGTTACGACGGTCTACTCGATTGTCGTAGGTACAGTGGAAACAAAAATTTAAGACACCAATTAAGTCACTAAACACACCTTTCATTTTTACAGTTAAACAGTTTGTAATTAACAAATCAACAGTCTCTACAACAAATCAAATGAAAATTGTTCACACGCAATAAAATGTCCACTAAAATTAAACACAATTGTATTACAATTATATCGTCCGATTATAAAACACCACTCTTAACTAATAACCACTTGAACGCGCACAGTAATATCGCTACTATAACTCTCGAACCGCACTGTCAATATCTCGCACTAATACTGACTTGAGCATCCCTGAGTAATTGTATTTATAGTCGCCGAAAATCTAGACGATTCCTAATTGCGTCTTAGCGTCCGTATGAACTACGTAATTAACTGCGGCCTTGACACAGTCCGCACAGCTGGTGGCATCGAGAAGACTCTCGCAAATGCGTCTACAAGCATGTACACCACACGCTTACATTCTGGATCTCTCTGGAACGTTCGATAAACACGTAGATTTTTCTGTGACGTCGTAACAATATGTTATTCCACAAGATACATTTTGAAATAAAATTTGGAAAAGCAGCAAATGCAAGTAAATGGGTACAATCAATTTTAAAACCACCTCATGTATTGTCTATTCATTCATAAGCACCAGTGTTGTTAATTCTCGGAGTACAGTATGTTGTTTGGGAACTAACAGATTTTCTTGTAACAACCTAGGTGGATGTGGAACCATTCAACTTCAAAAAAAGTAAATAAATAAATATATAAAATAAAAAGTAATGAAATTACAAGTGAAGATGCTGAGGAAGGCAGGCTTTGACTTCCTGTTTCTAATTTGGACAGTCTAATTATATATACAATATGATATCTTGAGTACAAACGAAAATTATATTGTGGGCTTTTAATGCGAGTAAAGGAGAAGTAAATCTTATTTTAATTATTACTCAAACCGTGTGACGGCTGTAAGGTGTTTGGGTATATGTATTCAGAATGACACGTGTATTTTACAAGATGTTTTTTTGGGTATCCTTGATCTTTGACCTACTATATTACCTTGTTTTATTACACGTTTTGTCAGATGAGTTTTGGATGAATTATATTTGCATATATGAGAAGTCTGGGATAACAAACCTGCATGTTTAATACTAGTACTGTACTACGATGTTTTGTAAAAGCATTATTAATTTTATTGGTTTATTTGCTTTGATGACAAATTTTTTTTTTTGTACAGCAAATTTAAGAGGTTTCAGGATACCTTCAAGGGCATTTAAAAATTCCAGTCACATCTGCCTTTTGTCAAGGTCACTGCACACCTTTTAGTTAATTTTATTTTTAATATGATAATGTTTTTAGGCTGGGGGTCATTCCACAAAAATCGTCATCGATAAACGTAACGCTTCCACACTTTCGATTCCCCACAGTCTAGAAATTTGATATGTAAACGCATCAAGACAGAAATACTCGCTGCTGACATTGAGTTTAGCAAATGTTTTAGTGAGAATAAATTTGGTTTTACATGCTCTGTTTGTGATCATCTGTGGTTTGGAAATGATTTACGTAATCCACATTATACGTTTCAAAAGCCTAAAAACAGTATCATGCTTCGATGTTTCGGTTTCGTTGAAATTCTTTGAATGATTAGGTACATAAATAGAGAGAGAGAGAGAGAGAGAGAGAGAGAGAGAGAGAGAGAGAGAGAGAGAGAGAGAGAGAGAGAGAGAGAGAGAGATTTTCCTTAATTTTTGAGTTTACAGATTCTCTATTCGTAAAGTCAATTTAGAGTAATTAAATATATTCATTTTATTTCTTAAGAAAAACGATTAATCAAACCTTTTGTTAAAAAATAAAATTTGTAATGGTTTGAAAAATTAAAAACCAATTGAATAATGTAAACAAACTGATTTAGCAATACATCATGAGTGTGTATGATAGAGAGATGACGAAGAGGGAAGGAAGTTGAATAGGTAGACAGACAGACAGAGGAAGAGGGAGGGAGAGAGAGAGAGAGAGAGAGAGAGAGAGAGAGAGAGAGAGAGAGAGAGAGGAGAGAGAGTATAAATTGTAAATGATGTTGTTTGCCTTAAATGTATATTTGGTATTATAAAAAGTTTAATATTCCTGCATCTACTTAAATTATCTCATCAACATCTATGCCTACATCTCATAAATTATATAATGTAATTACTGTATTTGAAAACCAGTTATTATAATAACTGATTATATAATCTTTACATATATACAGTAACATAGTGTATCTTTTTCAGCCACTATGAAGTGGAAGGTATATTCTGTGTTTATATATCTAAATTTTATAATTTACATGTGGAGCCGTGTATCATGATTGAGTCATATCACATGATTCAGATACATGTATGTGTGTTATTTATCAATACACAAATTCATATTAATTAATAATAAATACTCACAGAGTTGGGTTTTAGTGAAAGTGTTTGCTGTTAGAACTAAAATCAATATTTTAAATCTCTTTGGTATTCTAATATTGGAGAAATCTGAGATATTACCTAAACCGTTAGCGACTTTGGTGTTACTTATTACAGAACTGCTACTTGCATCATACTGAAGTAAATATAATTATCTTGTTGGTACATCCTCTTCGTTCACTTTTATAAATATTGTATATATATATATATATATATTGTAACATAACAAAATCATCGTTACATAGAAAATATTACTAACACCCCAAAACCTATGCATGTTTTGACTAATATAATTAAAATCTAAAAGAGAGAAAGAGTAACGCTCAACTATAAAAAACCACAATATATCAAAAAAAAAAAAAAAAAAAAAAAAAAAAAAAAAAAAAAAAAAAAAAAAAGGAAGCACCAGAAAAGAAAGAAGTTAAGACTAAATGGATCATCAAATATAATGAAAAAGAAGAAAAATGAATTAAAATACTAAGTCAGAAAACAAGACCCAATAGGACCTATGAGTGAGGGAAACAACTAAAAGAAGAGGATACACATACAATAAGTGAGAGAAAATATATGTAATGAGAAGAAAAATACACAAGGACCAGACCCATACAAAATGAACGAGGGGACATACCCATGAATGAAGAATGGATTCCCAAGAAGAGGACACATATGATAGCAGAAACCCATGAGCATTTTAATGTCAAGATAAGAAGAGGAAGAGACGTTTAAGAAGAATGGATAACATGAAGAAGGAAATTTTGCCAGTGATAAACAAAAACAGTCAAATTACAAGAAAGGAATACATTGTTAATTAATCAATAATCATATAAAATAAGTATCAAAATATCAAAAGCCCAAACATGTAATATTATAAACAAACAGTACACATGAACAAAACCAGTTTGAGAAGTAAAACTTTGAATAGATTTGTATTAATTATTAAGGAACAATGTACCATAGGAATAATTGTATTAGGATAAATCATTTTGTATAATAATAAGAATTAATGAACCGGCATACCATGCCTAATCGTTTGGAACAGTGCATGAATATAAATTTGCTAACAAACAACAATCTGTGATTAGATAATAAGAGGAAATGACTCTAATTGCTATAAAACAGTGTTAGTAATAATTATTTATTGAAAAAAAAGTGAAAGGACTTATATTATAAATGAGATCCACAATAAGTGCATAGTGAAGGAGCTAACTTATTTATCAATGGACGGATTTATGGCTTGTTTGAACTTTAATTGTAGAGCTGAGCATCCGAGAGTTAATAAAATTGTTAGTTTTCCAACTAAAACAGTATTAAAAAATTTATCAGCAAAATAAATTATATGCATCAATTGTAAACAAATTGCTGACGTCATAAATACTCTCCGACCCAAAGTCGAATTGTAAAATTTTAGAAAATTAATTTCTGAAAAGGTGTTTGGGGGACGAGAGTATAGATTTATCAGCCAATCAGAAGAGCTAATCCCGACAGATTCGAAGTAGAATTTGTCCGGAGCGGCAACACTTAGTTTTTGTCATTCAGAGTGAAAGGTTATGGACCGTCGCAGCAGAGTATTGTTATAATTTGTGCGCGACCCTCCTAGTTAAGCATCGGAAGTAAACATAACCATAAAACTGAATCAAGGTTATGATCCTTCGAGTGAGTGAATACAGTGTAGTGAACAATGATAAACATGCTAGTGTATAATATCGGCATGATATGTGAAATAGAAAGGGAGTACAAAACTAATTAAATGATTTTAACAAATTTTTTTCCATTTCTAATAACCAAAAATATTTGTTGTTGAATATGTAGTAGTATGTTGTTGTTGAAAATACAAGTAGTATGGAACTACCTGACTCAAAGATGCTATTTTATTAATTAACCCACTTATTAAATAACGTTCCTTGTATTTATTTTAATTGAATAAACGATTAATCATAATTAAAAAACTATTTAACAAATTTTAATAGTTAACTAACTTTTGACGATTTTCAAGGTTAGATGCTGATTTGACTAACCTGTAACAAAGGTTAAGGATTATAGTAATTATGTTCAAGAACGTTATTAAAGTTAATTAATGATAAAAAAATATGTTATTAACGTATGTTTAAATGTTATTGCAAGTTTTTTAATATATAATATCAATAATTACTGTCAATAAGTGACTTGAAGAGGTACAAACTAACCTCCATATCTTACCAAATGAGTAACTATTTTAAATTATTTTGATTAACAAGATAACAAGAACAAGTACTTGAATAAATTGTAAATTGATGGATCGTTAATGATAATTACTTATTAATAATTCTAAAAGAGAGAGAGAGAATAATTTAAAACAACAACTGTTGAGTTAATTATCGTACATATGACATTTTAACCTGTACTCCATACAACAGGGGCACCATATACGATATTTTACCTTTATATGGTCTCATTCACTATTTTATTTTGTAAACACTTTTCTGTTAATGCATAACAAAAAGACTTAAGCATTTTCCAATTCGTATCTTGTAGTCTAAAAGAACACACGATTTTGGTAACAATATAAACATAAAGTTAACCCTATTTGGTTAATAATTTGTAACTTCAAAACAAAGTGTTACCGACCTTGAGAAACAAGAATCTCTGTTATAGAATCAGTTATTTTTATTTGTGATTATCAATTGTTTAAAGGAATTTTTTGATTGTATTCCATTAATTTGATGTTAACAAACCTACAATTTACTTATCTACAATCAGTCTTTATTTTAAAAAACGAGTAGATCAAGAGCAGTCATTTTATCAGAAGGTGGCAGTACAGTGTACAGCGCCAGAGTTTTGAATTTTGAATCGGTATCACTTACAGGACTTTTGATTACAACCTATATTTAATTTTCATCAGTGAAATATTATATTACTTGTCTTGTGTTGTGAAGTTATATTACAGGGACTACTTTAGAAGACTGCATTCTACAAATACATGGTAAGTGAAGGGAACAACATCAGCAAATACCTTTAAACAACTATTAAACAATTATAAACTTTTATTTAAACTAAACACAAAACAACCACCATTAGTAGATCTGTAATAATATATATATATAAACTTTCACTATGAACTTACTTTATGGTTTTATTTCCAAAACGTTTCAACGTGGTATACGTCTTCTTCAGTGGGAGTAAATACTGAATGTCTTTACAGAGTAACGGTTATGGACTGTAGGTATGTGTGGTGGGGGTTGATGGTGGGAGGGAATTGGCACTGGGGTTCAAATTGTGTGTTTGAATCAGTGTATCGAAAAGTATGTGTGATCTATAATGTAATAGTTCATTTAATATGTTGTTTGGTTGTATCACGCACTAATAACTATATATATATGAAGTAAAGAGTAGTTCTATAACAAGTGATGAAAAAAGTTGGAATTATGAAGGCTACGAACAAGATTAACTTGAATGAGAATATAAGCTGATAAGCTGACAGGCCTGATTAGAATGATTAGGATGATAGATAATCATTCAAAAAAATGAAAAATAATGTTACAGTAGAAAGATAGCGTTCAAAAGTACTCACCAGCAATAAATAGAAACTATATAAAAGGAGGTAGACTGTCACCAACTTTTAACTTTGCAAAAGACAAAACAGTTCGCCAAAAACTGACAGAATAACAAAGCTTAGGATACAGTAAGTAAAGATGAAGGATCCTTAAAAATCAACAAGTAAGCTGTTTATGAAGAATTTTTGGAGCATAGTATGAGAAAGTGAACTAGCTGAGTATAACTGAATGTTCACTAATGTCGCTACATTATACTTCCATGATATCTTTTGTCTTATTTAAGTAACAATTGAATGAGATTAACGCATCAAGGGTGTATGAAAGCACATGGGTACATTTGTGTTTTTATTATTTTTATTATTATTGTTGTTGTTGTTATTGTTATTGTTATTGTTAGTAGTAGTAGTAGCAGTAGTATGTGGGTTGGAACAAATCTTCTTGTTGTGGAAATAGTACAGGCAAATTAGATTTATCAGTGGAAATAATTTGGAACAAGCTGAAATTTCGTACACATGTCTGGGTTAGGCCTAGAAATAACCCAGCAAAACTTAATTAAAATCAATTGGTAGGAACGGCC
Source organism: Magicicada septendecula (assembly GCA_034769895.1). Taxonomy (NCBI): domain Eukaryota; kingdom Metazoa; phylum Arthropoda; class Insecta; order Hemiptera; family Cicadidae; genus Magicicada; species Magicicada septendecula. Next base: position 447,411,544 of record CM068369.1, read on the forward strand.
GCCATCTTGAAAAACCCATTTCCGGTATGTGTTTTCAGCATATTTTTGTTTTTTGTGCAAAACTTTTCAAGACAGAATAAAATTGTACTGGACCTTTTTTGTAGAACATAAAATTTCCTATGTAAAGAAAAAAAATCATCTCTGTGGCCCATAGACTTTATGGCTGGAAACGGCCAGATATGTCCCAGATGACCTTTTCTCTTTCCAATAATGACAAGTACTATGAAAGGTCAACATTTGGCAACTGTTGAAGACATAAAACAGAAATCACTGAGTAAGCTCAAGGTTATACCAAAAAATTCCATTCTAGATATGTTTTGAAGGCTACGAAAATTGCAACAAAGCTATTAATCATGTTCTGTCTGACTGGGATTACTTTGAAGAGGAAAACATAAATCTAGATGTATTAATTTCCTTCCATTGTAAAATAAAATTGCCTGTTGATACACAAGAAAATATTTTGATTTGTAAATAATATATATTGCAAATAATTAATAGCTACTTACATATGAGCAATTGCTGCAAATATTGTAATGATACCGCTGAGTAAGAAAAACATTCCAGGTAGGAAACCAACTGTGTTCGAATACAACTTCAAATATAAAGGGGGAAAAATTAGCTGAACCACTCCCACTACTATTGAAGAGAATGAATTCAGCTTTCCTGAAACAAAAATAACAATAATTCTAGTTAATTTATTTTCTGATAAAAATTAAATTTCACTAATTTATGGATTGTAGATCACCCTTGCTTGGAGTTTATGACTAGGAAGAAAGATACAAGAGATTATTAAAGTCAACAAGTAAAGACTAACTTTTGTGTGTGTGTGTGTGTGTGTGTGTGTGTGTGTGTGTGTGTGTGTGTGTGTGTGTGTGTGTGTGTGTGTGTGTGTGTGTGTGTGTGTGTGTGTGTTTTTATAAAATTATTAATTCAGTTAAAATCAGTTCTAATAATTGTTAACATTATACAGTACATTTGTCGAACATGTCCATTTCCTCTAGCTTCAGCCTAATAGGTCTCAACAACTGCAACTCAAGCTGATTCTCTAAATTATTTCTACTTACCCCCAATACAGCTAATATCATACTTATCATAAATTCCAATTCTTCTGCTTTGATTTTTTTTTATTTGTGTGTAATATGATTGACTGCCTAGTAAGAAATCCATTTTGTACTTCATAAGAATTTTAAAATTTTCTATAACTTTAAAATAGTGTATATTTTTTAAAAGTCACTATTTTGTATATTTACATTTTAACCCTGAGCTTAGTTTTTTTAAGATGCTATTACTACTGTTTAAAATTAACAAATAGGCCTACCTTAATTTTGTCAAAATATAAACAAAGGTAAGGTTTTCAAGTTTTCATCACATTTTGTTAAACAGTTGGTCAAGAAAAAGATTTACAACAGTAACACATCTTTCACAGAGTTCAGCATTTTCATTTACATAATAGTTTTGTTTTGACACTGCGATTGTTTAAATTTTTATTAAAAATTGTTTTGATGCTATAACTTATTCTTTCAAGTTATACTTAAACACAGAAAAATGAGTGGTTGCTCCTTCATGTTCTGTTTAATTCTGAACATTAATAAACAGCTTGAATTATAAAATGGCATAAAGAATAGAAGACAAAATTACAGGCAACCTAAATATATGAACACAGGTTACAATATTCAAGTGGCATCTATATAATCTCTGCCTACATTGCAATTTAATATAGCAAGGCTAGCATTAAGATTGTTGGCAACCTAATTATCTGAAAGCCTCTAATCATGTCTTGTTTCTCTTCCAAATGGTCCATGATTAAAACCCATTCAGAGCAATACTCTCATACACAGCTCTTTATCAGATTTTGTCTTATCTCTAGAGATTAGCAACCTCTTTGTTTTCTTTAAAGCTATTTTGTCTGTACATCCATATATTTCAAGCTTTCTATTGATCTTTCATCCGCCAAATCTCTACTACAAGACATTTTAAAGTATTTACCTATCTTAATATTAGGTCTACACCTCCTTAAGTTCTACCAAAACTACACATCTGACACATGTAGTAAAACAAAATTCATTCATAAAATACATAGATATATACTACTGGATTGCTAACGCTGTGCTATGAATTCGGTCCGCGGCTGTTCAGCTCTCCCCACCACTCTGTAGTGGTTCCACCAGCTGCGCTGCATTGAAACTCGATAACGAAACATCAAGCTTATTTGCTTATTCGCTTCAAAACCGACACAACTGAAGTAATTTTTAGTAAACAAAGACAGTAGGTATTCTATAAACAGAGGAGAAATGTACATATTGTTTTAAAATAGCACGTAATTTATTATTGCAATTTTACAAATGTTTAAAATTAGATATCTTTTAAAACATTACATATTCTATTATTTTAAATCATTTACTTTACAATTTTAATATAAGTATTAATTTTGGATTTCTTAGGTATAAGAGTACATTTTTTATGCATATTTTTATGTATATTAAATATTATTAAACAAAATAATTTTCTTGGATTTCGTTGTCCATGACGTGTCCATTACTTAACTAAATATCACTATTGTATTAACGACTCGGAACACTAAGTTTTTTATAAGTAAAACGACATCCTAAACGAACAGACACAATTCAAATCGCACGCATTATTCGAACACATCTCATCCAACACACACAGCATCGATCTTTCGAAAATCTATCCCGTCGCCAACAACAAGACGGACAGCGCTACCTACGGCAGCCTCTGAAGAAGCCTTTTAAAGGAGAAAACCGGTTTAGGCTTTAAGGTAAATCTTTATGATTTTACTTATAAAAAACTTAGTGTTCCGAGTCGTAAATACAATAGTGATATTTAAAATAATTTTGTTTAATTTCTGACGTACCCCTAACTTTGATTTATTTAACAGTGCAGTTTTTTTCTTTTGCAAATGCATTGCAAACTATTTTAAAAAACACACTACCTATTAATTTTATCAATTTGAGCTCATGGCTGTCATCTGTAAAATCAAAATTAGAAATATGCCCCTTAAACAAACTCCTTTTAAAATATCTACAAGCTAATGAAATGCAGTGATAAGAATTAAAATTTTTTTTATCCCTTAATGCAATAAATAAATTATATAAAAATTTTACTAGTTTAAACACTTCATAAGATGCTCTTATCAATTTTCCCTTTGATAAAAACAAACTGAATCGACTACAAGGAAGTTCAATTTCGTCTTGTAACAAATCACTACACTCTGTACATTTCATGATTTTATCTACTTGTTTAACAATAAAACCACTTATGTAATAAAGTATATTTTCTTTGTAATAAGACAGCTTACACTGTTTTACAATATCATATTCTATATGATCCAATAATTCTTCCTCTTCTTCATTATTATCAACCGTCGCGTTACCTGGTCCGTAAAAACTAAGAATACAATTTTGATGATTTATATCAAACTCTAAACTATTACTTGTCTTTAAAGCCTGAACACTATTCCTAAACATTAATTTCCTTAATGCATGACGAAACTGATTAACATTAGGGTTATTATTATGACCGCCCCTTGATCGAATGCACGAGAAAAGCAATTCAAGGTGGTCTTAAGAATATTTGTAACTTAAAATGTATTTGAACCCTAGCTCATTTAGTAATTTTGTACTCAAAATGCCAATTGAGTTAATGTTAGTAAGAAATCCTAACACAAAAGTCGTTCTGGGATGTTTTAAAATATCTACATCCTCGATTTTTAATTTACTTAAATAACCTTAGCTGGTTGATAGCACCATTTTACTGTAGTCAGCATTACTTTTTTTTATAGGTTCTTTAAAGTCTTTACCAAAGGGATCCCTTGTATTAAAATAGTCAAACAGTCTATCCATTATTCGAATGAAGTTAATTGTCTCCTCACAGCCCTCGAAATCGGGATGTTTGCTATCAAGTAAAAATTGTAAAGCGTCAGCAACACTACTACTTAATGTTTGTGCAGCTATCTTCACATTCATTATTTTATTTTTGTAGATAATATGTGTGTGTGAAAGTTTATTTGTAAACTTTAAACCCTCTTTAGTTTGTACATATAACAGATTTTCTATGTATTTAAACTGTATTTTTTTCCCTTTACCCGATTCAATTATTTTTTTATCAGCAAGTGTGTTTCTACATAATTTAAACACGTGGCAAGCGTCTAACATGGCACTAACGTTATGATCAATATCTTTAATACTAAAAAAAGGTTTTTCAGGAAATTTACAGCCAAGTTTTTCCATTGCAGCAATATTTGTGGTCGTGCCATCAAATGTTACATTTTGTACATTGACGCCAACTTGTTTTAACTTTATAACCGCCATTTTAATTAGCTGCGAGAGTACATTAGAACTTATGGAATTAATAAGAAAATATTCCACTCCACACTTAAAATTGCCTTTCAAAGAAACGACTTGAAAAACTAAAGCCTCGTTTGCAAGTGCCTCATGGTCATCTATTTTTATACCACACCCTACATCTATGTATCCTATATGCTTACCTTTTTTTGGATCATATATTAGCTGTTTTCTAATGTTCATGGCATCAAATACTAGGTTAATGTGTTGCAAATAACTTTTAATGCTAACATTATTTTTTAAATAAGAAAACACTTCTTCTATAAAGCCAGGTGAGCAGTTGAAATTGCCAACCCATTTTCTTAATGTGGATGGGTTTGGCAAAGACAGCTGATTATTCCTCAAAAAATTATAAGCTTTAGGTGAATAAAAGTATAACGTAAGGGCAAAATCTTTCATTTGGTCCATATATACCTGGTTGAATTTACTCTTAAACTTATTTTTTAGATTGCTTAATATTAAATATAAACGAAAACCTGAAAAATTATTCTCTAAGAGTTCCAACAGTCTATCAGGCGCATTCATCTTTTTCTTTAGGATCGATATTATGTCACTCATATTCTTGATTTTCTTGTCTCTTCTTATACGTTGTTGCAAAATTTTAACTTTTCTGCGTAGGATGTTTTTAGTTGGTGATTGTGGTGGCTGTAACCAATATGTGTTACGTTACATACTAATTTTATACAGTACATTAATAGACTAGATAATAATATATTGCTTAGATGTAGAAATTTAATAAATTGTCTTACAATTCTTTGTTGCTGTTGAATATGAGGGACTGTATGTATATTCGAAGTTGATGATGGTGCCTCAAGATTGCCATCAGCTTCGACAGATGGGACTGATTCCTGTTGAACTTCATTTTTTCCAGTATTCTAAAACAGAATGTACACTTTTAAATTACTTCAGTATTTGGGTTGAAATTGAGTACCCTTAAATTTTTAAAGAAATTTTTATGTTTAAAAATTTGTAGAATTCAATTTTTATTTTTTTCAATTTTTATATTTATTAAGATTGATAAAACAGTTAAAAAACTCAAAGGCTCACAAAACAAGATACTTTATCACTACACTCTCTTTTTCTATTAATTTTGACCGTTTCCAAATATGTAACCAAAACGGACGGGAAAGATTAAAAATTTTCTGTATGAGCCCTTTTTAAAAAGATGAAAAGTTTAGTTATGAACTTAATTGGCTTCAATATTTTTATATAAACAGAAAGATTTACCTCAAATTTCTTAATAAGCCTTCTACGTTTAGGTTGCTTTGTGTGCAAATGAGGTGGGAAGTCAAATAAATTAGGGACTGCATCCTTTTTTAATTTTCTGATTATACCTCCGACTTCAAACGCACTGTCTTCGAAATGCTTACTACAAAGTCTGGACTGCATCGATGGTGTAAATCCTTTTCTCTTCGTTGCATTTATCCACCTGCTTCGAAGTTCTGGACTTTTTGGGAACCTGCATTAAATTAAAAAAAATGAATTTTTATTTATTAAAGTTTAACTTTCAAAAATATCCTTTTTTGCTTTTAAAATTGAAAAATAACTCAACAATATTACGCATGCGCTAATTTTCTTTCCAATTTTCAACACAATAAAAGAGCCTCAATGTGAAAAGTACTTGACAAAAACAAATCACTATTTTAATTTTAATAATTTCAGAAAAAAAAACATTAATTTAATCAGAGCAGACTACTAGTATGAGATCGATAAATAAATCAATACTATTTAAAGTACAATGATTAAAATACCTATGTTATGTAAGTCATAATGTTGTTGATAAAAATTTTACTTACGCGTGAAATGACAGGCCGCAGTTTTTAACAGCATAGTTCTTACAGTTGTACGCTACACAATATGTTGGCATCTTGTTAACTTCAAATTATAAAGTGTACTTTATAGACATCCACAACCTTCCAACAATCATGCGTCAACGAAAACACGGAATGCAAACAGCATGTAAGTAGACGTGACTACACTGGAAGTACACTACAGAGTGGTGGGGGGAACGTGTCACACCCGGACTGAGTTTCGCACCTTGCCTGCATTATAGTGCGCAATCCAGTAGTATATATCTATGATAAAATATCATGTTTACCACACAGAAAATAAAGTATTTACCAAATATAAATTACACGACAAATGAATATAAAACATCAAAGTCATAACAATGTTTTTATTGAATTGTTTTCTTAAATACACACACACACACACACAAAACACAAAAAATCGTAAATGTACCGGTACCTGTTTTTGTATATTGATTCATACTGCTATATGGTTCAGGTCAAACTGATTAGCCTGTCATTTTTTAAAACCAATAATAAGAATATAATACTAATGTTATAATACAGTATAATAATATACTCACTCTACATAAACAACTTATCAAGAGTCAACTTTTTAAAACATGAATCCATGTGATGAACAATACTGTTTCTGTTATGTAACTTATGATATGGTTTCTGAACAGCTGTAAGTTAAAATAAGTACAATAAGTTTGTAGGTTACAATGAACATTGTAATCTAACTAACCTGATGATTCACAGCAGAGACCATTACTTACCTAACTCATCAGATGGCACTAATTTTGAGGTAATTGATCGCATTGCAATCATTCCTGTGTTGCTGATCATTTCTATCCAAGCACCTGAAAACAAAAAGGAAAATTTTACAATTCTGATCTTGGCTTATAAATTTCCTCTTTGTCAATGCCAGTCATGTCAATTGAAGACACACAACTTTCAGTAAATTCACTACCTAGCATTAAATTTGTAGCATTCCAATTGACTTTGTACAACAGTGTTTTTAGTGTTTCTTAAACAAACTACTACTATACTACATTACAACAAACTTGTTTTTAGATGAACATTTTCATGAAAGGTGGTAAATATTAAATCTCTTGGAAGGTAATATACATAGAGTGGATACAATGTTAGAACACGAAGTGATTTTGTACCTTGCAAGATGGCTATAACCAGGGGTGGCTCGTTCTTAGGGCGCTTAGGTGCATGCCCCCCAGTTTAAATCATATCATTAAACAATCCATTATCACTACTTGTGGAAAGTCATTATATCTTTCTTTTATACTTCGGACGAGAAAATATGTTCGTGTTAGGTAATAGTAGAAATGTTTTCGGAACAGCACGCATCATAGCGCTATGGCCCATTTGTCCATTCCCCACTCTGTCCAACGTTGAATGAATCCGTAAGCTTATAGCCAGTATTTCCACTGGCAATTGGCGCATCTCCTATCATGCCTTGGTGAGCAGAAATTGGCATGATTCACTCCATACAACTAATCGCAGATTATTGATAATGTGAGATTTGCTCTTTTAAGTGTTTAGACTTTCTCTGGTGTGAATAATTCAGTGCAGCCACTTGTTTAGGGTTTACGTTTTGAGTGTGTGTATTTTTTTAATTGGTTCACGAATAATTTAGGTAAATATTATAGTGTCAAATTATTAGGTTTTGTTTTATCATTTTACTCAAGTGTCTGCAGGGAAGAAATAGAAAAGGAGACACAAGCTTCTGAACTTGTGGCAATTGAATGTGATTAGACAACCGATGTGACAAACATTTCTGTCAAACAGTCCTGAAAGTAAATGTGTAGAAACCTTAGCAAAGTGCATCATGGACAACATCAATCCTCTTCTGCACACATCACAGGAAACGTTAATGGCTGAGACTTATGATGGCGCTAATGTTATATATGGTACTGTTGGAGGTGTGCAGCCAAAAATTAGAGAAGTGTATCCGCTCACATATACTGTACACTGTTACACTTGTCAACTTAATTTGCTTTTAGAAACAACAAAGTTAAAGTTTTTACTCAAATCTGTCCGCTATTCCAGGACTTTTTTCACACTCATCTCTACAAACAGACGTTTTGGAGGAAGTAATGGAAGCCAGGTTACCCAGAGTTTCTATAACAATATGGAATTACAACATTCCATTGTGTAAAAAAACCGATATAATTTGGAAGAATGTTTCGAAGTTCCTGAAGACAAGTGTACAAACAAACTCGCAGTTAATGAAGCAAGTGGTCACAGAAGAGTTCTTTAGAAACAAAATTTTATGTTCTGGCTAACGTTTTTCCATAGAATTCTATCCCACATGAACATACTGTACCAACAACTAAAGAGTAGGAACAAAGACAGTGTAATGTGGCCAAGTGACATAGGAATTTTTGGAAATGAGAGAAAATGAGATGCAAAAAGAGAGGGAGAAAATAAATGAAATAGAAACCCAAATAAACGGCGATTCCCTGAACAACCAAGAAGTGTTCTGCTGTGTTGAGTTTTCGACCTTTGGGTAAGTAACTCACCCAAAGGTCATATATACTGTACATATATATTTCACAATATGAAATATACAAACACCACACAACACAACCAAACAACATACTTAACGACCAATTACAATATAAATCACATACACTTCTGACACAATTATACAAAAAACAAACAATAATTTGGATCCCCACGCCAATCCCCTTCCTCCACACACCACCCCCACTATACCTTCCAAGCAGTAACCGTTACAAAGTCTGGCAGTCTGTCTCTAAGCTGACAAAGGCGAACACTACGCTGAAACGCCTTCGACGAGAAAAGACAAGTAAGTTCACAAGTGAAAGTTTCATTATTATATAAAGTGTAGTGCTGTGAAAAAAGATGATGAACAATAAAGACAATTAAAATTGTTTATATACACATAAAAAATTAGTGTAATTGTTTAATACATTTATATGACTACATTTTTATAGGCTTTTTTTTAAGTTCTTTTTTCTCTCCACCACTATGGGTTTAACCTCCCAAAATCTCTTCTTGCTGCACCCACCGTTAACAATGTATTTATGGATAGTAAAGTTTAGTGTCACCTATTATTCAAATGAAGATGATTTTCTGTTATGTTTTTAACTCATGAACCATTAAATTAAAATATTCATAAATTGGCCATACTTAGATGAGTCATAAGGTATCATTGCCTATCTTGAAAATAGTCAATTGTGTGTTTCTTTAAAATACATATCTACATCTACCTTGTTCATTTACTTGCGTGTACAATGGTAACAGTATTAATAAGATGGTGGCTTCATAACGTAAATGAAATTAAATAACTTAATAATATGGGTTGAGTTATTCCATTCTGTTTAATTGTTTTATGTAGAAACCAGTTAAGTGAAAGTCCACTGATGAAGATTTAAAACTAGATTTAACAAATCGTAGATTGTTTTTACTATATTCCGACAAAATCCTTCTCAAGGTTATTTACTCACGTGCAATAGCATATACATAAAAAGTGACCTGCTTTGACAGTCATGTTGAAAAGACCTGATTTTATCTAGTTAGAAATGCTTTTTAACTACAGAGCTGAATTTGTGGTATCTGCTACAGAGCTAAAGTATTTGCTTTCAGTTAAGCGTTCCAGAAGTGTGTGCTGGGGAGTCCCGCTGATCGGAGTGTGTTGCTGCCGCTCGCTCTGTGTGCTGTGACGCGCGCCCGCGATCCGAATTCGTACGTCTTTTTGTAAAACACCATATATTGTTAATGTGTTTTCGTTTCGTTAGTAACAAAATAAATAAACATAAGTTTTTATATAGTAATTTTTTAAAGTGAAGACGGATTATAAACAGTTAAATGCCTTTTCTTTAACAGTTAAACGAATTCTTAAACATTGTAAACAAATTAAACATTTCATTGTAAACAAGCATAAACGTGTAACATGTTCTTTTTAAAACAAAGCTTTTATTCAATTGCATGAATCTAATTTCACCTGCCTTATTAAACATATTTTTGGTGACCCCGGCGTGATATGGACAAAAAGTATTATTAACAGTTGTACATAAAAAGTATTATTATGGACAGTTTTCACATGATGTGATACGAAACCGGTACATTAAAATCTTAGTGAACTACGAAAAAGTGTTGCGGAACATATTTCTGGAAATAGCGTTATCAGTGAAAGGCCAAATGAAAGTTAAATTCCCAAATACCAGTGAAAGTGAAAGTGTAGAGGAGTTACAATTATTTAAGTGTTCAGTGTAAACGGAAAAAGGTAACAATTGTAAAGATACATATTAATACACACACATTAACGTAAAAATATAAATTATGAACAGAATCTATCCTTTGTGTAACGTTGTGCAACCACAAGGTCACACATAATTGAAGCACGCAGTTGTGTGCCGCAACAACGTTAGTCATTGTTGATAACAACACGAACAAGTCATTCATTTCTTAGAACAATTTCAGAAACATTAGTAAATTCCTCAATAACACTTGTACTGTACTCAACAATAGTGTATCCTAATCTGTTGATGAATTTGTATTTAGTTATTATTACTGTAGTCCTTAAGTGTTTTCAATTTGTAATCTCAATACTCGTTTATTAGATACAATGGGTTCAGATAATGAAGTCACAATACAAAACACGATTACAAAGCTTTAATTCATAAACGTGCCCAAATAAAGGGCAGAGTCACTAGAATTAAGAATTTTCTCGACTCGTTTAATGCAGATGTCCACTCATTTTCAAACTTAAAATCTAGACTACAGAAATTAGACGAATGCTGGTCAGAATTTAACTCTGTCCAGACGGATACTCAAGGTTATGATGAAGATGCTGTCATCTTCATAGTACACAATTTTATCATCATAATCATCATCATCACAGTAGCTCCACAGTCCACCGTTGCCCCCAGCTTCCCTCAGGATTTTCCTCCAGACTTCCCTATCCTTAGCCAATGTTCACCAATTTTTCACTCCAAGCACTTTCACATCCTCTAGGACTCCATCAATCCATCATAGTCTGGGTCTTCCATGTCCTCTCTTTCCTTCTGGTGTGCATTTCATAATCCTGCCCAACTCAGCTTAGCTATCTTAATTGATCTCACTTTCACAATTTCAATAAATAAAAAAATACATAGCTAGTAACACTTGAAAAATGAACATTATTGATTGGTATCTGACTCACTCCATCAGTTTACTCATTCTGAGCATACAAACTCAGAGTGAAAACATCAACACAACTCTTATTTGCATGAGTGCAGTTGGGTAAAAAGTATTTGAATCAGCTGTCTTTTTAATAGTAACTATTACAATATAAAGTGTTATACAAGTACTTTGTATTTGTTTATACTACATCTACAACAGACTATAGATCAGGCCTTGCTTACTATTGCTTTCAATGGAAGGGGGTAACATAGAGAATTGCTTATATAAAACAAACATGCACATGAGAAGAAAATATAGTAGGCAAACAACAGAATTAATTCATATACACACACTGTGAAAAAACTAACAAAAGACTTAAACAAAATGAGATTGATATCATCTGTAGTGGGACATAACTTTGTTTACTCCCAAGAATTTCTACTACTGAGTAGTACACAATAAAACATCACAGACTGCTTCACACAGTCAAGTACTCGCAGACTGCTTCCTCGCAACACCAATGACAATAAGACAGATGGTACATGATGTTAACCTGAGCCTCTGCTGGCACTAAAAATGGATGTTGACACTAATGGATTTTTGTAATTATCTTGTTGATTCATCCTCTTCGTTCACTTATTAATTTAATAAAAAACTTTCACGTATGAACTTACTATTCGTTGTCACTTTCCCAAACGTTTCGAGGTGATGTTCCTCTTCTTCAGTGGGAGTATACTGAATGTCGATTACAGAATAACCGTTACGGAATATAGGTGTGTGTGGTGGGGGTTGATGGTGGGAAGGGATTGGCGCTGAGGTTCGAATTGTGTGTATGGATCAGTGTATCGAATAGTGTATGTGATTTATAATGTAATTGTTCATTTAATATGTTGTTTGGTTGTAGTGTGTGATATCTGTATATTTCAAATTGTTCAGCTGTGTTTAGTTTTCTACTTTTCGGTAAGTAGTGTAATATTTCCATGTTGTGTTCTATGTTTGTGTAACTGTGGTTTTCCACATTTGCCACACATTTACATAACACATTAGCGCACTCGATTTTCACTGATGATGGCAGTTGATAGCACTGCCGAAACGTCTGGTTTCGCAGAAAACATTGGACTACCACCAAACAGCCCGAGAAGAAATTTTAACAACATAATACTTCTTTGTTGCCGATAACGTAGTACACATATAAAAAAATATCCCCTCCCCCTACAACTATAATGTTCATTTATAGAAAATTACCCCCACCCTGTTTAACTGCCTCTTCATTTATACATATTTCATATACGTTTCTACAGTGGATTATTATGATCTTCTTATCAAGATAATTTATTTATCAAAATTAAGTACTTTACTCTTGTTAAAACATAAAACATTGCAGGTAAACTACCCTTTCCCCGTCACCGATCTTCACCAAAATCAATAGCCTTGAGTCCTCTACAATTCAGGAAAGTATGCAAAAAATTATTTGATTCTGGTTGAATGTGCGGCAGTTATCATTCGTCATAGAAAAAATTACCCTTGTTAATGTTGCAGGTAAACTACCCCTTTTCCTTAACCGATCTTCAACAAAATCAACAGGTCTTAAATCCTCTACAATTGAGGGATGTATGCAAAAACTTATTTATTTCTCTTTGAATTTGCGGCTGTTATCGTTTGCCATATAAAATATTCTACACAGACACACACAGACACACACACACATTTCAAAAAATGACTTTTCTTCATGTTTTGAGGATAGTACAATCAGAATCAGCCGTTACCTCGAACACGTTTTTTGCCATTACCATACTTCCATTTCCTTATGGAACATAGAAGTAAATATCGGTATGGAGAACCATACATGACTTCCATGTTCTAAGATTTATATTGAAAATTATTTTCGAAAAGAAATATTTCCATAGAAACTACTTCTTTCTACTTACTGCTTCAGCCTTAACCACAGTAATGTGGTCACTAACGTATCGCACTCGATTTTCACTGATGATGGAAGTTGATGGCACTACCGAAACGTCTGGTTTTGCAGAAAACATTGGTCTACGGCCAAACAGACCGGGAAGGAATTTTAACAAGAAACTACTTCTTTGTTGCCGATAACGTAGTACATATATAAAAAAAATTATCCCTCCTCCTTCAACTATAATTTTCGTTTATAGAAAATTACTCCCACCCCGTTCAACTAGCCTCTTCATTTATAGATATTTCATCTACGTTTCTACAGTGGATTAATAAGATCTTCTTATCAGGATACTTTATTTATCAAAATTAAGTACTTTACTCTTGTTACAACAAAAAATGTTTCTGGTAAATTACTTTCCCCGTAACCAATTTTCACCAAAATCAACAGGCCTTCAGTGAAGTTACAACTCAGGCACATATGTAAAAAATTATTTGATTCTGTTTGAATTTACAGCAGTTATCGTTCGTCATGAAACAATTTCTCTTGTTACAACATAAAATGTTGCAGGTAAATTACCCCTTTCCTTTAACCGATCTTCACCAAAATCAACAGACCTTGAACTCTCTACAATTCAGGGATGTGTGCAAAAAATTATTTGATTATGTTTGAATGTGCGGCAGTTATTGTTCGTCATAGAAAAAATTACCCTTGTTATATAAAACATTGCAGGTAAACTACCCCTTTCTCTTAACTGATCTTCACCAAAATGAACAGACCTTGAGTACTTAACAATTCAGGAATGTATGCCAAAAAATATTTGATTCTGTTTGAATGTGCGGCAGTTATCATTCCTCATAAGAAAAATTACCCTTGTTAAAACATAAAATGTTGCAGGTAAACTACCCCTGTCCCTTATCCAATCTTCACCAAAATCAATAGGCCTTCAGTCCTTTACAATTCAGGAACGTACGCAAAAAAATATTTGATTCTGTTTGAATGTGCGGCTGTTATCGTTTGCCATAGAAAAAATTCTACACAGACACATACACAGATAGACACACAGACACTTTTCGAAAAATGACTTTTCTTCATGTTCTGAGGGTAGTACAATCAGAATCTGCAACAATGTCGAACACGATTTTTTTCGCCATGACCATACTTCCATTTCCTTATGGAACATGGAAGTAAAACTACAAGTATACCAAGATTGTATTGCTGCTCGACATGCCAATGAGTTAACATGTATTCTTGAAGCACACAATGGCGTTGAAGATATTGAGTGGCTTGATGAAGAAGAGATAGGTGATGTGAGAGAAGCCAATCACAGTTCAATCGAAGCCAGTGGAAATGTAGTAACTGATGACTGTAAAGAATGGATTAAAGGATCTTGGTCAACAGACTGAAAGTAGTCCTAGACATTTTCTTCAGTATTTCATGTATTCCTACTATACTGATAATATTTTTTTAAGAGAATTTATGATTATTAAACAATTAATTAATAAAACTCCTAAAACTATCATATAAATTTAACTGTTTTAATTTATCATTCAGTAGTATTTACAGTTAATAATTTAATATCTCTACATTTATGCTAAAAGTCTACAATATTTGCAGATTAAAATAATAATTTGAACTTAAAAATATCGACAAGAAATTTGGCAAGTGTTATGTAAGCATGGCAGGAGTGGTTAGACATCTTATTAAGAGGGAGGTCTAAATAATGTGAGGAGTAGGAGTAAAAATGTGATTACATAATACTTATGAACAGTCACAATGTTTTTTTTTTTCATTCACAGTCACAGTCAAATGCGTTTTTACTTCCATGTTCCTTAAGGAAATGGAAGTATGGTGATGGCAAAAAAAAATCGTGTTCGAGATTATTGCAGATTCTGATTGTACTACACTCAAAACGTGAAAAAAGTCGTTTTTCTAAATGTGTGTGTGTGTGTGTGTGTGTGTGTGTGTGTGTGTGCGCGCGTGTGCGTGCGTGTGCGTGTGTGTGTGTGTGTGTGGATTTTTTCTATGGCTAACGATAACAGCCACAAATTCAAACAGAATCAAATAATTTTTTGCATACAGCCCTGATTTGTAGAGTACTCATTACCTATTGTTTTTGGTGAAAATCGGTTGAGGGAAAGGGGTACTTTACCTGCAACGGTTTTTTTTATCAAGGGTAATTTTTTTTTTGGCAAACGATAACAGCCGCAAATTCAAACAGAATCAAATAATGCTTCGCATACAGCCCTGAATTGTAGAGTTCTCAAGACCTATTGTTTTTGGTGAAGATCGGTTAAGGGAAAGGGGTAGTTTACCAGCAACGTTTTATGTTTTAACAAGGGTATTGCTTCCATGTTCCTTAAGGAAATGGAAGTATGGTGATGGCAAAAAAAATCGTGTTCGAGATTATTGCAGATTCTGATTGTACTATACTCAAAACATGAAAAAAGTCGTTTTTCGAAAAGTGTCTGTGTATGTGTCTGTCTGTCTGTGTGTCTGTAGATTTTTTTCTATGGCAAACGATAACAGCAGCAAATTCAAACAGAATCAAATAACTTTTTGCATACAGCCCTGATTTGTAGAGTACTCACGACCTATTGTTTTTGGTGAAGATCGGTTGAGGGAAAGGGGTAGTTTACCTGCAACAGTTTTTTTTTATCAAGGGTAATTTTGTTTGTTTGGCAAACGATAACAGCCGCAAATTCAAACAGAATCAAATAATGTTTCGCATACAGCCCTAAATTGTAGAGTTCTCAAGATCTGTTGATTTTGGTAAAGATCGGTTAAGGGAAAGGGGTAGTTTACCTGCAACATTTTATGTTTTAACAAGGGTATTTTCTATGGCAAACGATAACAGCCGCAAATTCAAACATAATAAAATAATGTTTTGCATACCTTTTTGAACTAAAGAGAACTCAAGGTCTGTTGATTTTGTTGAAGATGGGTTAAGAAAAGGGGTAGTTTATCAGCAACGTTTTATGTTTTAAAAAGGGTAATTTTTTTTATGACGAACGATAACTGCCGAAAATTCAAAGAAAATCAAATAATTTTTTGCACCCTTTCCTGAGTTGCAGAGAGCTCTAGGTCTACTGATTTTGGTGAAGATCGGTTCATTTTATGTTGTAACAAGAGAAATGTTTCCATGACGAACGATAACTGCCGCACATTCAAAAAGAATCAAATATTTTTTTGCATTCATCCCTGAATTGTAGAGGACGGAAGGTCTATTGATTTTGGAGAAGATCGGTTAAGAGAAAGGGGTAGTTTACCTGAAACATTTTATGATCTAACAAGAGTAAAGTACTTAATTTTTATAAATAAAGTATCCTGATAAGAAGCTCATAGTAATCCACTGTAGAAACGTAGATGAAATATCTATAAATGAAGAGGTTAGGTGAACGGGGTGGGGGTAATTTTCTATTATTAAAAATTATAGTTGAAGGTGGAGGGGAGAATTTTTTATATATGTACTACGTTATCAGCAACAAAGAAGTAGTTTTTTTTGTTAAAATTGCTTCCCGGGCTCTTTAGCCGTAGTCCAATGTTTTCTGCAAAACCAGACTTTTCGGCAGTGCCATCGACTGCCATCATCGGTGAAAATCGAGTGCGAAAACGTGAGGGTGGTATACGTTAGTGACCACAGTACTGTGGTTAATGCTGAAGCAATAAGTAGAAAGACGTAGTTTCTATGGAAATATTTCATTTCGAATATGATTTTAAATATAAATCTTAGAACATGGAAGTCATGTATGGTTCTCCATACCGATATTTACTTCCATGTTCCTTAAGGAAATGGAAGTATGGTGATGGCAAAAAAAATCGTGTTCGACATTGTTGCAGATTCTGATTGTACTACACTCAAAACATGAAAAAAAGTCGTTTTTCGAAAAGTGTCTCTGTGTGTACTGTCTGTCTGTGTGTCTGTAGATTTTTTTCTATGGCAAACGATAACAGTCGCAAATTCAAACAGAATCAAATAATGTTTTGCATACAGCCCGGAATAGTAGATTTCTCAAGATTGTTGGTTTTGGTGAAGATCGGTTAAGGGAAAGGGGTAGTTTACCTGCAATGTTTTTTTATCAAGGGTAATTTGTTTTTATGGCAAACGATAACAGCCGCAAATTCAAACAGAATCAAATAATGTTTTGCATACCTTTTTGAATTAAAGAGAACTCAAGATCTGTTGATTTTGTTGAAGATCGGTTAAGGGAAAGGGATAGTTTACCAGCAACATTTTATGTTTTAAGAAGGGTCAATTTTGTTTAATGAAAGATAACTGCCGTAAATTCAAAGAGATTCAAATAATTTGTTGCATACTTTCCTGAATTGTAGAGAACTCAAAGCCTGCTGATTTTGGTGAAGATCGGTTAAGGGAAAGGGGTAGTTTACCTGCAACATTTTATGTTGTAACGAGAGAAATGTTTCCATGACGAAAGATAACTGCCGCACATTCAAACAGAATCAAATATTTTTTTGCATGCATCCCTGCATTGTAGAGGACTGAAGGTCTATTGATTTTGGTGAAGATCGGTTAAGGGATAGGGGTACTTTACCAGCAACGTTTTATGTTTTAACAAGAGTAAAGTACTTAATTTTGATAAATAAAGTATCCTGATAAGAAGCTCATAATAATCCACTGTAGAAACGTAGATGAAATATCTATAAATGAAGAGGTTAGGTGATCGGGGTGGGGGTAATTTTCTATAAATGAAAATTATAGTTGAAGGGAGAGGGGAGAATTTCGTATATGTGTACTACGTTATCGGCAACAAAGAAGTAGTTCTTTGTTAAAATTCCTTCCCGGGCTGTTTAGCTTTAGTCCAATGTTTTCTGAAAAACCAGACTTTTCGGCAGTGCTATCGACTGCCATCATCAGTGAAAATCGAGTGCGAAAACGTGAGGTGGTATACGTTAGTGACCACAGTACTGTGGTTAAGGCTGAAGCAATAAGTAGAAAGAAGTAGTTTCTATGGAAATATGTCATTTCGAATATGGTTTTAAATATAAATCTTAGAACATGGAAGTCATGTATGGTTCTCCATACCGATATTTTTCTATGGCAAACGATAACACCCGCAAATTCAAACAGAATCAAATAATTTTTTGCATACAGCCCTGATTTCTAGAGTACTCAAGACCTCTTGTTTTTGGTGAAGATCGGTTAAGGGGAAGGGGTAGTTTACCGGTAACGTTTTTTTATCAAGGGTAATTTTCTATGGCAAACGATAACAGCCGCAAATTCACACAGAATCAAATAATTTTTTGCATACATTCCTGAATTGTAGAGATCTCAAGGACCTTTGATTTTGGTGAAGATCGATTTAGGGGAAGGGGTAGTTTACCCGCAACCTTTTACGTTTTAACAACAGTAAAGTACTTGCAAATTCATTTATTAAACGTTTTCAAACAATGGTAATTGTTAAAAATAAAATAATTTTTTTGCCAGGCAATAAAATTATAATTTTTTCATTTTAGTGTAAATCATGTATGAGTGAAAATATATCGTTCGTGGCAGGCAATCATATCTCAATTATGTAATGTTTACGTTTCCATTTTATTATTATGATTACTGCAATAAAAAGGCAGGGAAGACACACACACACACACACACACACACACACACACACACACACACACACACACACACACACACACACACACACACACACACACACACACACACACACACACACACACACACACACAAAATTCGCGTTATTTCTGGTTTACTTCCATATTCCTTAAGGAAATGGAAGTATGGTGATGGCAAAAAAATCGAGTTCGAGATTATTGCAGATTCTGATTGTACTACACTCAAAACATGAAAAAAAGTCATTTTCCGAAAAGTGTCTGTGTGTGTGTTTGTCTGTCTATAGATTTTTTCTATGGCAAACGATAACAGCCGCAAATTCAAACAGAATCAAATAATTTTTTGCATACAGTCCTGATTTGTAGAGTACTCAAGACCTATTGTTTTTGGTGAAGATCGGTTAAGGGAAAGGGGTAGTTTACCAGCAACGTTTTATGTTTTATAAAGGGTATTTTCTATGGCAAACGATAACAGCCGCAAATTCAAACAGAATCAAATGCTTATTTGCATACAGCCCTAAATTGTAGAGTTCTCAAGACCTGTTGTTTTTGGTGAAGATTGGTTAAGGGAAATGGGTAGTTTACCGGCAACGTTTTATGTTTTAACAAGGGTAGTTTCTATGGCATAAGATAACAGACGCAAATTCAAACAGAATCAAATAATTTTTTGCATGCAGCACTGAATTGTAGAGTTCTCAAGATCTTTTGGTTTTTGGTGAAGATCGGTTAAGGGGAAGGGGTAGTTTACCTGCAACGTTTTTTTATCAAGGGTAATTTTTCCTATGGCAAACGATAACAGCCGCAAATTCAAACAGAATCAAATAATGTTTTGCATACAGCCCTGAATTATAGAGTTCTCAAGATCTTTTGGTTTTGGTGAAGATCGGTTAAGGGAATAGGGTAGTTTACCAGCAACATTTTATGTTTTAACAAGGGTAATTTTTTCTATGACGAACGATAACTGCCGTAAATTCAAACAGAATCAACTACTCTTTTGCATACCTTTTTGAATTATACAGAACTCAAGGTCTGTTGATTTTGTTGAAGATCGGTTAAGGGAAAGGGGTAGTTTACCAGCAACGTTTTATACTTTAACAAGGGTATTTTCTATGGCAAACGATAAGAGCCGCAAATTCAAACAGAATCAAATAATTTTTTGCATACAGCCCTGAATTGTAGAGTACTCAAGACGTATTGTTTTTGGTGAAGATCGGTTAAGGAAAGGGGTAGTTTACCTGCAACATTTTATGTTTTAACAAGGGTAATTTTTTATATGACGAACGATAACTGCCGCAAATTCAAACAAAATCAACTACGTTTTTGCATACCTTTTTGAATTAAAGAGAACTCAAGGTCTATTGATTTTGTTGAAGATCGGTTAATGGAAAGGGGTAGTTTACCAGCAACAATTTATGTTTTAAGAAGGGTAATTTTTTTTGACGAAAGATAACTGCTGCACATTCAAACAGAATCAAATATTTTGTTGCATGCGTCCCTGCATTGTAGAGGACTGAAGGTCTATTGATTTTGGTGAAAATCGGTTTAGAGAAAGTTGTAGTTTACCTGTAACGTTTTATGTTTTAACAAGAGTAACGTACTTAATTTTGATAAATAAAGTATCCTGATAAGAAGCTCATAATAATCCACTGTAGAAACGTAGATGAAATATATATAAATGAAGAGATTAGGTGAACGAGGTGGGGGTAATTTTGTATTAATGAAAATTATAGTTGAAGGGGGAGGGGAGAATTTTTTATATGTGTACTACGTTATCGGCAACAAAGAAGTAGTTCTTTGTTAAAATTCCTTCCCGGGCTGTTTATTTATATGTGTACTACATTATTGGCAACCAACTAGTAGTTTGTTGTTAAAATTCCTTCCTGAGCTGTTCGGCCGTAGTCCAATGTTTTCTGCAAAACCAGACGTTTCAGCAGTGCCGTCGGCTGCCATCATCAGTGAAAATCGAGTGCGATAACATGTGGTGGTATAAGTTAGTGATCACAGTACTGTGGTTAAGGCTGAAGAAATAAGTGGAAAGAAGTAGTTTCTATGGAAACATTTCATTTCGTAAATGATTATAAATATAAATCTTAGAACATGGAAGTCATGTATGGTTGTCCATACCGATATTTATTTGATTTGTATATTTTTGTTTTATTGTTTCTGAGTTTATGTTTTGAGTTTTTATTTCTCATGTGTAAAGTCTATGGTTCGCTAATATTTTTATACAAATATACAAAATATTTGAGTATGTACATATGCCTGGTAAACATTATACAGGTTGGAAAGCATGTCAGATGGCCACAAGTTCATATGAACACATTTAATTTCAGGAGTAGTTCAGGTCAAAGGTCAAGTTATACACATTAACATGGGGATAACGTAACTTGTTACAGACAGCATTCTGGCAATGAGGTTACACAATATGAAACTGCGTTCTAACCAGTATGGTGAGAGATTTAAAACTGCTACTAAAATAACATTTTGGTCCACTTTACCAGTCCTGACAATGATAGAGACAGGTAGCTGCTGTGCTAGACAAGCTGTCTGCAGAAGGTCAGCTGACCATTGTCCTCCATTCAAACCTGTGCCGCATGGATTAGGCCTTGTTTCCACAGAATTCACAACTTTTTATATATCTGCATTGTGACACACACACACACACACACACACACACACACACACACACACACACACACACATATTTCTTTAAACGTAAATAATGGAAAATTATTTTCTTTTAAAAGAAGATGTAACTTTTCTCCAAATGTATAAACAATAAGTTTACAATGTCTAGCTGGTTCATTACTATACAGGCGTACTGTACTATTCTAAATTTTATATGTATAACATTATTGCTTAATTTAAAAACTAGGTTTAGAATATTTTGTAGTTCTAACTACTTCTGTAAATTTAAGACAAAAATGTTTAAAATTTTGTTTATTCAACAATTTGTTTAAAATGCAACAATTTTTTTCCAGACTCAAATCAATAAAAAACAAAACATAAATACAAACATGTGTATTATTGTTTAATAATACTTGTTTTTTTGTACACTGGTTTTACAATTCCATCAGATATTACTTTTATGTCATCATGTTTATATTATCATTGCTTAGCTTATATAAAATGCAGTAAATGGTCATAAACCAGTACATATTAATAAAAGTATTTGTAGTTCCTTAGTTATTTACTTAACTTTCTGCACTAAGCAGCTGTCTTAGATTTGATTCTCTTTGTATCAGTAAAGTAAGTTACCTGCTGTTTTTATTTATGAAAAAAACTTCTGCTCTCAGAATAGGTAAGGAATGTAATGTATATAGTGTCCATGACAGCAATGGTGGCTCGTACAAGAAGGGCAAAAGCGCACAGCCCTCCCACTAAATTTTCAAATTAAACTTGTCAATAATATAACTATAATGTGTAGTATCCTTACGTGATAGATATTTTTGGGGCGACTAATAGTGATCACCCGATGTTTTTGGCATGGTCCCGCAGCCGGACGCTAATACGACAGCGCTCCCGACATTGGCTGGTCTTGCGGGGAGCGGGGAAAGAGGACGTGTACACATGTCTATGCTTTTAAATTAGCGGTAGCCATAATAGGGAGGACTCTGCCCGCTGTTTGATTTCGCGGCTCTTTTCATAGAGAACTGGAGCGTTGTTCAAAATTTCTCTGTTGCTGTTTAAAGTACATATATTTTCTCTTGTGTTTTATATAGTTTTGATTGTTGTACTTTTTGTGTAAACATAATGTTCTAATAATTTATTCTTTATTAGGCAGTGTATTCTGTGTTAGATAGTGTTTTTGTCGAACCTTGTGTACATAAACGTGTAACTTATTCTGTGTAGGCCTGAGCCTGTGTGTTCTGTGCGTATTTGTTAGAAACGAAAAAATGGCTATAAATTCAGTAAGTAATATTAAACGTTTGATCATTTCAAATTCACTTACTTACGAAAGAAAATAGAACTAAAAAAATTCGGGCCACCAAAGCCCAATTTAGATATCGCACAACAAAATTATAAAAATCGGTATGGAGAACCATACATGACTTCCATGTTGTAATATTTATGTTTAAAATAATTTACTTGAATTTGGTTCGGTAATTCTAAAAAAATATCGTCCACCCTCAAACTAATTTCCCTATTTATAGATATTTTTGTTATTATGGGGTAGTCGTTTAATATAATGTTATTTTCAGTCACTTTATCCATAAAAATTAGGTAGGCTTACTTTATTCTTATAAAGAAACCGAACTACGCAGATAATCATCCCTCCTCCGAAGCGCTCCGAAGTCACTCATGGACCCTGAGTATCTTGCAGAGGGTTCATTCCCTAAAGACAAAAAGTTTGTCTGTGAACCGTTCCTCTGTAAACACGTGCTGTTACACTGCCCAGTGATCCACAGGAAGCAAATCGCTATCCACGCTGGACACTTTTTCGGCTTGCACGCATTGTGTTGGTGTGGGTTTCGGCACTTTCCATTTAAAAAACATGCAAATGTAAGAAAATAAACACGAATGAAGCCAGAAATAACGCGAGTTGTGTGTGTGTGTGTGTGTGTGTGTGTGTGTGTGTGTGTGTGTGTGTGTGTGTGTGTGTGTGTGTGTGTGTGTGTGTGTGTGTGTGTGTGTGCGTGTGTGTGTGTTGCCGGCCTTTTTATTGGAGTAATCATAATAATAAAATGGAAACGTAAACATTACATAATTGAGATTAGCTTGCCTGCCACGAACGATATATTTTCTCTCATACATGATTTAAATTGAAATGACAAAATATAGAATGTTGTTAAAGTGGAATGAAATGTTTCCATAGAAACTACTTCTTTGTTGTCAATAACGTATTACACATATAAAACATAAAATTTACTTCCTCCATCATCAACTACCATTTTAATTTATAAATATCGGTATGGAGAACCATACATGACTTCCATGTTCTAAGATTTATATTTAAAATCATTTTTGAAATGAAATATTACCATAGAAACTACTTCTTTCTACTTACTGCTTCAGCCTTAACCACAGTACTGTGGTCACTAACGTATACCACCTCACGTTATCGCACTCGATTTTCACTGATGATGGAAGTCGATGGCATTGCAGAAACGTCTGGTTTTGTAGAAAACATTGGACTACGGCCAAACATCCCGGGAAGGAATTTTAACAAAAACTATTTCTTTGTTGCCGATAACGTAGTACACATATATATAAAAAATATGCATAAAATTAATGGCTTGTATAAGTTAATGATTGATCTCCATTAAGTAGTGCTCAAGTTTCCAAAGTTTTAAGATTATGATGTCCGTAATTAAAACATCAGAGCAGGTTTAGTGTGTATGAGGGTACAGCATGGACAAAAATTTTCAACATTTCCTATTGAGTGTTGCTTAGAGTAAAGCTGCGAATCTACAGTGTACGTTTCACAGAACAAACACACGGAAAAGAAGGAGCGCTCAGAAGTCACTCATGGACCCTCAGCATCTTGCAGAGGGTTCATTCCCTAAAGACGAAAA
Source organism: Magicicada septendecula (assembly GCA_034769895.1). Taxonomy (NCBI): domain Eukaryota; kingdom Metazoa; phylum Arthropoda; class Insecta; order Hemiptera; family Cicadidae; genus Magicicada; species Magicicada septendecula. Next base: position 447,435,848 of record CM068369.1, read on the forward strand.
GTCTGTCTATGAATCGTTCCTCTGTAAACACGTGCAGTTACACTGCCCAGCGATCCACAGGAAGCAAATCGCTATCCACGCTGGACACTTTTTCGGCTTGCACGCGTTATGTTGGTGTGGGTTTCAGCACTTTCCATTTAAAAAGCGTGCAAATGTAAGAAAATAAACATGAGTGAGGCCAGAAATAATGCGAATTGTGTGTGTGTGTGTGTGTGTGTGTGTGTGTGTGTGTGTGTGTGTGTGTGTGTGTGTGTGTGTGTGTGTGTGTGTGTGTGTGTGTGTGTCTTGCCTGCCTTTTTATTGTAGTAATCATAATAATAAAATGGAAATGTAAACATTACATAATTGAGATATGCTTGCCATAATTATCTAGGCCTGCCATTAAATTTACTAGACACACTAGACTAGACTTTAGGGTGGTCCCTAAGAGAGCATATTGAAAAAACAAACAATAGGATTTTCGTTGGTCTTTCTAAAACAATTCAAAATTAAATTTTGGATTCTATTTATGCAGTGTGGATTGGACTAATAAAAAAGAAATAAATGAAACTGACTACATTTCAATTGAAGCAGATGAAACCACGGATTGTGTCACTCTGTCATAAATGGTGTTAGTTGTGAGGTATGAATTGAATGGAAAATTATATGAGAGATTTATCAGTTTTGGCAGTCCACAAGATAACTCCGCTGAAGGTATTAGTAATATTATTTTTGAAGAATTAGCAAAATTAGAATTTGATAGATGCCTAGTAACATTATTGCACAAAGTTACGATGGGGCAGCAGTAATGAGTGGAAAACATAACGGTGTTCAAGCAAAAGTTAAAGCCGTGTACAAGAATGTCCAGTATATACACTGCTATGCCCATCAAACAAACTTAATTATTGAGCACGCTGCATTACAAAACAAGCAAGTAAAAATATTTTTCTGTAATTTAGATGGCTGCACAACATTTTTTTCAAGATCTTCCAAACGAACTGCCATACTTGAAGTAAAGAAACGTCTCCCAAAATGTTCTAATACCAGGTGGAATTTTAAAACCCGTTGTGTGACAACAGTATTTATTCATAAAAATGACATTTCCGCTGCTCTTGAAAAAATCATAGATGATGACGAGAGTGACAAGTCCACTGTTCAGAAAGCATTAGGACTGAAAAACACATTAAATAATGATGATTTTAATTTTTGGTTAACATTTTTAACAAAATTATGCCAGCCTGTGAAATTTTGTTTAATCAATTACAGCAAGTAGAAATTGACAGTATTAAAACACACTAGTATGTTTTGCCTCATTCAAGTCACACATTAAAAATGTCAGAGATTATATTGATTTTGATGCCAGTCTGTCTGCAACAAATAATTTTGGAGAATCATCTCAAAAACCAAAAAGGTCATGTTTTGATGAAAGCAAGAAGACTGCAACTAAAGAAGTTTGTGACATATTAGTTACCAACATAGACGACAGATTTTCATTTTCAGACCATTTAACAATAGCAGTTTTGTTGCAGCCAACCCTGTTTTCTAAACATCAGCTTATCTTTCCAGAAACACAGTTAAAAATTGCTGCTAAACAAATGAAACTGAATTAAGACATGAACTGGTAGTTCTATACAGCAGGCCCAACTTCAAAAGGCAACTGGCGCATTGGTTCTACTCAATTTTGTATATGAAAACACTCTAGTTACTGTTTTTCCCGAACTGGTAAAACTATTAAAAATTATTTGTACAATCACTATGACTACAGCTGAAAGTGAATGATGTTTCTCAACTCTCAAACGCATTAAAACATTTACACATAATACAATGAAAGAGGACAGACTAAGTGATCTGGGAATGTGTTCAATTGAAAAAAATTATTAGAACTAACTCCTAACTTCAATGAATTAGTTATTGACCGTTTTGCCAAGCAAAAGGAGAGGAGAATGGATTTCATGTTCAAGAAAATAAACTAATCCAAGGTAGGGAACAAATATATTTTATTTAGTAATCCATGCATTTAATAATATATAATTTATTAAGTATTTAAGTTTAGGAATGTGAACTGCTTAGGGTTATAAATAATTTCAGTTTCAAACACTGTTTAAATATTGGTAGTTTTCAAGGTAGGTTTTGGATATTAACAATACTTTTAGTAGTAAAGCAAAATGTTCAATTTTACAATTATTTCATGATAATAGCAATAATTTAGTTTCTACTGGTGACTTTCGTTCCATATGGGTCCAAAAAAATTTTGCCCCCCCCAGTCAAAAACGTTACCAGCCACCACTGCATGACAGTATCAGAATTGGGTCAGATTTAACCAATGGCATTATAGGTCACTTTCTTTCAAAACACTGACAACACATTTTGTGTAATTTATAGTCACTAGTCAAACAGTTACAGAAATCTGGGCCCCTTTGTTCCTCGTTGGAACATGCACTTGTCACCTGTCTATCACTGTGGGCTATCCCTTGTAACAACCTACCTTGTAACAACCTTGTAAGTGTCATCAGCCTACAGTTTTTAGTTAAATGCCACTATTGCAACATGTCCACTTGTGGTATTATGAAAGTGTAACCTGTTATCATAGCATTTTCTATAACAATGAAGAAAGCTTAGTTGTATAAGACAATGAAGAAAGCTGTAGTTGTGTCATGATTCTAGCAATATTCTTTCTATTTTGTTTTTTCTAGACCAACTAATTTATAAAAAATTACTTGTAAACTCCATTGTAGGATCATTTTATTTTGTAAGCCACAATATATATTAACTTCTCACACATACTTCTCTCTTGAATCGTGCGTTTCACCATTAATATAATTACACAGATTTATAAGAGTAGAATAGTCAAAAACAGCTATAAGAAAAGAAAATATGGATGTTTTATGTCATTTTCTAAAAGAAGCTACACATATATTTACCAGCATAGAACATCAAAGGCGATGGCCAGAAGGTGTACAGGATGCATGTTACAATCTTCATTACACATGCAATCAAACCAATAAGGGCATCGTCCAGTTTCATCATGTTACTAAACACACCAATAACAATTGCAGTTCCTGAAAAGAATATGAACAGATTATTAAAATTATGTTAGTACCAGACTAATTAGTTAAAGAAAAACTAATTAGTATATTACTATAATATAATGAATTATATAGAAATTGCATGCTGCATGGCTGGAAGCATAAGATGATTATATAATAGCATTTATGTACTATAAACGAGAAGAGTTTCAACACTGTAAAGTTTTGATAAGCTTTCATAACTTAAAAAAAATTCTAAAATTTTTCAGAATTTGTTCATGATAAAGTCTCCTGATTTACCTTCAGTTCCACTTTTCTTTCTTGATAATTAAAAATATTAAACGTTCAGAACTAACAAAATAATTTAATTTAAATGACACAATTCAAATCACATGCATTATTCAAACACATCACACCCCACACACACAACATCAATCCTTCAGAAGTCGATACTATCACCAAGAACAAGACGGACAGTGCTTCTAATGGCAGCCTCTGAAGAAACTTTTTAAAAGTGAAAACTGGTTCAGGCTATAAAGTAAAAGTTTTATATTTTTACCTATAAAAAACTTTGTGTTCTGAGTCGGTAGTGAATTAATTATATTTAGTTAACTAATGGATACGTCATGGACAACAAAATCCAAGAATAAAAATGATTAATTGGAAAACCAACAAACTAACCACTCAGTAGTAAGTTTGTTGTCTTCCTACTAACAATTTTTAAGTATGAAGCTTGGCTATCTGTAACCTATCAGTAAATACAAAATATAAAACTTTACTGGTTTTATAAATCACTGGGATTAAAATAATAAACAACATAGTAGGATATTCTGTAATAAAAAAATGACAAAATACATAAGATTGCAACAGTAGATTCAAATGTTATATTGAATTAGAAAAATACTACAGCATGATGACAATACATTTGTTTGTAGGTCTTTATAAACAATATAAAGTTTTGTTAGGAAATTAAATAAATAAAAGTATAATACAAATTAAATACAAAAGTTAATATGTATTATGTCTGCTGTTTCTATACTTGGTTGCATCTGGCATGGGATTTTCACAGGCATTTTGTCACTGTTGTGTCCAAATGGCTACTAGCATTAACAGGATGAGTTATCCAGTGATACATTTGCACCACTGAATGAACTGACTAGTCAGCCCATTGTAATAGGCATTGAGTTTTTTCCAAATATTTTTGTGTAAAACAAACCTTGGGTAATTAATTACTCGTTATGCAAAATATGGATTTTTTGTAACAAATGTGATACAGGGAAGTTATGGGACAATGTTATGTTTTTCAGTACAACTGATTATGTTTTTAGTTTAAATTTTGATGCTAGGAAAGCTATATAATAAATAATGTTTAAATGTATAAATACATTAATATGAAATGCGTAATTGAGTAGATGCATAAAAGTAATGTATAAATGTGTAAATCTTCAAACATAATAACGTATAAACAAATAAATGTGTAAATATATAACAAGTTAATTAATAAATTATGAAATTAATTTTTCAAGTAACCTTTTCTACAAATACTGAAAACTTTAATTTAAAAATGGAAGAAATTGAAAACTAATGCAAAACTTTCTTCAAAATTTACTGTAGTAACACTTTAATACTTGAGACAAAGCAACAGTGTTACTATTCAAAATGGAGACAATGATGTACCATAGTGTACTGAATATAAAATTAAATTATGAGAACTGATCATTCACTTAACTAAAATGAAAACTATTGTACATACATCCCAAGTGGATGTAAAACAAAGGAAAGTCTTGGCATAGTTTCTGAGAGCATTTTTAATATTTGCCAATAAAAAAAGTTATACTATTAATATTTTCAACAGCATGTGCAAACTTTTTATTCAAAAACTTCCAGAATCTTAAATAGTAATGAGGAGGGCTTAATGCAAATTTTAATATAAAATATTCTATTAAAATTTAATGTCTAATAAACAATAAATAAACTAAAATTCTGAAACTACATAATAATATTTCACCTGCTCTTGAAAAGTATTTTAATTTTATATAAATTGGTAAAATAAATTCTTTGTCAACAAATGTATTTTGGAAATATCACAATTTGAGTTATTATGATAAAGTCTTGTTTCAAACTTTTATATAAGTTATACAGTAATGTGATGAAATTATATAGAAATATAACAAATTATATTACAGTGTTGTTAATTGAACATAACAGCCTTGCTGAATGTTGGCGTCATACAGTAATTACAGGTTATCTCTAATTTATCTAAATAAGAAAGTGTTGTCATAATTCTACATATGGCCTCCAAGAAATATGAACATACCTCACGAATAAATTGTTTACAAATTGCTTATACTACCACAATCACACTTCCTTATGAAAAGGTCATGAGAGTGTTCTTTATCTGTACAAGCTGTTAACAAAATTTAACTTCTTTCTACATGAAATTAATTTTTTTTACCTATTTAGACTGTATTTAATTAAATTACTATGTAATGAATTACTTTCCATTAACAATAAACTTTCTTTTTCATATAAATGAGTTGAAGTCTAGAACAAATATCCTAATATTCTATACTTGGAAGATGTTTATATTCATAATAATAACACATTATATAACATCGCCAAAATCAGATCATATTTGATATCTATAAGTATGTAAGAAATGCCAAAAAGTAATATATTTTAATAAATAAATAAGGAAGAGAATAAAAATATAAAATGTAATTAAGAAAGAAGGAGGAAGAATAGTAAACCAAAAGTGATTATTAAATAAAATTATAGACTAGACTGACAGACAAATGTCTTTGACCCAACCCCAGAGATTGGCCAGATAAAAACCAAAACGAAGTGAAACAAGATGGAAGTGAAGGAGAAGAAAAATGAAAATAAAAATGGAACAAACCAACTATAAAGGAAATAAAGTGAAACAAGATGATAACACACAGACAAATAGTATAGAATAGGGAAGGGAGAAATGATACAATCAAATATCATAAAGGAAATGAAACCAGTAAATAACCAATATAAAAAATAAATATTAGCATTGGCTAAGTGACAAATGTAATTCATAATTAATAAAACCCCGATAAATAAAAATACACTATCCAAGAATTAGTAGTATATGTAAGTAAGAAATCTAGAAAGACATGAACCTATTAGATATAAATAATATTTGTAAAGAAAGAAAGAGATAGTGAGATAGTGAGAAATAAACCAAAAGTAACTAAGTGACAAAGAAAAATAATAAAAGGGATTACCCACTAATAAACACTTAAAATAAAATGTTTAAGAAGTGCCAATAGTGAAAGTGTAAATACCCCAAAATAATGAGTGAATCAATGATAAACACTAATTAGTTAAAAGTGAAAGTGATGAATAAAAAAGGATATTGTAAAGGATAGTATGATAAAAATAGTAATAGATAAGAAAACACTTTGTAGTAAAATGAAATATAATTTGAATAAAATAGGTAAGAATAATCAATGGCTACTTAGGCCTAGGAAATGCCTAACTGTCAATAACAAATAACTGCAAATTGTATAAAATCAACTAGGAAATTAATAAATTCAAGGCAAGTAAATAGCCAAGAATAATTTGTAAATCAGTTTAAAAGAAAAATGTTAGAATAAGGACTTAAATTAAAGGAGAAATGTAATTACCAAATATTAAAATATATGTACAAACATTAATATTTTGAAGAACCCGACCTTAAGGGATATCAAAATAATCTTTGAAAGGAAATAATAACAGTAGTGATAATATTTAATATATTAAACTGCACATAATTTCTTTCAAAGATTAAAATAAAAAACTAAGACACTGAAAATTTGTCAACTTGTAAAGTTAACCTGTTGTTAGTTTACGAAATTTTGAAACACTTTTACTACACTCCAAGAACAAGTTATAACTACACAGTATATTATTTAAGTTTAACTGATGTAAGGTAGTGTATTTTTATTGTTGTAATCATTAATAATCCTTTTATCGTAATCACAAGAATCCAAGACGTTTGAACGTAAATATTTGTATACTACTTCGACAGACGCCATACTTGAATGTAGTCTTGGCTAGTGAGTGAGTTTCTCGAGACAGTGTATCGACTCACTCGCTGTGCCGAGTGTCTCGAGTCACCACGACCTCAGTGAGTCGACACACGAGACATCTGACAAAGCGGCACACTGAACTGCGGCCGACTCAGCTGTGGCCAGCGGAACAGATTCATTGCGAGCCGAGAGTGAACTAGGCTCATGAAAAACTTCCCGCGCGGTAGTATTACTACATTCTTAGTCTAAGGTGGGAGGACGCTCACGCGGCTTGATACATATTTTTTAAAACTTTCGACCCAGACACAAACGCAGAGGAATCAGAATCTTGTTGTTTTTAGTAATAAGGTTTGTTTTAGTAATAGGATTTTAAAAACATTTCCGAAGGAAATATGTTTACGTTTATTGTAATTGCGGTTTACTACACTGTTGTAAATCGGCAATTACACAAATAAAAAAAAATTCCCTTGATATCATTAACATATTTCCCCTGCATTTAAGAAGACAAATGGATTTCCTCAGTTAACAAGCTACGATAGTTAAGTGTCATTATTATTATTAGGCCTATTATTACTTGTAAATACTTCAGAGCCCTCCCCATTTCAGATTTCTGGCTAGGTCCCTGTCTAGAAGTGGTGCTGGTTTTAATTATACGAGGAAAAATAAAGCAAGCTAGAAGCTACATATCAACACCTTGTTTCGTACAATAATTTCCCAGAACAAAGTAAGGTGTAAAATTATGATAACGTTCTCCGCTCACTTCCAGCATGTATTTAATTGTTATCCCAGCTGTAATTGCTGTCGCGTCGACCCAATATCAAAGCTGTATCTAGTTAACAATGACTTTGCGCCAATATTGCAAGATATTAGCTTTTTGTATTTAGTTACGATTACAAAAGTCACAAAATATGCTGTAACTTCCATACCCTTTAACACTGGATCCCGTGCGTCTCGAAGTGGTGTTCTAAGAAATTCAACTCGGGCAAAAAGAAAGACAGCGGTGAGGGGCTGATGACCTTGACAGTTTTGCCCCTTAAAGCATCAGTCAAAGGCAGTGGCGGCACAGTTGTACGATATCTAATATTAGAAACTTTTTGTATTATATTCCACAGTGTGCTTAATACAGTAGATTAGCATTATATTTCTTAGCTCTTCTGCTACCATCATCAGGGGTGACTTTGGTCACAGGGGTAACTACGGTCAGATCAGCTGTAAAATGTTTATTACAAATTTTCCGCCACCCAAAATAAAGTTTAATTTTTTTTTTTCAATGAATAATTATGGTTAGACTATAATGAAGTAATAAAATAATTATTAGAATTACAGAATAACATTTTGAGTTTAAAAAAAAATTACGTGTGATTGTGCAATCTGTAATTGTTTTTGTTATGTTGGCTAAACTGCTCTGATCAAGGTTATCTAAGAGGAAGGTTGTTGATTGATTGTTTGTCAGCTGTGTTGGAGATATTGTCCTGCGCATTTTGGTAAGTTTTCATTACGTTTTACATAATTTTTGAGAAACTACATGTGTTTATGATAAAAATATGAGTTATCAATTCATTTGTGGGGTGACATCGGTCACGAAGCATGAGTGACCGAAGTCACCCCATGTTATTGTTATTTGCTTTCTTAACCTATAATCTGTATAATCTGTATTTTTTGTGTGTTTAAGGTATCAAAATGCCTCGAACTTACCAGAGAAAAGTTGGTAGTCGCCAATACAAGGATTATGAAGATGAACAAATGGAAATGGCAGAGGAAGCAGTCAGATCGGGAAAATCCATCAGACAAGCTGCACTTGAATACAAAGTGAAGAGAGAAGCTTTGCGAGTCCGTATGCTTGGAGAAAAATGAAAGGCACCTGGAGGTCAGACTGCTCTTGATCAAGAAACTGAGGAATCATTGGTTAAGTATTTGTTAATGGTATCAGAATGGGGGTTTCCTATAACTTTCCTGGAATTACGACTTCTGGTCAAGAGCTATTTGCAAAGGATTGGATGTCATATTAAAAAGTTTCCTGATGGAGTCACCCCTGGTAAAGGATGGGCAAAATCTTTCATGTCTCGACATGCAAATAAATTGTCTTCTAGGTTGGTGCAGAATATAAATCCAAAACGAGCGCAGGTAGATTCTGCTGTCATTAATTCATATTTTGATTATATGGAAGCGAATATAGAAGGCATTCCTCCAGAAAACATCATCAATTTTGATCAGACCAACTTATCAGATGATCCAGGATGAATAAAGGCGATTTCCAAAAGGGGGCAAAATATTTTGATAGGTTGCTAAGCAGATCGAAGTCTAGCACAAGCATTATGTTTGCTGCCACAGCTTCAGGGTACATGCTCCCGCCCTTCGTTGTTTATAAGGCCCAAAATGTTTATGATTTATGGATCATGGGAGGACCCAAAGGCACCCGCTACTCCTGTTCCTCTAGTGGATGGTTTGAGGCAACTCATTTTGAAGAATGCATTGGCCCTTCCATACATCTGAAAATTAAAAACTGACAAAAAAGTAGTTCTAATTGGAGACAACCTGTCATCCCATTTTTCAGTTCGTATACTGCAAACATGCCTTGATAACAACATTCTTTTCAAATGCCTTCCTCCGCATTGAACACACATCAGTCAGCCGTTGTATGTTGCCCTGTTTGCTCCGATGAAGAAGCACTGGAGACAAATCTTGACAAAATACAAAATGGAAAATCCAGGGGCAGTCCAAAAATCCCAATTCCCAAAACTTTTGAAGGAGTTAGTGGACACCCTCGAACCCTCAAGTGAAGAAACGGTCAAGAATGGTTTCAGAAAATGCGGAATTATTCCTGTAAACAGGCTTGAGGTTCTGAAGGCATTACCAAGAACGGGATCTTCTGCTAGCAGCACATGTTCGACTGAAGAAGCCATGAGTATTGCAGTTCTCTCCTTTTTAAAGGAAACACGTTTCAACTCTTCAAAACCCACAAGGCAAAGGAAGAAAAAAATAAATGTTCAGCCTGGAAGAAGTATCACGGCCGAATTTCACACCAACCCCAGTGCCATCAACAAGTGCAGCAGCTGAAAATTCTGAATCTGAATCTGACTTGGATTTAGAAGCCTTGTTACCCAACAATGATGATGGACTGGAGGTGGAAATGGCACCTCAGGAAGAGAGTGACAAGCCTGTCATTGGTCAATATGTTATTGTGCTCTGCAGAGGAAAGCGCTCTGAAAAACATTATATTGGCCAAATAGTTGAAGACACAGGATTTGAAAGAATGTATGGTGAGCACTCCGTCCAGTTTTTCAAGAGGAAACATGAAGTGTTCGTGATTGATGGTAAGGAACCATCATTAGTGGTAGCAGAAGACATTGTAAAGGTGCTTTCATCCCCAAAAGAGCTTCGAAGAGGAAGATTCCAGTTCCCGGAGGACGAAATTGCTAAATTTTCATTATAAATAATATTTTTTTTATTCGATGTTACTTGGTACTTTTTCTTGATGTTATATGAATAAATTATTTCTTTTTCGATGATGATTCAATTGCATTTTATGTAGACCTAAGACGCTGAACAAAGTTATAAATAAATTAAATGGTGGATAAAAAATGATTATTTTTAAATATAAAGATTAAAAAAATATATAAACCGAAAACAATGTAAAAGTTCGTTATAGAGGGTAACGGTTAATGGCCGATCTCACCCCTGACCGAAATAACGGAAATTCAGTGGAGAAACATAGGTGACCAGAGTCACCCCATCGCCGAGGTGACATCGGTCACTTACAAAAAAAATTTTTTCACATTAAATATTTATGCCTAAATTTTTCTTTTGATTCCAATGTTTAGACGGACGTTAGGGGAACGTATAGACGGCATTTAATAATGTTCTGATCAATAGGAATTTGTAAATATAAGAAAACATTACTTTTTTGACCGAAGTCACCCCTGTTGACGGTACTCATTTACTGGTACTTTATTTAACATAGTTAAAATTTCTTATGAGACGTCAAGATTATTGTATCCTTTTCCCCCTAATTCTTTCAATATTTGGAATAATTATCATGTACAAAGCCAAAGACGACATTTCAAATTGCTATCAGATGATGGGCTTCTGTTACCAGGTTACAGTGTTTCATTAATGAAGAAACTGGTCACACATGTAAGTAGATCCAAACTACACTCAGTGGCCGATTAAATTGTTTGTGTCCCTAGGCACAGTGTTTAATATGCACCCCTCTTCAAAAAGATGTCTTAATAATATCTATATAGCTTTCATATTATCAATACGGTATGCTACTTGTTAATAAATTACAAAAAATAATGATTGAACATGAAAAATTGGCGCAATTATTTAAAAAGAATATTAACAAAACTGAAAATATACCACCGCCTAAAGCTTCTGCCTCAAGGTCTGTGCCTAATGGGCCTATACGTAAATCTGCCTCTGACTGCACTCAAGTAACACATGTCCGCAACTGCCCCACTCTAATAAATGTCTCCATATCAATGCCCACTTCGCTGTTTTAGAACTTTTCTATAGAATTTTTTGTCACTTCTTCGAATGTATTTGCCATTCATATCCGCTTTCAGCCCCCAGAACGTTTCTTATCTATTTATTTAATCGTCCTTGTATAGGAAAGAAAGTAGAACAAACCTGATAATGCAGTGGAAGTACTGCAATGTAGTGTTAGTCTCAGAATGGGGAGTCTCTTTATTATTATTATTATTATTATTATTATTATTATTATTATTATTATTGTTATTATTATTATGATTCCTGAGGACAAGTGGAAGTACGAAGTTCATTGCCCTTTCCAAGGCAATTTCCTCTTCGTCACACCTTACAAATAATTAAACTTGGGTACCTACATGTCCGGTCATGAAGTACAGATGATTAAAATAAAGGTTCAGCAGGTAGTAGCCACGCTTTGGTGGACGGAAGTGCATTGCAAGAGAAATGGCAAGTGGCTTACCGTTCATCGGCAGTGTTTGATGTGACGGACGAGTCATTGTTGGGGAAGCCGGCTTTGTTTGTAATGTGCAACTAATGTAACTGTTACCTATCAGATCGAGGCAGATTTATGACAATTTTGAAGAGCGAAGAGTTCAACTACAATCAGTAACGTGTCAGTTCTCACAGTGCGTACTACGTGTTGAGTGTATGATCTAAATGTTATCAGTGTCGCGTGTAAAATGCTAAGATCTTGCATAATTGTGATGGCATTAAAAAGTACTGTGTGGGATTATTTTATCCGGACATCTTCAGATAAAGTAAAATGTAACGTGTGTTCAGCTGTTCTTTCTGCACGGGATTCATCAACATCAAATATGAACAGACATTTTCGACTTAAGCATCCAACTTTAAATTTAAAAGAAAGTCGCTCCAGGCCATCAGCTGTAATTGAAGAAGAGGTCACCAATGCCGCTCGTATGGACATAAACAGGTCACTTCCTATTGCTGATGAGGTCGCTCCCCAGGCTTCATCTTCAGCTTCAGCTTCAACAGCCACAATGCAAAGAAATATGAAACAATCTACTATTAGTGCGTTCGCGGTCAAACCAATGTCGGCTGTAAAGCATGAGAAGATAGATGAGCAACTTCTAACATTCATAATTAAGGGTTACCATGCATTCAACATGGTAGAATGCCATGAATTTAAAAGGTTTTGCTACCTCCTCAATCATAATTACGATACCCCAAGTAGGAAAACGCTCTCTAATAGTTTGCTATCGAAAGTGTATGACTGGACCTTGAGTGAGGTCCGAAATGATATTGCAACCAATGCTTCTTTCATCTCCTTAACGACTGATGGATGGACATCAATAAAACATGAAAGCTTCTTCGCTGTAACAGCACATTTCATAGATAGGAATTACTGCCTGAAATCGTACTTACTATCGTGTTTCAAATTCAGTGGCCAGCATACAGCAGAAAACATTGCCCAAGAACTAAGGAACATAGCTAAGGTCTGGGACATACAGCACAACATTGTAGCTTGCACCACTGACAATGCTGCAAATATGGTGAAGGCCGTGCAGCTCTGGAACTGGTGGCATGTGCCTTGCTTTGCACACCGCCTAAATCTAGTGGTGCAAAACAGCCTGGAATTAATTGCAGAAACACGATCAAAGGCAAGATCAGTTGTTGAACACTTCAAACGTAGTCCACAGGCTTTAGAAAAACTGCACAACATACAGAGGCAGATGGGGTACAGTATCTTAACGCCCAAACAAGAATGTCCTACTCGCTGAAATTCTACATTTGAAATGTTTCAGAGACTCCTATCCATGAAAGAGCCTCTTCAAAGTGCCATGGCCATCCTGAATTCTGAGACGGTTCAGAAGTTATCTAATGAAGACTGGCATGTTATTGAAAAGTGCACAGAAGCCCTTGCGAGTTTTGAAGAAGTAACTAAAGAAGTCAGCAGTGAAAGGAGTGTGAGTCTATCTAAACTGATGTTGCTCAGTAAAGGATTGTATGTATAGCCACTGTCTGCGCTTGAAGGACACTAATAAAACTGTTGAGGCGTTAACAGCTAGGTTGGCTGATGAAGTTTTGCGCCGACTTATAAGGAAATATGGGGACTTGGCAATCGTTTGGGAAGCGACACTATTAGATGCCAGATTTAAGTACATGGTTTTTCTAAAAATGACCTGCGCTTTAAGCAAAGAAGGAAGCCATCATAAACAAGTGTTGTGCGGCAAGGGGACAAGAGAAATTCAACACTGTCCAAACTGCTCAGGAGACAGCCGTTCAACCTTGTACGAGTTCCGTTTGGCAAGATTTGGATGTTGCCGTGGGCGATCTTCTTCAACCAGAAATTAGCAACCCTCGAACAGCAAGCATTGTTGAGGTGGATAAATTCTTGAACATGCCACTTCTTCCGAGAGCCGGGAATCCGTTGCTATGGTGGAAGGAACACAGCGAGATTTTCCCAGTACTTTCGAAGTTAATGAAACGACGCCTTTGCATCATGGCCACTTCAGTGCCATGTGAACGCATTTTTTCAAAACAAGGACAAACTATAACAGAAAGACGTGCTCAACTTTCAAGCAAAAAAGTGTCAAAACTAATGTTTCTGAACTTCAATTTGAAAAAGTGATTACCAATTATGCTAGTGTATATTAAGTGAAATGTGTTACCTGTTCGTTTTTCGGCAAGGTATGATCAACTTTTTGCTGAAATTAATGCAAAACTAAAATATCGTGGGTTACATTAATTATTTCACCGATTTTAGTTTTAAAATATGTGTATTTTATGTGATGAATATTTGGCATGCAAATTAATTTCCGTGACCATTAATTAATGTGTGAGACCATAAACTTTTAATACAGTGTGTTAAATTAATGTAAAACTAAAACACTGTATTATGGGTGACATTAATTGTTTCACTGTTTTTTAAATTATGTATATATTTGTGTGATTATTTGAAATGTGAATTTAACTTTCGCGACCGTTAATTAATGTGTGAAATCATAAACTTTTAATACAGTGTGTAAAATTAATGTAAAACTAACACTGTATCATGGGTGACATTAATTGTTTCACCTTTTCAAGTTTTAAAATCTGTACATTTTTGTGTGATGAATATTAAACATGCAGAATTAAATTTCTCGACCATTAATGCAGGAGTAATTTGCTATAATTAATGTAAAACTAAAATACTGTATCACGGTTTGCATTAAATATTTCACCGCTTTTTGCTTAAAAATATGTATATTTTTGTGTGATGAATATTATACACATGAGTTTAACTTAAGCGACCATTAGTGCATGAGAAATTTGCTAAAATTATTGTAAAACTAAAATACTGGGTGTCAAATTACTTATATCACTCTTTAATATAATGAGAGTACTTTTATATGATGAATATTATATATGAATTAAATTTCTTCAATTATTATTAACAATCTACCTTTGTTGATGATACACATAATTATCGCCACTCTATTGCTATTGGTTTCCTATGTTTATAGGCTATATTAGCTTCCGATATTTATAGGTTCCCTAATATGTCAATTTTAGTTACGTTTCAAATATTTTTCGGTTTATATTATGATGCCTTTTATATTAGAAGTTTGATTATAGACAACTAGCTTTTAAGCGCGAATTATCGGAACACTACTGTGAGTTGAGTCAATGCGAGCGAGTGTCATGTATCGTGTTCCGTCCGCTGAGCCGCGGAACAGCTGTTGGCAACCTTACTCCCGTGTCCCGATGTGCTGTGAGTCGACACACTGTCTCGAGACAGTTCAATGAACTGATCCGCGTGTTCCGAGACAGCTCGCTGACTCGCTTTTCCCAAGACTACTTGAATGTCTGTTACGTTCAAAGATTGATTTGTCATACCCAGAGAATTTGTCTCATATAAATTACCGGTGCAAATGTATTACAAAAGAAAACATAATTTGTATTAACCTGAATAATTAATAATCAACAAATTATAAACAAGTACTGAGTGTAACCACTGTGTTGTAATTTCATTAGGATGGTGTAACTTATAATAATTTGTGTACATTTTAGAGAACAGTTAGTATTGACGGCAAGCGCTCACATAGCCAACGCAACGAACTACTGGCCCGATTCAGATGGCCAAGTCGAGGCGGGAACAAATTGAATCTCCACACCGCCTGAGCTGCGCTTGTCGTATCATCATAAAATTTTTTTAATTGTTTTAATTAAACAATTTGGCGCCACCCAGGATTTTCACACCCCTAGTGAACAACAGGTAAGGACTTCGATACCTGGTTATTCGTACATTCACGACGAACACAATCAGCGTAAGTTACGTTCCAAAGCGACGACGGATTGATAAGACACGTTACACCCATTACACTCTGACACTTTTACATTTTCTAGAGAGAACGACGAGCGAGTGCTTTTACAATAATTATATTATTATATATTTTGCAACAGTACATTTGTATAGGGTACTGTGCATTGCACAATTAATTAAGATAATTAATAAAATTAAATAAATAATTCATATTGTTAGTAATAATAATTCAGCTTGTACATCTGAACTGTACAAGGAACAACCATTTTCATGCTTGGACAGGTTGATCACGCCACGCTGCTGTGTCTGTGTGTACACATGTATTGTGTGTGTGTGTGTGTGTGTGTGTGTGTGTGTGTGTGTGTGTGTGTGTGTGTGTGTGTGTGTGTGTGTGTGTGTGTGTGTGTGTGTGTGTGTGTGTAACCAGTTGATTCCTGAAAAGTGTCACCCCTAAATGAACACTATTAATTATATGAATTATTTAATTGTAAAAGTGTCTGCACAATATCACAAAACCAAATACACTACAGTGTGTATAAAATAAAGACACACATGTGTACAAAAATTAGTGCAAAAATAATAAAAAGTGCGAATATAGTGAAAATAAATATAAATAAAACTTATACTAATTAAGATAGGGAAAAACGGTTTATACACAGTGAACACATAAAAATTACCGACAAGATGAATATCGGGTAATTTTCAAAAGACTTTGCATGTTGCGAAGACAAGCGAAATAAGTGTGAAAATGATCGTGTTTAGAAAGGGACGCCAACGACAGACTGAGACATGCAGAAGATTGTCGAAACATGATTTTTGCGCCCTAGGGTATAAATACTCAAGACGCACCAACTTATATCTCTTTCTCGTACAAATACCGTGGCAGCCAGAGGCTCTGCCCAACGACAACAACTCTTTTTTGATCAACCACAGTGGCAGCCGGAGGCTCTGCACGACTACTCATCACAATCGTGAGAGCACCTGCAGCCAGAGGCTATGACGGAATACGAGGGAGCAGCCAAGTACATGGAATAGAGTCCAGTGTACGGAACGAGGCAACGGACTACGGAGAGGATCTGAAGGACGAGGATCAAGGACTCCAGGACTGCAAGACTACAGAGGAGCATCCAGGATTGAGGATCTAGGACCGAAGAGGATACGCTGAGTATTACCATGACAAATAAAGTGAAACAAAACCATGTACTTGTAAAAACAAAAAAGACTCAAGTAAAGACAATTAACTATGTAAAAAGAAAGACAATATAATTCAAAGTGGAATTAATAATTTTTGAAAATGTAAATGTTTATTTGTATAGTAGTTTAGAGTAATGTTTAAACATATGAATATAATTTTGAATAAATAATTTAGTCAATGATATTTAAATTCATATGAAAGTAAATAGTAAATTTTATAATTTTGAATAAATAATTTAATCAATGTTATTTGAATTAATCTGAAAGTAAATAATAAATTTTGTTTAAAAACAAAGAAATGCATATGCAATTTAATAAAAAGAAATAGATTATTGAAAAGAGATCAGATAAATTTAGTTATCAAACTAATGAGCAAGTCGAGAGCAATATTATATAATAACAAATGTTTATTGTAGTATAAGAGTGTATATTATGTTCTATGTGTAATACGAGGTATTACTTATACGTTAATAACAATAGGTGTACTACTGCTACACACATGCGAATAATAATGATAGTTTAAATTGCAAAAGTATTGAAAATTTTTAATTAATTAATTTTTAAATGGTTCTAAACAATTTCACATTGTGTTATTATTATTATGATTACACCTGTCATAATTTTATAGGGTAAGTAATGTTGCTAATAAACGGCGTTAACGTTAAAAAATAAATGGCTCACAAGATCGTGGGGTTAACAAATACTTAACGTTATAATATATATATTAAGAGCAATTGATTTCCACAAAATTGGTTTATAAATTTACATATATATCAATTTATCACAGATTATGTGTTCAAATCAAAACAGCAATGATCTGAAAATCATTGTAGCCTACCTGAATTATATTACAACCGTCCTATTATAAATGTGAGAATTCATTAAATCTGTAAGGGATTCCAGGTTATTGTTTACAACTAAAATTTGAATTGCCATTAACAATATTGATTTAGATTTAATAACAATAAAATAAATAAATTGAAAATATGGATGTATAAAAACCTATTGTGTGTGAGTGTTGGGTCTAACTCCATCCTTTTTTAAGCCTCATGTTTCTCTTTGTCATTTATTCATTCATTCACTTACAGGAATATTTATAAATTAAATAAGACCATCAATTACATAATAACACTATTTTTATCAGCTATTGTTGATCTATAGTAAAATTAAACAGAATGACAGCTTACCAAGAAAGTTGAGAATGGTAGTGTAGGAACCATAAATAGTAAAATCAACTTCATTCCAGCTTAGTACCAGTCTTGTATAATAATAACCAACAAAACTTTCTCCTGAAAAATCAAAATATATTCCCAAGTAAATTAAATATAAGTGACATTGAAGATATCATAATTCTAAGTATTGCTAAACAATAGTGTCTTCTCGAGGACTGCAGTCAGGTGCAACCCGATCTTACAGAACCCAGTCAGTTGCAACTGAGATGAAACTTTGAACCCAGTCAATTATGACCAGGCCAATTGGAATCAAAAACATTGTCCTGTCAGCTACAGACAGAGGCTGTGTCTATCAAAGGCGTGTGAAGAGATGAATGCTCATGCCTGGAATAGAAACGTGTATGGCTGTCTCTAATGTTTATGTAGTGTTGCAACCAATCAAATTTCTCCGTGCATATGTTTACATATTTATAGTCAACACACTGAACTCATATGCAACAGAGTTCTGTGCTTGCTTTGTTTCTCACACATAGGCATCGAAACAGCAGCCTTTCACTACCTATCAATTTGTGCATTACTAAAAACAGTCACAGATGTCAAAGCATTGGAACACAATGCCTGGCCCTTTAACAAGCCATTTCTCCTCGGTCCATCTGTAGCTAAGAGGATATCATATGTGGGTCTACTATATAACAAAATCACCTGTATCAACATTAACACATTTCGTCATACCATTACTAGCAGTGTATTCAATAATTTCTCACTAGTTTCTACTAGTTGTCATGGATTCAGTCAGTTGTGACTAAGTGAAAGTGCAAGCACAATTGACCTGGTAAGAACAGGTAAAAACATTGTTTTGCCACCAGGTCCACTTCAGAAGGAACCACCAGAGCCAGGAAGATTTGAAATGGTCAACCATGCTGGAATGAGATATCCTCCGGAAAGATGTATCAGTTATAAATACTAATCACACAATACATAAGAGCCAGACTATAGTGGTTTGCTCATATTGTTAAAATACATGATAGCAGGGCAGTGAAATGTTTCAGAAAAGTAATAGTGAAACAAGACAAGAAAAACTTAAGAAAATGTAGAATCATAAGATAGCATTGATTTTAACACAAAAGAGCTGCAACACAGACCAAGTCTAGAGGATCGGTCAAGATTAGAAGTATGGCATAAATTAACCAGAATTATACTATATTACACCTTAAAATTTGCAAAAAAAAGAATTCAAGTGTGTGTGTGTGTGTGTGTGTGTGTGTGTGTGTGTGTGTGTGTGTGTGTGTGTGTGTGTGTGTGTGTGTGTGTGTGTGTGTATGATAGAGAGAGAGAGGCGACTGTATGTGTATATGTGTACTGGTTGGTTCTCAGGTCAACTCACCTTAGAGTTGTTTATTTGTCCCTAAAAGGGCAAATTTTGCTGGATTCAGGATAATCCAGTGCCATATCCTGGCTTAGACCTATTTGGAAGTCTCCAGTAGTTTGAACATGTGGTAAAGTAGTTGTTTCTTTGTAGGAATTTTGGACAGGACTGACATCAGATCCATAGCCAGATGGGGGCCAGGACAGATGCCACCTGACATAGAATAGATTTTGCCCAACCTAACGCATTTTGTACAAATTCTTCACCTTCAAATCACAAATCTTACTTTTTTAAAGTCCTTATGATTTAAAAATTCAGGAAAAATTAAAAGAACCTACGAAGTAAAAATTCGTTAATTCAAGTAGCAAAATAAAACAGTTTCTACTACTTCAACTAGTGTGGTTTATAGAGGCTCGTAACAGAATTACCAATGCATCATATAACTAACTAGGAATATGTTTAAAAGTTTAGCCTTCATTTTAAACATAGATTTGCTGTGTTTGTTGTTTGTGGAATAAAGAAAAGTAACAGTGTCAGTATAGAAGGTATGCATTTTTGTGATTAGTATGATAAATGAATGCTACATCAGACAATTATGAAGTAACTTTTACTGCTATGTATAAACATTGTAATAATTACTTTCTTGTCGGTGTAATTCTGCTCTAGATTAATTATTTAATTATTTTAATTAGTTAATTTTGTAAAAGTGATTTAATAATGTGTAATAAAAGGTCTGATGATGAGTTATTCGGGTTGACTCCCTTGCAGGCGCACGTGGATAGGTGTAATTCGCCGTAGATTCTAATGTTGCTGAAATAAACACAAGTTATGTACTCACCATGTACTTACTGAGTTCGTAGATCTAGTTGGTTAACAAACACGTTAACAAGCGAATAGATAACTCGATTCTAATATATCACAGTCAAATGGTGCCACCTGTGGAAGTACTAATGGTAATCTAACTCGTATCAGTATTGTCTATTAAATGAAAGTCGTCAACTCTTTTTCTGTTACACAATTTGAATTTATTAACATTTTTTAATAAAATTGGAATTTATCATTTGATATTTATTACTGGCTGGTTGCCTCGTTAATCATTGATTTTATTGCTTATTAACTCTTAATCTCAGGGTAGTTAAATTATTTTTGTTTAAAATAAATTTAAAATATAACCTTGAATCTTTGTTCATTAGGTTTACAAATTCTTCGTGGTTCTTTTGAGACTGCAAGATACATAACAGAAAATGTCTGCACTACTGTTTAAAATGAGTAGTTGGTACTAATTAGTATAAACAAAAATTACATTAAAAGTTTTTTAAAATCATTAACAGGGAGTCATGAATTTGACTGTTGTCAACATTAAAGTAACTTCAGGCATGCTGAGTTGATACAAAGTATTATCTATTCAAAATATCATGTAACTCCTTAACCTATACATAATAAAATACATAAATGGTTGTAATTATAAGTTCGTTTAGTGTTCGTTATAAATTATCATGTCCATTGAATGCTGAACTCTGGTCAGATAAACAATTACGGTTTGTTGCTAAAATAGCTTTAGTCAAAATATTCACTGATTGTTTATGTATTGGAACAAACATAATCCGAATGTTAGATAACCTATACTCGAGTTCAGATTAACTCATTGTCTATTTCACAAAGTTGGTTACCCTTCATAATGTAGGTAGAAAATATTTATTTTTTCTACAAAAAAATTCATATAATGTTCATTAATTCATGAATTAATGTCAATTAATTTATTTATTCACATTTTAAACTCTATGAGATTTCATGGTTGCTTCCATGACTCAATGTCAAAAAACATAAAAATTTCTGTTTCCAGTTAAAATTCAATAAGTATAATTAAACACCATACTTCCTATAATTCACTCTATTGCAGCTTATTATACACTCTGCAATAATGATTCGCTATCGTATATGCGTTTTTTCGTTGAACTCACCACTTAAAAAATTTTTTGTTAGGTTGACCAAAACGTTTACATTTATACTCGCACAGCTGATTTGATTACGAATACGACTTTTACACGCACAGAAAATGGCCATCGTATCGCTTCGCTAGTCAGAGATGAAGTGTGTAGAAATTAGCTCCTCTTCGCTGTTCCAATTTTGGGAGTACATACCCCCCTGTCGATTTTGATCGATTTCATTGGTTTAAAGATTGCTGCTGTTCATTAGAGCGAGGTCACTCCCTCGGCGGAGTAATTAATTTGTCTAAAATTGTTAATGACTTTGGGGTGGAGAGTATCGTTATGATGCTCTCATTTTGCCCAAAATAAACAGAATATCTTTAAAATTGGTTTAACGTCTTTGCGTTACTAGTAATACTTGATATAGCCACACCATGTTATTACAGTTTATTTGTTCTTTAAAATAAGTCCTCACAAGACATATTTATGTGGGTGTCTTAATTAAAAAGTTAATGTTTTTCACTTAAACCGACTATTACATATTTCTTATGATTTTACATGTTTAATTACGGAAATTGAACAAATGGTGATTACATTTCAACCGTATGGTTCCTCTCACGTTCTTTTATGATAATCTCTACTACAATAATTGTCTAAAATTAATAAGATTACAATATTTGGTCTATTTGGCCTAGAGCAGAGGTCCCCAAACGTTTTTGGCCCATAGACCACCTGCCTATGTTTTCTGTTTTGGGTAGACCCCTTGTCACCTTAATAATAAATTTTTACAAATTCATCAACTTTAAATGTGTTTTTGACAGCTGACACAGAGGTACTCACGTTGATAGGGTTTTTAGTTATTGTAGAGTGGGAAAAAAATTAAAGGAAAAATATGTTGAGTCTTATACATTTATTAATTCAAACGACACAAAATGCGAATCTTATAATATTCTTAGTAATTTATAAATACACAGAAAAAATCAACTTAATGGGAGGGATGAGCCTGATGCTTTGATAGTAAATTTAAATAAAAAGAATCGTAATTTTTACGAGTGATTAGTATTTATGTAACTCCTAGGTAACGTTAGTATTCTAGTGTTAACCACTCGTTCACACAAACTGCTTACAGGACCGTTTTACTGAAACAGCCTGTATCCTCAAGTCATGATCGGCCTGTATCCTCTACGCAATCAAAGAAAATTTTATAAAGCATATAATTTACTTACCTGCTTTTCTTCGGCACTCCCAAAGAAGATGATATTGATTCACTTTAACTTGTATGTACCTAACTAAGTAGTTAACTAACTATATATATTTTTGCTTAACACGTATCTTCTCAAAATTCGGAACACAAATGAATAGTGTTTGGCTCTGCCTCTGACATTCGTATTTATAATAGCCATACCAAACAGGCAGTGACAGCAAGTCCTTGAAAACCTGTCTGGATAAGTCTACTGCGCAAGTATACGCGCAACACGAGTTACAAGTGCTGCGACCACACAGCCAGGGGGTACAAACTTCACCCATTGTCGGTTCACAAAATGTTTTAGTTCTGAGGTAGGTCGACAGCAGTAGATGGCGCTGAAGTATATCGAAGAACGGCCAACGATAGGCTCTTTAAAATATTAACCCAACCTTACCCAACTGTTGAACGTTAACCAGCGTTAACTGCCATGCCATCAACTTAACGTAATTTAACGTTTTACAACGAATTTAATATTTAAATACATAGACTTGTAATTAATAAATACATAATATATGAAAATATGTTTGTCCAAGCTAGATTGTTTTGTTAACGCTATTGTTTGCACTATTTGCAATATTTTTTGTGTCAAAATAATCAAATTATTTTAATTGGTAAATTTTATGTACACAATATTGCCTATTATTGTCACTGAACATTTATTGAACAATACCATGAAATAAATAATTTTTTAAATTCATATAAAATTAATTACAGAAACTTATAGGTTTGGATATAAAAGAAGAATTTATATTTAATTCAAGTAAATTACTAATAAACACCATTCATTCAATAAGGTTATTTAAGTAATAATTTATACACATTAATTTTAATTAATTAAGTATAATTAATTATAGTTCAGTTGCTCCACGTAATTTAATTTACTTGAATTTAATTTTTTCTATATAATTATTGTTTTATTTGTATAAATGTTTCACAAATATAATAATGACCATTCACATATATGTATTTTATTATATTTATTTAAATATATAATTGTATATGTAAATAAAACATTTTTCAATAAATTGTATTTATCTTTTTGTTCTCCTTGTTTTCCTTTTCATATTTAGTTTTTAAATTATTTTTTTATTAATTTTTGATAAGTCAATTTTTTATGCTTCTCTATTTCAATTTTAAATTTGGCGCCATTGAAAAATTAGTTCCCTCATAGGTCGACAGCTGCAGAGGGCACTCAAAGCAGGATAAAAAAGTGAACACATTGAGCTTATGGAAGTTTGTACCCCCTGCACACAGCGAATAACCTACTTACACATTTTTGAGAAATAAATTTAATATACAATTAAGTAATATAAATATATCATAGCCTATATGTCTATTATAAGAAAGTATTATCTAATTAAGTACATAGGTGCTATTGTTAGGTGGATTATTACATTTACGGAAAGCCAAGACTTTGGTGACAACCTGCCTAAATGGGATCCTCTCTCGTGGACCCCCATTTACATCTCATGCACCCCCATTTTTCCCCCACTGTCATGGACCCCTTACATGTCGGAATCGACCCCTAGCAATACTTGATATAGCCACACCATGTTATTACAATCTATTTGTTCTTTAAAATAAGTCCTCACAAGACATATGTGGGTGTCTTGATTAGAAAGTTAATGTTTTTCACTTACGACTATTACATATTTCTTATGATTTTACATGTTTAGTTATGGAAATTGAACAAATGGTGATTACATTTCAACCGTATGGTTCCTCTAACATCCTTTTATGATAATCTCTACTACAATAATTGTCTAAAATTAATAAAATTACAATATTTGGTCTATGGTTTCTTTGGCCTAGAGCATAGTTAATTTGATTCACTCTTTTTATTTAAATAATTTGCTCTGTCAATTTTTTACTGTGATATAGTCATTCTGAGATGTCCATTACAACTTCTGGATATCTCAGCTTTTCTTCAAATATAATTAGTTTCTTGTTTTTAGTTTTATTTATTATTCATAGTTTTAGTATGCCATGTGTCATTATAATTTGGTTCATGGTTAATGATATACTCAATTCTAAGTTGTTCTTTTGTGTATAAATGGTCTTTATAGTCTAAAGAGTGTTTTATAATGGTTACCCTCCTATTATTATATGTGAGATTGAGAATAATTCACTAATACTTCTTGCATCTAGTGAAGTCAGACAGTTACCTTAATTTTTCATAATTATGGTTTAATTAATATTTCATTATCATTATTTTATACTATAATAGTAGTATTAAATATTGCAGTACACATTTATGTCACTGTTCTTTCTGTTTACAATATTGTGGGAATTCTGAGTGTGTTTAATGGATACATCTTTCTGTCCAATTTCAGTCTATGTAATTACATTAAACACCACACATATCACTTTTAATTTCTAAATCATAGCACTAGGTTTGTCTTTATAATGTCTATTTTCATTATTGCATAACCTAAACTAGTTTACAATGTTTTACTCTTAGTTTATTCTAATTACAAGTGGATTTGTACCAGAATTGAGGTTACTTGGGACCCCCTTGTCTGACAACAATGGTCTATGCTTTTCTCCCTGATCTCAATGTTTTAAGGTTATTATTTTTCACTTTCACTTTTGCTCTTGTTAACCATTATTTATTATTTTTGCACATTATCTTTACATGTTTACTGGTGATTTCCAGGTTTTCTTTTATTTATTTTAATTGGGTTTGCTTGTATTAAAAGTATGCATGGTATTCTGATATTGCTGTAATAACTAACTCATTTTTATATTCCAATATCTTATTTCATTGTGTTTATTTGTTGATTAATTATATTTTCATCTTAGAATAAAGAGTTTTTGTCATGGTCAAGTCTTTAGTAATAGTTTGTCCATGTCTGTGTCTCTTTTCTGTTTCTTAATTCTGTAGACTCCTTGCTTTATTTGTTTCATTCTCTCTTGGTACACTTATTGGCACATTGTATAATATATTTGTTAACTCTTCTTCACTTATCGCTTTATTTGTGTTTATTCATATTATCTTCAGTATCTGGTTAGTGTTTGTTGTCATTATAATTCGGTTTTGTCCTCTCACTACCATATCTATTGGGTTATTGGTTAATCACATTATTATGTTTTCTTCTATTTTTCTTCTTCATTACTATTTATTATTCTTGTTTGCTGATTTAATTATTTTAATTAGTTCGTGGACCAGATATAACATTTAGTACACAGTTATTCATTTATCATTCATCTCTTGGGTGTTCTAGTGTTAGTTAAAGAGTGTTTTATTCCTTATAGTGGTTTTTAAATGTAAAGTGAAGATATGTACCATTACGTTTATTTTTAAACAAAAAGCCTTGAGTAGAACACCACAAAGCTGGTAGTCTTGAATCTTGTAGGTCTAAAGTAACCAACTTGAAGAGGCTAGAGTACACTTTCTGCCTTTGGGAGACAGGGAACATCAATCTGATTCCAAAACCTAAGAAGCTACCAATGCTTCCTGGAAGTTACTTCCTGATATTGCCCTTGCCAGCAATCTTGAAGATATTTGAGCAACTCCTGTTGGCCCCTAACTGGCTCCTGGTGGATGACATCATCTGTAAGGAGCAGTTTGTGTTTTGGTGGGCCACTCAACTACTCTTAAGCTAGTGATAATTGTCGTCATCCACCAGTAGATGGCATCAACAAACAGGCATCAGTCCATGCAGGTCTGTTGGACTGAGCAAACCTCTGACAAAGTCTGGCATGAAGGTCTACTCTACAAATTGGTTCATACACACAAATACCAGTCCATTGTGCACCTTATATGATAATAGTTAATTGACTGAATCTTCAAGGTAAGCGTCGATGGGCATTGATCTCAGCTTTGCTCCATCACCACTGCTGTTCCTCAATGAACTGTCCTCAGCCCCATTCTGTAGCTCGTGTACACATGGCTTTCCAGTGTGACCTGGAACACATTGTCCCTCTTCCATAACAAAGCCATGTTCCATTAAAGCTACCTGTTCATGCAACAGGTGACGCAGTATGCGATAGTAATGCAATTCTACATTCTTCAGGTTTGGCTGTAGAAGTGGCATACAGTATCCAATGCAGACAAATCTGAAGTGATCTGCTTTACACATAAGTTCACTTTTGCACACTGACCACTATTCTTCGAGGGGGGACTCAACCAGTGGGTTCGAGGCGTCAGAGCCAAACTTACATGGAACAGCTGCCTGGCTGTCCCCAAAGATATCACTGTATCTGTTGTAACGTAACGAAGTTAAGGTCCCATACATTACATAAAAACTTTGTTACTATCAAATTAAAACAATACCCAATGTGTGCCATAATTAAGGTCAGGAAGGTAAACCTCACCTAATAAATATATTAATAATACCTAGTAAGGTTACTAGGTAATAAAATAATAAAAATGTCTATAAGTGTAAAATATGGAGTGATCAGTGGAAGATGTAAACAATAAACACAGTGTCTAATGAGATGAAATTACTATAGACAGTTTGAACTGAGAGTAGACTGTTCAATTGATATTTAATGTTTTATAATGATGTACAGGTTGTTGTGGTTTATCATGATATTTTGTTTACATGATATTTATTCTGTGTTTTGTATGTAGCAGGTGTGAAGCAATTGCTTTAAGAAAGTATTAAGTAATTGATACTAGTTTCATTCATGTTAAACTTGTATTTAAGTAATTAAATACAAGTGTATTTATTATGTATTGTATCATGTTATGTGTAGTTACTTTGAGTAATTAATGAAGATATCGTAAGATAATATTTGTAAACTTGGCCAGGAAGGCAATAATTGTTAATAAATTGTCAAGGGGTCATTATAATTATGTTATAAACAGATGAAGGGTTCGATAATAAAATAAATAATAATAAATTGAAATCAGGATAAAATAAAATTAGAATAATTGGCCATAAGCCAGTGACTCATTGTACAGTAGGTCAGGTCAGAAAAGTTAAATTAAAAACAAAAAATTATAACACATGTAATAAAACAAATAGGCCTAAAATTAGTATTTTGTAAAAGGAAAATAATACCTTTTAAAATAAGTCGATCAAGAAGAAAATGTAGTAAAATGTATATGGTTTAATAATGAATATTAGGTGAAAGTTTTATATGATTTAATGTAATTTTAATAAGGAAGTATTTTATTAAAAAAGTGTAAGAATATTTCCTAATTACGGCTCTAGGATAACAAATATTATCCAATAACAGAAGAAGAAATTGTTGTTAGGGATGACTGAATGCAAGATATCTTGTTGATTTCAACACTCAATTGTTATATGTGAATGGGTAGAGTTGAGTTAAAAAAAAAAAAAAAATCAAATTAAAATAAATCAAATTTAATAAACAGAAATCCATTAAAAAGGACTAAGTAGTGACTTCTGAATCTATCTCTCAGCAAATATAATTCGATATACCATTAAAGTTAAATGAATTCAAAAAAATAAATCATTCAACCTACTAACAGCAAAAGAGTAATGATGAAGATGAACTATAATTAAATAAAGATGATCCATAGCCGAGGGATGCCAAATTAATTAAAAATATATATTAAAAACAAACAAAGAAATTTGAAATAACGTACTAAACCTCACTTTTCACTACCGAAAGAAGTCTTAATAATACACAAATTCCATTGGGACCTGCAACTACCAGAACCGTGAAGATTAACGAAGACCAGAACTGAACCTTCTACTACATTCTGGGACATCAATACCAAACTTTTATTGTGAAGCTGGAGGCTGTTATTATTCCAGAGTTGAATCACCATTCTGTTCTCGTCTCGGCGTAGCAAAACACTGCCATACTAAGTATCCGGTCCAAGTTGGTAAAAAACCTGCTTATATTTAATTTTATATAATAAGATTTTATAACAATATTGTAATACTTAGTAACCTTAAAATTGCATTACCTGACCTTACTAATAGTTAAAAGAACTACATGTACCCTGAGATAAAAAACTAATTAAAAATTGTAATTAAATTTTAACACATCTAAAACCCGAATTCAATGACAAATCGATTATGTATTTTGTAATCGATATGGTGTATTAGTAGCAAGAGGAAGCATCTGTTGGAATTAAAACATATATAAAATAAAGAATCCTTCTTGAATTTGACGATTTCTTGTTATTTGTAGAATAATTAGTGTATTTCGAATAGGGTGTAATTTACAGAGAAATGAACGTGAGAAACACATCAAGCGGAATGACTTAACCTATAATAACTGGTCGATCGCAAACCACAGCGCTCGTTTGTTGACAGCTGGTGAATACGGGAGAATAGAGAACTAACTTGCTTTCTGCGCTCTCCTCTCTTTACACTTTCGATAGTATATACAGACTAGGGTTGGAGAAAAATATTGAATTACCCAATATATTAACTGGAATAGAGCGTTTTTCTTTTGTAAAACACTTAATAACTACCTAATGCAGTTATATCATCAATAATTAAATAATATCAATCATATAAACAATATTGTTTCCTTATAAATAGATTGATACTGTGGTGCTTAAGAGAGACCACTTACAACTTCATAAACAAGAACACACACCTTGGAAAATTATATTACAAATTGACGTTTCCAAAGTGAAGCGTATTTAACATTATTATACAGATTATATAATACTGAACATAGTTATTTGTAACACTGTTCATACTTGCAGCAACAAGTATGCGACATCTGTTTGGTTACCTCCATGTTGGCCACCAACAAGCATAGGCCAGCAGCATTCTAAAACTGTTCTCTCAAGTTCCTCACGGGAACCCCATGGTTGTTAAAAATGATGCTCTACATCAGACACTCCATGTTTCTTCCTTTGAGGGTTTCATCTGGACACTGACAAGAAATTTGTCCACAAAGGCCAGGGAATCCTTCTCACACATACATCAGCTAAACTGTACTGACACCACACTGCCCACCACTGTGCATCAAACACCCTCGGGCGGTACTTCACAATCCATTACAGGCCATTCTTTAAATGAACTCTAAAAAATTGACCACTACTTTCCTATTTCTCTAAAATCCATTGCCTGGCACAAGCCAGACAAATTGCATGGTCCCAGCTTCCCCACACTTGGCTAGCCCAATATCTGCATCAAAATTTGGCAACCGACAGAACAGGAACAGCTCGAGCCACCTCAGCTGTGCTATTGTCCAGGCATGGCAAACCACAAGTGTGCAAGTACCTCCTTGTAGCTGCCATCTGGCTCAACACACTCCCATCAATGCAGTGCATTGATCCAGCCAGTGCCTTATGGCGGCTGGCTTAACATCCCCACCAGTGTACCTCTTAACTCTCGCAGCTCAATACTTAAGGGAGCAATGGAGTGAACTGCAAGTGGAGTCAGGTCAGAGCAAAAGTCTGTACCTACAAACTAATTGTGCAATGCAACAATGCAAAAAACTGGGGTTCATCTAGCTGGGCAACGCCCTAAAACACCCCTTGCAACAAGTCTGTCAATATGATAACGCAGCATTAATGTCACCAAATAACTCATGGATGCTTACCACAAACAGAAATAACGAGTCCTATTTAGAATTATGTACAAAAGGTGAAGCAATTAAACGAGTCATAATTTATGACTTCCTGAACAAAAAAACATCAACTGATTATGTAATTTATTAAATAGCTGGAGTCCTACAAGACAGAAATTATGTGGCACTTTGCTATAGCGAATAAATTTCATCAGCAGCCTTTTTTATATACAGGAATAAACATTCTATCAAATGAAGGACTTACGGTTATCAAAAGTTTTATAAATTGTCTTGGAGACAAGGAAAAGATTAGATATACATAGGCATAAATATGATTATAATTAATATTTATTAAGGCAATACTTAATATAAGTTGCTAGTGGGAGTAGTATACTGAAATTCGGTGTAGATTAGACGATATCCTTAGTGTACATTTCTGCCCTTGTTCACTAATGTCAGTTTGTCTGGGCCACATATTCTCCATAAGGTATCTTGCACTAATGATATAGTTATAATAGATCATAGTTGCATGATCAAATAGTTATAATTGATCATGCAATTCTGAAGTTGACACCAAGATTCAGCAGTTTAATAGAAACATGTCAGCCCTGTATAAGAGGAATATGAACAGACACCCAATTTACCATCTTTTCAGATCATCAGTCAGGAATCAATCAAAAGATGATACATAGGATTGTGTCAAAACATTGCAGCTGAAATGCCCTCAACCTTTTTCAAGGACCAACAAAGAGGTGATAACTTATTTAATTAATCTTAAATAAATTTTTATTAAATAACATTTTAATTTTAATAATTTTGAGCTTCAGTGGTCACTGAATTTGTTCAACTTACAATATTACTAAAGTATACGATATGTAATCAGTCAAATTCCACATCTGAATAGAATATTGTTACGACATCACAGAACAATCTACGTGTTTGTCGAATGTGCCAGAAGAATCTCGATGTAACGCGTGTGGCGTACGTGCTTGTCGACGCATTTTCGAGAGGTTTCTCGAAGGCGCCAGCCATGCGGACTGTGTCAAGGCCGCAGTTAATTACGTAGTTCATACGGACGCTAAGACGCAATTAGGAATCGTCTAGATTTTCGGCGGCTATAAATACATGGCGGCAGCTGCCTTAAGTTTCAGTATTAGTGCGATATATTGACAGCGCGGTTCGAGCGTTATTGTCGGGCGAAATTACTGTGCGCGTTCAAGTGGTTATTAGTTAAGTGTTGTGTTTTATAATCGGACGGTAATTGTAATACAATTGTGTTTAATTTTAGTGGACATTTTATTGTGTCTGAACAATTTTTATTTGATTTTTTGTACAGACTGTGTTGTTAATTACGAACTGTTAACTGTGGAAATTAAAGCTGGTAATTAGTGACTTAATTGGTTGTACTTATTTTGTTTCCACTGTACCTACGACGATAGAGTAGACCGTCGTAACAGTGGTGTCAGAACTGGGATAGAACGGTTCACAGTGGAAACAGTGGACACTTTGTACAAGACGAGTGTAATTCGTAATTAATCGGTAAACATGGATGACAGTCAGATGATGGAAGCTTTACAAACATTGCTGCGGCAGACACAGGAAGAAGCAGAAAGAAGACAAAAAGAAGAACGAAGACAAGAAAGAGAACAAGCAGAGGAACGTCAGAAAGCACTAATGCTTGAAGCAGAAGAAAGACAAAAAAAAGAACGGACGCGTGAAACAGAAGACATCAAGGAGTTAATACAGGAGCAAAAGCAGACACAAAAACAAACCGCTGCAGAGTTGGGTCTCCAACGAGGTGAGCTTAATAAACAAGTTACTAAAATATCGGAGGTATAAGAATCAATGACATTAAAAATAGCTGAAGTAGAAAAATCTGTCTCGAGTGTTGAAGAATCGATGTCTAATAAAATAGCTGAAGTAGAAAAATCAGTCACGAGTGTGGAAAAAGCTATGTCAACAAAAATAGAAGACTCGATTACAAATATAAAAGAGCAGATTAAAAATGAAGTCGAGCCGTGCCCGAAGTTACAACCAAAACAACTTTTTGAACAGACTGTACTAACGATAAAGACAGAGAAAGATACAGAAGATAAGTCAATAGAGAAGGTCACCTCGAATGCGGTTGGGACAGTTCATGTCAAGGCCCCAACCTTTGATGGATGCACGCACTGGGTGACGTATTTACGCCAATTCGAAGCTGCTGCATGCGCAAATAATTGGACGGAGAAAGACAAGGCAGTTTCACTCGTTCTCTCATTAAATGGACCTGCGGCAGAATTACTACAGAAAGTGCCACCTGACAGCTAGAACATCTATGCCGAGTTGATAAAAGCTCTATAATTACGCTACGGTGATAAACATTTGCGAGAGGTGTACTACGCTCATTTGAGAACAAGACGACAACGTTCCGGGGAGAGTCTTCAATAGCTTGAAGCAAGTATCGACAGATTGATTAGATTGGCCTATCCTGAAGCACCAGAAGACTTCCGAATAAGGTTTGCGGTGCAGACATTTATTGATGGCATCGGAGATTGTGAACTCTAGCAAGTGTTACGAATGGCAAGACACCGAAATAGCTCAGAAGCTCTTGTTCACGCCCTAGACTTTGAAGCTGCCAAGTCAGCGTCCCGCTACATTAATGGGTTTGTGCCATCACGTTGCAGTCAGAAGATCCCTATATCACATTCCCGTTACGATGGGTGCAGAAAAACAATGTTGTCGGACAAACAATTCAAAAGTTCAAGAGAGTCGCAACGAATTTAAAAAGACAGAAGACCGAAATGTTACAACTGTGGAAAACGTGGTCATCTACAGGTAGACTGTTGGGAGAAGAAGATACCGAGAGAAGAGAGTGATCGCACCAATTACAGAAGTAAAGCCCCAGAACAGCACACAGTTTCCACGCTACATAAGACCAGTGAAAACTTGATCGTTAATGGATTTGCGGAAGGTAAACCAACATCATTTACAGTTGACACGGGCGCAACAGTGTCCAATGTGCGCCCTGACTTAGTCAGCAACCGCCAGCCTCTAATTAGCTCTTGTACAATACAGACTGTGACTGGAAGCTCTGTCAAGGTGCTAGGAAAGGTAGACGTACGTGTACGCCTGGGTCTTCTCGAGTTTAGCCACCAAATGCTCGTTGCAGACATTGTCGATGAAGTGATTCTTGGCACGGACATTATGAATACCTACGGATTCGTTGTGGACTTAGAAGAGAATGTCCTGAAGGTTGGCCAAGAAAAGATAAAGCTTTGCATGGCTAAAATGACAGGGTCTACCAACCATTCGATTAAGCGAGTGGCATTAGTCGAAGAAAAAGTCAACAGGTCTGGTCAAGAGGAACCCTCCCTATTGCAAGCGGAAATGGAGGAAGAACTAGCAGAGGAAATACAAATAAGTGTAACGACAAAAGAAGTGATTGGAAAGCCAACTATGGGTCCGAGGGCAAAGTGGCTGAAGATGAGGTTACGCAAGAGGTTGTTGACGAGAACCAAACAAACTTGGATCGGCCAGTGGTGTTTAGGTCATCAGTACATGACGCAACGGGAGTGATTCCAGCAAAACTAGTGGTTGCAGGGAAGACTCGCATTCCTGGGAACGTGAGGTTCGGATCACACGAGATTGAATTCGAAGAAAGGGAGAATTATCTTTCGCAAGGACGCAGACGTCCCCCTAGATCGCCTGGTCGAGTATTACTTCAGAGACGGTTTGCCAGCAGTGGCGGCTCGTGAGTAATGAAATGGGAGGGGCACACAGTGGGCAGGATCTAAGGTGGGGCCACCATTCGCGGTAATTAGTACTTAGGTAAAAAAATATAGAATGTCTTACCTGGTATTTCACTTTTTGTATAACAATTCCATTCTCCTGTTTTTATATGTAGCGAATTCCTCTATCACTTGTTTGTTGAAATCTTGAATTCCATGAATCATTTGTTTTCTGTGAATAGCATAGCCAATGCATTCAGTCTATCAGTGCCCATGGAATTTCTTAAAAATGTTTTTATTCTTTTCAATGTAGAAAAGCAAATTTCACTTTCAACAGTTGTCATCGGTATGGTATCTTTAAAATAGTCACACATTCTGAGAAGGTACGAAACATGTTATTATCAAGGAAAAACTGTAATAACGGTGTTGCACCAGAAGCAATACGTAAATCTTCATGACTTTATAACACTTCTAGTTCGGTTCTCAGTTTCGGGCCATTTATTGTGGGATAAAATTTAATCATTTTCCGGAAACTCAACACAGTAATGTGGGAACTTTTCTACTAAAAACAATTTTGAAACACACAAATGATCTAAAAATTGAAATCTTTCATTAATATTGTTCACAATCATATCACATACGTCCAAAGCGGCCACACGGTTGCTCCTATTACTTAATTATTCAACACACTGTCTCTTAGTCATAGGCTTACTTACAGACACTTCACTGTCTTCATAGGTCTTACGAATATTAACCACTGCACTCGCAAAATTTTTAATAAATGCTCTCATTTTTATTGCATCAATGTTTCTTTGTTGAATGCAATCAAAGAAAATCGCCACATGAGGCATAATTTTGTGGAAAAAAGTCAACCAGAAAATGAACTGAGAATCCCTTAAAGTTCGTACAAATCCTGCAGCCTGGCTAGAAGCACTTTTGTCAGAACTCTTTATATGCCTAATGTGTTCAAAACATTTTATTAGATTATCTTTATGTTCAAACACAGTATTAACAGCCCTGTGTTGAAAGTACCATCTTGTAGGAGGCACAGACCCAATTTTTTTTTACAATTTCTACTAAATAATCCATCCTCTTTGGAGATCTTGAAACAAATTGTCCTATTCCTTGCAGGTCTTGAAAAAATATTCTACTCTGGGAGGAAGAATATGTTGAGTTTTGAAGAATCAGATTCCCTTGATGGGCATAACAATTAATAAAATTTGCATATGGATACTTCTCTTTAACCAAACACTGGACCCCTCCTTTCTGATCACTCATAACAGATGCACCATCGTAAGTCTGACAAATTAGTTTTTCCGGGGACTTGTCTATTCCTATTTCTTCCAACTGTCCTAAAATTGTCAAGGCTAAACTTCGAGCACTTTTATCAAAAAGGACTTCAAGAAAACCCAAAAACGTTTCAATTATTCTCCCTTCAACGAGATATCTCAAAATCAGTGCCATCTGTGTTTTGCACGAACTGTCCGTTGTTTCATCAGCCTGAAGTGATAGTTGTCTATCGTAGAAAGTTTAGTCACAATAATTTTTCGACACACTGACAAAATG
Organism: Magicicada septendecula; assembly: GCA_034769895.1. Taxonomy (NCBI): domain Eukaryota; kingdom Metazoa; phylum Arthropoda; class Insecta; order Hemiptera; family Cicadidae; genus Magicicada; species Magicicada septendecula. The sequence continues at coordinate 447,471,279 of CM068369.1, forward strand.
GCATCTGAAAGTTCGTTCTGAATTGTTTTCGAGGTTCTTTTAAACACTGTTGAATTTTCTAAATGATCTTTCAAAACACTGTCAAGTGTTGCAGTATAATTGATTAGTCCTTTAAAAATCCCTGGGTTGTTGTCTGCTTCTTCCGTTTCATCATGGCTACGTAAAGCTAATTCAGATTCCCCACAAAATGTAATCGCATCAATTATTTGGGACAAGATGTACTGTTCTTGTCTACAAGTTCTTTATGTTTACGATCAGAAATTCTGTAACAATCATCGAGTTGCAACCTAATATTTACAATACCTAGCACGGCTAAACTCATTTCATTGTCTAAATGACATTTAGACAGCGAATGCTTCTTACTCTTTTCTGGTAAATGTTTCAGATCTTTAACACCCGACTTAGTCCACGTGTCTTCACCGCCAAACAGAAGACAAGCAAAGCAAAATAAAGCATTGATGTGGGGCATCCGCACATCCATTCCCATTTTTCGTACACCCTGCGGTATTAAAAGTTCTATTATACGTTCTGTTTTTTCCTTAAAAACTTGGTTGATAGACAACTGCGGTCTTGGTGGACCCAATTGTTTTGGTATTAACCTATCTTCATAGCACAAAGTTTTACCCTGTAAATAGTTGACATCATTCATTTTGTCTCAGAGATTTACACAAGCACACAAAATACCGACACTTGAATATTTTCAACACCGTTATTTACACGCGTGTGTAACACTGATTACTGAAAACCACTTGTAACACTACAATTTATGTAATTACAATAAGCACTGCCACCACAATTATCGTGTAGCACATAACATAACCGCTCTAGGTACACATTCTATTTTAATATTTCCTTCAATGAGAATATAATTTAAAATTATATAAAATCGCCAAAATTATTATAATCATATTCACGATAGAAACATTATAATAACATTATTTCGTAACAATATATGCTAAGAAAGTAACAGTAGTTATCAGTATTATAGCACAGCTCAGATGGCGGTAAAATGTATAGTCTACTAAATAGCTCCGATTCATATCCGTTAGTTCCAGCAATGTGGCGCACCTACAGGATTCAGAGTTGTACTACTTGAATACTGTTAATTTCTGGTCACATAGTCTAGTGTGACCGAACGCTATGGGAATTAAGCATTACGCTCTCCCACCACAAGAGAGTTAAGAAAGTGGAAGGGAGTAGTGCGACCTGGGTCACAACGGTCGCTGTGACCGTCGCTATGTTGCCATGTTTGTTTTCGCGTTGCCACTCTCCAGACTTCTCACTGTTACAACCTATTGGTATCATTTGAAACGAGGACGTTTCTACAATATTTATTTATTTCGTGATTTTCTGGTGGGGCACGTGACCATGTGCCCTTATGAGTGAGCCGCCTCTGTTTGCCAGTTCGGGACAAACAGGCTTAAGGAGGGGGCAGTGTTACGCCATCACAGAACAATCTACGTGTTTGTCGAATGTGCCAGAAGAATCTCGATGTAACGCGTGTGGCGTACGTGCTTGTCGACGCATTTTCGAGAGGTTTCTCGAAGGCGCCAGCCATGCGGACTGTGTCAAGGCCGCAGTTAATTACGTAGTTCATACGGATGCTAAGACGCAATTAGGAATCGACTAGATTTTCGGCGGATATAAATACATGGCGGCAGCGGCCTTAAGTTTCAGTATTAGTGCGATATATTGACAGCGCGGTTCGAGCGTTATTGTCGGGCGAAATTACTGTGCGCGTTCAAGTGGTTATTAGTTAAGTGTTGTGTTTTATAATCGGACGGTAATTGTAATACAATTATGTTTAATTTTAGTGGACATTTTATTGCGTCTGAACAATTTTTATTTGATTTTTTGTACAGACTGTGTTGTTAATTACGAACTGTTAACTGTGGAAATTAAAGCTGGTAATTAGTGACTTAATTGGTTGTACTTATTTTGTTTCCACTGTACCTACGACGATAGAGTAGACCGTCGTAACAGTGGTGTCAGAACTGGGATAGAACGGTTAACAGTGGAAACAGTGGACACTTTGTACAAGACGAGTGTAATTCGTAATTAATCAGTAAACATGGATGACAGTCAGATGATGGAAGCTTTACAAACATTGCTGCGGCAGACACAGGAAGAAGCAGAAAGACGACAAAAAGAAGAACGAAGACAAGAAAGAGAACAAGCAGAGGAACGTCAGAAAGCACTAATGCTTGAAGCAGAAGAAAGACAAAAAAAAGAACGGACGCGTGAAACAGAAGACATCAAGGAGTTAATACAGGAGAAAAAGCAGACACAAAAACAAACCGCTGCAGAGTTGGGTCTCCAACGAGGTGAGCTTAATAAACAAGTTACTAAAATATCGGAGGTATAAGAATCAATGACATTAAAAATAGCTGAAGTAGAAAAATCTGTCTCGAGTGTTGAAGAATCGATGTCTAATAAAATAGCTGAAGTAGAAAAATCAGTCACGAGTGTGGAAAAAGCTATGTCAACAAAAATAGAAGACTCGATTACAAATATAAAAGAGCAGATTAAAAATGAAGTCGAGCCGTGCCCGAAGTTACAACCAAAACAACTTTTTGAACAGACTGTACTAACGATAAAGACAGAGAAAGATACAGAAGATAAGTCAATAGAGAAGGTCACCTCGAATGCGGTTGGGACAGTTCATGTCAAGGCCCCAACCTTTGATGGATGCACGCACTGGGTGACGTATTTACGCCAATTCGAAGCTGCTGCATGCGCAAATAATTGGACGGAGAAAGACAAGGCAGTTTCACTCGTTCTCTCATTAAAAGGACCTGCGGCAGAATTACTACAGAAAGTGCCACCTGACAGCTAGAACATCTATGCCGAGTTGATAAAAGCTCTATAATTACGCTACGGTGATAAACATTTGCGAGAGGTGTACTACGCTCATTTGAGAACAAGACGACAACGTTCCGGGGAGAGTCTTCAAGAGTTTGAAGCAAGTATCGACAGATTGATTAGATTGGCCTATCCTGAAGCACCAGAAGACTTCCGAATAAGGTTTTCGGTGCAGACATTTATTGATGGCATCGGAGATTGTGAACTCTAGCAAGTGTTACGAATGGCAAGACACCGAAATAGCTCAGAAGCTCTTGTTCACGCCCTAGACTTTGAAGCTGCCAAGTCAGCGTCCCGCTACATTAATGGGTTTGTGCCATCACGTTGCAGTCAGAAGATCCCTATATCACATTCCCGTTACGATGGGTGCAGAAAAACAATGTTGTCGGACAAACAATTCAAAAGTTCAAGAGAGTCGCAACGAATTTAAAAAGACAGAAGACCGAAATGTTACAACTGTGGAAAACGTGGTCATCTACAGGTAGACTGTTGGGAGAAGAAGATACCGAGAGAAGAGAGTGATCGCACCAATTGCAGAAGTAAAGACCCAGAACAGCACACAGTTTCCACGCTACATAAGACCAGTGAAAACTTGATCGTTAATGGATTTGCGGAAGGTAAACCAACATCATTTACAGTTGACACGGGCGCAACAGTGTCCAATGTGCGCCCTGACTTAGTCAGCAACCGCCAGCCTCTAATTAGCTCTTGTACAATACAGACTGTGACTGGAAGCTCTGTCAAGGTGCTAGGAAAGGTAGACGTACGTGTACGCCTGGGTCTTCTCGAGTTTAGCCACCAAATGCTCGTTGCAGACATTGTCGATGAAGTGATTCTTGGCACGGACATTATGAATACCTACGGATTCGTTGTGGACTTAGAAGAGAATGTCCTGAAGGTTGGCCAAGAAAAGATAAAGCTTTGCATGGCTAAAATGACAGGGTCTACCAACCATTCGATTAAGCGAGTGGCATTAGTCGAAGAAAAAGTCAACAGGTCTGGTCAAGAGGATCCCTCCCTATTGCAAGCGGAAATGGAGGAAGAACTAGCAGAGGAAATACAAATAAGTGTAACGACAAAAGAAGTGATTGGAAAGCCAACTATGGGTCCGAGGGCAAAGTGGCTGAAGATGAGGTTACGCAAGAGGTTGTTGACGAGAACCAAACAAACTTGGATCGGCCAGTGGTGTTTAGGTCATCAGTACATGACGCAACGGGAGTGATTCCAGCAAAACTAGTGGTTGCGGGGAAGACTCGCATTCCTGGGAACGTGAGGTTCGGATCACACGAGACTGAATTCGAAGAAAGGGAGAATTATCTTTCGCAAGGACGCAGACGTCCCCCTAGATCGCCTGGTCGAGTATTACTTCAGAGACGGTTTGCCAGCAGTGGCGGCTCGTGAGTAATGAAATGGGAGGGGCACACAGTGGGCAGGATCTAAGGTGGGGCCACCATTCGCGGTAATTAGTACTTAGGTAAAAAAATATAGAATGTCTTACCTGGTATTTCACTTTTTGTATAACAATTCCATTCTCCTGTTTTTATATGTAGCGAATTCCTCTATCACTTGTTTGTTGAAATCTTGAATTCCATGAATCATTTGTTTTCTGTGAATAGCATAGCCAATGCATTCAGTCTATCAGTGCCCATGGAATTTCTTAAAAATGTTTTTATTCTTTTCAATGTAGAAAAGCAAATTTCACTTTCAACAGTTGTCATCGGTATGGTATCTTTAAAATAGTCACACATTCTGAGAAGGTACGAAACATGTTATTATCAAGGAAAAACTGTAATAACGGTGTTGCACCAGAAGCAATACGTAAATCTTCACGACTTTATAACACTTCTAGTTCGGTTCTCAGTTTCGGGCCATTTATTGTGGGATAAAATTTAATCATTTTCCGGAAACTCAACACAGTAATGTGGGAACTTTTCTACTAAAAACAATTTTGAAACACATAAATGATCTGAAAATTGAAATCTTTCATTAATATTGTTCACAATCATATCACATACGTCCAAAGCGGCCACACGGTTGCTCCTATTACTTAATTATTCAACACACTGTCTCTTAGTCATAGGCTTACTTACAGACACTTCACTGTCTTCATAGGTCTTACGAATATTAACCACTGCACTCGCAAAATTTTTAATAAATGCTCTCATTTTTATTGCATCAATGTTTCTTTGTTGAATGCAATCAAAGAAAATCGCCACATGAGGCATAATTTTGTGGAAAAAAGTCAACCAGAAAATGAACTGAGAATCCCTTAAAGTTCGTACAAATCCTGCAGCCTGGCTAGAAGCACTTTTGTCAGAACTCTTTATATGCCTAATGTGTTCAAAACATTTTATTAGATTATCTTTATGTTCAAACACAGTATTAACAGCCCTGTGTTGAAAGTACCATCTTGTAGGAGGCACAGACCCAATTTTTTTTTACAATTTCTACTAAATAATCCATCCTCTTTGGAGATCTTGAAAAAATTGTCCTATTCCTTGCAGGTCTTGAAAAAATATTCTACTCTGGGAGGAAGAATATGTTGAGTTTTGAAGAATCAGATTCCCTTGATGGGCATAACAATTAATAAAATTTACATTTGGATACTTCTCTTTAACCAAACACTGGACCCCTCCTTTCTGATCACTCATAACAGATGCACCATCGTAAGTCTGACAAATTAGTTTTTCCGGGGACTTGTCTATTCCTATTTCTTCCAACTGTCCTAAAATTGTCATGGCTAAACTTCGAGCACTTTTATCAAAAAGGACTTCAAGAAAACCCAAAAACGTTTCAATTATTCTCCCTTCAACGAGATATCTCAAAATCAGTGCCATCTGTGTTTTGCACGAACTGTCCGTTGTTTCATCAGCCTGAAGTGATAGTTGTCTATCGTAGAAAGTTTAGTCACAATAATTTTTCGACACACTGACAAAATGGCATCTGAAAGTTCGTTCTGAATTGTTTTCGAGGTTCTTTTAAACACTGTTGAATTTTCTAAATGATCTTTCAAAACACTGTCAAGTGTTGCAGTATAATTGATTAGTCCTTTAAAAATCCCTGGGTTGTTGTCTGCTTCTTCCGTTTCATCATGGCTACGTAAAGCTAATTCAAATTCCCCACAAAATGTAATCGCATCAATTATTTGAGACAAGATGTACTGTTCTTGTCTACAAGTTCTTTATGTTTACGAACAGAAATTCTGTAACAATCATCGAGTTGCAACCTAATATTTACAATACCTAGCACGGCTAAACTCATTTCATTGTCTAAATGACATTTAGACAGCGAATGCTTCTTACTCTTTTCTGGTAAATGTTTCAGATCTTTAACACCCGACTTAGTCCACGTGTCTTCACCGCCAAACAGAAGGCAAGCAAAGCAAAATAAAGCATTGATGTGGGGCATCCGCACATCCATTCCCATTTTTCGTACACCCTGCGGTATTAAAAGTTCTATTATACGTTCTGTTTTTTCCTTAAAAACTTGGTTGATAGACAACTGCGGTCTTGGTGGACCCAATTGTTTTGGTATTAACCTATCTTCATAGCACAAAGTTTTACTCTGTAAATAGTTGACATCATTCATTTTGTCTCAGAGATTTACACAAGCACACAAAATACCGACACTTGAATATTTTCAACACCGTTATTTACACGCGTGTGTAACACTGATTACTGAAAAACACTTGTAACACTACAATTTATGTAATTACAATAAGCACTGCCACCACAATTATCGTGTAGCACATAACATAACCGCTCTAGGTACACATTCTATTTTAATATTTCCTTCAATGAGAATATAATTTAAAATTATATAAAATCGCCAAAATTATTATAATCATATTCACGATAGAAACATTATAATAACATTATTTCGTAACAATATATACTAAGAAAGTAACAGTAGTTATCAGTATTATAGCACAGCTCAGATGGCGGTAAAATGTATAGTCTACTAAATAGCTCCGATTCATATCCGTTAGTTCCAGCAATGTGGCGCACCTACAGGATTCAGAGTTGTACTACTTGAATACTGTTAATTTCTGGTCACATAGTCTAGTGTGACCGAACGCTATGGGAATTAAGCATTACGCTCTCCCACCACAAGAGAGTTAAGAAAGTGGAAGGGAGTAGTGCGACCTGGGTCACAACGGTCGCTGTGACCGTCGCTATGTTGCCACGTTTGTTTTCGCGTTGCCACTCTCCAGACTTCTCACTGTTACAACCTATTGGTATCATTTGAAACGAGGACGTTTCTACAATATTTATTTATTTCGTGATTTTCTGGTGGGGCACGTGACCATGTGCCCTTATGAGTGAGCCGCCTCTGTTTGCCAGTTCGGGACAAACAGGCTTAAGGAGGGGGCAGTGTTACGCCATCACAGAACAATCTACGTGTTTGTCGAATGTGCCAGAAGAATCTCGATGTAACGCGTGTGGCGTACGTGCTTGTCGACGCATTTTCGAGAGGTTTCTCGAAGGCGCCAGCCATGCGGACTGTGTCAAGGCCGCAGTTAATTACGTAGTTCATACGGATGCTAAGACGCAATTAGGAATCGACTAGATTTTCGGCGGATATAAATACATGGCGGCAGCGGCCTTAAGTTTCAGTATTAGTGCGATATATTGACAGCGCGGTTCGAGCGTTATTGTCGGGCGAAATTACTGTGCGCGTTCAAGTGGTTATTAGTTAAGTGTTGTGTTTTATAATCGGACGGTAATTGTAATACAATTGTGTTTAATTTTAGTGGACATTTTATTGCGTCTGAACAATTTTTATTTGATTTTTTGTACAGACTGTGTTGTTAATTACGAACTGTTAACTGTGGAAATTAAAGCTGGTAATTAGTGACTTAATTGGTTGTACTTATTTTGTTTCCACTGTACCTACGACGATAGAGTGGGTAGACCGTCGTAACAATATAAATTTAAAAAGCTTATGATATACAAAATTATTTATATAAGTTAGTAACATTTGTAATAGGGTAAATTTTTTGTCTGCAAAACCAGTTCTTCACACACACACACACACACACACACACACACACACACACACACACACACACACACACACACACACACACACACACACACACACACACACACACACACACACACACACACACACACACACACACACACACACACACACATGCTTAATTGCCTGAAACTTTTTCCGTGTCCTTCAGTTTAAGATATTTTAATGATATTCAATGTATTTCTTATTTGTTGTTTTTTATGAATAAAGAAGTGAAGGTGTTCTTCTGGTTAGCTTATTCAGATAAAAAAAGCAAAGTAAAACACAAAGAAGATGCGTACATGGAAGTTCCTTGGCTGAATGTCATGACCTTGACAGTGAGCAAGCCTTGAAATTTAATGTAAACATGTAATGATACTAAATCATCTTGCTGCACCACACACACACACACACACACATACAAATACCTTAACAACAGTATTTACCAGTACCATTATAATACTGTCGTACTATACAGAGTCTAAATGTTCTGCTCACTTATAATAAGGCTTTAAGGTAATTCATCATTAAACTGGAAACTTAATAGGAAGTAGACACTGGTTCAGAATTTATTGACAAATTTACTTTTGTAAAAAGAAATATCCTTATTACTATTTTCCCAATAGGCTTGCTTTAGAACAGTGATAAGAATCTGTACTACTTTTCCATATTATTGTATATCATTATAACACATACATTTTTCCAATCATATTTCAAGCTATACGTATAAGAGTAACTTATAAGAGTATTATAATTTGATAATATAACATTTAATTATTAAATTAATTTAATTTTTATTTAGTTTATATTAATTTTAATTATATCTTAAATTTTAATAATAAAATTTAACTGATATTACATATTAATTACAATATTAATATACTTATTTCTTTCTTATTAAGGGAGTATTTATAATTATATACCTTGTATATATAAGAAAAATTAGTGAATTTTTTGTGCAGATGTTCGTACTTCTTTTATTATTTCTTTTCCATGTGTTTGAGGTTCGGAAAACTGTTACAATTGCAACGTGTTATCTGTTATTGTGTATTGTAAAATACTGGTACTTAGTTCTTATTATGTAATATTGTTACTACAACACTGAACAACCTGCTATTAAAATTTATATATACATGTATATATATATATATATATATATATATATATATATATATTTTGCATCGTGACAAACTGTCTCAATATACGTAGATGAATATGGAGAATAATGATTATCAGCTATTATAAATCTCCCAAGCGATAGTAGAATGCTTGAAAATAAATAGTATTAATAAAATAATTAGAATTAATAGGATAAATTAGAAAATAAGACAATATAAAAACTATGAAGATAGAATTTAATATGTGAGTGAAGTGTTGTGTAATGTGGGTAGCAAATAGAAGGTTAGGGAAGTTTTACAAAGATGTGTTCTAGAAGATTCAAGAACAAGGAAGTCGGCGTGCACGTGGGCGCTACTGAATATAATAGTGTAAATAGAAACGATGCCTACGCACATATCGGCGGTGATGTCACTCGGCAGCGCAGCGGTATACATACAGCTGATTATAAAAGGAGTAACCAGTCTTCTCTCATCTCTCTCTGAAAGCTCTCTCTCTGAAAGTACGTCATACTGTACTCAGTGAAGGCGGTCGCAGTGGGCATCGATTCCAGGTAACATCAATTCCAGACAGTGCTTGGGCCCGTAGAGTCGTGTTAGCAGCGAGTGCCAGCAGGAAACCATCATGGAGTGCGAGATATTCGACTACTGTTCCTGAGCATCGTTTGCTGATTGTGGCGGCTGGAATACGGGGACCTGGAGCAAGGCAGTACCTGGAAGCGGTTGCTGGAACGTGAACCGAGATGATGGATCGCTGGAGGCCGGATCGAGATCGTCAACAGGGAGGACAGAGAAGACAACCAAACAAGGAAGCCAAATGTAAAATTATCAAAATTATAAAACTTTCAAGTATAACGTCAAAGAACATTAATTTAAAATAATTTTGTTTAAAAAGAAGACTTTGAACACTTAAAAAAATTACAGAACTATTTAAAGCAACAAAGCATTTATTTAAAGTTATTTCAAGGCAGTTTTTTTTTAACTACAAGAAATGAATTTATGTCACATAACAAAAGAACATTTTAATACAAAGTGTGTACAAGAAAGAACAATAAATGTATTAAATTTCACTAATTGTTCATTCTTTTCTGCAAGTCTGGTCTGGGCTATAACCTGTTACCTATACATACATATATATATATATATATAATTGCATGTATATTATGTATATATATATATATATATATATATATATCATAATACATTTTGAAAGCATCAACTGATATACATAAAACTTAGCACACATGTCCATCCTTTTACCCCACAGATCCCGTTGTTACTGAGATAGATGCACAAAAAAATGGGAGCGGGCAGGAGGCAAAAATATGAAGGTCAAAATTTAAAAAAAAAACGTTAAATCCACGTGGTATATCAAATTAAAATTAATTTTAATCTAAATATGAATACAGTGTTGAGTTTTGAAAATTTCAATATTTTTGGTAGCAGGGCCAAAAAAATGTTAAACTGTAAAATGTAGCTGGGTATTTGACTTACTAAAGGAAATTTAACCCAAATGCATGTATTTGAAAAAATTGGAAAACTCTATGTGGGGTTTTAAAGAGAATTTAAATCTAAATCTAAAAAATAATCTTCAGTTTTTGAAATTTCTAAATTCTGTGACGCCAAGACACAAAAAGTAATCAAAATTTTGCAAATGCTGGGTATCAGACTAAAGAAAATTTTATCCCAAATCCAAAATTATTTTAATTCTAAAATTTTTAACTTAAAGAACACTCCAGGATCAGTTATGAGGAATTTTATTCAAAATAGAAACTCGTGTCTCAAATATTATAAAAAATTAATATCTCTGCACACCCCTTGCAAATATTGGACTTCCTTCAAAAAGTTTATAAAATAACTTTATATATTGTTAACAGTGTGTGCGTGTGTGTGTATGTGTGTGCGCGCGCACGCGCGCGTACTGGTCATTAGCTATTGTGGTTATAATGTTAACTATTAACAAGAGTACTGAATTCTTTCTATTGATTAACAAATAAGTCCAAGTCTTGAACTGAATAGACATAAGAATTTAAAAATGAGTCACTTTTCATAAAAGTAAATTAATGGTTAGCAGCAAATGGCTGGTAGATAGAATAATTGTCAAAGTGAGGTTGTATCTTTTAAATAAATGCCCTGGTGAATTTTAATTTGCATTCCAATAGGCGGAAGCTTTAAGGCAGTTACATGACCTCATTACTTCACACAGTGTTTAACAGATGCTACAGATAAGAAAACAAGCAGCTGTGGAATAAAGAGAAATGTCTATGAGAACACAATTGGAATGGAGCACACACGCCCCATCACAGGTTATTTTTTATACGTGAATTCATCATAAACATGTGTGTTGTTTCAGATGTACGGCCAGTACTCAAAAGAGTATAAATTGTGTCAAAACACCTTTAAATACTTTGAAGCATTTGGTAGGTAGAATGTATTTTGAGATCTCAGTTCATACATACTGAAATTTAGTTACAGAAGAAAGTAACAGAAACTGGGGCTAAACAGGTAATTACAACCTCCTACACTTAAATAATACACTTATAAAAATTAATGAGGTTGCACCTGACAGTTCAAATAGAACTTATGTAAGCACTATTTGTTATTAAATATAACATATAGAAGAATTGTAAAAACACCAGACCAAAATATTAAGTTCATAATGCACTATTAGTCATGCACTGAACCATTAGATATAAACTTGTTTTCCTTTTCCTTTTTCTACAAAATTCTAGAAGTTTATTAAATATTAAGACATACTTTTATTATACCTATTGAGTTTATCTCACAAACATGCTATGATAATAAATATCATTTATTTCAGTGCACTTGTATTGATTAAAAGTCATTATTAAAACCTGGCAAACAGCAGTGAAAAACCCACCATAGCAACGAGGTAAATACAAATAGCAAAACATATACAGAAGCTGGATAGAGGATCAATCAATTCTATAAAATATAAAGACAAAAAGAGAAAAAAGTATTGATTTAAAGTGAACATTAATATCAAAACTTGCAACATTCAGAAGCAGATACACAGACAAATATCATTATATTAAAAATTATATAAAATAATAATATCATTGTTGTTGTTGTTGTTGTTGTTATTATTATTATTATTATTATTATTATTATTATTATATTAAGATAACAAAGTAATTAAAGAGCAATAATATTAATATTATTGTGTATAATATAATACAAAATTTTATAATACGACCATTAGTGCTTACTGTAAATTAAAAGTCATAGTTCCTTTTTGATATTTAAGTATTGTAAATTTAAACTATATTTAAGTAGACTGTAGGTAAATTGTAGTTTTATAAAAATAATTGTAAATTTTCACACACACATATGTATATAACCTATATATATATTATTGGTACCTTTATTTACCATAAAGAGTCTAATTTATCTGACCCTGTTTACCTATTTTTCCTTCACTTTTCCATCCTTCCCCTTATCATGCCTTACTCACACTGTGTATCTATCTATCCATCGATCTAGATACTAGGATCTAGGTATCTTGGTAGAGACCTATCTATATAGATACCGTCTGTCTCTGCCCCCCCTCTCTCTCCCTCATTGTGTCACTTTAGTCTTTCTTCCCCACTTATTCTTTCTTTACTAAAGAAACCAGTGAACACAGTGAAGATGCTATAGAAAATACATTTATATTATAAAAATTAAAGTAATAATGAATAATCACTTACCTACAGCTGGTGCACACATTGTTACTGTCAGCAGTAACACAAGGATGATTTTAAACCTCTGTCTCCCCTCTCGTTTCTTGAAAGCAACACTGCAAGTTTCTACAACGTGTGTTGGATCAAAAAAGTCTTTTACGTAATTCTTGGGTAAAGGTTTCGGCTTCCTTGATTCTTTTACAACAAACACGCAATAGATAATTCCAGCAAAATACAATAATGCAACTATTGAATAGACTCCATAAAATCCAATCCCTTGATACAGATATCCAGTTAACAACTGAACAACAGAATTGAAAAGCGTTAGAATTAAAGTAATAATACCGATTCTGAATGTTCGATCTTCAGTCATTGTAATGTCAGCAATATAGCTGAATATTGCCATCAGCATTAGCGTGATGCCTCCACTGAATGCTGGGAATATAGCATCAAAAAAGCCAGTAACTTCCATAGGAAATTGGAGAAAGTAATACACACAGAGTACAAATCCAAGTGTAGATAAAAGATCGCCTATGAATGGCAACAAAAGGCAAGGTTTTCGTCTCCTGTTACGATCACTCCACGAACCAATAAACATTAATAACACAATTGGCAGTGAATTCTTTATAATTGACACCCAAGCATCCATGTCAGTAACTAACTGTTGTGTCATTTTTTCTTCTCTATCATATGCAAAAGCTGAACCATTTGCCAACTGACTTTTTGTCATCACTTCTTGACAGACATCCTCAGTAAGATTCAGATTCACTCTGCATGCTTTCAGTAATTTCAGATTACTAGTAGGGATGGAGGTTAGAACTGATGATGCAATATACAGTGATACTAAAGGTTCTATAGTAATGTTGTTTATCACATATTTAATTTTATCAGAAATTCCCATCTCACTGAGGGGCCTACTTCTTTCTGGAGTAGGTGGATTATCATTTATGTTACTCGATTTGTCCTCCATCTTGGCAGCTTTTATAAGTTAATCACATCACCAAAGCTGAAAAAGGAAAATATGTTATACTAAATATGTAATAAATATAAAGTCTGTCATCTGACATATAAAATGAAACCATTTTAAAAACAATTTATATATTTAGATTGTCTACAATTAACACTGCAATCTTGAAAAAGGTACAACTATTTAAAATCTACAGTCAGCTACTAATAAGTGCCTTAAACGTGTATAAGGTCAAACAACCTACTCACCATTTATAACAAATTATGTAAATGCTGCATGAATTTACTTTCTTTGCTCTATTGACACAAGCCTACATTATTTATGATGCAGCTAATCTGTTATTACTTCTCCTGACATCTCTCTGAACCATTAACCCTAATCCCGGGTTTGGGAACCACTAATTTAAATGACAGATGAGATTTTAAATTCTGATAACAATGTTTACTCTTATGTACTTAGGTACAATTTTTTTGAAATCTGTGTGTGTGTGTGTGTGTGTGTGTGTGTGTGTGTGTGTGTGTGTGTGTGTGTGTGTGTGTGTGTGTGTATGTGTGTGTGTGTCAGACGTGCAAAATATCGGTATGGAGAACCATACATGACTTCCATGTTCTAAGATTTATATTTAAAATCATATTCGAAATGAAATATTTCCATAGAAACTACGTCTTTCTACTTATTGCTTCAGCATTAACCACAGTACTGTGGTCACTAACATATACCACCTCACGTTTTCGCACTCGATTTTCACCGATGATGGCAGTCGATGGCACTGCCGAAAAGTCTGGTTTTGCAGAAAACATTGAACTACGGCTAAAGAGCCCGGGAAGCAATTTTAACAAAAAACTACTTCTTTGTTGCCGATAACGTAGTACACATAAAAAATTCTCCCCTCCACCTTCAACTATAATTTTTAATAATAGAAAATTACCCCCACCCCGTTAACCTAACCTCTTCATTTATAGATATTTCATCTACGTTTCTACAGTGGATTACTATGAGCTTCTTATCAGGATACTTTATTTATAAAAATTAAGTACTTTACTCTTGTTAAATCATAAAATGTTTCAGGTAAACTACCCTTTTCTCTTAACCGATCTTCTCCAAAATCAACACACCTTCCGTCCTCTACAATTCAGGGAAGCATGCAAAAAAATATTTGATTCTGTTTGAATGTGCGGCAGTTATCGTTCGTCATGGAAACATTTCTCTTGTTACAACATAAAATGTTGCAGGTAAACTACCCCTTTCCCTTAACTGATCTTCACCAAAATCAATAGACCTTGAGCTCTCTGCAACTCATGAAAGAGTGCAAAAAATTATTTGATTCTCATTGAATTTTCGGCAGTTATCGTTCGTCATAAAAAAATTACCCTTTTTAAAACATAAAACGTTGCTGATAAACTACCCCTTCCCTTAACTGATCTTCAACAAAATCAACAGACCTTGAGTTCTCTTTAGTTCAAAAAGGTATGCAAAAACCCAGTTGATTCTGTTTGAATTTACGGCAGTTATCGTTCGTCATATAAAAAATTACCCTTGTTAAAACATAAAATGTTGCTGGTAAACTACCCCTTTCTCTTAACCGATCTTCACCAACAACAATAGGTATTGAGAACTCTACAATACAAAGCTGTATGCAAAACATCATTTGATTCTGTTTGAATTTGCGGCTGTTATCGTTTACTATGGAAAAAAATTACCCTTGAAAAAAAAACCGTTGCTGGTAAACTACCCCTTTCCCTTAACCGATCTTCACCAAAAACGACAGATCTTGGGTACTCTACAATTCAGGCTTGTATGCAAACAATTATTTGATTCTGTTTGAATTTGCGGCTGTTATCGTTTGTTATAGAAAACACCCTTGATAAAACATAAAACGTTGCTGGTAAACTACCCTATTCCATTAACCGATCTTCACCAATAACAATAGGTCTTGAGAACTCTACAATTCAGGGCTGTATGCAAAACATTAGTTGATTCTCTTTGAATTTACGGCAGTTATCGTTCGTCACGGAAAAAATACCCTTGTTAAAACATAAAACGTTGCAGGTAAACTACCCCTTTCCCTTAACCGATCTTCACCAAAAACTGTAGGTCTTTAGTACTCAACAAAACAGGGCTGTATGCAAAAACGTATTTGATTCTGTTTGAATTTGCGGCTCTTATCGTTTACCATAGAAAAAGTAAAAAATTACCCTCGATAAAAAACCGTTGCAGGTAAACTACCCCTTTCCCTTAACCGATCTTCACCAAAAACGATAAGTCTTGAGAACTCTGCAATTCAGGGCTGTATGCAAAATATTATATGATTTTGTTTGAATTTGCGGCTGTTATCGTTTGCCATACAAAATACCCTTGATAAAACAAAAAACGTGGCAGGTAAACTACCCCTTTACCTTAAACGATCTTCACCAAAAACAATAGGTCTTTAGTACACAAGAAATTAGGGCTGTATGCAAAAACGTATTTGATTATGTTTGAATTTGCGGCTGTTATCGTTTGCCATAGAAAATACCCTTGTTAAAACATAAAACGTTGCAGGTAAACTACCCCTTTCCCTTAACCGATCTTTACCAAAATCAACAGATCTTGAGAACCCTACAATTCAGGGCTGTATGCGAAACATTATTTGATTCTGTTTGAATTTGCGGCTGTTATCGTTTGCGAAACAAACAAAATTACCCTTGATAAAAAAAAAAACCGTTGCAGGTAAACTACCCCTTTCCCTTAACCGATCTTCACCAAAAACAATAGGTCGCGAGTACTCTACAAATCAGGGCTGTATGCAAAAAATTATTTGATTCTGTTTGAATTTGCGGCTGTTATCGTTTGCCATAGAAAAAAATCTACAGACACACACACACACACACACAGACACTTTTCGAAAAACGACTTTTTTTCATGTTTTGAGTGTAGTACAATCAGAATCTGCAATAATCTCGAACACGATTTTTTTTGCCATCACCATACTTCCATTTCCTTAAGGAACATGGAAGTAAAAATGTGCATAATCACATGAAACACACTGACTGTACCTTAACTGAATTGTACATTAAATCTTATCTTGTGTGTTTACCTAAATAACATTAATAAATCAATATAAAAGAAATTGTACCAAGTTAATATATACTGGTATATAGCTAAAGTGTGGTGGTTAAAGTATCGTGGATCCACTTGTAAGGTCAAGTGTCCCATACATTAGTATAAAACGTGGATAGATGATGAGTGCATGGAAGCTTGGTACTCAGGAACCTCTACACTGTAAGATTAGACAGTGGGTAAATGACTGTACTTTATATACAACACACACACACGTGAACGCGCGCTCACACACCCGCATACATGCTTACATACTTACAAAAATTAGATTCAAAAATATTGTTATATGATATGGTAGTACGGTATAGTTTAAATTTCACAAGAATTTAATTAATTCTTTTCTATTCTTTGCCGGACTTTTTCATCACTCATGTTGGTGTAGCAAGGCTATAAATTTTCGATCTCATGTAGTAGAAACTATTTGCTTAAATAATGTTAATCATTTTACTTCCATGTTCCTTAAGGAAATGGAAGTATGGTGATGGCAAAAAAAAGTTGTGTTCGAGATTATTGCAGATTCTGATTCTACTACATTCAAAACATGAAAAACAGTCATTTTTAGAAAAGTGTCTGTGTGTCTATCTGTCTAGCTGTCTATAGATTTTTTTCTATGGCAAACGATAACAGCCGCAAATTCAAACAGAATCAAATAATTTTTTGCATGCAACTCTGAATTGTAGAGTTCTCAAGATCTATTGTTTTTGGTGAAGATCGGTTAAGGGAAAGGGGTAGTTTACCAGCAACATTTTATGTTTTAATATGGGTAATTTTTATTATGAAGAATGATAACTGCCGTAAATTCAAGCAGAATCAAATAATGTTTTGCATACCTTCCTGAGCTACAGAAATCTCAATGTCTGTTGATTTTGGTGAAGATCAATTAGGGAGAAAGGGTAGTTTACCAGCAACATTTTATGTTTTAACAACGGTAACTTTTTTATGACGAACGATAACTGCCGCACAATTAAACAGAATCAAATATTTTTTTGAAAACGTTCCTCAATTGTAAAAGACTGAAGGCTTGTTGATTTTGGTGAAGATCGGTTATGGGAAAGGGGTAGTTTACCTGCAACATTTTCTGTTGTAACAAGAGAACATTTTTCATGAAGATCGATAACTGCCGTAAATTCAAACAGAATGAAATAATGTTTTGCACGCATCCCTGAATAGTAGAGGACTCAAAACCTATTGATGTTGGTGAAGATCAGTTAAGAGAAAGGTGTAGTTTACCAGCAACGTTTTATGTGATAACAAGGGTAATTTTTTTATGACGAACGATAACTGCCGTAAATTCAAACATAATCAAATAATGTTTTGCATACTTCCCTATATTGTAGAGAACTCAAGGCTTGTTGATTTTGGTGAAGATCGGTTAAGGGAAAGGGGTAGTTTACCAGCAACATTTTATGTTGTAACAAGAGACATTTTTTCATGACGAATGATAACTGCCGTAAATTCAAACAGAATCAAATAATTTTTTACATATGTGCCTGAGTTGTAGAAGACTCAAGGCCTATTGATTTTAGTAAAGATCGGTTAGGGGAAAGGGTAGTTTACCAGAAACATTTTTTGTTGTAACAAGAGTAAAGTACTTAATTTTGATAATAAAGTATCCGGATAAGAATATCTTAATAATCCACTGTAGAAAAGTAGATGAAATATCTATAAATGAAGAGGCTTGTTGAACGGAGTGGGGGTAATTTTCTATAAATGAAAATTATAGTTGAAGGGGTAGGGGATTATTTTTACTTCCATGTTCCATAAGGAAATGGAAGTATGGTGATGGCTAAAAAAATCATGTTCGAGATTATTGCAGATTCTGATTTTACTACACTCAAAACATGAAAAAAGTCATTTTTCGAAAAGTGTCTGTGTGTCTGTCTGTCTGTCTGTCTGTCTGTCTGTCTGTCTGTCTGTCTGTCTGTCTGTACGTGTGTCTATCTGTCTGTGTCTGTAGATTTTTTTCTATGGCAAACGATAACAGCAGCAAATTCAAACAGAATCAAATAATTTTTTGCATAGAGACTTGATTTGTAGAGTACTCAAGACCTATTGTTTTTGTAGAAGATCGATTAAGGGAAGGGGTAGTTTACCTGCAACATTTTTTTTTAAATCAAGGGTAATTTTTTCTATGGCAAACAATAACAGCCGCAAATTCAAACAGAATCAAATAATGTTTTGCATACAGCCTAAATTGTAGAGTTCTCAAGACATATCGTTTTTGGTGAAGATCGGTTAAGGGAAAGCAGTAGTTTACCTGCAACGTTTTATGTTTTAACAAAGGTATTTTCTATGGCAAACGATAACAGCCGCAAATTCAAAGAGAAACAAATACTTGTTTGCATACAGCCCTGAATTGTAGAGTTCTCAAGACCTATTTTTTTGGAGAAGATCGGTTAAGGGAAAGGGGTAGTTTACCTGCAATGTTTTTTGTTTTAACAAGGGTATTTTCTATGGAAAACGATAACAGCCGCAAATTCAAACAGAATCAAATAATTTTTTGCTTGCAACTATTAACAGTAGAGTTCTCAAGACCTATTGTTTTTGGTGAAGATCGGTTAAGGGAAAGGGGTAGTTTACCTGCAACGTTTTTTGTTTTAACAAGGGTATTTTCTATGGAAAACGATAACAGCCGCAAATTCAAACAGAATCAAATAATTTTTTGCATACAGCCCTGATTTGTGGAGTACTCAAGACCTATTGTACTTGTTGAAGATCGGTTTAGGGAAAGTGATAGTTTACCAGCAACGTTTTATGTTTTAACATAGGTAATTTTTTCTATGACGAATGATAACTGCCGTAAATTCAATCAGAATCAAATAATTTTTATATATGTGCCTGAGTAGTAGAGGACTCATGGCCTATTGATTTTGGTGAAGATCAGTTAAGGGGAAAGAGTAGTTTCCAGGAATCATTTTTTGTTGTAACAAGAGTAAAGTACTTAATTTTGATAAATAAATTATCCTGATAAGAAGATCTTAATAATCCTCTGTAGTAATGTAGATGAATTATCTATAAATGAAGAGGCTAGTTGAACGGGGTGGGGGTAATTTTCTATAAATGGAAATTATAGTTGAATGGGTAGGGGATCATTTTTACCTCCATGTTCCATAAGGAAATGGAAGTATGTTGATGGAAAAAAAAATCGTGTTCGAGATAATTGCATATTCTGATTGTACTACCCTCAAAACATGAAAAAAAGTCATTTTTCGAAAAGTGTCTGTGTGTATGTCTGTCTGTCTATCTGTCTGTCTGTCTGTAGATTTTTTTTCTATGACAAACGATAACAGCCGCAAATACAAACAGAATCAAATAATTTTTTGCATACAGCCCTAAATTGTAGAGTTCTCAAGACCTATTGTTTTTAGTCAAGATCGGTTAAGGGAAAGGGGTTGTTTACCAGCAACGTTTTATGTTTTAACAAGGGTATTTTCTATAGCAAACGATAACAGCCGCAAATTCAAACATAATCAACAAATTTTTTGCATGCAACTATGAATAGTGGAGTTCTCAAGACCTTTGGTTTTTGGTGAAGATCGCTTAAGGGAAAGGAGTAGTTTACCAGCAACGTTTTTTGTTTTAACAAGGGTATTTTCTATGGCAAATGATAACAGCCACAAATTCAAACAGAATCAAATAATGTTTTGCATACAACCCTGAATTGTAGAGTTCTCAAGACCTATTATTCTTGTTGAAGTTCGGTTAAGAGATAGGGGTAGTTTACTAGCAACGTTTTATGTTTTAACATGCGAAATTTTTCCTATGATGAATCATAACTGCTGTAAATTCAATCAGAAAAAATAATCTTTTGCATACCTTCCTCAGCTATAGAGAACTCAATGTCTGTTGAATTTGGTGAAGATCGGTAAAGGGAAAGGGGTAGTATACCAGAAACATTTTATGTTTTAACAACGGTAATTTTTCCTATGACGAACGATAATTGCTGCACTTTCAAACAGAATCAAATATTTTTTTGCATACGTTCATCAATTGTAAAAGACTGAAGGTCTTTTGATTTTGGTGAAGATCGGTTAAGGGGGAACAGTAGTTTACTGGGAACATTTTTTGTTGTAACAAGAGTAAAGTTCTTAATTTTGATAAATAAAGTATCCTGATAAGAAGATCTTAATATCCACTGGAGAAACGTAGATGAAATATCTATAAATGAAGAGCCTAGTTGAACGGGGTGGGGGTAATTTTTTATAAATGAAAATTGTCGTTGAAGGGGAGGGGATAATTTTTATATGTGTACTACGTTATCGGCAACAAAGTAGTAGTTTGTTGTTAAAATTCCTTCCCAGGCCGTTTCGCCGTAGTCCAATGTTTTCTGCAAAACCAGACTGTTCGGCAGTGCGGTCGACTGCCATCATCAGTGAAAATCGAATGCAATAACGTGTGGTGGTATACGTTACTGACCACAGTACTGTGGTTACGGCTGAAGCAATAAGTGGAAAGAAGTAGTTTCTATGGAAACATTTCATTTCGTAAATGATTTTAAATGTAAATCTTAGAACATAGAAGTCATGTATGGTTCTCCATACCGATATATTTACTTCCATGTTCCATAAGGAAATGGAAGTATGGTGATGGCAAAAAAAATCGTGTTCGAGATTATTGCAGATTCTGATTATACTACCTTCAAAACATGAAAAAAAGTCATTTTTCGAAAAGTGTCTGTCTGTCTGTGTGTCTATAGGTTTTTTTTTGGCAAACGATAACAGCCGCAAATTCAAACAGAATCAAATAATATTTCGCATACAGCTCTAAATTGTTGAGTTCTCAAGAGCTATTGTTTTTGGTGAAGATCGGTTAAGGGAAAGGGGTAGTTTACCTGTAATGTTTTATGCTTTAAAAACGGTAATTGTTTATATGATGAACGATAAGTGCCGCACATTTAAACAGAATCAAATAAATTTGTGCATACCTTCCTCAATTGTAGATAACTCAAGGTCTGTTGATTTTGTTGCAGATCGGTTAAGGGAAAGGGGTAGTTTACCAGCAAAATTTTATGTTGTAACAAGAGAACGTTTTCCATGAAGAACGATAACTACCGTAAATTCAACCAGAATCAAATAACTTTTTACATATTTGCCTCAGTTGTAGAGTACTCATAGCCTATTGATTTTGGTGAAGGTCGGTTACAGGAAAGGGGTAGTTTACCGGCCACTTTTAATGTGTAACAAGAGAAGGTTTTCCATGAAGAACTATAACTGCCGTAAATTCAAACAGAATCAAATAATTTTTTACATATGTGCCTGAGTTGTAGAGGACTATTAATTTTGGTGACGATCGGTTAAGGGAAAGGGGTATTTTACCAGCCACTTTTAATGTTTTAACAAGAGTTTATATGATGAACGATAACTGCCGCACATTCAAACAGAATCAAATGTTTTGCATGCATCAGTGAATTGTTGAGGACTCAAGACCTATTGATTTTGGTGAAGATCAGTTAAGAGAAAGGTGTAGTTTACCAGCAACGTTTTTTGTTTTAACAAGGGTATTTTCTATGGCAAACGATAACAGCCACAAAATCAAACAGAATCAAATTCTTTTTTGCATACCTTTTTGAATTATAGAGTAATCAAGGCCTGTTGATTTTGGTGTAGATCGGTTAAGGGAAAGGGATAGTTTACCTACCACTTTTCATGTTTTAACAAGAGTAATTGGTGCTATGACAAACAATAACTGCCGCACGTTCAAACTGAATCAAATAATGTTTTGCATGCATGCCTCAATTGTAGAGAACTCAAGGTCTGTTGATATTGGTGAAGATCGGTTAAGAGATAGGGGTAGTTTACCAGCAACGTTTTATGTTTTAACAAGAGTGAAGTACTTAATTTTGATAAATAAAGTATCCTGATAAGAAGCTCATAATAATCCACTGTAGAAACATAGATGAAATATCTATAAATGAAGAGGATAGGTGAACGGGGTGGGAGTAATTTTCTATTAATGAAAATTATAGTTGTAGAGGGAGGGGAGAATTTTTTATATGTGTACTACATTATCGGCAACAAAGAAGTAGTTTTTTGTTAAAATTCCTTCCCGGGCTGTTTGGCCGTAGTCCAATGTTTTCTGCAAAACCAGACGTTTTGGCAGTGCCATCGACTGCCATCATCAGTGAAAATCGAGTGCGAAAACGTGAGGTGGAATACGTTAGTGACCACAGGTACTGTGGTTAAGGCTGAAGCAATAAGTGGAAAGAAGTAGTTTCTATGAAAATATTTCATTTAGAATATGATTTTAAATATACATCTTAGAACATGGAAGTCATGTATGGTTCTCCATACTGATATTTTCATGTTTTGAGTGTAGTACAATCAGAATCTGCAATAATCTCAAACACGATTCTTTTTGCAATCACCATACTTTCATTTCCTTAAGGAACATGGAAGTAAAAATTATTTGGTTCTGTTTGAATTTACGGCAGTTATCGTTCTTCATGAGAAACGTTCTCTTGTTACACCATAATATGTTGCTGGTAAACTACCCCTTTCCCTTAACCGATCTTCAACCAAATCACCAGACCTTGAGTCAATTCTATTGAGTTCCTCAATTTTTCCTCAAAGAAAAAAAATCTACAGACACACACACACACACACACACACACACACACACACACACACACACACACACACACACTTTTCGAAAAATGACTTTTTTCATGTTTTGAGTGTAGTACAATCAGAATCTGCAATAATCTCGAACACGAATTTTTTTTTGCCATTCCATACTTCCATATCCTTAAGGAACATGGAAGTTAAAGTCATTTTTTGAAATGTGTGTGTGTGTGTGTGTGTGTGTGTGTGTGTGTGTGTGTGTGTGTGTGTGTGTGTGTGTGTGTGTGTGTGTGTGTGTGTGTGTGTGTGTGTGTGTGTGTGTGTGTGTGTGTGTGTGTGTGTGTGTGTGTGTGTGTGTGTGTGTGTGTGTGTGTGTGTGTGTGTGTGTGTGTGGATTTTTTGTCTATGGCTAACGATAACAGCCGCAAACTCAAACAGAATCAAATAGTGTTTTGCATACAGCCCTGAATTATAGTGTTCTCAAGATCTATTGTTTCTGGTGAAGATCGGTTAAGGGCAAAGGGTAGTTTACCTGCAACGTTTTATGTTTTAACAAGGGTATTTTCTATGGCGAACGATAACAGCCGCAAATTCAAACAGAATCAAATAAGTATTTGCATACAGCCCTGATTTGTTGATTACTCAAGACTTATTGTTTTTGGTGAAGATCAGTTAGGAGAAAGGGGTAGTTTACCTCCAACTTTTCTTTTATCAAGGGTAATTTTTTTCTATGGCAAACGATAACAGCCGCAAATTCAAACAGAATCAAACAAAATGTTTTGGATGCAGCCCTAAATTGCAGAGTTCTCAAGACTTGTTGGTTTTGGTGAAGATCGGTTAACGGAAAGGGGTAGTTTACCAGGAACATTTTATGTTTTAACAAGGGTAATTTTTTCTATGGCAAACGATAACTGCCGTAAATTCAAACAGAATCAACTACTTTATTGCATACCTTTTTGAATTATACAGAACTCAAGGTAGGTTGATTTTGTTGAATATCGGTTAAGGAAAAGGGATAGTTTACCAGCAACATTTTATGTTTTAACTAAGGTAATTATTTTTATGACGAACGATAACTGCCATGAATTAAACGGAAATCAAATACTTTTTTTCATGCAGTCCTGAATTGTAAAGAAGTGAAGGGCTGTTGATATTGGTAAAGATCGGTTAAGGGAAAGGGATGGTTTGCAACCACTTTTCATGTTTTAACAAGAGTAATTGTTTCTATGACGAACGATAACTGCTGCACATTCAAACAGAATCAAATAATGTTTTGCATGCATGCCTCAATTGTAGAGAACTCAAGGTCTGTTGATTTTGGTGAAGATCAGTTAAGAAATAGGGGTAGTTTACCTGCAACATTTTATGTTTTAACAAGAGTGAAGTACTTAATTTTGATAAATAAAGTATCCTGATAAGAAGCTCATAATAATCCACTTTAGGAACATAGATGAAATATCTATAAATGAGGAGGTTAGGTCAACGGGGTGGGAGTAATTTTCTATTAATGAAAATTATAGTTGAAGAGGGAAGGGAGAATTTTTTATATGTGTACTACGTTATCGGCAACTAAGAAGTAGTTTTTTGTTAAAATTCCTTCCCGGGCTGTTGAGCCGTAGTCCAATGTTTTCTGTAAAACCAGATGTTTCAGCAGTGCCATTGACTGCCATCATCAGTGAAAATCGAGTGCGAAAACATGAGGTGGTATACGTTAGTGACCACAGTACTGTGGTTAAGGCTGAAGCAATAAGTGGAAAGAAGTAGTTTCTATGGAAATATTTCATTTCGAATATGATTTTAAATGTAAATCTTAGAACATGGAAGTCATGCATGGTTCTCCAAACCGATATTTACTTCCATGTTCCATACCTGTTTAAACGGCTAAACATTTTATGTTTTAACAAGGGTAATTTTTTCTATGGCAAACGATAACAACCGCAAATTCAAACATAATCAAATCATTTTCTGCATGTAACTATGAATAGTGGAGTTCTCAAGACCTATGGTTTTTGGTGAAGATCGGTTTAGGGAAAGGGGTAGTTTACCAGCAACATTTTTTGTTTTAACATGGGTAATTTTTCTTATGACGAATCATAACTGCCGTACATTCAATCAGAATCAAATAATGTTTTGCATACCTTCCTAAGTTATAGAGTACTCAATGTCTGTTGATTATGGTGAAGATCAGTAAAGGGAAAGGGGTAGTTTACCTGCAACATTTTATGTTTTAACAATGGTAATTTTTTCTATGACGAACGATAACTGCCGCTGTTCAAACAGAATCAAATATTTTTTGCATACGTTCATCAATTGTAAAAGACGGAAGGCCTGTTGATTTTGGTGAAGATCGGTAAAGGGAAAGGTGTTATTTTACCTGCCACATTTTATGTTTTAACAAGAGTAATTGTTTATATGGCGAACGGATAACTGCCGCTCATTAAACAGAATCAAATAATTTTGTGCATACCTTCCTCAATTGTAGATAACTCAAGGTCTGTTGATTTTGTTGAAGATCGGTTAAGGGAAAGGGGTAGTTTACCTGCAACATTTTATGTTGTAACAAGACGTTTTTCATGAAGAACGATAACTGCCGTAAATTCAAACAGAATGAAATAATATTTTACATGTGTGCCTGAGTTGTAGAGTACTCATGGCCTATTGATTTTGGTGAAATCGGTTAAGGGGAAGGGGTAGTTTACCTGCCACTTTTAATGTTTTAACAAGAGTAATTGTTTCTATAACGAACTATAACTGCCGCACATTCAAACAGAATCAAATATGTTTTTGCATACGTCCCTAACTTGTAGAGTACTCAAGGCCTATTGATTTTGGTGAAGATCGGTTATGAGAAAGTGATAGTTTACCTGCAACATTTTATGTTGTAACAAGAGAAATTTGTTCATGATGAACGATAACTGCCGTAAATTCAAACAGAATCAAATAATTTTTTACATATGTGCCTGAGTTGTAGAATACTCAAGGTCTATTGATTTTGGTGAAGATCGGTTACAGAGAAAGGGCAGTTTACCGGAAACATTTTTTGTTGTAACAAGAGTAAAGTACTTAATTTTTATAAATAAAGTATCCTGATAAGAAGATCTTAATAATCCACTGTAGAAACATAGATGAAATATTTATAAATGGAGATGCCAGTTGAACGGGGTGGGGGTAATTTTCTATAAATGAAATTATAGTTGAAGGGGGACGGGATAATTTTTATATGTGTACTACGTTATCGGCAACAAAGTAGTAGTTTGTTGTTAAAATTCCTTCCTGGGCTGTTTGGCCGTAGTCCAATGTTTTCTGCAAAACCAGACGTTTCCGCAGTACCGTCGACTGCCATCATCAGTGAAAATCGAGTGCGTAACGTGTGGTGGTATACGTTAGTGACCACAGTACTTTGGTTAAGGCTGAAGCAATAAGTGTAAAGAAGTAGTTTCTATGGAAACATTTCATTTCGTAAACGATTTTAAACATAAATCTTAGAACATGGAAGTCATGTATGGTTCTCCATACCGATATTTATACCTATATTGATTTTACTTTTATGTTCCATAAGGAAATGGAAGTATGGTGATGGTGAAAAAAATTGTTTTCGTGATAACGGCAGTTGACGGCACAATCAAAAATTGTGTTTGTACTACCATCAAAACATGAAAAAAAGTCATTTTTCAAAACGCGCGCGCGCGCGCGCGCGTGTGTGTGTGTGTGTGGAATTTTTCCGATCGCAAACCATAACAGCCACAAATTCAAACAGAATCAAATAAATTTTTGCATACAGTCCTGAATTGTAGAGGACTCAAGGCCTATTGTTTTTGGTGAAGATCGGTTAAGGGAAAGGGGTAGTTTACCAGCAACATTTTACGTTTTAACAAGAGTAAAGTGCTTAATTTTGATAAATAAACAATCCTGAAAAGAAGGTCATAATAATCCACCATAGAAAGGTAGATGAAATATCTATAAATCTATAAATGAAAAGGGTAGTTGAAGGGAGAAGGAGGTAATTTTTTTTATAAATTAAAATGGTAGTTGATGGAGGAGGTAAATTTTTATAAGTTTTATATGTGTACTACGTTATTGACAACAAAGAAGTAGTTTCTATGGAAACATTTCATTTTACTTTAACAAAATTTTATATTTTTACTTTTTCATTTTAATTTAAATCACGTATGAGTAAAAATATATTGTTCCTGGCAGGCAAGCATATCTCAATTATGTACTGTTTACTTTTCCAAAATTTTATTATTGTGACTACCGCAATAAAAAGGCCGGCAGTACACACACACACACACACACACACACACACACACACACACACACACACACACACACACACACACACACACACACACACACACACACACACACACACACACACACACACACACACACACATAATTCGCATTATTTCTGGCCTCACTCATGTTTATTTTCTTATGTTTGCACGCTTTTTAAATGGAAAGTGCCAAAAAACCCACACCAACACTACGCGTGCTTGCCGTAAAATTGGACATTTGCTTCCTGTGGATCGCTGGGCAGTGTTGTATTAAAGCAATTAATACAATCTGTGTACTTATTTCTATTATGATTTGAGAATTATAAACTAATATGTGCATGTGTGTATGTATGAAACAAAAGATATAAATATTTTTCTCCTTTGGAAAATAGTTTGCCCCTCCTTGAAAATATTTTGACCTCCCTGATGGCTAGTTATTTACTAGCCTGTGTGGAATATAGTGTTATGACATGGATCAGAATGGTGGGTGTTAATCAGGAGACACAAACGTACTAAGGAAGAAATGTTTTTCTGAGAAATTTATAATTATACGGGTGAACAGAATAGTCGTTCAGGAAATCAGAAGACAAATGGAAAGAAAGAAATCAAGACTCGATTTTAAAAAAGAAAAATGACTAGTATAGTATTGACAGGAAAGACTTTGATAATATTATAGAGATCCCTCGGCCCCTTGCAGCGAGAGTCCAATTTCATTATAAGAATCAGATCGCAGCTACCTTTAGCTAGCTCTTCGTTCGACCTACAGACATTTTATCCTAAACGACAGTCCTTCCTCATGAAGGCTGAGGATAGTCTTAATCTACCCGACATGGTGGTACGATTTTAGCTGATACATAATTTCTTCAGAACTCAAGGATCCACTTATTTAATTAATATTTCAATGATTTTAAATATAAATTTTAGGACATGGAAGTCATGTATGGTTCTCCATACCGATTTTTTAAAATACTACTTTCAAATATGTTTAAATTAATTTGAATGTGTGATTTTAATGTAACTTTACTCCACAAGCCTCCAACTATTCTTTTCATATGGAAATTTAGAAGAATGTAGTCACATATTAAAATTATATTTATTCATTTCAAAATATTAAAAAAAAAAATTGAAATATATTACACCACATTTTCAATTTACCACCCCTCCCCCAAAGCCTACTAACTACTGACACCTTGTACTCCCACTGCTTTATTCAAAACAACAAACTCATTCTTTTAAAATAATTTTTATTCTCCTTTATTGTACCCATCTGATATAGCCAGCTACTCAGTGTGTTAATACTATAATACAATTCTGCAGCTACTTTTTTGTTAAAAGATATGCTATAAACATTATTTAATTGAATGACAGAGAATAAAATATTTATTTCTTTTAATTTCACAAGTTTGCTTCCAAAACATATTGGTTTTTATTTTTTGGCATTTTGTCAATTCAATATGATATAAGAAATATGACTTGACCATTTAAACTTCTAAAACATGATTATTTACAGTTATTTCTACACATTCTATTAGCAGGACCAACTGTAGAACACTGAAAAATCAAACATAAAACATACATTGCATATGAAGTGGTTCCTGTGATATCAATGCTTCATAGTGACCTGTATGTGAACCCTACCATGTATTCTAAGTATCGTACCTTGGAATAAACTACATTAAACACATATTTAGTAATCCTTGCATGTGCGCACGCCCGTGTATACACACACACGCACTCAGTCAACACACTATATTGCTGTACCTTATGTATGTAAATGCTTCTTGAATAACAGATTTCCTAACAGTCAAGTTAAAATTTAACATCCCCTACATAGAATTTACATCTGTTACTTAACTGAGTTTTAATAGTCCTTTCAGTATATTGGTAAGCTGTCCTACAGCCCATATAACTCAGCTAAGTGACCAATATAATTTTGATTTTCTGCAAAAATATTTCCCGCTCTTACAGATAAAAAGTTCCAAATAACTTATTATAACTTATATGGGTCTGCTGATTAAATATTTATCATTTATATTGTCATACGAATTTTAAGTGAATAATTTAAAATACTGCACATATTCTATTAAAAAAAATAAATAAATAAAAATATCAGGGAACCAGAAACTTTATGAGCAGAACTGTAATTATATAGTATTTACAGATAATTGACCAAATTTATAAATTTCACTAGACTTTGATTTGTATCTAATTTCAAAAACTCAAACTTTAATTTAATGCGATTTTCAAAAATTATTATATAACATTTTGCTGTAATGAGGAATGCTATTTTTATATTAAATAATAAATAATTCTAACATGATTTCATCTGCAGAAGACTGATTTCCATACACATAATTAATAATAGTAGTAGTGAAAACTGATATCTTAAGTACGGTATTTAAAATTAAATAATAATGGTTACCTTCATGCATCTATTTCAGAACTAAAACTTCATTATGACCACAATTACAGATAAAAGTTCCAAATAACTTATTATAACTTATATGGGTCTGCTGATTAAATGTTTATCATTTATATTGTCATACGAAACTGAGCAGTGACAGCCTGACATTTTTTAATATAACAAAAAATTTAATTATGCGCTAACTATATTAAATTAAAAATTAACTGTATTAAAATTGTAAGTTACTCATAAGTAATATAGTCCAGAAAAAAAAACAATCACAATTGTATACAACATTTATAATAGATCCAAATATTTTTATTTAAATTGAAGTACTTTATTTAAGTAATATATAGCATAAACTCATTATTACAAATTTGTCATTAAAAGAATAATGATTTCTGTATACAGTAAATAAACACTGATCTGGTTTGTCAGACTAAACCTTTATGGAATTCTTTAAATATCATGCACACCTTCTTTTAGTCTCTGATTAAATCAATGAGTCTGTGACCCTAATCAAATTACAAAACATGCTAGAATTCTTTACATTTTTCAAAGAAGGATATAAACAATAACAGTGCAAGTGACCTTGACAGAATTCCGGGCCAGGCCAGGTCTACCACAAGCAGATTGGACACCACACAGGCAACTAACTGTTTGCCTCAAACATTCACACCACACTACAGACGGAGTGAGAGAGGGACCAGTTGTACTGCCTCAAGCTAAACAACAACCTTACTAACACACACAATTTCCCAGACAAATTATAGTCTCAAATGATGTAAATGATTATCATCTTCATGGTTTTTGCCAAGGATGAGTATCACTTAAAATATTAAGTGTGGGGGGGTTAGCTGTGACGAGTCCTCTCTCTCTCTCTCTCTCTCTCTCTCTCTCTCTCTCTCTCTCTCTCTCTCTCTCTCTCTCTCACTCTCTCTCTCTCTCCCCCTCCCTCACACACACACACACACACACACACACACACACACACACACACACACACACACACACACACACACACACACACACACACAGTATATCAAAAGTTATATTTTCACTTACTGGTAATACTAGTCCATACTCAAGACTAGCTTTGTGGATGGATACAGCATTACTCATACATTCTCCATCACCAAATAAACATCATAAATTAACTATATAAATAAAACAATGCCATTTTCACAATTAATAATTTTTAATAGTGAATCACGGAATAGTGAAAAATGAAAACCTTCAATATGATAATTCCTCTTTGAGGGTACATACACTGTTTTATTGCTATCCATGATATTTTTATTTTGCATTCAGGTATAAATACAGTATCTGAGTAATAATTGATTGAAAAGTAAATAGAATAAGCAAAATAAATGTTGCCAACCTTTTAATTTATTTATATTTATATTCTTTCTATTCCTTAGATACTCTTTATATTCATTAAGAATGAAGAATTATGTCATTTATAATATATGTATTAACTTCCAATGCATAGCAACTCCAGTCCACTTTGCTTAGTACATCTATGTTATTGTTGTAATTATTAAAGCTATTTTTTAGGATTTCTTAATAGAAATCTTTAAATATTTCAGTTAAAAACTTGATAAAAAATATCCAAACATCATTGTTTTATTCTTTTAAAGCTATCAAACATAATTAAACTTATCTTGACATCTTGTTTTACTGCTTTGGACACATCTCCGATATACCTAAAGCAAGCACAGAATGTGTGACAACTATAAAAGACAGACATTAGTAATTACACAAATTTGTAGTTGTGTTTCTTGTTTTTATTGGGAAAAAATTGTCAAGTTTATAAAATGTAAAGTGAAAGCAGCAAAAGGAAATTATTACAAATGAAAGTTGGCAAATACTGTCAAAAAAAGAGAGCTCAAAATGTGGATGTTGTGCCAACACTTGATTTCAGTATTATTTTCAATACATATAGTACCTTTCTCCACAAAATTTGCAGCATATACTATCAAGATATTCAAAGTACAAACAAATAATTGATATTAGTGATTAGTGTCAACAATATCATTAATATGACTATTACTGACTTTGTTGATACTGACTGTGTCATTATGACTATGACTATTATTACTATGACTGTTGCTGTTATGATTGTATAATATAATATTATTATCATCATTATCAATGTTATTTTAGGATTATTAAATAAAACTCTTGAAATATTATAGAAAAAAAAAACTTGAGAAAAGTTTAAAATGGAATATTGGTTTTCACGAGATGTTAAAAAAAAGCTGGTAAAATAAATGAAATAAAAAATACAATTTAATAAATAGTTGTAGAAAGTGGATAAAATATAAACATTTAAAAATAGATAATAAAATAAAAATGTAAACTAAAAATAACATATTTAAGAACTAAGCCAGTAACAAATATAGATAGCAACAACACCGATAGTAATTAAGTGATCAAACTGGGCAACATTGAGTCATAAGTGACACTATGAAGAAAACAACTATTAAAATCATAGACATTACTATAAGATCAAAATAAACAATAACACAATGAAAAAAACACATATTACAATAGTAATACTCTAACTAACAGAATTTACAAAATTGAATACAAAGATTGTAAATAAATTCAATAATATGACACAGCAAACTAATAAAACGTGCAGCATACATGGGCACTACAAGGAACATTTGGAAAAACCTCCATATATGCAAACATAAAGCATAAAATAAATTAATATATCCACAAATACAAAACACAACACAATAAAACAATAAATATTTGAAACATTCAGAAAACAAAAATATTCCTCATAACATTGCTGTAACCAATGAAACCCCTTACATACCAACCAGTAAAAACAGAAATATTCAACAAAAACAGAAATACTTCATCAGAAAGTAGTCATGATGGATGATAATCATACTGCATAATAATATACACACATATTTCTAAAGTTTTGTTAGTTTAGATAAGAATATCTGAAGGAGACTGTACTTTGTTATAATTTGCTGTTTGTAATATTCAATTACATTTACAGTTTACTACGTACAAAACAAACAAAAATTGATAAAAATTCATATTAATTACACCAATTTTTAATTTTTCTCCAGAAACTCTTATGATTTGATTTAATTTAATTGACAATTCAATGCAAATTTAGTTACATGAAATGACATTTTAAAACTTTACTTGTAGTTTTATCTTTAAAATAAAATTATTCACCAATCATGTTTGTTATCTCCACTACCATGGTTCTTTGTTCATAGTAATTTGGTTGTTCACAGATCAAGTAACAAGAACTGCTTGTGAAACAAGAAACAAGAAGTAACATTTGTGAAACTGCAGTTTGAATGTTATTTAAGGGCAACCCATATAAATTTAAGGATTCCTACACCAACATTTATACTTATAAATTTATGGAGTGGTGGTTATTAAAGTTACATGGTTGCAACTTCCAATATTTGAAATATAAAAGATTAGTGATAATAAAACAAATATTTTTAACGATCATTATGTATATTTGAGATAGGTATCTGCTTATACAATACTTATTTTTTCTGCCAGTGGAAATATGTCAAAAACATAAAGTTCAATGGAGTGAATAAGTGTCTACTTTGGTCGCAAACGGTAAATCAAGTGCAACTGATTTATAATAGATGGAAAATAGTATCTGTGAATAAACGAAACAATTGCTGAATACAGAGGCTAGTGGTGCACTTGAGTACTTCAAACCACCATGGCAAACGCTGCTTTGATCAGCCTAGTCACTCTGCCCTTGTCATAAGTAATTTAAAAATGGTGTCTAATTAAAAATGTTGTAGGGTTTTTTGTATTTGTATGTGTAATGTTATTATTAAAAACGTTTCTCTAGAACATGATGACCTACTGTTTTTCACTATAAAAAATTAGTTTCTTGGGTAAACAGCATCTACAAAAAAGGTGAGTAAACCTAGAATCTTGCATGAAGACACTAACTTATTATCTCCCACAATAATTATGAATTCTTTAAACACAATAAAGCAACTCATAAGAACGACAGTTTTATTTCAAAAGAGCAGCAGATGAGGGAATGGAATGAATGGTTAAACCTTAGGAAAAAGTAACAGTGATGTGCATGTCAGGTCAAAAAAACTACATATTCTAGCAAATGCAGGTAAGCCAATATTAGATGGGCTAAAATACCAATTTATTTTGTATAGATCTCAAAAAACATAGATAGCGCTTTACTCTTTAGAGTACTTAAAGTATTAAGGAGTGTAATGGAACCCACATGTATTCAAAGTTTTTTTCTGAAGTGAGAACTTCATATATGGCACTGTGATGCCTGGCTCACTCCCGTACACCTCACATTCTTAGGGCAGTAAACTGACTCAACATGTCACGAAGGAACTGAAACAAAAAAGCAGTGTTGCCATGTTAATCAAATCTCCTTTCTCTGCATAGCTACCCAAAATTTCCCCACTGCCACAAATATATATGCTTTACACAAAACATAATATTTTAAAGAATGTAAGGATATTCTAAATATTTAAACGTTATTACAAGAATAATTGTTTACAAGAATAAATACAAATATCAAAAATAATTTTAATTACGATAAAATTAAATGTTCTTACATGATGAGAGACTGAGCTGAATACTTCTGAAATAATTTTCTTGTACTTAGTTTATTATTAGCCTATGCAACTTGCTAATTGTTTAATTCATAAAAACAATTTAAAATCTGTTACACCTATTTTTTATTATACTGTTTATATGTATAAGTTTTTGTACAAAATTTTAAGTTTATTAAAAGAATAATAAACCTTCTAGAATGAAATACTTGTGGGTGAGTTACAAATGTCATTAAGACTCCTTAACCTCTTTTATATTAGTGAAGGTAATGAATTAACTTATGGCCTTTCCCACCCACATTACAGCTTCATGTTTAATTTTCTAACACCTCTCTCATTTGTAAGAATGTTCTCAGCTATGTTACTTTGGACTACCGAAGATAAAGCTTGACTTTATAAAATTATATATTGGATGTACAATATCCAATAAACTATAGGCTTTATTTTATTCTCCTGCTGGAAGTATCACAACACTATGTCAAGAAATGATAATATCCAATGTCATGTCTCAAACAGAGATACCTTAACAATAGCAGGTACAATGGCAGGTTATTCCCTTCTTCCACTCAATGCTGAGCAAACAGGAAGTTTTGACTGGCTGAAAGTGTTAGAAATATCCCCTTTTTTGGCAGACTCTTTATGCTTATCATTCATGAACAAAATGGCTACTTCAATTTAATTCCTCAAAAATGTAGTTAATTCCCTTCTTCCACTCACTGGTTCAATAAGCCTGTTACCCAGTGTCTAAGCATGTCAAAACAATTTGGGGATACTAAAAAACCTAAACATAGCAGAGTCGTTTTTAGGACCTCAGAGGCCCCCGGCAGACCCGAAAATGAGGCCCCAAGTATAGTATATTATGCACACAAGAGTTTTACATTAAACGTCCGAGATATATACGATATTTTTCGTTGCATGTGGGCGTAAAATGTAAATGCAATTTAAAAGAAAATCACATGGTAGTAAAAATGTATTTTTCACGCACTGCAATGAAAAATACAAATTATTAAGTTTTTTTGGTTTATTAAATTAATAAATACAGGCTGCTTTACAAAAATCACAACTCAAAATTTTTTAAATAATTATTTTATTTATTTATATTTAACAGATAAGAATATGCTTATAGATACTACAACCGTCTACATAGAAAATGATGTATAAGTAAGTAAGCAACAAATAGGCCCATGCAAAAAGAGACTTAAGTCTATTTGAAAAAATGGTTGGAAAAATTAAAATAAACTTAATTTTTTTAGAATACTAGATTTTGAAAAATTGAGCCTTGAATATTATTGTTTTAAACTAAAAGATATAATTTGTATGATTTAATTAAAAAGTATATTAAGTATTCCAAAAAAAATAGGCGATTTCATTTTTTCAATTATTTTTTTCAGTTCTCTTATGTCCCTTTTTGCATGAGATTATTCAATCAATAAATAAATAAATACATTCACATATAAAATTAAAAATTAATGATCAAAAAATAAAAGCTAAAATAAATAAAAATGTTTTAAAACATTTTTTTCTGCACTTTCTTTCCGCAAAATCATCAATTATTTCATCAAAACTAGTTTTACTCATTATATCATTTTCTATGCTGAGAATACTTAAGGCGTTTAATCGCTCTTGTTTAATACTATTCCTAAGGTAATTTTTCACAAGTTTAAGTTTAGAAAATGACCTTTCAGCAGATGCATTAGATACCATCAAGCATAAAAAAATTCTCAAGCAAATTTTAATGTTTGGGAAAACAGATAAAAGTCCATTATCATACAAATATTTATAAGTTTTCTTAAGATTTAGTTTTTTGGATATAAATGAAGCCCCACTATCATGAACATCATCCTTGACAGTCTCTTCTTCATCGTGATTATCGAGTTCATCTTTATCATCCTTTTCTTTATCGTCATCTTCTGTTTTTAAAAGAAGCTTCTCCAAGTCTACATGCTCTTTTAAAAAACCTTGTAGATGAGGCACTCTTCAAATAACTCTTTTTCGCAAACATCATTTTTATATATTCTCGAAAAAGTATTGCAGGGAGTCTTTAAGGAACTTTCAGAGAGAACAACCAAATTTTCTAAAAATCCAAATCTCTCAGCTATTACATAATATTTTGAGGCTCTGTCTTTCAAGTTATTAACTAATTTGTCTATAATAGGTAAAAAAACTTTTATCTTTAGATTCTCCTTCAGTGTAAAAACAGTATCAGGCGTCTGAGAATTGTCAAAAAACTTAATTCTTGAATTGTGTTTGGAAACGCCTGTTTCGTTAGTGCATTGTTCGAAAGTACTCAAAGTAGATCCAATAAATTTTTCTGTTTTTGTAAAATACATTTCAAAGCTATCTCTTTTCTTATTAATATACTCAGACAGGGAATTCAATATCGTCACCGTTGTTGAAAGGGTCAATGTTGGTTTTTGCAAAACTTTATTTACCTTATTTATCAGAGTTAAAATATCATTCCACACGAGAGTTAAAAATGCTATCTCAAACTTTTGCATGGATGCAATTGAACTTGAAGCTTTAACTTTTGTCTCTGCTGTCTGATCATCATCGTCCTCAATTTTTTGCAACGCTGATTTTATTTCTGCATAGTTATCATACAGTGCAGTGACTGCATCTGCACGAGCAGACCAATGAGTTGTAGATAAGGCCTTTACAACTTTCTTCTTTCCTGTCAATGAATCCAACAGTATCCTCCATCTAGATGTAGATGATGAGTAAAACACATACAATGATTGTACGAAGTAAAAAAATCTAGCGGCCTCTGGGATGCCTTCAGCAGCAGAAACTCCGACCAAATTTAACGAATGACCTGAGCAAGGAATAAATTGTGCTAATTCGTTTAATTCTTTGACTTTTGCTTGAAGGCCATTGTAACAACCACTCATATTAGATGCGTTGTCATATGATTGACCCCGACAATGAGAAATTGGTATGGTAATTTCATTCAAAAAGTTAACTACTTCATCGAATAAGTTCTCTGCTGAATGTCCAGATATAGGAAGGAACTTTAAAAATCTTTCAGTAGGCTCTCCAAACAAAACATATCGAATGATGAATGTTAACTGATCGATGTGTGCAACGTCTGGCATGGAATCTACTGATATTGAATAATATCTGGAAGCCTTTACTTCTTTTATAATTTCTTGAAGCACTCGCTTTCCCATAATATGAATAAATTCATCACAAGTACTTGGTGATAAGTAAGAAGTTGTACCACTGCCAGCACCACCATACTTTTTTATATGCTCCTTCAAAATCGGATCATACTCACTAATTAATTCAAGTAGTCCTAAATAGTTTCCATTGTTTTTACACCCAAATTCCTCAACATCACCCCTCAAAGCAAGTCCTCGTCCAGTAAGAAATTTTACTACGGAAACAATTCTAGTTAAAATCTGACGCCAGTAATCTCTTTCCTCGTTCACTTGCTTTTGAATCTCAGAGTCTATTCTCCCAGACATAGAAGAATGGTTAAGAAATGACAGTAAAGAAGCATGATGCTGTTGACTGTTTTCATGAAATAAAACAACTTGAGCACCATGCTTCCAATCTTTGAAACCGTTGGAATTGAAAGGGTCTGTGGACATCAAAGTAGAACCAAAGAGTTTGCAAACGAAACAATAAATCTTACTGGTGGATGGAGAGTATAACAACCAGTCTCGTTTTACTTTTTCTCCATTTTGAAGTTCTTTATAAAAAAATGTCAATTGGCAACTTCGCTTTTGAGAAACCTGTTTTTCCTTTTCTAAAAATTCGTATACTCTAATAGATTTACTGAAATCACTATCTAAATTTTGATAGCATGAAGGCCCTTTTCGAATAAAATATTCTTGGAGTTGGGTTTTTGAAATTCTATTTAAATCCCATAATGCAATATCTAAGCTGAGAAATTCTTCAACCTCTATTTGTTCACCTTTATCATTTTGAGTTGAATGTGTGTTCATTTCATGTGTATTCTGTTTCGAATGATTATTATGTGAAAACTCTTCTTGAATATGTTGTGAAATGAGTGATTCCCTTTCCAAATTACAAACTATTTGACCACCTTGTTCAGAAAATGTGGACGAAGAGAACTGTGATACTTCAATAGCTGGATCATTATTGTCTATGAGTAGATGATTCTGAGGTTCAGTTGATGAAGGTGAATTACAGGGTCTTCTTTCAATTTCCAATTGGCTTAGTACGACATAAAAGAAAGACGATACCTTACAAGTTTTATCAATTAATTTTTTTTTCTCTTTCAATTTTTCGGCGTTTATGAGCACCACTTTCAAAACACTTCATTTTTGGTTTCAAAATTCCTTCTCTTTCAGAATCAAATTTGATCTAGAACAGTTTAGAATAAAAAAATAAATAAATCAACTAGTGACTTTTATGTTTTTTATAAGAAATGAGTCAGTTCAGCAATGACATATCCGAATAAATTAATGGTGCATAATATTATTATGTAAATAGATCATTTTTGATAATCTTCGAATTGACATACCAGAAATGTAATATTTTTTTGTGTTCTACGACCTAAAATTCGACCTTGCAAAATTTATGAGACGTAACCTTACACTGATAACGTACCAATACAGAACAAAATTTTAAAAGCCCTACATCATTTTCTAAATGTGCGCATTACATTTTCATTCAAGTATACAGCCACTTTTTTACAGATATACATGTTTAAAAGTTTCTGATATGTCATTCAAAGCTACGAACCAAAATCTTTTTTACTTCGGACCAAGTAAATAGCATAATATCACTGTCAGTCTAATTTGAGGTTAGTTTCTAAGCGTTAGCGAATTTAAAATGAAGTATTGATACGAACAATTTAGAGTGCGTTGAAAAACATACTAATAAGATAAAACCTAAGAAGCACAAAAAAGTATTTAATAATAATACACCATTTTACTTACCTTAGTTTAAAGTCAACTAATTTTATTTTTCTATTCACAGCACGTATAAAAAAACTAATATCGGGTTAATGCAAAGTCATTGTCTCTTATTCAACCATCATTTAATTAATAAAATGTCAATAAAATGTAATTACAGTTGCGTTGCAAAAAACATGAAAGGCAATAAAAAACAACTCCGGCAATGGCAAATATCCTAGTATATTATATTTAGATTTTAGATCAGCAGATAGCGCTGTATACATGTTTATCAACTTTACTGGGATTCTTGTGCCTTATGTTGCGCGCGTCTGCGTATAGGGAATGTTACCGAAAATAAATGCGTCATGTACATTACCAAAATTTCTCGACGAGGGGACTGATTTATAAATTTGATAATAAGTACCGAATATAAACTGAAACAAGTCAATTACTTTTAACGATTTTATAGATACGACCGTACGAGGTACGAAGTGCCTTATAATTTCACCAATCTATAGTATTTTTACACTTTTAATCTTATTAGTTACACAAGTTATAACTTTGTATTATCCAAATACCAACCAACCTTCTTGTCTTTGGTTAAGCACGCGTAGATCTCGCTGTCCCCCGAGCATTTAGGTTTTAATGCTTTTAGTCTTTGGTTTAGCACGCGTAGAGTGTGCTGTCCCTCGAGCATTTAGGTTTTAGCGCTTTTTGTCTTTGTTTCAACACGCCTTGGTTTGAGGCCCCTTTAAAGTCGAGGCCCCCGGCATCTGCCGGGTTTGCCCATAGGTAAAAATTGTGTTCTTAAATAACTACCTAAACAACACTGATGAACAATATCAATATCACCATCACCAGCTAATTGATTCTGAAAATTGGATTGATCTCTGATATTTCGCTGTAAGCAACTCTAATTTTTCACTGTGGCATTCCCAACTGTATATGGGAAGCTTTATATTTACAAAGCACTGCACAGTTCAAAATTGACCACACAGTGCAAGATACCCAGTGTTTGTCTGGGTAAGAATGTAGCAACACAGTACCGTAAAACGGGGTGAATAGGGACAGTTTTTGAAGTTTTTTCCTAATAACTTAGCAACAATAATTTATTTAGTATTTATATCCTATACATTACATGGACCTATTGTGTAGATACCCATTATATATAGCAATTTTTGTTTTCTACTCACTACAAAATTTATGTATTTTTTTATATCGCTGTCCCTATTCACCCCAGAGTAGGGGTCAATAAGGACCATATGTAAATTGCACTGTTATCCCTTTTCAATGCTCTTGTGGGGTTAATAGGGACATGAAGTAGGTTTTTAAAAGACAATTGAACATTTATAAATGAAATATTTTATTTCAACTAATAAAAATTACAGAAAATATTAAAAACTTAGAAATATTTTATAAAAAAATACGTACTTTTAGCAAGTATTTTCACCAAACATGTAATGCCCTCTGTGGCACTTTGGATTTTGAAGAACTGCTACAACATCTGTTTTCTTGAATTCATACTCATCAGGTACATTTGGGAAAACAAAAACATTTGAATCTGTTTTGCGAAGAAAAGTTCCATTGTACATATCATCTGACAATTTTCCCAAGACTTTTCCTATGTATGTTTTGATCCCTGTATTATAATGAAAATTCACCTTGACCCAGCTCCCTTCTGAGAGTTCACTGTTATTCACACCATTTGGTTCAGTATCTTCATCAGTGACATCATAGACACCAGATGCTTCACTTTCCTTACCATCCGCTTCAGACTCTGAATATTCTTCTTCACTGCTCTCGAAGTCTTTAAGTGTAATACTTCGACCAGTAGGAACATTCAACTTCTTTTTACGGGATTTTTCGGCCATAATGTTTTCTTGACCATAACGCATTTCTTTCAGAAATGGATCAGGCTGTCACTCAGGTCATTTTTCTCATTGTCGTCTCATCTTCAATTTCAGGAGGCAGCATATCTAAGACTCTATTTCTGTTTAAAGGAAATATGCCTGCCTTATTAAATCCTGATTTTATGTCTTGTTCTAGAGATGTGTCCATGAGATGAAGGGTTTTTTTCAGATGTGATGGAAAAACCCTTTTATCAAATGCATTAGCTTTGGTTTTCCATTTGGCATTTTCAAGCACCTTACGCCAGCTCCGTTTCATTGGCGTGAATAGTGCAATATCTAATGGTTGAGTTAGGTGTGTGGAGTTTGCTGGAAGGAACACAAAAGTAATGTTGAGTTCTTCACATAGTTTTATCACGGCTGGAGATAAATGTGAACTCAAATTATCACCTATAACAACTTTTTTTCCCTCAATTCTACGAGAATAGGGTATTACAACTCTCTGGAATCAGTCTAAAAAAGTGCTCCCGTCCATCCAACCAGACTTAGTACGGTTGTAGAAAGTTCCAGTCACACCCCGCCTTCACACCACAAATCGTACAAATGTGTAGATTTATAAATGACGTAAGGAGGTAATAATTTTCCGGAGGCAGTAGCAGAAAACATTACTGACACGTTACTTTTACTTTGGTTCATTATTCGTTTTGGGTACTTACAGCCTTTCTTAAAAATTAGCTTACGTTGACCAGGATCATCCGAAAGAGCCGTCTCATCATAATTAATTATTGCATCTGATGAGATGCCATTAACACTTTTTTCGAGCTCATCGAAGTAACTGTTCACAGTTGTTTGTGAAACGCTAGCCCTACTTTGCTTAATATTTTGGCACATGCGTTGCGACAGTTTTTCCTTGTGCCTGGTCATAAACGAGACTGCCCAGTCTTTGCCCGGCAAATTGTTTTTAAAATGTTTTACAACTCTACCGCCTCTGTCTAGGTAGTATTTTACAAAACATCTTAAGTCAAAAGCACTAAGTGGATATCCCCACTCACCACACTTTGCTAAACATCTAATAACTTCATTTTCAGTAGTTTTGGAAAGAACAGTTTGGCCGCCCTTCTTCTTGAAGTTGATTTCACCTTGGTACCCAGAATTTTTTTTCACGTAGCGATGAAGCGCTGATTTAGATATTTAGAACAGTTGTCCAGCTTTTCTTACAGTCATTCCTCTAGACACAGCATCAAGAGCTTTCTTCATGGTGTCTTCATCAACAGGGCGATGAACTTTACTGTGAGTATCTCTTTTGTAATGCCTCGGCATTGTTTCATGTAGGTCTAACCTAAAAAGATGTAAATTATGTAGGCCTCAGAAATGTACAAGCATCAAGAAATATTGTTTAAATATATAATATGCCTAAGAATAACAGTTACTAAGGAAAAAACGGTACGGGAAGTGATCTAAAATCGCTTTCAAGCTGTGTCCCTAATAACCCTAGTTTCAAGCCATTAACGTCATGAAAAACTTGAATATTTCTAAAAAATACAAATTTTAATATAAGTGCTATTACTTTTATATGGCGTCACTCACCAAAAGACAGCAAATCAGGAATGAAACAACTTCAGGCCATAAACGCAATCACTGCTTACTGACAACCAACATTTGTGAGGTTCTAATTTTTAGAAGAAACGAACAGCTGATTACGCGGTGTTGCCAACATGACATAAACCAATTTTAGACTAACAGGTTCTTATACCATGATGATAATAGCTTTTGCTTTATCTAATGATATAAACTTTGTTTAA
Organism: Magicicada septendecula; assembly: GCA_034769895.1. Classification (NCBI taxonomy): domain Eukaryota; kingdom Metazoa; phylum Arthropoda; class Insecta; order Hemiptera; family Cicadidae; genus Magicicada; species Magicicada septendecula. The sequence continues at coordinate 447,514,379 of CM068369.1, forward strand.
ATTACTTTAAAACTAAGAGAAAGAAATTACATTGAAACTTTTTCCCGGGATTCGTCTCTATTCACCTCCGTGTCCCTATTCACCCCGTTTTACGGTACTGTTTCAAGTCATTTCTATGGTGACATGAATGAATTCCTATAACATGATTGGCGGAGATTGTTATACATGCTTTTACTCCCACCCCATATATCAAACATCAGAGTCAAACATCAATGGTTCGACTCTAGTAACAAAATAGTCTCACGTGAACGAATTCCTGTAACGTGTTTGTTGGAGATTCTTATACATGCTTTTACTCCCACCCCATATATCAAACATCAGAGTCAAACATCAATGGTTCGAGTCTAGTAACAAAATAGTCTCACGTGAACGAATTCCTGTAACGTGATTGGTGGAGATTCTTATACATGCTTTTACTCCCATCCCATATATCAAACATCAGAGTTAAACATCAATGGTTCGAGTCTAGTAACAAAACAGTCTAAAAAGTATCAAAAGATAGGGCATAGTTACTGAGAAAAAGTGCAGTGAAATTCAGTACAGTACAACACAATACACAAAATGTACAATTATTATCAATATACTATATTGGTAATCCATTTTAAAATGATAAAACATTCTGGTCCTGGCATTGGCAGTAAATTGATAAAATCAATATAAAATCCCTACCAATTTAATAATATTAGCAATAATACTTGATGTATTGATTGTGATTGTTTTTATTAGTCAATAATGTTCTTTGCTTCTGATATTACATGTTGTGAAAGAGCCAGAAAGGCTTATCCTTGTCATTTTATCTAACCCACAGAGTTCTTTCAGTTTTGTTATCTCACTTGGACATTCACTCCTACATTCAAAGAAAACTGTTACTCTTTATTATACTATGAAAACATTTCAGAATACACTGTCCATACAGTTAGATCTTTGTCTATACAATCCATACAGTTTCTCAAGTGTTCTTTTTCTTCTTTTTTAATTTTCTTGGTGAAGCTTCAGGTTCTTTCAACCAAATTAGTCAGTAACAGAAATTACCTGTAATTTACCTGTATATTTCATCTAAATATATGTATAGCAATGTTACAAGTTTTATAAAATAAATGAATACTTTTCTGACCATGTACCCAATGCAACTATAAAGTGTTAAACACCGGCCAGGTCGTAGGATTTTTGTGTTCATTGTGTTAAGTATATGTGGTTGCACAATAAACATATTTTTTAATAAGTGTAGTGAGACGTTGACAACATGAAATAATTAATTAAAACATAGTAAAATAATCATTCAACGATTTATTAATATTGCAAAGAAATTATTTGAATATTAATATCGGTATGGAGAACCATACATGACTTCCATGTTCTAATATTTATATTTAAAATCATTTACGAAATGAAATGTTTCCATAGAAACTACTTCTTACTTCAGCCTTAACCACAGCACTATGGTCACTAATGTATACCACCTCACGTTAGCGCACTCGATCTTCACTGATGATGGCAGCCAACGGCACTGCAGAAACGTCTGGTTTTGCAGAAAACATTGGACTATGGCCAAACAGCCCAGGAGGAAATTTTAACAACAAACCACTTCTTTGTTGCCGATAACGTAGTACATATTGTAACGAAACTAATAAATTTCATGTCTCGTTTACAAAAGAAAAAAAAATTTTGTGTTAATTAATGTTTGAAAAAAATTTTAATTTGTTTTAATGTTTAATAAATTAGTAAATAATTCTTGTAATTGTGTGGTGTTAAAATTTTAAGTTCCTTTGAGTCAATTTGGTGAATAATATCGCTTATTGTTCAATGGAATTAAATTCAGCGTTAACAGGATTGTCTTATTCACTGATCGATTGTGCGGTATTTCTTCTTTTTCGTATGTATTACTTCCACTTGAGTAATGGCCGCCTTTCTTGTTGTCCTGTTGTTCACTAACTCTATTTATTAAATTTATAAATAAATTTCAAACCAAATTGTAGAATTTCTAAATTTTATTGACAACTGTTTTAAAAGTATCGATTTAAAATCGATTGTCATATAAAGCTCGACTCATTCACAGGGCGATCGATTGTTGGTACATATGTTATTTAATATTAATCTTTCAGGTTCTTTGAACGGTTATAGTTAATAGTCAGAGAAGGGGTAAGGTTAGAAAGTATAACATTTACAATTAAAAAGCTTAACAGTTAAAAATTACAAAGTTATTTGATAATATATAATGTTTATAAAATGAAAAGTTTATACCAATGAAGAGTTGACGAATACTAGTCGTCGTGTGCACTTTGCATGCTGGGAGTCAAAATGGCCGCTTCGTAGCTGCTGATAAAAAACTGAACTAGGCTGGTTGAAATTTTCTTCCAATAAAGCTGCCTTCTCAATGCTTCCTCGTCTTCGCAGTAGTGATTAATATTTCTGGTGTTATTGTAGTATCTCTCGTTCAATGTTCTGTTGTTCACTCGAGTAAAATGTGTGTGATAATGTTAAGTTACTGGTGTCGTAAAGTTCGTTTCAGTTATTCGTAAATATTAGTGTTAGAGTTTCAAATTGTTAATTAACTAGTTTCGGTTGTGTATTTACTTGATCCAATGTTTGTAGTGGTTACTTTTCACTGAATTTAAAGTTTAAAATTGTTCTGTCGAAATTCTCAAAATTTTACTGTGGGCTAGGATCAACTTTTATAGGCAATTAATGGTTCCGATATAGGTTGTTACATAGCGAGAGCTTATTCAACCGTACACTACGAACGTTAATAATAAACTGTCTTACTTCCTTCGTTTTCTTAAATATCTTAGCCAATTTAATATTAGAAAAGTATTGTTTCAATTTTTATTCGCTTCCGATACATGTAAAAAAAGTACATTATATCACAGAATATATTTTGGTTATTAATTAATTTCATGAAATAATAAATGTATAATCGGTTTATTTAATTCCTTCCGCTTAATTTGATACCCAATAATCTATTTTTACAAAGTTTTTTTATCAAAAATGCTATATTCCTTTCATTTTGGAAAAGTAGGCTCAACCTTTTATTTCCTGTTCTTCTCCAAATATTAGCCATTTTATATGTTATAATTATGACTATAATAAATCTCAGATTGACATAAATGTTTATCTTTCCTTAATTTCTTGCAATTTTATCAATTGATTATCCTTTTAAATATAATTCATGAATTTATGACTCCTCACTCTGAAATTGTAGTTACTACATTTGCAATTTTTAAAATAATTTTATATATCTTTTTATACTATCCTTTTAAAGTATAGTTTTAGTTATAGTATTTGGTGACTGATTCACCTTATATAAATTCCATCAGTTTAACTGTTTTATTTAACTTAATTCAAAATTATAAGGGTGTTGGAGTTTCCTATTTGGCCTAGATTTTTCTGGTTTTACATATAATGTTTTTGAATAATACTGTGTTTATACCCCTTCTGACTTTCTTATTTAATACACTATTAATTAAAATCTCCTTAACTAACTAACACAACATGTAGTATCGTATTCATACTCATAATACCTAAACAATATTTGAAATTAACAATATGGTCTTCAAATTCAGACATTTTAGTTTTAACTACTACTAGTAACATATAATAAACATTTTATAAAAAGAGTATGGTATCATACTTAGACATTTTAGTCTGGATTAATACTGTTAAACATATTATACATTTTTATAATAATAACAAAATCTTATATTCTACTCACCACATTGAATTATGGAGTTCATGGGCTTTAATATAAACATAACAAGCCCTATATTTTTTTAATTTATTTCTTAAACTTATTTTGGTTGTATTCTTATCTGTTTTTTTTTTTGTATTTAAAGATTTATCCCTTGTCACTTTATTTATTCACCACTTATTTATTCACTTTGTTTTTTTTTTTCCACTTGCTCTCACTTTATCCTTTACACTTTAATGAAGGTTTTCAGATAAAAAGTGGCACCTTATTAGAAACATTATTAATTGTTTTCATAAGAATATTTTTATAAAATCTTATTTCTGTAGTTATTGAAAACTTTAAAGTTGTTTAATGGTACACATGTACTTAGTTGAAGTATTAGTCACACTTCTACTTGAAGTTTATTTAATATACGGAAATAACTTGCACCTGTTCACTTATATTTTTGGATCTTATCTCTAATTGAGTTTTACAATATTCCAAGACCAAAATCTTAGTTATAAGGGATTATTAAGATTTGTTTATTCCATTACACAATAACTTTAGTGGGTGCACTTCTATTTACAACATTAAACACTTTGTTTATAACTATTTTACATTAATATCAGGTTTTGGGTGTTATACTTTCTTTGGTGACATTTAATTTCTTTAGGTGTTTGTTATATTCTTTTTAATAGGTTTCCCTTGGGTATATCTTGTAGTCCTCCCATCCTACAATTTTGTTTCTTCAAAATTCTTCTTTCTTTGTTTCTTCAAAGTAACCTTGTTTTATCATGTCCATTGGTTTGTTCTGTGTATCTTCCTTACCTACCCCTATCCTACCTGGGTATTATCCTTATTTTATTTTAGTTTTTTGGCGTTTATTTTTATTTATAAATTTTTGTTGCATTGTGGTTCTTTACTTTTACTTTTTCCATTTATGGTGGTATTTTATTTTGATATTTATTTGTTTTCATTTGAATTTTTCTTGATATTTAATGTAATTGATATTTAATTATGATCATATTGTAATCTTTATTAAGTGGATTATCTGTCATGCTACAATATATAAAAAATTATCCCCTCCCCCTTCAACTATAATTTTCATTTATAGAATATTACCCCCACCCCGTTCAACTAGCCTCTTCATTTATAGATATTTCATCTACGTTTCTACAGTGGATTATTAAGATCTTCTTATCAGGATACTTTATTTATTAACATTAAGTACTTTACTCTTGTTACAACAAAAAATGTTTCAGGAGTATTGTATCTGTCTCGAAATTAAGTAAAATATGTCACTACAAACTGTATTCATCAGCTCAAAGAGAGGTGCCTAAAGAGAAGTGAAATAAAGAAATATACAAATAAAAATAAAAGCGAAAGACAGAGACTATATATACAAGAGAATTTTTTGGGCAGTTGAATGTAGAAAAACATAAAACATATTTTTTTAGAACAGATTTGAAAAATTTCAGGGGGGCAAGATAAGCCCTATTTCTGCAATGTTATTCTGCTAATTATTGTGGCCTGTTTTCTCAGCTCTTATAAAAGCCAGGGTAATAATTCTATTTTGCCTTAGAAAACACTTATTTCCAAGTAGACTGGCATTTTTGTATAATTATATGACAAATACAAGTACCGGTATTTAAACTTTGTATCAAATTATCTGCTAATTACAGTATTAACTAAAAATAAAGAAGAAAAGTTTAAATTACAAACAATTGCTAGCCATATGGGTCTTGAAAAATGTCCATTCTTATAGATTGATGGGGTAAATTTGCTGTCCAAATTTCATTTAATTATCTTTATTAGTTTCTGAAATAATTAGTTTCTGTATAAAAAAAAATCAACATTATTGGGAATTTGTGTGCAAAGTTTTACTATTATGATTACCTTATTTTCATAATATTCTGGTACCATAGCCTGGATTTCTTTCTTCTTCTTCATCTGCAGCTATTTTCCTTTTTCTGCTGTTTTTTCTTTATCGTTTTCTTCAAAATATTTTCAATATTATCGCTTTGTGATAATCTTTCTTTATCTGTCTGTTGAAACCCATTAACAGCACTTCATCCATGTTCTAAGCACAATTCTTTCAGCACCTTCAACTTACCTACATTACCTTCATTAACTGAATAATGGCATCATGTACACCAAATTCAAATGTTTTAAGCCCAACAAATCCAGACTTTGGAATTTTTGCCAACTGATGCTACTAACTGACTCATTTAGGTTTTATGATTGTCTATTCGGGCATTTTTACAGTAGGGTTGGGTTACTAAAATCTCTAAAAATTGGTTTAATTTCGGTTGCAACTAATTGTGGTAAGCTGAGGTGTGACTCCATGGCTTGCCTGTGAGTACATTCTTATTGTATTTGCACCATGTCACTAACTAATGCAGTGACTAACAAAGTGAATAGCTCTTGGACATAAATTATGTTGCTGGTTACCATCACTTGATATTTTATGGAAATAGATTGCCAGTACATGGCTTTTAGATAGATTGCCCACCACTGCACAATTTGTAAGCAGCTGAATACAGTGATGAACAGAGACCATCTTCTTGTGTGTTCGGGATTGGATCACTCTTATCAAGAGACAGGGAATCTACCAAGACTCTATTGGGATGCCAGAAGACAAATGGAATGATTTAGTGTCCTGCCATTAGAAAACAACAACAACAACAGATTGCCGGTACATACTTCCTCATGATTTCTAACTTACTTTCATTTCTTCTAATAAACATGCCTTAATATTCTTGCAAGATGTCAATTTCTGCATTTGTTAGTCGTCCCTTACCATTTACTTGTTTACCATCATCTAGCATTTTCTTTTTGTAGTTGGTTATCAGTTTCCTCAACCATGTTCCCATTTGTTTTAGCACATGTGCAATGCATTCCATTTTTTTCATTTCGACACTGTCTCCATAAGGTTTTGATTTGTATATGTTCAGAAATCCCTTGCTATCACCATCTCCAAGTTATTTAACATCCCTTATTGAGGTTTACATACATAACCTTACTGTTCATTAGAGTAAGGCAGAAATGCAAACATATTTTTTAATAATTCATTAAAATATTATTTTTCAACAGAAAAAAGTGATAAATACATCACTTTAAAGGGAAAGTCTAAATTAAAAAATGATACAAAACAAAACTTAGCCCAAAATTTGATTTTTGACTTACCTTGACCCCTTAATTATATATGATGTTAAATAATACAGTTTTATTCCATTAAATTAAAAAAATTATAGTAAGTTAATTTGTATTATTCTACATCATCTGATCCTTTCAGAGAATTAGGTTAGATACCTGATTATATTTTCCTTCATGCAACTTTCCTTCATGCAACATACGACACATTTTGAGCTCACAGTCCCATCTTCAGAATAAAATCACTCGAGGCAAGCTCGTCAGTGATTGTGAGCCTAAAATGCGTCATACATAACGACCAAAAGGAAAATATATAGCTGCATGAAGGAAAATATAATCAGGTATGTAACCTATTCTCAGTCAATTAATGCAACTTGGAGACCACACACAATGAATACTTTCAGAGAAGTCCATTTTTATTAATTTCACCAACACGACTACAACACTGTGTAAAGGGACCCAAAGTAACAATATTCATTAATGCTTTCAATTCCAGCCTATTACAAGACTATTAATACTGAAAACAGGGCTTTTTTAAGTTTTTTGAAAATTAATAATTTTTTATTTTTTGGTCAATGACAATAATCTAAACATCAAAATAATGAACAGAGTTTCCTCTGTGAAAATGTATGAATCATGTACACATATCAATAATAATCACTTAGTGTCACTTAAACACAACCACGTTTTTATTTTTGAAAAATTCTATCATATGTTTCATTACAATTACAAATTTTTTTTTTTATAATTACAAAACACTTAAACACTTTTGTATCAAAATGAGGAGTTTAGTTCATGAAAATAAACAAATTCACCAATGATTATTATTTAACAATATTTTGACACTGAGTGGTACATGTGTAATTATATACCACTAACCTATAATTATAAAAACCAAATAACACAGAATATCAATTGTTTACACTGATTATATTTAACTAAAAACTGTTTACCGATATGAGTGCATCAAAAGAATTGTTGTTAAGACATTGTACATTGTACTTGTTTACGCGCAATCTGCCTAGCGCACTTACGTCACCGTGGCGGTGTTCCACGTGGTCACCCCACTGCGACTAATAAGTCTACACTCAATCTTTGAACAGTGCGTTTGCACCCTTGTTTTCTAGCCAAGCCGCGGCAACCTAAATTTGCTATGTTCTTCTTATTTCTGATCTAGTTTCAATGCTACACATTACGTAGCCTTACATTCATCTTATATTTTGGCTATGAGCTAAGACGTAATTGCGTAGGCCTGCGCCTCCGAATGATTTCAATAAACGTTACTTAATCATAATTTACAGTCCACTAATTAATGTAAAACACTTTCTAACTTCCTACCAGCTTCCTTAAGCTTGCAAAACTAACTCAAGATGATTTCGAGAGTGTTAAGCATGCAACATATGGTCCTCCGGGCCGGATATTATTCTAGCCTTACAGGCAAAATTCTCTGTCCACAAGCGACAACATTTTCGGATCGCGAGCGACCGCACTTTCGTCCAGCGACAGCATTCTCGTCCAGCGACAACATTCTTGTCCAGCGGCAACATATGGTCCTCCGCAACCGGATATTATTTTAGCCTCACAGGCAAAATTCTCTGTCCACAAGCGACAACATTTTCGGATCGCGAGCGACCGCACTTTCGTCCAGCGACAGCATTCTTGTCCAGCGACAACATATGGTCCTCCGTAGCCGGATTTGTATTTCACGGACGTGACTAAAACCATGACTAAACCATTCGTCTTATGGTTTAGTGCATTAAGCAGACCTATCAACATTTCTTTTCTTCAATTTAAATTCAACAACTCGTCAATTAGCACCTACTTCTGGGAATCGTATCACCAGTGGCGTAGCTAGTACTTTCGCCGCCCCCTACACATATCAGTTGCCACTAAAAAAAAACGTAATTGGCGGTCTATTTTTTGATTTATCACTGTACTTTATTTAAACAGTAAACAAAGAATAATATGTATTTCAACGGGTAGAAAGGAGACCTAGCGAAAGTCAGACACAAAGATGAGCCAACGAAATTTCTACCTTTGAGCGGGCAGAAAGGAGTTAGCATTTTTCCTAGCCCGCCTTTCTGCCCGTTTGGAGGTTAGACTTTCGCTAGGTTGCCTTCTTCCTCGTTTGGAGGTTAAACTTTTGCTACGTCACCTTTTTGTCAGTTCGGAAGTTAGAATTTAGCTAGGTTGCCTTTCTACCCGTTTGGAGGTTAAACTTTTTTAACATGAAGAATGACATCAACATTAACATGAACGATGTTACACATGAAGGATAACAGAAAAGAAAAGAATTGTGTTTAACTGAGCATTTTTTATTTACATGTTACTTTTCAAAAATATTCCAATCATAGTCTTAAAAGTTGAAAGTACATAGCAACTAAAAAGTACATAGCATTATTTACAGATGAAAACAATTTAAAACTTGACTTTTCTTGCTTTTGCTGCTGCAAAATCGGAAATAATTTTGCTGTAGTCAAGTGACGATGCAGTTTCGTGTTCTATTGATAGAACTGCTAAATTGGTAAGTCTATTCTCCGTCATTGTAGACCTTAAGTAATTTTTTATTAACTTAAGCTTGCTAAATGAGCGCTCACACGAGGCTACTGACACTGGAATTGTAAGAAGTATTTGAAGGGCAGTCGCTAGAGACTTGTATGATTCTGCACCCATCGAATTAATATAAGTCAATAGACCTTTTGGTTTCAAGTTTAGTTTTTCGCCATTATTGGTTGCTCTTTTCAACAACAGTAAAACATCTTTAGTGTCTCTTAGTAACTCTTCAAAATCAATGTCATGTGGATAATTTTCTGCAAGTATTTTACAGTGTTCAGATAATTTTTCTTCACTGATTCCCTTCTTGAGGTGATTTTCAATCTCGCAAAGATAACCAAATCGTTTTTCTAGCTCCGAACGATGTGTGAATCTGTCTCTCATCTCTGCTGACAATTTGTCTATAATTTCAATTAGACAACGTTTTATCTCTTGTCGGCTGTTTAATACAACATCATCAGCATGCTCTCCAGGCATTTTACGTTTTTTCCGTGGCCTCTTATCTGTTTCCACGCCCCATTCCTCACATTTCTTCACAGATTTCTCAATGACTATGTCACAAAGATTCGTTCTCAAATCTCCTAACTGATCTTCAAAAGTTTGCAGCAGTAACAGTGCACTGTGAAAGCTTACTCCTTCAATCTGCAATACTTTCTGAGAGTGGTTTATTGCAGGGAGAATTTCTGCCCAAAAATACAGCAGACATATGAAGTCAAATGTCTCCAATCCATTGATGAGTATTGTGGCATCTTCCCGTGTTTCAACTGTTTCTGAAGGGGTGTCTCTGAGTTTTTCGAGACAAGCAATAATTTCGTTTAGCTGAGAAGATACTGCTTTAACAGCATCTGCTTTTGAACTCCATCTAGTTTCTGCATGTCTTTTTATTGTAATATTTACATGTTCTTTCAAAACACTCCACCTGTGTGTAGAACAAGAGAAGAATGTAAAAAGTTTCTCCAAGATACCAAAAAATGTGATTGCTCGAGGGTTGACGTGGGCAGCGTGCACTCCTACCAAATTAAGGCTGTGGTTGTCGCAGGGAACAAATATTCCTAATGGATTTATTTCTAAGATCCTTTTTTGTACCCCTGTATGAATTCCAGCCATCGTTGCCTGGTTGTCAAATGACTGGCCTCTACAGTCTTTCAGGTCTAAGCCATCTTCCTCTAGTTTGGATGTTATTACTTCCGTTATACCAGCAGCAGTCTTATCATGTACGGGTATAAAATCTATAAATGATTCCCTTACCTCAACATTGTTCATCAATGTCAACAAATCTAATGATCTGAGACATTTGCTCTTCATGTGATTGGTCTGGTGTTGTGTCAAACATTATACTGTAATACTTGGCCTTTTTACATGCGGCAATTATGGTTTTCCGCACTTGTTCACTCAAGATGGAAATAATTTCATTTTGTATATCCGGGGAGAGGTAAGATAATTTTCCTGGATTTCCTGAAACTGAATCCAGGTGAGTCCTCATTACAGGATCGAATTTAGCAAGATACTTGATAAGTGCGAGAAAGTTCCCAGGATTGGCACTATCAGTAATTGATTCTCTGTGTCCTCTTAGAGCTAGGTTCTGCTGAGCTAATGTTTGCACTGTAGCGATTACTCTTTCCCAGATTTCTTTCCAAATCTTAGCAGCTTCACAAACTTGTCGCTGAAGATGGCTATCAATGGCTGCTCCTTTATTCAGTGAATGCTCTAATTCTTTCCATTCCATAAATGCTGAGCGATGTGCAACACTAGTCTCATGATCCTGGATGCGAGGATTCAGCTTACGCCAAGTCGAAAAACCACTGACACTACTAAAACTGCTGTGGCTCTGGTAGTTCTTTTGTTGAAATAATGTGCAGCAAACACAAAACAGTGCGTTTTTACATGGAGAATAGCATAACCATGACCGATTAATCTTCCTTCCATTTTTAAGGAGTTTCTCAAACCAACACTTATTCATGGATCTTCCAGTAGTATCGGAAGGAAAAACACTGTCTTTGTTTTGCAGTTGGCTGGTGCCTTGACTTACGACTAGTTCTCGAAACTGTTTTGCAATGTTTTCAGGCCACCGTCCAATATCTTGCAGAACATCCATACTAAAGTTGTCACTCTGTGTTATTGGTAGTCTTTTATCGTCATGTTCGTTGGCTCGTAATGGATTTTCTTCTTCAGAATTTTTTTGAAGTTCATGTAGGGTAAGCTCACCTAATTCCCTGACTCATGTAATTCCGTGATACTCTACATAAATGATGTAACAAAATAAGCGTTAGCGAATATTACTTTTGTAGTTTCTCAGTTAGATAGCAGCACTCATCAGCTATCGTTAGCGCGAGTTTGGAATTATGGGAGGTAGCGTGGTGTTAACAAGAGGCCATTTTGTCAGAAGCAACCTACTGAAATCATAGTTTTTATTGTTCTTGTGTAGTGTTCAAAGTAAAGTATTAAAAAACAGGTATGTTCTTATTTATTTTTGTTTATTAATATATATTTATATTCACATTTCTTTGGAGGTTTTGAATATATAAAAAGAATAACTTTAAGTCGTTATATTTTACTCGTATATATTATGTTAATTACTTTATTTCTTATGGTTTCTCACATTCCATACACATTTCTCTATCACGTAATTAAGTGAAGTAAAAGTATAACTGTAATAAGATCAACGTAAATCGTTTGTGTGATTTGCTTTAAACACTATTAACGATCTATATTGCATATTAAAACACCTGGATCTTAAATCTAGTTAATTAATTAAAATTAAGTAATTAATATAATTAAATTAACTAAGTTAATAATAATTTTTAAAACAGGATTTTCCAAAACAGGCGTCTACCCATTTAATCCGGCTTCAGTGTCAAATGAAGCTCTTGCTCCCAGCAGAATTAGGCCTACCGACGCAGAGACTCCTATAGGACATCAGACCCAGGATGAACCATCGAATAGGGCACCAGAAGACACTTTACCCCTACCGTTGCCTACCCCATCGCCTGAGAGACGTCGGCGTGCAATTGCTGATGTGCTGAAAGCCCCTACGTTTGATGCGACAAGGAAAAAGAGAACAGTCAAACGCAATATTGACTTTACAGCAAAGTGTCTAACTCCGCCAGACCACTCAATTAGGCCTAGGCCTACTCCTTCACCAAACCAATCGACATTGTCACCTTCCTCACCAGAAGCTGGACCTTCCACATCAAGGTCCAGCATTGATAATGAAGACTGGGTTTGTGGAGTCTGCAAAGGCTCATACAGCGCTGATGTCAAAAAAAGAAATGGAGCTAATTGGATTTCTTGTTCATTCTGTGCGACACCGTATCATGAAAACTGCCAAGCAGCAGAAACTGACATGGACATTTTCATGTGTGATAGGTGTGCAAATTTAAATGACAGTGACAGTGATGATGAATAAATACAATTCGTGACTGTTTAAATGTTTTCTTTTGTACGCGTATATGTAATAAATTAAGATGGCTACAATTATAAGTATTAATTTAAAAAATTTTTGTATTTTATAAATATTTTATTATAAAATTAAAACAATTCATGCAATAATATGACATAAAATTTACTTATTATGCCTACAGTTGTATTGTTAATTAAATTATACTTCATAAACATGATATTCATTTGTGTTTATACGAGATATCAAGTATCACGGAATTAAAGTGATAGTGTCACGGAATTAGGTATAGTATCACGGAATTAAGTGACATGCAGATGCTAACTTTATAATTTTTTTCACAGAAACTAATAAAATTATGGATCATTATTACATATACACTCTAATTACATAGTTCTAGCAAGACTCCGCACTCATTAAAATTATTTTTAATCAACAGATTTTGTAACTGTAAGCTAATATCCTTATTATCACGGAATTAGATGAGCTTACCCTAATGTTTCTGGAATGATGTTTAATTCAGACGTAGTAGCAGAAGTTTCAATTAAGTTATTTACATTATTTGAGTCGCTGACTTTTCCCCCGTCGTTGTTTTCTACACTATTATCGCCTTTGCTGTGTCCTTCGTCAGTCGCAGAGCTTGATTCACGATTTGGTGGGTCGCCTTCACGACTTCCTTGATTTTTCAAACTCGAGCTTCTCTCAATAAAAGCTTTCATTAAATTTTTTGAAATCTCAGCAGACTGAATTTTTTTAATCTTTGTCTTTCGAAATTGAGCACCACTTGGCTTGATCGTTTCATTCTGTAGGTGTTTTAGTACCTGGAAACCCGCAAAAAATTAGACAATGACCTGCGAACACTGCAACTATAGTTAATTCGTTAACTGGTTTCGTTAACGGGCGAATACAGTTGAAACGTTGACGTGTGATAAACAAAATACCTCAAAATTACCCCTCCCCCCGTTCCATGGGCTAAATGGTGCTTTTCCCAATTCTTTTACGTTTATTCTTATATGTTCACGCTCTATAAAAAAAAAATCATGAATGTAGGGTTGTTCACGAGTAGTTTTGGTTTTTTGCATTTTTTCTAATTTTTTGCGATTTACACCAGCAACGGCCACAGTATAACGTAATACATATCTTAATTTCAGATAAACTGATCATTCCGTAAGAAAATTACTACAATTTTAATCTTCTGTCCTACGTTATTATTATATCATATACTAAGGCGAATCTAATCAAAAATATACTTTTATTTAAAATATTTGGTGTTCTTTATATACATTAAATTAAATACATTTTTATGCCTCTTGGGCATAAATGCCATCTTCACGAGCATGCGCAGCGCCCAGTATTGAGGTGATTTGACTCAAAGACGGGGTGGGGGAGGGGAAATTTTGAGGTATGGATCATGGGTACATCACTTTTTAAGATCAAACGAAAATCTTATCAGGTGTATTTTAAAATCAAACATTAAGAGCATTTTACCTATCTTATCCATGAATACTCTTTATAATTATTTTTTATTGAATTCGAAACTGAATTTGAGTTTGAATAAAGTTCAATGCCTCAACTAATTATTATATATATATATATTATTATATATATATATATATTTAGGCACGACTTACCAAACAAAAGGTTTTAAGATATTAAACTCAATATTATGAAAATCGCATTAGTTTTTAAGTTACTTTGACAACGAAAAGTAGACTAAATTATGCTTATGCGTTCAATTACGGCTTATGCAGAAAATAAGTATAAGTGCGAATTGAATTCAGGTTATTACTTACTATACACGTCTGTACCAGACTGAGTTGACTTCAGACCATAGAGGTATATAGATAGAGGTGGTGAACTGGCTGAGAAACCGTCCGGCTGGAAAAGAGAGATGGAATCACGTAGGGGTCATTTCTGAACTGACGCTGAATCAGCTGATCCGCGCGAGTTCCACTCTCGCGCATGCGTCAGTAGACAAGGATAGAAATGACCTCTATGAATGTTTCTGCGTGGACATTTCCACTTACACGAGCGCCTATACTTTGCCCCCTCTATGCTTCAGACAGCGCCACGCTCACATCTATGACTGTCCAACAACTTTCGAAAGGCCAATCGCACCGAAATTTTAACAGTACATGTGAAATAGCTTTGTTTAGTTGACTGCAACGTTTCAGACAAATTTAGACGAAATGAAAACTCCCAAGAACCACCTTAATGTACAGTTTAATTTTTTCCAGTTTGCCGCCCCCTTCTCGTGCCGCCCGGGGCAGCCGCCCCCTTCGCCCCCCCCCTAGCTACGCCACTGCGTATCACACGACATTGGGGACGTCATATTTCGCCAACCGAACATTGGAATCATCATTGCAGCATATCCAGATTTGCAGACTTTATGATTTGGACTTCCTGCCTGGTCTGGCTCATCTCGTTGCATTAACTTGGCCTTTGTAGCATCATTTAAATTCTTGTTCCTTTTATTTGTTCATACCCAATTATGGCGGATATGAAGGCGCTGATCAAGAAACGTGGCACGATCAAGGCCTCTATATCGCGCATAAATACTTATGCCGACAATTTCGATCATGATACGCATGACAATCATGCATTAAAAATAAAGCTTCGCCACCTTATGGAACTATCGGCTAAATATGATGAGATCCAAACACAAATCGAGTCCGAGGACTCCGATTTTGCTTCTGCTAGCGATAGGGTTCAAACAGAAGACGACTTATGCAGCATAGAATGCAAGCTGCAAAATTTAATAGACCATGCCGAGGAAATGACCAGGAAGGCAGCAAGTCCATCTGAGGTAGTTACATTCAGCACGCCTCCCATTCAATTGCAACCTATTAAGCTACCCTGCTTCTCAGGTGATATAATCGAGTGGCAACACTTTTACCACATGTTTTTGGAGCTAGTTCATGTCCGAACGGACCTGACTGGCATCCAGAAGCTTCATTATTTGCACTTATCATTAAAAGACGAGGCGCCGAATGTCATAAAATCGCTGCGTATCACGCACGAAAATTACACGGTGGCCATTGAGTTGTTAAGGGCGCGCTATGACAATAAATTGATTGTAACCACTTATCACGCAGCAAACGTACTGGGCATGAGACACATTCAACGTGAGTCCGTGCTCAGCATTTCTAAATTCATAGATGAGCTCACCGCCAACATAAATGCGCTGAACTCATTAAAACTTTCTGTAAATACGTTCGAGCTTATTTTTGTGCATTTTCTATCCCAAAAACGTGACGAGCATACGTGCAGGTTGTGGAAGGAAACCTTAGGCGGAAAACAACTTCCTATTTATGATAATTTCATTAAGTTTTTAAATTCAAGACGTCAGCTGTTACAAAACATAAATGCACCGACCGGTTCGTCTGGCTTTAGACAGGTTAGCGATAATGCTTCTTATCGCAAATCAACTAAGCGCGCGGAGTTCACTGGGTCACTAGTGCACACTCCACCAAACAATAAATCTTGTCAGCTGTGTCGTGGTAGTCACAAACTGATTGAATGCCCGCAATTTATCGCCCTACCGCCTATACAACGTAAAGAAGTGTTGATACATAATAAACTATGCCTGAATTGTACTCGCTCGGGCCATAACAGCTCGTGTTGTCCTTCCAAATTTTCATGCAAGGCATGCGCGAAAAGGCACTACACTATGCTCCATGCTTCGATAAATCAGTCTAGCAACAGGAACAATAAGCAATGTTCCCTGAAGCTACAGACGAATAAGTCAATTTTATTATCCACCGCCGTATGCACTACTATCGATCATCACGGGAAAAGGCGCCCAGTGAGAATCCTGTTGGATTCAGGGTCCCAAGCTAATTTTTGTACTATGGGTTTCGCCCGCCGCATGGGCCTAAGGCTAAACAAATCCGAGCTGCCTATCGCAGGTATAAATAACTCATCATGTCAGGCCAATTTTAGCACGCGCGTGCGCTTAAACTCACGTTATAGGGACTTCACCTTGAATGTCCACTGCGCTGTTCTGCCCCGAATCACAAACAACCTTCCAACCGAATCCTTTGACATCGCTTCCTTGAAAATTCCTAGAGGGATATTTTTAGCTGACCCGCAATTTAATAATTCGTCCCAAATTGACATATTACTTGGGGCACAATACTTTTTGCAATTAATTGAGCCGACTAAATTCGTTCGAAGTCCACATTTTCCAACAATCCAAGAAACTAAACTAGGGTTTAAACTCGCCGGGAATCTACCCTTCAACGTGGACATGACCAAACCGGTCTCCTCGTTCATGGCTCGTGACGACATTAATGCTACTCGCACTAATTACCGCGCGCCAACCGCCAATCGCCAGCCGCCAACCGCGTCTCGGAGATACAGCAGCTCTCTGCAAAGGGTAATTGGTATCATGTCTCGTCTCATGATAATCCCGCGGACATTCTATCCCGCGGTTGTTTACCCCGTTTGTTACACGGCCACCAGCAACGGTGGCATGGTCCTTACTGGTTCACGCCAACCTTTAGGTCAATTACCCGTTCCCAGAGTCACTACCTCCAAGTCATTTTCGCAACGCGCCGTAGACTACGCCGGTCCTATGTTTCTACGTCAGGGCGGGCAGCGGTCCAAGGCATTTACAAGCTCTTCCAGCAGGACGAATTCCAAAATTCCGATCAAGACTTCGCCAGTCCACGTGGGACTAAGTCAAGTCAAGCGCGTCCCTTGTTTTCCATTTCAAATGACGCCGGGGATCCTGAGCCGTTGACTCCAGCTCACTTTTTGGTTGGCTCCCCCCTTACCGCTCTTCCGGAACCCGATTATTCGGATACAAATTTGGGTCGCTTGGGGAGATGGCAGCTTTTGCAAAGGTTTACTCGTTCCATTTGGAAGAGTTGGTCCAGAGACTATCTGCACCAGTTGCAGCAGCGAAACAAGTGGAAAAAGCAGTCGAAAAATTTATCGGTAGGACAATTGGTCCTCATTCTGGATGACAATGCCTCACCATTGGTTTGGAAGCGCGGCATTGTCACTCAGACATAACTTGGGCAGGATTCGTTGGTACGTGTCGCGGATGTCCGTACTGCTAACGGCATTCTGCGTAGACCCATTCATAAGCTGTGCCCACTTCCGGTGGCATCAGACTGATTGCGCCTCGGTGTTTCATGCCCGGGACATTGCCAGTCGAGCACATGCTCTTCCATACACATTTTATTGACTACAATGTTGTTTATGTAACTTATATCATGTAACTTATGTAAGGTATACCATTTATGCACATGTATGTATTGTATCATTAATGGACGCCATGTAGCGGTGCATTGGTGAACATTTAAACGTTTTTCTTTTTCTTAGTGTGATATCAGTTATGGTGAACGGTGTGGTGCAGTGTATATTATTATATTAAATTTTTGTGTATTTTCATTATATTATTATTCTAAATTTGTGTGTATTTTCATTATATTATTATATTAAATTTTTGGGTATTTTCATTATATTATTATACTAAATTTTTGGGTATTTTTATTGTACATTATTATCAATATTTGTGGCATACTTCTACTGTATACTGTCATAGTGAATTTTCCAGATATATTACCTTGTATTGCTGCGCAATCCTGTTTATTACACGCTAAGTGTCACGCTGTTATTTTTTAAATTGGTTGTATTTCTTTAATGTTTGTGCAAGGCCACCCACGATGTCCTTATTGCCATATATTATTGTTATTATTGTTTATGGTTTATCACATATTCAAGCCCTTGGATTATTGTTACATATTACCTATGGAGCATTGATTAATGATGTACTCGTTTATATTATATTTGTATGTTTGCCAGTATTCATGTATACTTGTATGCGCTAAATAATTTGTTCTTTTTTTTTTACTGCAAACTATGTCAAAATCGCCGATTTTGAGGCGGGCAGTATGTTAAGACATTGTACATTGTACTTGTTTACGCGCAATCTGCCTAGCGCACTTACGTCACCGTGGCGGTGTTCCACGTGGTCACCCCGCTGCGACTAATCAGTCTACACTCAATCTTTGAACAGTGCGTTTGCACCCTTGTTTTCTAGCCAAGCCGCGGCAACCTAAATTTGCTATGTTCTTCTTATTTCTGATCTAGTTTCAATGCTACACATTACGTAGCCTTACATTCATCTTATATTTTGGCTATGAGCTAAGACGTAATTGCGTAGGCCTGCGCCTCCGAATGATTTCAATAAACGTTACTTAATCATAATTTACAGTCCACTAATTAATGTAAAACACTTTCTAACTTCCTACCAGCTTCCTTAAGCTTGCAAAACTAACTCAAGATGATTTCGAGAGTGTTAAGCATGCAACAATTGTAAAATATGTTTTTTTTGGCTGAGTATAACCACCAATGGATTCTGTTTAAGATATCGTATTACAGCCTGTGGCAGACGTGGGCATAGCACAGCTGACTAAAATACCATACTGTACCAGATTAAACAACATTCACCTGTCAATTGAGGCATTTGGGGTTAAACTTACCTCCATTTTTTTTAGTTGCATGTTCTTGAACACTGGACTGTAGCAAAAACATAATTTGTATGAAGGATCGGATATGGGATACAAATGTGTATACGAGGTGTGGCTAGAAAAAAAAGGATTGGCGTTTTAAAACTTTTTATTTATCATCTTTTACAATTTTGATTTTATCACCTTCAATGTACTCCCCTTTTTGATCCCTACACAGTTCCATACGAATTTTCCACTGTTCAAAGCAGTGCTTCAGGTCATCTTCTGAAAGACCTTTCATGACCTCTGCCGCCTTTGCTTTTACTGCATCTACAGTTTCAAATCTGGTTCCTTTTAGAGCTGACTTGACGTTAGGAAATAAAAAGAAGTCACACGGGGCGAGATCAGGTGAATAGGGTGGGTGTTCCAAGACAGTGATTCCGTGCTTGGCCAAAAACATCTTGACAAACACTGCGTTATGGGCCAGGACATTGTCCTGGTGAAGAAACCATGTCTGGGTTTTCCACAAATCGAGTCGTTTCTTCTTTATGCGCTCATGTAGAGTAGTCAGAACACATTTGTAGTATTGTTGGTTGACTTTCTGACCTTCGGGTACCCAACCAATGTGCACAATCCCTCTGATGTCGAAAAAAACAATCATCATTGCTTTAAATTTTGATTTGCTCATCCGTGCTTTCAGGTTTGCTGCGAAAAATTGTGTACACGACAAACACTCATCACTGTACACTTGTTGCAACATTAAATAAGTTTCCATTGCGGATTTCCCAAGTTTGGAAAGGAATTTCATATTAACACGCTGCTCCTTGTGAACACTTAGCACTTTTTCGGCAAAGCGTAGCTGCACGAACCACTTCTAATGAAGGCTACGGTCGAACTAAGTGATGCACTGCATTGAAACTCGAGTAGACGGTGGAGGGGGTAACATGTGACACTGCCAGGCAACAGTCATCTGTGATGCGCTTGCCGTTCCGCCATAAAAAAACAGTCCGGTTTTTTTCTAGCTACACCTCGTATATTTATAATTACGTAAGTCAGACTCTTGTGTTAACAATCTTAAATTTAGTTTAATCCCTTATATATACATATATATTATATATTTAATGTTACAATTTAAAGAATGGGTTGTTTGCCCCATGTTGTGTGAGCCAAAATCTATATAATGTGATGTATGAAGGATTGTTTGCCCCATGTTGTGTAAGCCAAATCTATATAATGTGATGTGATTTGATGTTACTTAATTGATATTTTTATTTTTAAATTAAACAGCCTTAATCACCTTAAATTGTGATATAATAAGTAAAAATGCTTTATTCAGATGCTTGTATGAAATCAGATTTATTTCCTTATTTAAATTATGATTTTCAATCCTTGTATATCACCAAATTTTATTTACAGTATTTATCTTCATGCTCTCCAGCAGCTCTTCGGTACATGAAATCTCTTTTTCTCAGGGTAAAATAAAAATTGTTAACATAAATATTTTCAAGTCCAATATTGTTTTCATAAGTCCATTTAGTCTGAATATAATATTTAAATTCTTGGATTTCGTTGTCCATGACGTGCCCGTTACTTAACTAAATATAAAATAAATATTAGTGATTAACTGTACTTTCACTTGTGAAAACTTGCATTTCTTATTGTCCTCATACACCTTCCTCAATGAGGTTTAGTACAGAGTGTCATGAACAATTGTAACAGTTTTATTCACAGGTTGGTGGGATGTGTGGAGGGGGGTTTTTGGTGGGAGGGGGTTGGTGCTGGGATTCAAAGTATAGTTTGGTTTGTGTATGATTGTGTCAAATAGTATGTGTGATTTAAAGTGTAGTTGGTCATTTAATATGTTGTTTGGTTGTAGTATGTGGTGTTTATATATTTCATACTGTTCAGCCATGTTGAGTTTCCTATTTTTTGATAAGTAGTGTAGTATTTCGAGGTTGTTTTCTATGTTGGTGTAGCTGTGGTTTTCAGTCTGTATGTGTGTGGCGAATGCGGAATGTATGCAGTTATTAGAAAGGGCTTTTAAGTGTTCGGAAAATCTTGAAGAAAAAGATCTTCCCGTCTAGCCTATGTAGAAATGGTTGCAATCACTGTAGTTTAATTTGTATACTCCTGTTTTGTTGTATGTGTCAGTGTCTGTGTTTGTATCGTTTATGTGTATTTTGATGGTGTTGTTTGTTCTGTAAGCTATTTTGTAGTTGTGTTTCCTGAATGTGTTTGCGATTTTGTGTGTGTTGGAGTTGTAGTTTGTAAGTGTGATGTATTTATTAGGTTGTGTGTTGTTGGTATTTTGTGTTTTGGTGTTTTTGTTTAGGATGTGTCTGTGTAGATTGTTTATTAACTCGGGGGTGTATCCATTTTTTATCGCTATGTATTTGATTGTGTTGAGTTCTTCCTGATAATCTTGTTTACTTTGTGGTATTGTTGTGAGTCTATGGAGCATATAGTTGAATGCAGCATGTTTGTGTTGTGTTGGGTGGTTAGATGTGTTGTGTATGACCATGTCAGTTGTGGTAGGTTTCCTGTATATTTTATATGTGTGTGTGTTGTTTGTTTTGTTAATTGTAAGGTCAAGGAAGTTTATACTATTGTTATGTTCTATTTCCAGTATGAATTTTAGTTTGTGGTGTATTGTGTTTATGTATTTATGGAAATTTTCTATCTGTCTTTTATTGCCTTTATATAGAAGTAATATGTCATCTACATATCTGTACCAGTAAATTCAAAACAACTATAAACTAAATAATGTACATAAGTGTTCTGTTAGATGTGTATGTATTTTATAGTGGTGGGTCCTTGTGATTATACAAAAGAACATCTCAGAATAAATTAACTAATTTAGAATAGCACATTAAAATAAAAAAATTAGAACAATTTGTTTTATCATAAAAAAATTAAAACATAAACAAGGAACAATTGTTTCTGGTCCTTCAATATTAACAGTTTTTTACAAACAGAATTCATTACACATATTTAAGACAAAATATATTGTTTTAACACTTGATATCAATTAAATGAGTTTGTGTCCTTCACAAGTGATTGTTCTATAGTGTTTGTGATATGTAGTTTCATGGTTTCTATTCTTTTTAAGTTTGTAATCTTTAAATATGGGAAGCTTGTGTTTGGCCTAACCAAAATTGTATGTATAGGAAAGGTCTCACCAAACTGGTGGTTGATTCTTGAATGTTAGTTCATTATTTTCTTTAATTACTCTTCAATCTAATCAGTTTGTATGATATAAATTACTATTCTTGCTATTTCGACTTCTTTTTCCTCAGATTATTCAAATATTATATATTATTTCTATTAAAAACTGTTACTGATCTTGCTTTCATTCAATTCTAACAATGGACTCCTTTCTTCTCTGTATTTGCTTTTACAGATTTACTTCATAAAGCTCTTGGCTTTACTATGTCTCTGAGTGGGTCTCAGGGTTGTTATAATATAATTTATTATAATCTTGGATTTTCTTGTTACTTTTTCACATAACTAATCTCTATAGACCAAGCCCACTAATTTAAAATATTATAAGTATTGCTTAAGTTTATTTTGATGTTCAAGTTATTACTTTATATAATTTATGTGTCACTCACAGGTATAAAAGGTCTATTTTCCTTCATAATTTTACATCACTGAAACTGATTCACTTTGCACTGTTTAGTAATTAATCACTGTTATTTTATGTATTTCACGTTATGTTGCTTATAATTATTACATTAAAAACATTTGTCTATTTTTTATAATAACACTAATCACTGATTAATGTCTGTCTTAGATTCGCAGACCTCTACATATTTCTTTATATTAATGCATTAAGGATTGTTCTCTTATTAACTACTAACATATTAAAACTTATATTATACAAGATTCCTATTTACAGTTTATTCTATCTACATAGTAAATCTATGTGATCTTTTCTACTGGGTAGTTTATGTCATACGGTAGTGGTTAAGTCTTGTCATGTCACTTATTCAGTTAGTTAATGGATTATATATAATTTTATTTCCATGTACCTAATACAGTGTTCACTTTTCATAATTCTCTATTCTCTGACCTATTATTTCTTCCTGAATAATTATATTTTATTATCTTCACCTAATTTTCAAAATTTTATTCTGCTTTTCTGCATGCTATATAGATAAAACTTGCATATGGGCATATCTTACTGCTAATTTAGAGGATTATTTCGTGTTCTTTTTAAGGCATGATCTTATAATTTTACAATATATATACTGCAACGATACAGCCATATGCTGTATTGAGCATTGATTTAAATAAATATAAATCTTGTAAAATTATTATAAGTTTGGGGTAAATGGACAGGTCTGGGATTGTAAAAATGTTTCATTGTTATACTAGGGGAGAAATTAACCTGTTCCAACAGGCAATGAACACCTGCTCGATTGTATGTGTGTTACGTGTGTATCTTGTGTGTGTTAGTGATGCATGTTGTAACGTCACAGAACGTTCCATAAAGGAAACCATTCACATAGCATTTATCATAAGAGGAAAGTGAGGTGAACAGTATCGAACCCAAGTAGTCCTAAAAAATTGTGTAATATTGTATAATAATTATTTCTACTAACATGAAAAATGACCAAACTATGACTATGACACAAACCCCATATATATTATTAAAGTGAATAACAGTGAAAAAACCATATAAGAGAGACGAATAATGTCAGAATCAACCAAAATGAAGTGATTAATTATTAAGTTTTATAACTCTGAATAGAGTATTAAGAACTATTTTTTGTGAATGAATGGGCATGATCCATTATTATATTATGTAATGTAAATAAAATAAATGTATTAAATGATTTAAATACATTATTAGAAAGAGTTTAAGTTAAAATAAAAATTATATATTTGTTATGACAAAAAATATTAATGTGTTGGATTTGAGACCATACACCCAGATTTCATGAAAAAAATTAATTATTATCAGATTGAAATAAAAACTATATGTAATTGTCAAGCAGACAAAAGTGAACAATTTATCTTAAATAAAGGAAGCTGTCAAATGAATAAAAAGCAGTCAAAATAGCCAAAAACAGTACTAACTAAAAACATGTGGTAGGCATATAATATTGTATAATTTATGGATTTAATGTTGCCAAAATGCAACCAAATTGCATTAGAAAGTTGAAATATGATATAAAGCGACTATACTAATATAGTTGACTAACTTTAAGTAATAGTAATTGTAATAGTCAAGTTAGCAATATATTTACCTATACCATGGCTAGAGCCAATCAACCAGTACAAAAATAATCATATCTGGCTAAATATTTATAAAATGATAACAAAAATAAAATATAATGGTACAATACTTCAGTATACCTTAAAAAACGAACAAACTCAGTTGAAAATAAAGTCAATTATAAAAGAATTTAACTTATAAGAGTGAGATTTGTCACACTATGAAAAAGGACATCTCAAGACCAATCAATGATGCTATGTCCTCCTGTAATGATAATAATGTATGTAAAGAGTAACCAGGTATCACAAAAGACAGACAATATAATAAACTCTGAGTGTACACTAGTGAAATACTACATATGTTAAAGAAAGAGACTAATTATTGTGTTATAACATTAACAAAAAATCTAGGCCATGACAGAGGCCATATAAAATTGTAATTATTTATGTATTATCTATGTTAAAATTTGTTTGTTTTGTTATAGGAAGGTAGTAATGTTGGATGTTCAGATTGTGGAAGAGACATAATACTTTCACAACAATTTTTTGTTATAAAAATTGAATTTTCATGACAAGAACCCAAGGTGGGAGTTGTATATTGTGTTACTTATTAGACTTAATTTAATTAAAAACCAATCATAATTAGTATCGCTAGATTCAGTTGAAAACAGAGATTCTAAATGTAATAATGGCATACAAATTGTGAGTACTAATGTAAAACTGTTTGATAAATACCAGTGTAATTTTTGAAATATCCTTAGTATGAAGAATAAGAAATTCGTTCTAAAAGCTTCTACGGAAGTGAAAATTGTTCCATGACATTCCATTTCATTTATTCTCGAACAATCTAGAAAGAATTTTTACACAAATATACCGGAAGTCGATGAAAACAATCAGCCTGAATTAGTATAAAAGAGAGACCAAATTCGACCCAAAAACACTTGAAACTTGAACTCCAGAACTGATGCATCACCCACGACACTGATCAACGCAGCTAAGGCGAAACCGAGAGGCGAGAAATCGACAAGACGAAGAAAGGCTTTTCCCGGACATAGACAAACAGACTGACATAACCTCTACAAGAATCTACGCCAAAGTGTTGCTGAAATAAAGCAGCGCACGGCAAATTTTAATAGAAATCACGCAGCCAGAACGTCAACGGCCCAGGAGGGACCAAAACTTTAAATAGAGAACGAATTCTGCTGTGTTCGCATAGACTGACTAACTTGACAATAATCCCCTTAACGTAAACAAACAAAACACAAAGCCTTTCTCTCGACACTGCATGGGAATCAGCGTTACGGCGGCCAATTTCTGAATCAACGCGAAACAGATGATTCGTAGTGGCGGCGTTTGAACGATAATCTACTGCCAAATGTTTTTACAAAAAGTGCGGAAATAGTGAACGATCGCAATTTTAACTTAAAATAGATTCAGTGCGCACAAGAAGAGGCGAGATTGAAAAACTACCCGAAAGGAGTGTCCAGTGCGAGAATAATTAACCACTGGAACGTGAGTTACCAAAATTAAAGTCATTTTTTACCTGGTTACATTTATCACACAGTTGTACTTCACACGCCACACACACACACCTTCAAATCACTTAATTTTTCTTGTAAGGCATCTTATTGATATGTCTTGGTAGTTCAAAGGAGTCACGTCCTGAGAGTAAAGATTTTTTCACGTATTAAACTCATGCTTTTCAACTGAGTAAAAAATTGAAAACACTAGCCGATACTTGATTGGATATATATATAAAATTGTCAATAATAATAATAATAATAACTTGTGAATTTTTTTTAGTAACTCTGCAACTGTATAATTTTTTTATGAATGTTAGTCCTTCAGACGATTTGTTTGTTTTTGAAGAATCATTAAACTTACCTGATTTTTTCAAGCTAAACTGACTTGTTTATATTTTTTCATAAAAGCAAGATTTAAAAATTTTAATTTCTTTATTAATCACATTTTATTCTTGGAACAAACGATTCCAAGTGGCGCCCACAAAAAACATAGTATTAAGTTGTGTTACAGGACTACATCACCGCAGAGGATCCAGTCAACAGTAAGTAACAAAAAGTGCGCGGAGGTAACGCCCGACATTTTACAACACTTTTACACACTACACCACTATTTCTTTTTTGTTATAAATTGGCAGCCCAACTAGTGAGGCTTGAAAAGACGGAACAAGCCCGGCAACTACCAACAGATCAAAATGCCACAACCTAAGGGAAAAGGTGAAGAAGAATGTGGAACCCGAGTTAAGTGTGGAAGACGGAGAGGCAGTACAAATGGAGGAAACGGAATTAGAACCGCCCACACTAGAAATGGAAAGACCGGTACAAACGACAGACGAATTAGAGGAGCAAACGGGAGAAGAACCCATACAAATGGTAGAACAAGTAGAGAAACCCGAACCAGAAAAAATAACAGGGAGTGTTGACGCGAATATATTAATGATGATGCTCCAAAAAATGGAAGAAACAAACAAAAATACTAATGAGAAAATGTTCCAAAAAATGGAAGAAATGAAAAAAAATACAGAATCCCTGAAAGAGGATATGAATAAAAATAGACGGGAAGATAAGGAAGATAAGGAGAAATTAGACAAAAACATAGAATCTTTAAGGGAGGATATAACCGAGAAAATAAATGACAATGGGAAAAAGCTAGAGCTATTTCAGGAGGCGAATAAAAAATGTATAGAGTCCCTGAAAAAAGAAATTAGCATAAAGTAAGAAACAGTAAACAAAACGATCAATGATAATAAAATCGATAGTGACAGGAAGGTCGAAAACATGGAGAAACAGTTGGAAAGGTTACAGGAGGGAAACAATACACGTTTCGAAAATATAGAGGAACAAACAGTAGTGACCAAACAAGATGTTAGAAATCTCGAAAACATGGTAAGGCAGAACCAAGACGCCATCATGCAGGAGGTGGGAGAAGTCCAGAAAGACGTTAGCGAGAGGATGCAGAAAACATATGACATCGCTAACAGGCTGGACGAACAAATAAAAACTAACAAAAATAGTATACTGGAAATAGACCAGAGAGAGAAGAACCTGCAGGAAAGATTAGAGGCGCTGAGAGACACACCTATAGTAAATACTCATACATGTCATGGTGAAAACAGGGAAATAATCAGCTTCCAAAACTATCGACGAAACCCAATGGAATTTTTAGAAAGAATGGAGGAGTTTATTGGGAGAAATAGAGAAACAAGGTGGGACAGGATAAGAGAGATGCTTGACGAGACGTTTAAAAACACTAGGGATAACTGGTGGATAGCGGTACGACCCGAAATCACGAATTTAGCAGAGTTTAAACGCCAGTTCAAGGAGAAGTATTGGTCGGAGACTGCACAAAACAGGGTAATAATGGACATTTTCTATGGCAAATACGACGCGTCCAATGGACAGTCCCCGATGTCTTATTTCCTAGGAAAGGTATGTTTAGCACGGAAGTTGATACCGCCGATCCCAGAAGAATGTTTGGTAAGGCAATTAGCTGGACATTACAGCTATGGTATCAAAGATGCCCAATTATACCAACAGCTTAGCAAAATAGCCGATCTGGCCAAATTATTGGAAAATTGTGAATCCACAGGAAGGTTCCAGGATTACCAACCCCCCAATCGTAAGGTAGAATACAATAACAACAATAATGGACCAAACCGGAATGGAGGTGGAAACGGTAATAACCTAAACACCAATAATCAGAACAATAATACCCCACCAAATGGCCGAAGTGATAACACTTAGGGTCCAAATAACCGCAACTATCCGGGACCAAACAGAGGTGATTACACCGGGAATAATTACGGTAGGAACTTCCACCAGGGAAACAGTTATCGCGGAAATAACTATAGGGGAAATAATTATGGTCAATGTAATGGTTATCGTAACGGGGGAAACCAAGGAGGAGGCGATAGGAGAAACCAAGGAGGAGGCGATAGGAGAAACCAAAATGAATATAGACCCCAGGTAAATTATACAATGGCCAATAACCGACGGCCATATCCACCCAATGTACCCACTTACATGTTTTACCCACAACAGGCGCCAGGTAGCCAGGGTAACACGACGAATAGCCAACCTATTAATGGTAATCCCGAGGTCAGGCAGGAAACACAGACGGGTCAGCAACCCAATGTTCCGGGAGACCGGGCCAATGAGACCGTGGCTCATTTAAACTAAACGCGGCAGTGGAAAAGGAAAACCGCCCTTCACTGAACCAATATTATGGGGTGACTAGTTACGAACATAGACAGGACAAAGACGGGACTATAGTAAGAATAAATAATTATCTTAAGGATATTAGAGAGGAGTTATTAGAAGAGGGTGACAATATCATTAAAAATAGTAACCAAGGGAATAATAGTATCGTGCAGATCAAAGCAAATATCAATGGCATAGAAGCAATTTTACTCATTGACACGGGGTCAAACGTATCACTTATCGATAGTGTTGAGCTAGAGAGGGTCAAACAAAATAGTAATTTACCAATACCCACTCTACCTATAAATAACATTATTTTAGTTGGAGCAACGGGGAGGCAAAATAAATCAATAAAGAAACAGGTGTCATTAGAGATGACTAGTAATGGGGTAACTATACCAATAGGGTTATTAGTGGCGAATAATTTACCCATGAGTATCCTAATAGGCTGCGATATACTTAGGCCATACAATGCTGTAATAGATTTGGAAGGTAAGGTGATAACTTTAAAAACTAACAAGGGAATTTGGACCAATAATTTAATCGATGTCCAAGGAAATGGTACAGACAACACACCTTATCAAGCGATAGTGAACCATTATTATTGTGCCGATCGTCCAATCAACATGCCATTATATCAGGAGGAAAACCAAGAGTTGTGGTTAGAAAAATTAGAAGAAATGCGGGATTTCCAAAGGACGAAAGCAAGGGGCCTGATCAGCGAAACACAGGCAGAACAATTAATCAAGGTATACAACAATTATAAACACATATTCTCAAATGCTCCAGGTAAAGCCAGAGATTATCAATGCACCATAAAATTAAAAACTCCGGTGGAATTTAACAGGAAATCGTACCCGATCGCATACTCGCTAAAGAACGAAGTCAGGGAAGAATTGAACAGGATGATAGAGGACGACATAATCGAGTATAGTCATTCGCCCTTTACCAGCCCAATCATAGCGGTGCCAAAAAAGAACGGAAAGGTACGTATATGTCTCGATGCTAGGGAGATCAACAAAATGATTGTTAGCGACCGCACATCACCTGGGGAGATAGAGGAGATATTGAAAAAGTTTCACGGAACCAAATATATAAGCTCATGGGATACGGTATGCGGTTACTGGCAGGTAGAACTCCACCCTGATAGTAGGAAATATATGGTATTCATATTCGAGGGCAGAAACTATCAGTTTAAGCGGTTACCTTTTGGCTTAATAAATTCTGTGGCGGTGTTTGTAAAGATAATGGACAGAATATTGGGGCAGGAAGTACTGAAGTTTACGACAGTATACGTCGACGACCTACTGGTAACTTCAGCGAATTGGGACGACCATTGTAATAGGGTTGAACAGGTGTTAGAGAAATTATCAGAGAATAATATCACCCTCAAATTAGACAAGTCCCAATTCATTGCAAATGAGGTGAAATTTTTAGGCTTTAATTTAACAGAACAAGGGATTACTCCATCCAAAGAGAAGGTAGAGGCCATACAGAAGTTCCCCACCCAAAAGAACAGGAAACAGCTGCAGTCATTTTTAGGAATCTGTAACTATTACAGAAAGTTTCGGTCCAATTACTCAGAACTAACTGCCAGGTTCCAAAAGCAGTTATCAGCTAAAGACAAATGGACTTGGGGACCAGAGCAAGATGGAGTGCTCAATATCATAAAGGAAAAGTTTTTAGAAACAGTAATGTTGCATCATCCCGACTTTACAAAACCATTTTTTCTAAACTGCGATGCCAGTAACGTGAGTTTAGGTGCAGCCCTACATCAGGAAGATCAGGACGGTAACCATTTAGTAATTAGCTTTGCTAGCCGCGTGCTGAACAGTTGCGAACGAAACTACAATACTACCGAAAAAGAATTGTTGAGTGTAGTTTTCGCATGCGGTAAATTTAGGACATATATATTAGGGTACCCGATAACAGTTAGAAGCGACCACAAATCTATATCATTTTTAAAGCATTGTAAGCTGAATCACGGAAGGCTGACTAGATGGGTTTTGGCCTTGCAAGAGTATAATATCACATGGGAATATATACCCGGCAAACAGAATGTAGCAGCCGACGTCTTATCTCGCGTCAATATACCAGACCAAACCTTTGACGGCGAAAAAGAACAATTAGCTAAGGTTTACCACATTATTAAGAGCAGGGAAGATTTAAAAAATATTTTAAACGATATAAAGTCACTACAAGAGGCCGATCCAAAATTAGGAGATATTAGAAAAAGGGTACAGGAACGCGATGAGGTCATAAATAGATTTTATTGTATACACAACGACACTTTGTTTATAAGGAATGCCTCGCACCAGGAGAGTTGGAAATTAGTAATTCCACCAGCGATAGAGAGACCACTAATAATCGACTATCACGATAGGTACGGACATATGGGTGCCCTGAAAGTAAGGAAGGCATTGGAAGAGCAAACATACATCAAAGGGATGAATAAGAAGGTGCAACTGGCGATACGGTCGTGCGATATTTGTCAAAAAGTAAAGTGTGATAACGAGAGAAAAGAAGGGGTCATGATACCCATATCATCTACCGAAAAATTGGAAAAGGTATTTCTCGATATCTGCGGACCATTTCCACGCAGCGGTGGGAGACACCGATATAAATTTATCGTAATCCTCTTCGACCACTTTAGCAAATATACAAAGCTATACTCAATAACTAGGGCAACGACCAGGAAAATAATAGACATAATTATAGAGCGATATATAATGGAGGTAGGCCGACCGTATTCTATAATTACGGACCACGGTACCCAGTTTAAGGGAAAACTTTGGAAGGAAAACCTGGGAGAACATGGAATAAAAACGTACAAGACGTCTGTATATCACCCGAATAGTAACCCAGCCGAGAGAGTGTTAAGGGAGGTAGGACGGTTACTGAGAACATACTGCCATAACGAGCAGAAAAGATGGCATGAATATGTAGCATCAACCGAGGATTTTCTCAATTTCTCACATCACAATACCATCGAGGTGTCGCCATACACAGTTATGTTCGAAAGACCCCCACCACGAAAGATAAAAGAAATTATTAGTTTTCCCGACGAACCCACATACCAATTTGAAAGGGCAAAATTTTATAACAAGGTGTTAGAAAAAACGGAACAGCAGCGGAAAAAATATGTCAAATCACAGCCCAAGGCAATTAAATATGAGGTAGGAGAAAAGGTGTTAGTTAAAAATAGAGAATTGTTAGGGTTGCCACCTCAAAGTATCACGAAGTCGGGAGATATACTCATCCTCGTTCGTGCATATGAATTTGTGTGTGTGTGTGTGTGTGTGTGTGTGTGTGTGTGTGTGTGTGTGTTAATAAACAACTTATAGTTATAAATGTTTAATAATTAAATAAATACTCAAAATTTAAATAATTATTTTATTTTAGGCCAAAATTATAAATAAATTAACATAAATTAAACATTTTTATTGTTCGCAACGTGTTTTTAAAAAATAACTTAGTTATTATCATTATCATTAAATTTAAAGTCATATTTGGAATTTTTTTTACAGCTTTCCAGTAAAGCTCTTTGGTCAGACTTAGTGATAAAATCTAAAAATTCATTACAATTCATGTTATAATTTATTCTCACACATAACTCAGCCTTTACCATCGGAACACTCAAATTATTTCTCTCTTCAGTCCATAAGTTATTCATGATTGAAAAGATTCTTTCAACAAACGCATTACTTATAGGTATTGACAATACTTTACTAACTATCTTCACCAATTCACTCGATTCAAGAGATTCAAATATCTGACACCATTTTTTGTCAATAGGGATATCCATACCAGTAACTTTTTCACGAATAGAATTAACTGCGCCAATTTCATCAAATATTTTATCTTCATCAATACTGATGACTAACTTCTGGGCTAATTTAAGAAAATAAAATTAATTTTAATACAAAAAATATTTTTTTACAAAAGTCGGGAGCTTAAAATTAAAAATCGGGAGTCGGGAGAAACGATACGATTTCGGGAGTCTCCCGATCAAATCGGGAGAGGTGGCAACCCTAAGAATTGTCCAGTGGTATACAAGGCATAACGAGGAAATTGCTACTCTTATATACAGGGCCTTTCACGATAACCAGAGACAATAAAAACAATACCTACGAGGTAACTGACACGCTTAGTAACAAAGTAAAAGGTACGTATAACCAAACATCATTGAAAAAGTACCATGATTAAAAATCACAAGTCAAATACTCAATCAGTGAGCAAGTACCATGACCAAAAACCCAAGTCAAATACAGCATCATTGAGAACGTACCTTGACTAAACATGTTAACGTGAATTTTTCAACTTACCCAGAATTAGAAAGGAGGTAGAGATTATTAAATAAATATAAATATTATTGTATAATGATTATTATTAATAAATATTACGAGAAGGACACTTTACACCAAAGGCATAAAGATATATATAAAATATAGATTTATTTCCAATAGCCATGTCAACGTATATTTACCAGCTTACCCGTACTTAGAGAAGGAGAGAGATTATTATTAATAAATATTACGAGATGGACACATTCCACCGTAGGCAAGATTTATTTCCAATAGCCATGTCAACGTATATTTACCAGCTTACCCGTACTTAGAGAAGGAGAGAGATTATTATTAATAAATATTACGAGATGGACACATTCCACTATAGGCAAGATTTATTTCCAATAGCCATGTCAACGTATATTTACCAGCTTACCCGTACTTAGAGAAGGAGAGAGATTATTATTAATAAATATTACGAGATGGACACATTCCACCGTAGGCAAGATTTATTTCCAATAGCCATGTCAACGTATATTTACCAGCTTACCCGTACTTAGAGAAGGAGAGAGATTATTATTAATAAATATTACGAGATGGACACATTCCACTATAGGCAAGATTTATTTCCAATAGCCATGTCATCGTATATTTACCAGCTTACCCGTACTTAGAGAAGGAGAGAGATTATTATTAATAAATATTACGAGATGGACACATTCCACTATAGGCAAGATTTATTTCCAATAGCCATGTCAACGTATATTTACCAGCTTACCCGTACTTAGAGAAGGAGAGAGATTATTATTAATAAATATTACGAGATGGACACTTAGCAAAGGAGAAAAGAAGGAGAAATACTGTCATATATTTGATACTAAATGGAAATTATAAATGAAAAAAAAAAGGGAGAACAGTGTGTTACATAAGAAGGTAATGATGAATATAAATATAGCTATTAACATTGAATGATTTTAAACGATAATTTAACCTGCGGAGAACGATATATTAATATAATTGTGAATTAATCAGAAGAGTTTAAGAAAGGGAATTTATGTGTAGGAGCCTATGATCTTTGAATATTGTATTTTTTTTATTATTATTATTTGTTGCAAAGGTGCAATTATTATTTTCTGGACAGGGATATGTTGCCTCTGATTTCAGTAGTTATAGATAGGAAGGGCAGAGAATGTATGCCATAGCGAGCCACTCTGACTCCCAACCCTCTATGAAAGTTAGGGAATTATATCAAAGATTAATTAAATAACATCAAGGTAAAAAGGAAAGGAATAGGTGATACGACAAAGAAAGAACTAGGAATATTGAGTTGGATTAATATATTAAAGGAGTAGTACAGGAAATTAATTATAAGATAAAAGAATGAAATATAAAGAAGCTAATAAAAGATTGATATAGAGATGATAATGTCATCAAAACCAAAGGTATGTTTTTCCAAAATTATCAACTTTAACGATGAGGCATATGTAACGTCACAGAACGTTCCATAAAGGAAACCATTCACATAGCATTTATCATAAGAGGAAAGTGAGGTGAACAGTATCGAACCCAAGTAGTCCTAAAAAATTGTGTAATATTGTATAATAATTATTTCTACTAACATGAAAAACGACCAAACTATGACTATGACACAAACCCCATATATATTATTAAAGTGAATAACAGTGAAAAAACCATATAAGAGAGACGAATAATGTCAGAATCAACCAAAATGAAGTGATTAATTATTAAGTTTTATAACTCTGAATAGAGTATTAAGAACTATTTTTTGTGAATGAATGGGCATGATCCATTATTATATTATGTAATGTAAATAAAATAAATGTATTAAATGATTTAAATACATTATTAGAAAGAGTTTAAGTTAAAATAAAAATTATATATTTGTTATGACAAAAAATATTAATGTGTTGGATTTGAGACCATACACCCAGATTTCATGAAAAAAATTAATTATTATCAGATTGAAATAAAAACTATACGTAATTGTCAAGCAGACAAAAGTGAATAATTTATCTTAAATAAAGGAAGCTGTCAAATGAATAAAAAGCAGTCACAATAGCCAAAAACAGTACTAACTAAAAACATGTGGTAGGCATATAATATTGTATAATTTATGGATTTAATGTTGCCAAAATGCAACCAAATTGCATTAGAAAGTTGAAATATGATATAAAGCGACTATACTAATATAGTTGACTAACTTTAAGTAATAGTAATTGTAATAGTCAAGTTAGCAATATATTTACCTATACCATGGCTGGAGCCAATCAACCAGTACAAAAATAATCATATCTGGCTACATATTTACAAAATGATAACAAAAATAAAATAGAATGGTACAATACTTCAGTATACCTTAAAAAACGAACAAACTCAGTTGAAAATAAAGTCAATTATAAAAGAATTTAACTTATAAGAGTGAGATTTGTCACACTATGAAAAAGGACATCTCAAGACCAATCAATGATGCTATGTCATCCTGTAATGATAATAATGTATGTAAAGAGTAACCAGGTATCACAAAAGATAGACAATATAATAAACTCTGAGTGTACACTAGTGAAATACTACATATGTTAAAGAAAGAGACTAATTATTGTGTTATAACATTAACAAAAAATCTAGGCCATGACAGAGGCCATATAAAATTGTAATTATTTATGTATTATCTATGTTAAA
Organism: Magicicada septendecula; assembly: GCA_034769895.1. Taxonomy (NCBI): domain Eukaryota; kingdom Metazoa; phylum Arthropoda; class Insecta; order Hemiptera; family Cicadidae; genus Magicicada; species Magicicada septendecula. Next base: position 447,550,033 of record CM068369.1, read on the forward strand.
ATTTGTTTGTTTTGTTATAGGAAGGTAGTAATGTTGGATGTTCAGATTGTGGAAGAGACATAATACTTTCACAACAATTTTTTGTTATAAAAATTGAATTTTCATGACAAGAACCCAAGGTGGGAGTTGTATATTGTGTTACTTATTAGACTTAATTTAATTAAAAACCAATCATAATTAGTATCGCTAGATTCAGTTGAAAACAGAGATTCTAAATGTAATAATGGCATACAAATTGTGAGTACTAATGTAAAACTGTTTGATAAATACCAGTGTAATTTTTGAAATATCCTTAGTATGAAGAATAAGAAATTCGTTCTAAAAGCTTCTATGGAAGTGAAAATTGTTCCATGACATTCCATTTCGTTTATTCTCGAACAATCTAGAAAGAATTTTTACACAAATATACCGGAAGTCGATGAAAACAATCAGCCTGAATTAGTATAAAAGAGAGACCAAATTCGACCCAAAAACACTTGAAACTTGAACTCCAGAACTGATGCATCACCCACGACACTGATCAACGCAGCTAAGGCGAAACCGAGAGGCGAGAAATCGACAAGACGAAGAAAGGTTTTTCCCGGACATAGACAAACAGACTGACATAACCTCTACAAGAATCTACGCCAAAGTGTTGCTGAAATAAAGCAGCGACACGGCAAATTTTAATAGAAATCATGCAGCCAGAATGTCAACGGCCCAGGAGGGACCAAAACTTTAAATAGAGAACGAATTCTGCTGTGTTCGCATAGACTGACTAACTTGACAATAATCCCCTTAACGTAAACAAACAAAACACAAAGCCTTTCTCTTGACACTGCATGGGAATCAGCGTTACGGCGGCCAATTTCTGAATCAACGCGAAACAGATGATTCGTAGTGGCGGCGTTTGAACGATAATCTACTGCCAAATGTTTTTACAAAAAGTGCGGAAATAGTGAACGATCGCAATTTTAACTTAAAATAGATTCAGTGCGCACAAGAAGAGGCGAGATTGAAAAACTACCCGAAAGGAGTGTCCAGTGCGAGAATAATTAACCATTGGAACGTGAGTTACCAAAATTAAAGTCATTTTTTACCTGGTTACATTTATCACACAGTTGTACTTCACACGCCACACACACACACCTTCAAATCACTTAATTTTTCTTGTAAGGCATCTTATTGATATGTCTTGGTAGTTCAAAGGAGTCACGTCCTGAGAGTAAAGATTTTTTCACGTATTAAACTCATGCTTTTCAACTGAGTAAAAAATTGAAAACACTAGCCGATACTTGATTGATATATATATAAAATTGTCAATAATAATAATAATAATAACTTGTGAATTTTTTTTAGTAACTCTGCAACTGTATAATTTTTTTATGAATGTTAGTCCTTCAGACGATTTGTTTGTTTTTGAAGAATCATTAAACTTACCTGATTTTTTCAAGCTAAACTGACTTGTTTATATTTTTTCATAAAAGCAAGATTTAAAAATTTTAATTTCTTTATTAATCACATTTTATTCTTGGAACAAACGATTCCAAGTGGCGCCCACAAAAAACATAGTATTAAGTTGTGTTACAGGACTACATCACCGCAGAGGATCCAGTCAACAGTAAGTAACAAAAAGTGCGCGGAGGTAACGCCCGACATTTTACAACACTTTTACACACTACACCACTATTTCTTTTTTGTTATAATGCACAGACAGGAATCTCAGCTACCCTCCCCAATTAATTACTAAAATAATTATTTTAATTCACTGTGTGAAAACTAATTAGTGTATAAACAAACAAAAGGCACCAAAGTGTGTGTAAATTTTATAGTTATCCACAGTAAGAAAATGACGTTAATAGGACACACTACGCAAAGTCAGTGCAAAATAAATGTGCCAAAAATATGCAAATTACACTAAGACGCTCAAATTAATACAGTGAGTGCTTAATCAAATTAACTATGATTTGTGTTATCTCAATTCCGTACAAAACATTGCCATTTCCAAAAAATTGCAAATATATGAAAAGGTTTGGGAGTGGGGGCTATCATGTGATCTCCAGGTCTCGACAGGATGTTTCGGAACCAACAGGTGCGGAATCTCGAGAGGGTATAAATTAAGGGTTCAACTGGAAACCCTTCTCTTCTTTTCAAAACACAGTTGCAGTCAGACATGCTGTCCGTCAGCAGAACAGTTTTATTTTATTATAAGTCTTATCTACGAACGAATAAAGATGTTCAGTAATTATGTTTACACTAGTATGGGAAACGTAGAGTACCAGGACCAAGAGTCAGCAAGAGTATCAACAGAGAAGCTACAAAGAGCGATGCGAAATGCTAGATGTTAGAAGATGCTTTTTAGACGCCTAACAGCTGAACGAGATCCACCTCGCAGCAGATAGTAATTCTCTGGGATGGACCACACACTGCTGGAGAACGACGCTGGACTCTGGACATATCCAGGACCACGCCAAGCCAGGAGTAACGGAAACCCAACTCTGGACAACGCTGGACCCCGTCAATAAGTCATAAGGTCATCAAAACTCGAGGTGACATGCATAATGCATTTATAAATGATTTTTTTAAAGAGCTTATAAAGACTTTATAAAGAGACAATGAATTAAAACAAAAAAGTTTATAATTAGAAAGAATGTAATAGAGTCTTATGTAAATGTTTTAGTCATAAGAATGAGCGATCGCATATAGATAAATATAAAAAAAGAGAGTTTGAGATAGTATATTTTTTTATCAAAGTAAAATAATTGAAATGATTTGATATTTGCATTTTGTAGAAAAGAGTAATTTAAATTTTTAATACAAAACAAATGCCAGTCTAAGAGTAAACAATATAATTTTAAATTATTTTTAAAAAAAGAAACATTGGTATAAACTGAGCAAGCTGAGGTCAGATCTGAGTTAAATGAATTCAATTAAAATAAAACTTAATTACATTTAAATTTTATTTTTCTTTATTAAATCAATTTGAATAAATGTCTAGATTAAGATTATTAACATGTCTAGAGGTAAGAGTGTTTTAAATGTGTGTAACACCGTATAGCTTACGAGATGAACTTAATAATGAGTGATATCTTGATCGGAGATTATTAACAATGTTTTATTATTTGTAATGCTTGTTAAAACAATAAACATGAAATTTTAACTACTCATAAAGTTACTACTCTTATTATTGTTACAACTGGTATTGTTATAATTATTTACAACCTGCATATACAAAAGGTATCGTTGTATAATTTTGTGTCCCAAAGAACGTGTGGCCACATAAATTACAGTATATCAAAATTATATAATTTTGTCGCCTGTTAACTTGGGGCTCGAGACGCCTACATTTAATAATTAATGTATGCTCTTTGATTACCAGTGTTTGATAATTTATATGATATAACTAATATTAATTTTAATTATTTTTGTATGTTATTTATTTTTAAATTGTTGTGTGTATTGTATTGTAATAATGCAACTGGCGCCCACCCCAAAAAACAGGTGTAATTGTAACATGAGTAGATAAAAATAAATAAATAATAGTAATTAAACAATCTATATATTATATAAAAGAGAAATACCACTGACTCACTGACTCACTGATTCATCACGAAATCTCCGAAACTATAACACCTAGAAACTTGAAATTTGGCTTGTAGGTTCCTTATGTGATGTAGGTATCCGCTAAGAAGGGATTTTTGGAAATTCGACCTTTAAAGGGGGAAAAAGGGGGGGGAGTTTGCCTGACTAACTGACATAGAATCAATGTAGAGCAAAAACTACTGAATGGATATCAATGAAACTTTGAACATTGCTTCATCATAGGTCTTAGGTGCTCACTAAGAAACGGTTTTAAAAACTTTCACTCCTAAGGGGCAACCCCCCCCCTATTGTATGTATGTATCTATGTATTATGTTCCACATCTCCTCCTAAACCACTGGACCGATTTCAACCAAACTTGGCACAAATATTTTACGCGACAGGAGAACCAACATAGGTAAGCTGCTTTTTTCGATGAGGACCTTTGGGGGGTTCTTTGGGGTCTTCCACATCTCCTCCAAACCACTGGACCGATTTCAACCAAACTTGGCACAAATATTTTACGCAACGGGAGAACCAACATAGGATAGGTGTTTTTTCGATGGGGTCCTTTGGGGGTTCTTTGGGGTCTTCCACATCTCCTCCTAAACCACTGGACCGATTTCAACCAAACTTGGCACAAATATTTTACGCGACGGGAGACCAACATAGGATAGGTGGTTTTTCGATGGGGTCCTTTGGGGGGTTCTTTGGGGTCTTCCACATCTTCTCCTAAACCACTGGACCAATTTCAACCAAACTTGGCACAAATATTTTACGCAATGGGAGAACCAACATAGAATAGGTGTTTTCTTCGATGGGGTCCTTTGGGGTCTTCTACATCTCCTCCTAAACCACTGGACCGATTTCAACCAAACTTGGCACAAATATTTTACGCAACGGGAGAACCAACATAGGACAAGTGTTTTTTCGATACGATCCTTTGGGGGGTCCTTTGGGTCTTAAAAACTATTAGATCTGGTTACTATGGCAACCCAATAGAATAGATTCTGGTTACCATAGCATCAGTGGAAGTCTCCCGCATAGGAAATAGCGCGGGAGTCATCCGACAGGCCTTCCCCGGAGTTCATCCACGGAACCCGGGGAGTCTTAGGTCGGATCCCGCGAAAGACGGCGGGGCCAGAGTCCACGGTTCTTATAAATAAAGATATAGGTTATGATATCAAAGGTGGTGTATGCATCTTAAGAAACTTCTTAATAGTGTGTGAATTCAGAGTTATTTCAGTTTGAATTTAAAAGTGGATAAGTTAAGATCGAAGTAAGTTATAAGCGAGTATAAAAAACAAAGTTTTGATAGCAAATGTATTCAGATCATAGTGTTCAGACAATATAAATTCACTTGCTTCAGTTTGAATTTAAAAATTGATAAGCTGAAATCTATAGAGGTATTGTATTATTAGAATAAGTTTAGGAGACACTAATTTAACAAATGCCTTATTTCAACATTAACATAATGAATTATAAAAGACAGTAAATATGCAGCGCGTGCAAGTACTGTAGACATTTTATTGAAAACTAATTTAGCTGTTCGCCCTCTCCCAGAGTTAGAAATCGAGCAGGAGCATCACGCGCAACAGAATTCTTCTCCAGATATAAGAATACAGTTTATGAAATGTTCTTAAACAGGTGCGCTACAGAGTATTCCTCCAGTGAGAATGCGAACGTAACAATATAAGGAAGATTATACAATATACAAGTAATATAACGTTAGAAAAAGAATAGGTGCCTATGAGCCTATGAATAAATTATGAACCCGAGCAACGCTGGGTAAATCGGCTAGACATAGATATCTATATAAGCCAAATACCACTGACTGACTCACTGATCATGATATCTCTGAAACCACTGAATGGATATCAATGAAACTTTGAACGTAGCTTCATCATAAGTCTTAGGTGCTCACTAAGAAACGGTTTTAAAAACTTTCACTCCTAAGGGGCAAAAAACCAAATAATGAAATTTATCGCGGGAATTGCATACTTTGTAAATGAAGTGGTTGACATCTCAGTTTATTGGAAACCCCGAATACATTTAGTTCTGAGTTTTTAATCATTGTTTTAAATTGAAAAACTTCGTTGTTTGCAGGTTCTTATAGTCGAGAAAATTTCGAAGTTCAATTAATTAATAAATGTATGTCCTTTTTTTTCTCAGAAACGGCTCTAACGATTTTCTCAAAATAAATAATAAATAGCTGTTGCTATGAATGTAAATAAACAAACTAAGAGTTGAGCATTTGTACAATCTATCTAATCCTATACTATTAAGCGAGCAATAATTGTACAATTACGTACAATGTGAAACTCCGTAGCGAAGCACGGGTATTTTGCTAGTAAATAAATAAAAGTTCGCATACGGTTCACCAATAATAAATTATAAATAAATATTTTAATAATAATTCACTATGGCAGCATCAGGAAGTATTAGTATGGAGGTAATCATTAAGATGATGGGAAACATTATGGACGAATATAGAATAAGACAGAATGTATGTGCTAGATTAGATAAACAAATAGAAGAGTTAACACCAAATAAAGAACAATTAGGTAAAACATTAAAAGAATATAATACAATACTAAGAGTAGGAACAAAAGTAGAACAAGATATCGTAATTAATACTGCGCACTTAGTACCTACAGATATCGACAATAATATGTGTATAAACACACGCAAAAGTAATGTTAAGATAGCACTTGATAAACAAGCTATTAAAATAAAAAAGGAACTTGAAAGAATGTTAATATTTAATAATTATAATTCTAGTGAAATACTTAACACTAGGGAAGAATATAATGTAGGATATAAACAATCATACCTTATTGATAGAAATATCCAAGTCGCAAGTTATATACTCAGTATGAAATCACATAAGAGAAAAATGCGTGTAAAACAATTAACACACAATAATTATCACTCTAAGGAGAACTGGAGTAATAAATCATCTATACGAAACACTACGCAAAATTGTGATAATTATAATATTAATTATACACACGATAAGTACCGAACGAGTGATAACTATAACACTTAACTAAAAATTAACTTTTTTCATGTGAAAAACTTACTATTTTATTGTACGCGTTTCGGCATAGTATCTGCCTTCTTCAGCTTTGGTAACAGACTGCCAGCATTTTGTAACGGTTGTGTGGAAGGTGAAGTGGGGGTGGTGTGTGGAGGAAGGGGATTGGCGCGGGGATTCAACTTACTGTTTGTTTTCTGTATAATTGTGTCAAAAAGTGTATGTGATTTATATTGTAATTGATCGTTGAGTATGTTGTTTGGTTGTGTTGTGTGGTGTTTATATATTTCGTATTGTTCAGTTGTGTTGAGTTTTTGACCTTTGGGTATGTAATGTAAAATTTCAAGATTAGTGTCTATGTTGGTGTAACTGTGGTTTTCTGTGTGTATGTGTGTGGCAAATGCAGAGTGTATATTGTTGTTGGTTAAAGCTTTTAAGTGTTCAGAATAACGGGATGAAAAAGATCTTCCCGTCTGGCCTATGTAGAAACTATTGCAGTCATTACAATTTAATTTGTAAACACCTGTTTTGTTATATTTGTCTATGTCTGTGTTTGTATTACTGATGTGTTTTTTGATGGTATTGGTTGTTCTGAATGCTATTTTGTATTTGTGTTTTCTGAATGTATTGGCGATTTTGTGTGTGTATGAGTTGTGGTATGTGAGTGTGATGTACTTATTGTGTTGTGTGTTGATGGTATTTAGTGTTTTGTTGTTTTTGTTTTTGATGCGTTTGTGTAGTATGTTTATTGTTTATATTATTTTTATTAAACACTATACACCACAAATTAAAATTTACACTAGAAACTGAACAAAACAATAGTATAAATTTTCTAGACCTAACAATTAACAAAACTAACAATACACACACGTACAAAATATACAGGAAACCCACCACAACCGACATGGTTATACACAACACATCAAACCACCCAACACGACATAAACATGCGGCCTTCAACCATATGCTCCATAGACTAACTAAAATACCCTTAAATAAACAAGATTACACCGACGAACTCAACACAATAAAATACATAGCAATAAAAAACGGTTATAACCCCAATTTAATAAACATACTACACAAACGCATCAAAAACAAAAACAACAAAACACTAAATACCATCAACACACAACACAATAAGTACATCACACTCACATACCACAACTCATACACACACAAAATCGCCAATACATTCAGAAAACACAAATACAAAATAGCATTCAGAACAACCAATACCATCAAAAAACACATCAGTAATACAAACACAGACATAGACAAATATAACAAAACAGGTGTTTACAAATTAAATTGTAATGACTGCAATAGTTTCTACATAGGCCAGACGGGAAGATCTTTTTCATCCCGTTATTCTGAACACTTAAAAGCTTTAACCAACAACAATATACACTCTGCATTTGCCACACACATACACACAGAAAACCACAGTTACACCAACATAGACACTAATCTTGAAATTTTACATTACATACCCAAAGGTCAAAAACTCAACACAACTGAACAATACGAAATATATAAACACCACACAACACAACCAAACAACATACTCAACGATCAATTACAATATAAATCACATACACTTTTTGACACAATTATACAGAAAACAAACAGTAAGTTGAATCCCCGCGCCAATCCCCTTCCTCCACACACCACCCCCACTTCACCTTCCACACAACCGTTACAAAATGCTGGCAGTCTGTTACCAAAGCTGAAGAAGGCAGATACTATGCCGAAACGCGTACAATAAAATAGTAAGTTTTTCACATGAAAAAAGTTAATTTTTAGTTAAGTGTTAGTGCTGTGAAAGAAGAGATGAATAATCAAGACAACGATAACTATAATAATGATAATTATAACTGTAATTATAAAAACTACAAAGGTTATCATAAGCGACGCACAAAAATATGTTCAACTGTGTATGTAAAACGCATACAACGGACTACTAGAATGGAACAGGTGAGTTACGGAATGACGTCAGATGAGCTCACAGTCACTACGTTACAATGGAATGTCGCCACGAGGGTGAGAACAATGACGGCTACTATGGTGAAAGGAACACTGAATTTCCTGTCGAGGGACACAATGCAATTGTTAAGTTAGAGAGGGGTGTAAAATCAAACGACACCACGCTCAATACTCTATTGTAATGAATAATTATTTTTAAAAGAAAAATATTACTGTTAATTATTATGTTAGAAAAGGAGTTAAATAATAAGGAATAATATGTGTAAAAAGGTTAGAAATTATATTTAAGAAAATGTTATAATTGAAAAGAAAATGTTAAGGAATTAAATAATAAAGATTGCTATGCTAAATTAAAAAAATAAGACATAGAAAGAATGTTATGTTTGTAAGAAATGTAAGGAATGTTAGTATTCAAAGAAAAATGGTAAGGAATGTTAATGTGTTAAAAATATGTTAAGAAATGTAAGGAATGTTATTATCGATGTTGTTATTAATATGAAGACAGGGTTAGAAATAAGAAATAAATGTTATAATTGTCAGAACGGCTGATCAAGCGAAAACTTCATACCTTAGTGGAAATGCAAGGACACAGAAGAAAACGATAGTGAAAGTCAAGGGCAGAGATTACTTAGAGCTCAAATACTACGATTAACACATCGAGTGAGTTAAGCACATAAAAGTCTGGATATAGACGTGTTTCTAAGGCAGTCATCTGTAGCCGATAATGTGACTCACTACGAAGCTAAAAAGAGTATTCTGTATGCAAGCGTATTTCAGCATTGTAAGAACGAAGAAAATTATGAGCGATCAGGAAGGTAAAGTTAGAGAAATGTAATAAAGGGTAATGAAAGTTAATGTATTATATAAGTAATGTAAGAAATGTAAAGAATGTTCAGGAAGATTAAAAATGAAAGTAAGAAGTGTTATGAGCAGGGCCGTAACAAGGTACTCCTGCGCCCTTGGCAATTTTGACAAAGCTGCACCCCCAACAGTGGTGCCGATCCCCCCCAAGCCCTATGTCGCTTCCCCCCCAACTCCAGGCTCGATTACTAAAAAAAAAAGCTCTTTTTATATTGTACTGTGATTCGTGGATGTCTCATCACGTGATACACCATGCAGCCCCCTTAAGCAAGCTTTGACGCAAATTGCGACCAGGAAATACATTCTCACATTGTATTCGGTATTTTTGTAATAGTAAATTTCATACAACAGTAAAAAAAATTCATAACTTTAGTCGGTGCTTTAGTTCTATAATTTATCTCGATTTTTTTTACACAGGACTTCAGGACTTGCACTTACAACATTCTGTTGTTGTAACTGCAGGTACCATTTTTTTGGCTCTGGGGGCTGGTAAATAACAAATCGAAACTCTTCAGTAAACAAATATATTGCTTTTACAAATTGTTACATACAGTATACAGCAGAAAAGCCATGGAACTAAAACTTTACCTTTCTTGCTTTCAGCAAGGCAAACTCACTAATTATTTCACTAAAATCAAGTTTTGAAGCAATCTCATATTCTATGGACAGGATAGCTAAGTTTGTCAATCTGTTTTCACACATACTTGACCGTAAGTAGTTTTTGATTATCTTCAGCTTGCTGAAAGTACGCTCGCAAGACACCACACTGACGGGCATTGTCAAAAATATCCTCAATGCTATTTCGATGTTTGGATAAGCATCTCTTAATCCATAGTTTGAAATAACTTTCAGAATATCCAAATGGGAAGCCTTGTAAATGTTCTTCACCAGCTCTTTTGCATGAAACTTGAAAGCAGCTACTTCGTTAACTAGCTCAACTCTATCAATGTCTCTGCTATATATCGCACCAAGATCAGCTGCACACTTTTCAAGAAAAGAAACAGAGCATTCACTTAAGGACTTTCCTGACAAAAAACTGAAGTCTGATGAAACTGTGTGGTAAATGTGTGCCCTTTTTTCCATTTCACTTACAATTCTATCAAATACAGTGTAACATTCTATCTCAAATGATTGTCAGAACTCAACAAGTGTGCTTCATCTTCAGCCGTCTCCCCAGCCATCCTCTTGACTTTCCTCAGCCTCTTAACAGCAAAACTGCTTTGGATGGCCATGGAATCACAAATAGCTTTGGCTTTTTCTGTGTATTTTTTAATTCCTTCTTTACGTAGGTCTTCAACTTTTTTTGCCAAACCTGAGAGCAAACTTGATGCTACGTCAAGAGTTGTGCCCTTTCCTTGCAGTGACTTGTTGGTGCAGTCCAAACTTATCAAAACATCAGACCACATCTCTAAAAGGCACACAAATTCGTAATCAATTTGTCTAAGAAGTTTCATAGCACCAGACAGTGTGTCAGTGTTCCAGTCGTTGTCTTTATCAGCCATGTTTTGTAAAACTTTGTGTACAGATGATAAGTTCTTCTTAAGAGCTGTCACAGCTTGACGCCTGGAAGACCATCTTGTATCACAATGTCTCTTAAGGGTAGTTTTGAGACAACCAATCAAAGCCTCCCACCTTAAGGTAGAGCTACTAAAGAAGTTGAAAAACTCCAACACATTTCCAAAAAAACTTGTCATCATAATTGACACTTCCGCGGCGTGCACGCCAACGAGGTTAAGACTGTGTGCTGCACAAGGCACAAATTTAGCAAGGTCGTTTAGTTGGGATATGTGCGCTTGAACGCCTTCATATTTTCCTGCCATGTTTGAGCCGTTGTCAAAGCCTTGACCACGACAGTTCTGAATATCCAAGCCGTCATTGTTTAGCTTTTGCAATATTTCTTGTGATAACCCTCTTCCTTTTTTCTGGTGACTTATGATGAAGTCCACAAAACTTTCTTCAACTGAGCATTTCCCATCCTTAATGTTAACATACCTTATTATTTCACTCATTTGTTCTAAATGTGCTGTGTCCGGGGTGCAGTCAAACATAATAGAGAAATGCTTAGCACTTTTTACATTCTTCAGTATTTCAGATCGAACATTATTTCCCAAAATGTCTATGACCTCATTTTGAATTAGAGGTGAAAAATAGCTTGTGACATGTTTTCCACTTTTAACATTTTCTATGTGCTTAGATAGTTGAGGATTGTAGTGACTAATAAGTTCTAATGTACTCAGAAATACACCACAGTTGCTGTCACTGATCGAATCGGAACCTCCTCTTAAAGGTAAGTTATTCCTTGCACAATGGAGAATTACATCCACAATACATTTGAGAACATTGCACCACTTTTCTGCTTCAGCTTGTATCAATGTTTGATGTTTTGCATCAACAGATCTACTAGTTTTCAGTCCAATTTCTAATTCTTTCCAATCGACATAAGAATGTCGGTGAGGTATCGACCTTTCGTGATTGACAATAAATGGGTTCAAGTGTCTCCAATCATTGAATCCCTCATCAATATTAGAGAAAGCAGATTTGTCCTTTTTGTCATCTTTTGAAAAGAGAAGGCAAGGGAAACAAAACAGTGCGTCCTTAGACTGGCTGTACAACAACCATTGCCTTTTTACTTTTTCCCCGTTTGGTAAAATTTTATAAACCCATTTCTGAGAAAAGTGTCTTCCATCATCTGCACAGGGGAATTTGTAGCTCTCTAAGTCAATTGTTTGTGGGCCTCGTTCAACAAGTTTACAACGAACTGTGTCTGATCGAAAATTTGCTGGCCATTTTTTGGGATCCTCGTAGATAATTTCTATTCCCACATCAGTAGTATTTAATGCATCATTTTCATTATAATTAGATGTGCAAGATGTGCTGGGTTTTTCAAGATCAGTAGATTGCCTGCCCATTGTGGAATGACTTAGCTCAGGATCACTTCCTTCTTCAAAATCAATGACGTTTGTGACGAACTCCATTGGAGTGATCTGACTGTGGTTGTCTTCTGAACCAGTCTCAGTCTTGCTATCTTCTTTTTCATTTTCTCCTTCCTTTTCTTCTTGGTCGTCTTCTTTTTCTTCTTCTTCTTCTTCTTCTTCTTCTTCTTGAAGTGCATTACTATTACTGGCACTATCACTTTCACCTACTTCTTTCTCTTCATTTCGCAGCCAATTTCCAAGCGCCGATTCTAATTTTTCGTTGTCTTCTTCTTTTCGTTTTTTGATTTTTTTAAATTCACTTCCAGAAGGTTTTTTTGGCCCCATTTCGGAAACAAACCATTCCCATTTAATTTACATTGTATTACAGTTGTAAATGGCTGCCATTTAAAAACTACTTGACCGATCTCAAACATTAACGAACTCCGCCTAGATATTGTGCCCACTGCCCAAGGACCTGTGTGCCAAGTTTGGTCATAATCGGTAAATTTGTTTGGGCGCTGCCGCTGTCATTGTCATTGTTACAGACACACAGACGGCCAAAAAGTTTTTTTGAATCCTGAGTAATAGGATTACACGGAAAACGCGAAGCACTCTAAATACAAGTGAGCCTCTCGCGGTAAGAAAAAAGAAACGATGTCTGCGACGTTTTAACGCTATCGCCGAATTTTTCGGTGAACGCAACTGTCGGCACTGAACATAAACAGGAAATATTACGAAATTCGTGTTTATGTTCAGTGCCGACAGTTGCGTTCACCGAAAAATTCGGCGATAGCGTTAAAACGTAGCAGACATCGTTTCTTTTTTCTTACCGCGAGAGGCTCACTTGTATTTACAGTGCTTCGGGTTTTCCGTGTACGCGATCGCTCATCCAATTATAAAAATAAAATTGATACCATATTCATGAAACTTGTGATTGAAATATTTACGTAAACTAATTTTGAAATCGGGACTATTTTAGTCAGCAGACTTGCGCAACAAAATCAGCTGACACTTGCTGAAAATTGGACATTTACAACCACGACCATTTCCGCTAAAAATGAACCAATAGGAATATAAGTTATACCAATGGAACGGGCCCGTTCTTCTTCTTTCTTCCGGAATTTTTTTTATTTTCTGTAGGTCTAGAAAATTAAACGGCGAACACAGTGATATTAGTTAGGCCTATTTGGCTTTGTCAGTCTGGCAGTAAAGACAGAACGAATGTTGGGAAATTATTTCTGACAGCTGGAGTCAAGTTTCGCACGGTAACCTCCATTGATTGTTTGATTCACTGACGTTTTCGTGATGTTGAAGAGTAAATAGTATAATTAATGTATTGTTTTGCAATAATACCGTGTTATAATAATAATAATATGTAGTGTTTTCAAAAACTGTACAAAAAGGGAAAAAATAGGCCACCACGGGGAATAACATGCGCCAATTCTAGGGTTAATGTAGACTAAGCTATGGTACATTTTATTGAAATCATTCTTACCCGTACAACAGAAGCAACGCCAACATCAACAAGTAACAACACAAACACTATAAGTGTCGTCTAATCGCTGAGTGTGAAAATCACTTAGTTCACAAATTACAATAGAAAATAATACCAGCGGCTGTAATTACACTGAGTCTCAACAAAACCAACAGAACAAACTAGAATAGAGCAATAGATTGACGTGGCCGTGGCAGGCGTGGGGGGAGGGGTATGAGTATGAGTAATATTCAAGTTATGACAAGCTTGCTAAAACCAACGAATATAGACGTTACTAGAAGCACACTTCTGGGTTATTAAAAGCGTAGTTGAAACAATGCTACTACTTTTTGTATAAAAGAGTGGTAGATGAAAAACATGTTTGTAATAGGCCTAATAAGACGCATGTTCTTGTATATTTTAAAATTCTTTTCCGCACTGCATAATAAATGAATGCATCAAAAGTGCATTTTTTGAGTAGGCTGCATTTATTTGATTCATTCCTTCGTACCCAGTGTGTCAAACAAATGTGGAAAAATTTTGGAGGTTGTGTCTAGTCTAACCCCTACAAACATTTTTTCATCTACCACTTTTTATCTGATAAGTTGTAGCTTTTTCCAATTATATATTAACGAAAATGTTTGAAATTTACTAAATTTCGCGGTATAATACAAAAAATTACTTGGAAACGCCAGCGCCATCTAGTTGCCGGGGTGTTGAACTACGGTTTATCACCCCAGAAAGCTGACCCCACTCGCTCCATAAGAAGTGTTCTTCTAGTTACGTCTATATTCGTTGCTAAAACCAAGAAGGCGCAGGTGCAGTGCAGTGACCCAGTGACTGACACATCAAGGGATGGGCGGAGGGGAAGGGATTTTCGCTTTGCGCCTGGCCCGACTCCGCGCCCATCAGTAGGGCAAGGTCCAGTGCAGTTACTAAATTTACGTAGCTGCTTTTTGTTTATTGTATAATAGACACAAATATAGACAGTTCACGTACAGTAACTTTTAACAATCTGAAACTGAAAGATTTTTTCCAATAACGTGGAGTTTTTATTTGCTTGACAAATTGTACCAATCTAACTCTAAAAAAAGATATTTTTCATGGTCAATTTTGCGCCCTCTTTGTACCTGCGCCCTTGGCGGGGGCACATCTCGCCAACGCCTAGTTACGGCCCTGGTTATGAGTGTCAAACAGCAAAAGGGCCGAATCTACACACCTATGTGGAAATGCAGAGTATCCAGAAGGACCAGAAAGGAGAGCTAATTGCAATGGATTTTTTGGGACCACTTCCAAGATCAAGTCGTGGAGTGAAACACATACTTGTTTGTATTGATGTATTTTCCAAAGCCATCCATCTGTATCCAATTATGCGACCCACAACTAAAGTTGTTTTAAAAATACTCTTGCAGAAATACATTCCTCCATATGGTAAAATGAAGAAGGTACTTAGCGACCAAGGAGTGCACTTCCAAAGCGATGTATGGGAGAAGAACAATGCCACTGCGCCTGACCAAGGTCAATGCACCGCTCAGCTGTTAACTGACCTACTCATTATTATGTGTAATTCAACTGATGTAAACTAAGGTTAAGCTAGTATATAATTTTTATTTGTCTACAACAAATAGACAAACATTTAATAAATAAATATTTATTAAATTTTTTTTTCAAGCAGAGGAATAATGCAACGATACAGCCATATGCTGTATTGAGCACTGATTTAAATAAATATAAATCTTGTAAAATTATTATAAGTTTAGGGTAAATGGACAGGTCTGGGATTGTAAAAATGTTTCATTGTTATACTAGGGGAGAAATTAACCTTTCCAACAGGTAAAGAACACCTGCTCGATTGTATGTATGTTACACGTGTATCTTGTGTGTGTTAGTGATGCATGTACAGACAGGAATCTCAGCTACCCTCCCCAATTAATTACTAAAATAATTATTTTAATTCACTGTGTGAAAACTAATTAATGTATAAACAAACAAAAGGCACCAAAGTGTGTGTAAATTTTATAGTTATCCACAGTAAGAAAATGACGTTAATAGGACACACTACGCGAAGTCAGTGCGAAATAAATGTGCCAAAAATATGCAAATTACACTAAGACGCTCAACTTAATACAGTGAGTGTTTAATCAAATTAACTATGATTTGTGTTATCTCAATTCCGTACAAAACATTGCCATTTGCAAAACATTGCAAATATATGAAAAGGTTTGGGAGTGGGGGCTATCATGTGATCTGCAGGTCTCGACAGGATAATTTTGGAACCAACAGGTGCGGAATCTCGAGAGGGTATAAATTAAGGGTTCGACTGCAAACCCTTCTCTTCTTTTCAAAACACAGTTGCAGTCGGACATGCTGTCCCTCGGCAGAACAGTTTTATTTTATTATAAGTCTTATCTACAAACGAATAAAGATGTTCAGTAATTATGTTTACACTAGTACAGGAAAGCAAGAGTATCAACAAAGAAGCTACAAAGAGCGACGCGAAATGCTAGACGTTAGGAGATGCTTTTTAGACGCCTAACAGCTGAACGAGATCCACCTCGCAGCAGATAGTAATTCTCTGGGATGGACCACACACTGCTGGAGAACGACGCTGGACTCTGGACATATCCAGGACCATGCCAAGCCAGGAGTAACGGAAACCCAACTCTGGACAACGCTGGACCCAGTCAATAAGTCGTAAGGTCATAAAAACTCGAGGTGACATGCATAATGCATTTATAAATGATTTTTTTAAAGAGCTCATAAAGACTATATAAAGAGACAATGAATTAAAACAAAAAAGTTTATAATTAGAAAGAATGTAATAGAGTCTTATATAAATGTTTTAGTCGTAAGAATGAGCGATCGCATATAGATAAATATAAAAAAAAAAGAGAGTTTGAGATAGTATATTTTTTTTATCAAAGTAAAATAATGGAAATGATTTGATATTTGCATTTTGTAGAAAAGTATAATTTAAATTTTGAATACGAAACAAATACCAGTCTAAGAGTAAACAATATAATTTTAAATTATTTAAAAAAAAAAAAGAAACATTGGTTTCTTAACCAAGCAGCCAAGCTGGTTAGACTGAGCAAGCTGAGGTCAGATCTGAGTTAAATGAATTCAATTAAAATAAAACTTAATTACATTTAAATTTTATTTTTCTTTATTAAATCAATTTGAATAAATGTCTAGATTAAGATTATTAACATGTCTAGAGGTAAGAGTGTTTTAAATGTGTGTAACACCGTATAGCTTAAGAGATAAACTTAATAATGAGTGATATCTTGATCGGAGATTATTAACAATGTTTTATTATTTATAATGCTTGTTAAAAAAATAAACATGAAATTTTAACTACTCATAAATTTACTACTCTTATTATAGTTACACCTGGTATTGTTATAATTATTTACAACCTGCATATACAAAAGGTATCGTTGTACAATTTTGGGTCCCAAAGAATGTGGGGCCACATAAATTACAGTATATCAAATTTATGTTATGTATCGTTGTAATATATATATATATATATATATATATATATATATATATATATATATTGCAACGTATTTATGTGTGTGAATTTTTATATGTACTTTAATTTGTATAGCGCCACGTTCTTTGGGAGCCAAATATATATACATAAACACATATACATATACACAAATTTAGCGTGACCGGTCTCACGTTCAAGATTGACAAATTATGTAACAATATAACATTTAAATTGGGTTTCAGGTGTATCTGCAATAAGAACTCTATATAACTTGTAATGGTATTTCAAATTTATTTGATATTATTAAAAATTTGTGCACATGCCACTGACTTCGATTTAAAACATTCGTTATTATTTGTTATTATGCCGTAAGGCTTGTGCTATATACATCCTTACTGACTAAATATTCTATTCTACTAATTATTGTAATAAAGAAAGATCTCATTTTCATACTACTCAGTCAATTAATGTGTTTCAAAATATCAATATTTAAATCTCTTTTTATATATTGTAATGTACTCAAAATATTAATAGTTATTGAATTTATTTTTTGTTTCTCAGTATTGTTTTATCTCAAATACTAATTGTTTTCATTTAAATGCTTTGTATTCATTTTATTTCATATTAATTTGAGCTCTTGTTACGTTAATCATATTTTTAAAACATCTATGTTTTTAATTCTACTTTACAAGAAACATTGGCTCTTACTTTAAAATAAAATAGAAATGTCTTTAATTGTCTTTGAGTTCATTGTACGATTAAGATATAAATAAGTTGTTTAACACCTTATTGTTGTCAATCATACTCGATCATTTTGATACATCTGTAGTCGTCCTCGTCTCGCACTCCAGCATCGGCTGTCTCTCTTCTCCTCTTGTCCAGCGTCGTATCATTCTCTCTTGTCCAGCGTCGTATCACTCTCTAGAACTCTCCTCTTGTCCAGCGTCGAATCACTCTCTCTTGTCCAGCGTCGTATCACTCTCTGGAACTCTCCTCTTGTCCAGCGTCGAATCACTCTCTGGAACTCTCCTCGTGCTGTTTCTGACGTCAATGGATCTTCTTATGTACTGCTGTTATTATTTAAAAATGATTGTATTTATAACTTAGTTACATAGTTGTATGTAACTGGAAAATTTAAATTATTTACAAAAAAATAAATACGCCGTGCGGACGGGCATAAGCTCCCGCTGCACCGTGGATGATTTAAGAAAGAGAACCACTGTAGCTTGCGTGTCCTATTTATACCCATGTCTTGGTCGACACCTGCAGTGGTACGAAATCGACATGTCAGAAACTGTCTCTGGATTCAGTTCCCCCACTCTTTGTCAAATTCGCTATTTCTTATATTTCTGCGAATTGCAGAGTCCTGTAAGTATACTCTTATACTTATCTTATAACTATTATTACAACACATGTTCACTGTAATTTTGGACATTGCAACTTAACCCTTTCGATTTGTACACAGTTATTTCACTATTACACTCGTACGGTGTGTCACTTTCGCGTGGTTTTCGTACACAGTATTTAGTAAATTTTATTACATTTTACTGTGTTTTGGGATTTTAATTCTTAATTATAGTTTATGAATAATTACAGAAAAACAGTAATTGTGCAATTATTCATCTTGGGGTGGCAAACTCGCCTGCATAGACCTGCGTTCACACACACTAGCAAAATACTGGTGTACACACTTTCAGTTATATTTGTGTGTGTGTGCACGTCGATTCAGGTTGAAACACCTGTTATATTTTTGTCTGAGCCAAGCTTGCAATCCCTGACATGCTTATTTCTAATATATTATTAATTATTTACAGTTTATTAGGTAAATTTAAATTTTTATATTCAATGCTCAGTACATCACTTATTTGTACTGTCGCAATATATATATTATAACACCTTCTCTTTCTTGCTTATATTTGTCAATTTACATATGCCTCTTAGTTGCGGCGACAAATTATATAAAGACCTTTTCTTTCACTATTACACTACTCTGTATAAATAATGATAGAAAAATGTTACTTACCCGTGACCTTTTTACATTACCTGGTCACCAGAACAAATCCCAGATACAAATGACACGGATTCAGCTTAGCTCAGAGCATAGAGACACACTATCTCAGGATTCGTTCAGTGAGTGTGGAATTCAAGGGGAATCGTTACAAATAACACTTTAAAATTTGTTGAAGTTTGTTTAATTAACAATTAAATGTTATTTTATTAATGTTCTTTCAAAGCTAAGTTAAGGACTTATTGCTAACCTAACTCTTATTATTAATGAGTGTGCATGAAAAGTGAAGATTAAAACATCCAAACGACCAATTGTTCTTATCTGGTTTAATTAGGAAAATTTATATCTCCCAAACCAGTGCTAAAGAACGGGTCTGCAATAATTTGCACATTCAATACTACACCTCACTCTCCATTCAACACTCCTATATTACGTTATTACTAATCTTAATATTTAAATACAAATATGAATTTACTTAGTGTCTTTTAAAAATTGTTTATTGCTTTTATTATTTATTTTGTTACTTATTTCATTGATCAATGAATATATTTATTACTGATTGATGCGTTGACCATAGATAGGAATCAGTAGAGATCCTCCTTTTGATGGTTCGGCTCAGAAGAAATGATGTTGACCAATATCGTTGACCGATGACCCTGGGCGCTTACAGATGCTGTAGCTACTCTGGTGCACAGGTCACTTCACAATTAATTAATTAATTTTTTAATTAATTAATGAGTTGTTACACAGCGAGAGTATTTATTAATGAACTTTACTAGTTCATCTGCTACTGCGGACCACTTCTCGAACTGTTATTTAAATAAACTTTGCGTTGTTTGCGAAATTTAGCTCGTATCTAACACACGTCTTGCCTATTTAATGTTCGAACGAAGAGTGCTCGATTCCCCAAGTCTGAGTTGGCGTCTCTTCTGAATACAGCTTTGTGATTGGTTGTTCCAAATAAATCATGCGTTTTCCATTTGAAACAATATCGAACAAGTCGACCAAACGCCCCTTAACAGGTTTGAGATGGTAGAGAATTACTGGCTAATTTCATACTTCCTCTGTTTGCAAATCGTTTGATTATGGGTATTTGCAAACGTGATTTCACAGATCTGACAACAGAATATTATTGCTTAGGTCTTTCTCTGTAAGTGTGTGAAAACACCTAATTCGTACCTAGCCTAATTCTCTAGTTATTTCTCTTGGCGTTCTTCTTCTGTATAGCTTCTGTAAATGTTAATTATATTGGTTGATATTTTGGCTACTTATAGACCTTTAATTGCTGAACACTATGCAGGTTTCAGAATTGCTGTATATTTATTAGTTTTGAAGATATTTCAGTTTTAACTAATAAATTTATTTGAATAAAAATTCATGTCTGTGCCGGCAACCTTCGTAGCAGTGGCGATGTTAGACAGAGATAGCTGTGATTATACCCTCTCTCTCTTGCTTACACCGCTATACTCGCACAGTATGACACTTTCATATAACGATCTGATGGGTCGGCTTTATGAATCGGTATAATATATATTGTTACAACACAAATAAGCCACCCCAATACCAGGGATAAAAAAGATGAATCAACAATATAAGAAGTAATTCGTATAAAATAAAAGGTTTAAATTAATGAAAGTAAAATGACAATGACACGACAAATGACGACATGACCTAACCCAAGTGATTGACCAAATAAAATAAAACAAAAGGAGAAGGGAAAATGAAACCAAATAAGCAATAAACCTACTGAAGGAAGTGAATGACCACATACAACCAAATAAAATAAAACCAAAGGAGAAGGGAAAATAAAACCAATGAGAAGGGGAAAACTAAAATACAGTAAAATGAAAGTGAAGAAGAAGGAAAATGAACATGAAACAAACCGAGTATAAAGGAAATAAAGTGAAACCGAATGAGAAAATACAGACAAATAATATATAATATGAAAAGGAGAAATGGTACACTCATAAGTAATATTGGAAACGAAACTAATAACTAACCCATGTAAGAAATAAGTATTATTATCGATTGAAAGGTAAATGTCAATGATTTGATAAAACCCAATAAAGTAATGTGAAAAATAAA
The DNA here is from genome assembly GCA_034769895.1 of Magicicada septendecula. Taxonomy (NCBI): domain Eukaryota; kingdom Metazoa; phylum Arthropoda; class Insecta; order Hemiptera; family Cicadidae; genus Magicicada; species Magicicada septendecula. Next base: position 447,571,457 of record CM068369.1, read on the forward strand.
AGTACACTAAACCAAGAATTAGAGTTAGATGTGATAAAAAACTCTATAAAGACATAAACTTATTAATAGTATAAATAATATTTGTAAAGAGAGAGATAGTGAGATGGTGAGAATATAAAATCAACTAAGTGACAAAGAAAAAGTAATTATAGGGATTACCCACTAATAAACACTTATATAATAATATAAACATTTAAGGAGTGCAAAAGTGAAAGTGTAAAACCCCAAAATAATTAGAAACCATATTAATAGGAATAAACACTTAATAATCTATAATAAACACTAAATGATTAATGGTGAACCATATTAATAATTAAGAATGTTGTTAATGATAGTATTAGAAGTAAACACATAATAATCAGTAATGAACACTGAAGATTGATGGTGACATTATTATTTAAAAAAGAATCTTATTGTTAATAAAATTAAGTTTAATTGTATACACTAGTATTTAAAAGGGAGATTCCCATGAAAGGTAAACAGTTGGTGTTACCATGGATAGAAGGTAGAGATTATTTAAGAAATAAGAAATTAAAAATGAAATCAATAAACACCCCAGGTTTAGGGATAATCAATTAAGTAAGTTTAAAAGTGGTGTGATGATTTTATCACCCAAAAAATAATAAAGAATGAAATGAATTGTAAACAAACATTACCTAATAACTGATAAAAAATTGTTTAATTAAATTTATGAATAGGATATGGCTGAAGGAATTGTACAGACCATAGGCCTAGATGTTATGTTTTATGTGATAAAGAATAGTGAGTAATAGCCATATTGTTAACAAGGGCAAAATAGATAAATAAGAAGGTAATACAATACAGATCAAATTACACTAGAAAATCAGTTAAGAAATAATTAACAAGCCATGAGGTAGAAAATAATAGAAACATACAAATAGGATAAAAGCTGATCCAAAACACATCAACAAATAAACCAATCAATTATAATAACAAAACAAAACACATTAGAGTAAAATGAGATATAATTAGTATCAAATAAGTAAATATAATCAATGGCCACTAAGGCCTATGAAATGCCTAACTGTCAAAAACAAATAACTACAAATTGTATAAAATCAACAAGGAAATTAACAAGTCCAAGGCGAGTAACTAGCCAAGGATAATTCGTAAATCATGTTAAAAGAAAAATGTTAGAATAAGGACTTAAATTAAAAGAGAAATGTAATTAACAAATATTAACATAAATGTACAAACATTAATATTTTTAAGAACACAACCTTATGGGATATCAAAATAATCTTTGAAAGGAAATACAAACAGTAGTGATAATATTTAATACTTAGGAAGGAAGGCAGAAGAATAAAAGCAATCAGAAGATATACAGTAATTTTTTAATACAAATTCAAAATTGATAACAATGGTTATAAGTCATGATCAACCAATCAGAATTTATTCATAACCATGACAACAGACCGTTGGTTACGAATTTTCCATTAATTTATAGTACTCTATAAGTGATGCCCATCCAGATTAGACGCCAGATCTTGAATGACATAAATTTTAATTTAACATGTATAAAATGCAATCAAAATTCAAAAAGATGAACTAGTAAGAAGCAGATGAGAAACAATAACATTTAACTGATGGCAAGGACCAATTTGAATAAAAATTAAATGAAGAAGTTACCACAGCTAACATGAAAAAGATGCCAGCAGCCCAAATCATTCAAAATTGATGACAATCCTATCTCACCTGAACAACGGTTTATCTCAAGCGTACTGAATTGATAAGTATCATTAAATTACCCAAATTCCAGAAATAAACTCACTTTAAATATTACTCACAGTTATCTGAACTCTCACTATAAACTGAATATAATTTCTTTCAAAGATTAAGTAAAATAAACAAACACTGAAAATTTATTAACTAAGAAAATAACCTAGTGTTAAATTGCGAACTTTTGAAACACATTTTACTACACTGTGTGATGGTACATAAGTCCGTATAAGGATTTATCGGTACAGAAAAAATAATTTTATAGTGTTTTCATGTGTTAAAAATGGTTAGGTTAACTTTTCCCAATATTGTACATACAACGCAGTTCGCCAGAGTAACTTGACACCAAGGTCATGGGCGTACGTGACTTTCAACACATATTTGGACAAAGCAGGCCTCGAACAATGTTAAAAAACGTCATAACCAATACGAAATCGCAACAACGGAGGCGTAAGACAATGCCGTCATCCGTTTTAAACAAAAGAATGATGACGGAATAACGCTTCCCCCTGGGTGAATTGTACAAAGATGTCCGCCCCAGTCTGCAACATACACTCAGAGCGTTAGCACGCTAAAAAATTCGCTGGCGAAGTTTTGCCAGTAAAGTGTTTTTGAACACTTATAATGTAATTAACAGGTAATCAGTACCTGGTAATGTAGCCAGTAACATACAATGTAGATATAAATTCAGTGTAACGAAAGGACAGACTAAACAGTAAAGTTCGCCAACAACCTGGCTTGAGATGGAGAACGTCTGAGTGGAAACTACAAACTCAGGAAAGTTTCAAATCCTATAACCATTATTCATTTGATCAAATTGAGCTCAAAATTCTAATTAAAATAAAAAACAAAAATGTACCAATAATTAATATATGGGGAAAGATAGAGTGTGTGTGCGTGCGAGAGGAAGCTGGCATTTATAAGTAAATGAGGCATTGGTTTATGTTTTAAGAAACTTAGTAAATCAACTCAAAAACAACTGCAGTCTATTTAAAATGCTCTTGTGGCAAATTAAGTACAAAAATTGAATAATGAAAATTAATGAATAATTAGTTGAGCGGAAGTACACAGCCGCCATTTTTTTTGGGGGGGTATAAGACTCCATGTTGATTTTGTGAATGTTAATAATGGAAATTTAGAAATATTAAAACTAAAGTTTTATTTCACATACATGGTGTTAGCCTCATTATTTTGAAAAATCCCAAACTGTTTCTGTTTCTGGCTTAGTAAAGAACCCTGGACCCAAATAAGAAAGTAACGGTGGTTATAATGCCACGTGCACGAACCGGATGTGTTGTGAATTACATGGTAAGTACAATAATAAAATTATTATTATTATAAAAGGTAAAGTAAAAGTAATAATTAAAGTTACAATGGCGACCGAACTTGGGACTTTAAATAAAGTTTTACTTATATAAATAAGCCAGAAAACAGAAGCAGATTGGGTATCGAATTAATATATAACATAACACGTGAGTAAGAGGTTATATTGTGATTATTAGGTTATGTTGTTGGTAGGTTAGAAATATATAAAGCAACAATTTGAAACAAAAGATATTTCAACAAAATTTTTCCTTAAAATGGCAGACAATAATGAAAGTGTCAGTTTGAATGACACAGAAACAGAATCTATGATAATGAGTGGAGTAAACGCAAAATCAACACCGACAATTAATAAGGTGTCATTAGACGATTTATTCCAATTGATGAAAGTCCAAAGTAATGAGTTAAATGCCAAATTTGATGCACAGAACGTAAAGTTTGATAACCTTGAGGAGACATTTAATGAAGTAAAAAACGAAATCACAAAACAAAATTTTAATTTTGATAAACGAATTAACGAAATAAATATACGTTGTGAAAATAGTCAAAAACAAGCAGTAGAAGAAGTTAGTCAGAAATTTGACACCAAAATAAATGATTTAGACGATAAAGTCAATAAAATAAATGAAGCCGTAATGGAGAAAATTCAAAACCAAATAGAGACACAAAGTAAAGAGATAGAAAATAAATGTTTAGCTACAATAGATAAGCAGATAGAGATGAAAACCAATTTTGAAATAAACAAACAAATAGACATTAAGACAAATGTTTTACAAAGTCAGTTAGAAAATTTTGAGTCAAATGTAACAAGTATAACAGAAAATATAGAAACAGTAGATAAGGCCATTTCAGAGCATGCAACTAGTACCAACTGTAAAATAAGTACCATACAAAGTAAGCTTAGAGAAATAGATGAGTTCAATATACAAACTAGTAATAATATATATGACAAATGTACTTTAATCGAAAATAATTTAACTAGTGTGAAAAATGAGTTACGGGGGGAAATTAACAAAAAATTTACAGGGGTTACCGAAAGGGTGATAATAACTAGAGACTTATACAACGAAATTGAGTTAGAGACTTTCAGCTACGAGAACAGGGCAATACACCCAATGAGATTTATAAACCAAACCCGGGAGTACAACCGTTTCAGCAATAGTAGTTGGGAGGTACAGTTAACCAAAATAATTAAATGTTTTAAAGGAAGTTCTATTGTACGGGCGGAAGCACATAGGTTAGAGTGGGATTGTTACGAAGCATTTGAAAAAGCATTTAAAGGGAAATATTGGACAGAAGACGAACAAGAAATCCTAAGAAGCCGTATAATGGGAACAGGCAGTTTTATAGGACACCCTAATAATAATATAACAATATACGTAACTAAGCTATACAATGAAGCCAAATACCTAGAGCCGCAGATACCATTTAAATCTTTTGTGAGGCATGTAAGTAAGCACTTACCGCGAGATGTGCAGATAACCCTAATGACAAAAGAAATTGAAGATATGAACGAGCTAGAGAGAATCCTAGACATATTACAAAGTATTAGAGACCGAGAAATGAGTAGGCGACCATTACAACATAATAATAATAATAATAATAATAACTCTGACTTTAGTCACCAGAGAAATAATTATAACGGGCATAATAATATGCATAGAAATAGTTTCAACAAAGCAGGTGAGTGGATATGTTCCATATGCAGATGCGAGAATTACGCCAACCGGCAACAATGTTTTAAATGCCGTCTACCAAGAGAAGACCCGAGAAGGAGAGACGGAACAAAACAGTATGGCCAGCAAAATAGAGGAGCACCGAATACCAGGGGAACAGCCAGTCATAACCAGGGATTGCCGAGGGGTCACCAGGGCCCAACCACAAACACCAACAGACAACAGACGGAAAACTAGATCAGACAGTGGTAGCACGGACCAGACCACTGTCCAGGGAAGCATATGAGGTCCAACCGTTGGAGGATGTCCAGAGCAACGTGATTAAAACAGACATAGTAGCAGATCTATTGGAAGAAGAGAACAACACCACGATCGAGGTGAGAGCTGGACTCACAGAGATACAGGTAAATATAGAAAATAAGAATTATAGAACACTTGTAGACACAGGTAGCGAGATTTCTGTCATGGCAGAGAACATTTTAGGAGAGTTAAAAAAGGTTAATAAGAATATTCCAATTTTACCAGTAGCAGGGGTTACAGTAGTAGGGTCCAGGTGTTACGGGAGTACGCAGTAAGAGAATAACAAAACAAATACACTTAAGTTTTTTGATAAATGACACAGAGTTTGAGAACACATTTTTAGTAGTAAAAGCGTTAAGTCTAGACATTATATTGGGTAATGATTTCCTGCAAAGAAACAAAGCTGTTATAAATTTTAAGGAGAAAATAGTAGAGTTAGACGGGGTTTGATCGGTCTGTAAGGGTTAGTTTTGAACAAGTATTAGATATAATTACAATAACAGGGGTGAAAATACTACAAAAACGAGTAGGCAAGAGTGATACAGATACTAGAATAAATTCATGTAGAGAGGTAGAATATATCGAGAGTTTTGAAAGTGAAATGGGTAATATTAATGACGCAGTATGGGAGATAAGGGCAGATGAATTTTGTAGTGGAGGTGAGGTGATAAGGGATGATCAACGTGCGTCGTTGTGGCAAGTGGTTGAGCAGTTTAAGGGAGTGTTTGCCGATGTTCCAGGTAGGGCAAAAGGTTACGAATGTATATTGCAGATACGGGAACACACACCTTTCATGCAGCGAAGATATCCCGTGCCTTATTCCAAGAGACGAGCGGTGCAAGAGGAGTTGGACAGGATGTGATAGAAGGAGGTATAATAGAAAGGTCAGTGTCACATTATTCAAACCCATTAGTTGTAGTAATAAAAAAGGATGGTGGAGTGAGGTTATGTTTAGATGCGAAGAGGATCAACCAGATTATAATACCAGACCGGGAATCACCAGAGTCGATCAACGAGATATTTCAGAAATTTAGTGGAGTGAGATACATGACATCACTGGATCTAACAGCAGGATATTGGCAAGTACCATGGGCTGAGGTAAGCAGGAAATACACAGCATTCTTGTTTAACGGTAAAAATTATCAGTTTCGACGTTTACCATTTGGATTGAATACTAGCGTAGCCAGCTTTATCAAGTGTTTGGACCAAATTTTGAAACCTAAAGACTTAGATTTTTTGACAGCATACGTTGACGATATATTGATTGCGTCTAGAACTTTTGAGGAACACCTAGATCACTTGGGATATGTTTTGGCCAAATTAAAGGAAGGAGGACTAACCATAAATTGGGACAAATCAAAGTTTCTACAAACGAAAATAAATTTCTTAGGATTTATCATCACACCAGAGGGGATCTCAGCGAATCCGGACTAGGTGGACTCCATTATGCGCTTCACTGAACCGAAGAACATCAAACAACTACAAAGTTTCCTAGGACTATATAATTTTTATCGCAAGTTTCAGAAAAACTACGCACATACAACAGCAAAATTGAGTGCAGTGCTCCAGAAAAATAAGCAGTGGAGATGTGGAGCAGTAGAACGTGAAGCTTTCAACGAAATCAAAAGGAAATTTAGTCAACTGATAATGATGAACCATCCCGATTTTAATAAGACATTTTTCTTACAGATGGATGCTAGTAATGTAGCAGTAGGTGCGGAACTCTACCAAGAAAACGATGAGAAGGAACACTTGACCATCGCATTTGCAAGTAGATCATTGCTGTCGGCAGAAAAGAATTATACGACCACCGAAAAGGAACTGTTAAGCATTGTGTTCACCGTAGGGAAGTTCAGAACCTACATCTTGGGAAACAGAACAGTGATCCACACCAACCACAAGGCGTTATCCTTCTTAAATACATGTAAGCTCGCTCACAGCCATCTGACCAGGTGGGTACTTGTTTACAGGAATATAATTTTGAGTGGGAGTACATCAAGGGGACAGACAATAAGATAACTAACACTCTTTCTAGGGTAGACTTGTTGAACAACAAAACTGGTAGAGATTTGAAGGAGGTTGAAATTTTTCAGATAAGCCGGGAGGACAGAATTTTTGGAGAAGAGTTAGACATTAGAACCATGCAAAGAGCAGATGGTAAGTCAGGTAAGATTATAGATAGTTTAGAGACTGAATTAGCGGAATCAGGGTGTAGTCAACATTTTCAGATTTATAAAGGGTTGTTATTTATGAAAGTAGTAGGGGGTGAGCGTGATTGGAAGTTAGTTGTGCCAGATGGGGTAGCAGATAAGATCATTTGGGATTGTCATTTAAGATATGGTCATGTTGAAGCGAAAAAGTGTGTTAGTGTTTTGAAAGAGTCATGTATTTTCAAGATTATGTAAAGGCGTGTTAGAAAATTATTAAGGGGTTGTGATTTGTGTCAGAAGTCGAAGGTAGTGAATTATAGGGTTGAAGGGGAGATGAATTTTATAAGAGTGGAAAGACCTTTCGATTTAGTTGCGGTAGATTTGTTTGGACCATTGCCGAAGGGTAGAGGCGGAGTGATGTATATTTTTGTGATCTTAGACACTTTTTCTAAGTATGTGAGATTGTATAGTGTAAAAAGAGCTACCAGTCAGGTATTGAGTGAGAAGGTGACAAAGGACTACATGATTCACGTGGGTAAGCCAAAAGTAATTTTATCAGATCATGGGCCACAGTTCATCAGTGGGAAATGGCGACCCTAGGATGGGAAGGAATCATCACGAAGCATACGGCTGTGTACCATCCCCAGTCCAACCAGGCTGAGCGTGTCATGAGAGAGATAGGCAGGATCTTTAGAGCCTATTGTCACGCCAAACACAGTGAGTGGCCGTTATACGTAAGAAGGGTAGAGAATTGGCTGAACAGTACCACCCACGAGTCCACCGGCTATACACCTCACGAATTGATTAAAGGAACACGCCCCCTGAGGATTTTAGAACATTTATTTGACTACCCACCTGAGAGTGAGCAAACGGATGTGAGTATTAAGATCAGGTTGGCAAATGAAAATTTATTGAGCAAGGGTGAGCAAAGAAAACGTAGACATGACGCAAAAGGTAAGTGGATGAAGTACGAAGTAGGACAATTGGTAATGGTGAGGAGACATGACTTGTCGAGTGCTCAGGATAAGGAGATCAAGAAATTCTTCTTGCTCTATGAAGGTCCTTATGAGGTAAGAGAAATTAAGATGAAAAATTCATATGTATTGCAAAATAGGGAGACAAGGGAGATAGTAGGAACACACAATGCTACAAATTTAAAGTTGTACTGGTCATCATAGGAGTTTAAATAAGGTTTATTTTATATTAATGTATGTATGGATTTTAATTTGATATTTATTTTTCCAGAAGGGACACTCCCCCATTTTCGGGCGATCACAGACTCACCACCTCTGATCGTGGATTTTGGCAATCTGGAGGTGGACCATGGTTGGCGGTAGCCTCAGCAACAGGGTGAAAGCAACGATGGTCTTACTCCACAAAAAGGTGTCAGTAGAAAAAATTCTTTGCTTGTAAGAACAGGGAGGGGGACCCATAGTTTCGTGGAAAGGTAAGGTAGATTCACTAAAAAAAAAAAAAAAAAGAGAGAGAGAGGAGAGGTTTTGATGGTAATGTATTTTTCCACAAACTATTTTAGTTTTGTTTTAAAAATTGTGAAATGAAACAACCAAAATTATGTAACCTTAATTTTTCAAGGAATAGTTTTCCCTCAGAAATAACACAAATGTATTTTATTATAATGTAAACTTATAAGATGACCCATTGTTGTACTTATTATTTTGTCATAAAGCAAATGTTGGTGAAAAGTGAAAGCTTGGACTTGCAAAAGTGTCTATGTGAAAATTTTTTAAAATAAATAAAAGAACTTGTTATTATACAAGATTGAAGGGTGATTTTGGGGGTTGCTTTGGTGTTATTAGAAGTGTAAACCAATTGTGGAATGTAGAGACTGCAAAGTAGAAAGACATAAGTTTAGATATAGGTAGGCTATTGCAGTGGTGGCATGTGCCACTGTAGATAGTGTTATGAGTTGATGAGTAACGCACAAATACGTTACCATCATCGGAGGCCGATATCGGCGTATACACACTGCACAACCACTTATATAATTTTATTATGTTAATTGATGTCGTGCAGTGTTAGTATTGATTAAGTAAAACATGCTAATGAAGATGATTTCCCCACCTTTTCGGGCGATTACTGTCTTACCAGTTTAATCGTGGTTTTGGACGACAGCCAGCTGTGGGCAGCAATTGTAACACTGACCATAGTTGGTTGTCCTGAAAATTGGTGAAAGTTGAAATTAATGGGGGGCCACTTAGGGGAAATTGCCGGAACTATGGAACAGCGGCTATCACCTTGTTCGAGTAGGAACAGCCAAACAGGTGATAGACCTGTTTTAAGGATATAATTATGTAACATTCAGGTATTATGATATCTGGCAATTTTAAAAATGTAAAGCTGAAGCAAGGACAAGGAGATACTAAAATTCCTCCACCAATTCAGTCCTTGTGGAAGCAACTGGACGTCACAGTCCAGGGGGGGTAATAGAGTGTGTGGCTATGAGGTTGCTACAGGGGTAGCAACGGTAAACAAATATTAAGCATTAAGTATATGATGTCGATAATGGTGTTGAATAAAAATATAGTTATGATTCTGTTGTAAAGAAGTATTAAAATCAAGAAAACTGATTAATAAAGTTTAACTAGTTAGATTGTTTGCCATAATAAAGTTGTGTTTTGAATTATATATGATAGAGATAGGGATAAGTTGTTGTTGCTTTTTGAAAACTTAAGAAATTATTTTACGTGTTGTTACCTAGTATAAGAATATATTTTTCTTGTGGTGAAAAGAATGAAGTAGTATTGATTGGAGTCAGAAAGTTGGTAAATGTAGTGTAACCCCTCTTTCTTTTATGCTTTATAAAAAGAATAATCTTTTTTTTTTAATTTTTTTTTTGAAAGAGAGGCTACTAGTTATTTAAAACTAGGCAAGAGCCTAGAGAAGCCAAAAGTGCACTGGGTCCAGTATGACGGGACTTGGAATTAAACTCGGTTGTTAATCAACAATAACAATTTTTATTGTTGCCCCATAATTCACTACAAGCACAAGTATAACAATATAAATAATGAATTAGTAGTGTCAACATGTTCCTTAAATTGTATAATTAGACAACATATATCGAGCAACATCCCATAAATTGTATAATTCCCCCCCCCTTTAAATAACACTTAACATTAACATCATATATTTAAACATAGAGAAACATATACATATAACATCATCACACTAAATCATGCTCGACCTGGCAGACAGCCTGTATATTCGATAAAGCCCCACAAACCGCCATCATAAAATTCAGACTTACAGCCACAGTTGGAATTTAATCATTTAACACCACAACCCATTTACTCCATTAAAGTGAAACCCAAGAAAAAAAAATTTTTTAAACCGAAAGGATGATAATGACTAATAACTGCAAGATAAAAGTGGCCTGGCAGCCCATATGAATTTATAACCTCTAATAAATTGCACATTATAAGTATATGAAAATCTCTAAGTTTTTTTTTTTTTTTGAACTGTATACAACTGGTAAAAACCCTTATCACCTAAGTTTAAACAATTGGCATAAGTTTCCAAAACGTTAATTGTTGTGTTACAATAATCAGTAGCATCAGTATGATTTTTCAATCTCAAATTATTGGTATATGCCCACAAAAAAAATTAATTTCTTTTTTCTTAAGGTCAGCCATCTGTGTATAAATAATTTTACAATAACAACAGGTTGCATTCTGGCAGCTGGGAAAGTGTGCCAGCCTGTGCCAGACCAGGTCAGACAGGTCTCCGGCCTGCATAAAACTGTATCAACATGTGCCTAACTTGTGCCAAAAAAAACCCCATGTGAATTTTACCCCTGAAAACAGCCTGAAAAACGAAACCCCCAGCCCTTAAATGTTAAACCAAAATAAGAATACTATATGAACCCCGTCCTGAACCAGCCGGAACAGAACCAATAAACATATGACTTAAATTTATATAGAAAGTATAATGACTCTAAGGCCTTTGTATATAAAAAAAAATATATAAAGGAATAAAAAACAACTCTGGCATGCTCCCCCAGTGCAGCACACAATTACAATCATAGTACGTTAGAGTTATGGAGTAATATTATAATAGTTCAAAAATAATGTTCATAATGAATGTCCAGTTGATACACCCCTGATGGGACTGTCTAGCAGCGTAAGCACATGGTTAAAAAAAAGGTAAACGATTTGTAACACAGATGAACAGCGGGCCAGGCCAACGAAAAATAATAAGAGTTTATATCACCTTAATAGCATGAATGGTATGCATCTTGTAGCTGGTGATCAAGCTCCCTCCTCAGAACAGTTGAGTGTTGGATGGTTCATGGCTGGTGAAGGTGTCAGTACACCAGCAGAGACCAAGTCTCCGACTGGGAGCGAGAACCCTGAGAATTCACAAAGGATTAGAAATTCTGTTCACTAAAATGTGCACCCTAGTTCCAGGTAATAACCTCAGAACGGGCCTCCCGACCAACACAAGATAAATGCATAAAGTTTCGGTTTTTTTTTTTTTTTGAAAATTGCCTGAGTAGTAATTAAGTCTACAAGGTGATAATGAACGCACTAAATAAAAAAATAATATTAAAAGGTGTATAGTACAGAGTCACTTGCACTAGCTCTAACCAGTGCCGACATAATCAAACAGGTCGGCCTCACCACGTGGCAACACAATTATCGTAATTTGTCAGAAAATGACCACATTAAAGGCACTTACAGTTACACACAAATAAAATATAAATAGTGTTTCATCTAAGGGTGGTCTCACAATTTATTTTAACTGCCATAATTAATTAAAAAAGAACACTCTTGCAGTCTAGTGCGTGCACGTGCATAACCCACACAATTCAAATCTGTCTATACGTACTGGCTTTAGCTATAATTTTATATAATACTTTAACAAATGATTACAGTGCCTGTTGTACAATAATTAAAAGAAATACTGGCTGTATATACTGAACATCAAATAAATTTCTTACAACACACACACTCGTCCGATCGCACCAAGTACATTCTCCTTTCGCATTCGGCTGAATATATTTAAGTTTAATTATTTTCTTATTATTGAAGCATTCTATAGCATGCTGTAAATTACTCACCGGGAAGTCTCGAAAATTTAGCTTGCCATTAGGTTGAGAAGAAACTACGCAATCACTGTCTGTCCGAGGTTGGGAGCCTGTTGATTCCTTTAAAGACTGCGTGGAACTGCGAGCTACATCAGTAACACAACGAACGGCTAACTGCGCCGCGAGATGGCGCGGTCAGTCTCAACAGTGCCATAGCAATCTCACTGTTCCGACGTTAATACTCGATATTATAATTGAAAAGACGAAATTTTTTATACCTTCGATTGCCGGTTTATGCAAACACCGGCACACCCCCACCCCAAAAGGGCAACCTGGTTGCCCCACACTTGAACTCTGGAGGGTACCCTGCAGTGTACCCCCTTCCCAGGTGATCCTACTGGACTTGGTGATCATGACGGCCCTGCGGCACTTGCTCTCAGGAGAACAGAGGCTCAGAAGGAAAACGAAAGAGATGAAAGAAGAAGTGTAGTGTGTAAGTGTGCAGGTGCTGCGCGCTGACCTGATCAGGGCCAGCCCACAGCAAGAAGGGACAGAAAAGAAAAGACGAAAGAAAAGTTCGGGAGCTCCCTGAGTTCTGACCTCCTGAGGCTTGTCCACTCAAGCCTGAACACGTATGCCACCTTAACAGGGCCACTTGCCCTATATTTATACGGGAGGGACTCCCCAATAACGAAACCCATTTTCAACAATACCGTCAACTCACATGGCAAGGGGAGAAGGGGAAATGATGGTCTCCATGATGCAATGCTCCCAACTCTTAACCGGACACAAAGCAATGCTACTTGTCAATATGATAATTACCTACTATACAGCCAAGTTTTACATGTGTGCTCCAAGGGCATGTCGGCAGCAGCAGGGTGGTCGAAGTGCACAACCGCCCCCGCCCACCCTGCCGCTACCATTCCTCTCTCTAACACCTTTTTTTTTTAGTTTTCTATTTTTAATTTTTTTTTGCATTTTTTTTTTTTTGATTTTTTGTTTTTTAAAGGGAAGGTTAGGAAATCGGAAAGACGGAAAGGGCAAGGATGATTGGAAGGTCATGGGCTGGGACTAAAGGTAAGGACATGGCTCCCTCCGGAAATAAGGACGAATGGAGAAAGCCAAGGCTCGCGCAGGCAGGGGCGCATCCCTGAAGTAGACGAACACCACTGGGACTGTGGGGAACATCTACCCGCTACCCTAACGTTCTCGTCAACACCCCTGGAGCACACCCTTTCGAAATGACAAAATCCCTACTCACACAGAGACCACCTATCGTTCCCCCCCCCCTGTCAGCCCGTTTACCCTTTTCTACATAGTTTCAATTTAGAGATATGCGTGGTAATCTCCTTCGAATTACCACCCGGCTCTTCCAACCGAGCCGTCACCGGTGACGCGAACCCCAGGATACGATATGGCCCTGACCAACGATAGCATAACTTAGCGGCTCTTTTGTCCACAGCTGAGCTGATCGGATGGCTTTGACAGTAGACCCAGTCTCCGGTCTGAAAGGGGTTAGGAATTCGCCCCTGATTGTATCGTCGACGGACCCGCTCGCAGAAAATTCTTCCGAGCCTCCCTCCACCTCTCTGCAGTTCCATTATCTGGCTCCCGTGGTAGAAGATCATCAATATTCCATAAATTAGTCAACGGGAGTGCGGGCGAGAATCCAAACATGATCTCAAAGGGAACGGCCTTATGACTGTCATGCAGGGCCGTATTAAAGGCTAGCTGTAACCACTTCAGATTCTGGTCCCAGGTGGTCTGTTGCTCAGCGTGATAAGCAATGAGTGCGGACCTCAGATTCCTATTGAATCTCTCCGCATGGGACGGCTGTGGGTAATACGGAGAAGTGGTTACATGTGTGATTCCGCTGGCGAAACACATCCGCCGGAACTCACCCGAAATGAACTGTGGGCCATTGTCGGAGACAATGATGGTCGGAAGATCGAAATGCTGAAATATGTGGTTCTGGAGCGCACTTATGGTCAAACGAGCCGTTGCCTGCCGTAAGGGCAGTAGCCAGGCAAACTTTGAAAAAGCATCCACACAGACAAGTAGGTAAGAATTACCTGACTTGCTACGCGGGAAGGGTCCCACGTAGTCGATGAATAGTCTGCTCGCCACGTCCGATGACAACAACCCTAACCTAGTGTTCTGGGCAGGTTTACTCAAGCCACACAGATGACAGCTCTTAACCCTTGTAGCAATGTCCCTATCCATGCCCTTCCAGATGAAATGACTCCTAATGCTGGAAATGGTCTTCGAAATTTCCCTGTGGCCTCCTACTGGGGAATTATGATAATAACTGAAGACCATGGGCACTAACTTGCTAGGCAGCACGATCTTAGGGGCACGTCACTTTCTTTCTCTGCAACACAGGACGCCCTTGGACAAGAAGTAAGGGGCCTGTACGTTACCCTCCTTTATATTCTGGATGATAGGACCCAGCTCTTCATCGTTCAACTGATGGGGTAACACATCAGTGAAGGCTAACGGAAAGTCTAGTAGAACAGAACAGGGTTGCTCAGATTGGACTTCACTGGGAAAACATTCGTGACAAAGCATCTGCAACCACATTTTGAGTTCCCCTAATGTGTTGCACCTTGAACTTAAAGGATGAGATCTTGACCACCCATCTACCAATTTTACCCAGTTGCCGGGGATGAGCAAGAAGCCACGAGAGAGCCTGATTGTCGGTCTCGAGCAGGAACTCAGCGTGTTCCAGAAAACGCCTGACTTATCTAGAGCGTACACAACAGCTAAACACTCTAGTTCATACACGGAAGACTTTCTTTCCTGCTGGGTCAATGTTCGGGAAATAAAGGCCACAGGCTGCCTAGCACCATCAACGACTTGGGACAGAACCGCCCCGAGCGCCACCGAGCTCGCGTCCGTCTGCAGGATGAATGGCTAAGAAAAATCCGGCATCCGTAGCACCGGTGGGGAGATGATAGCTTCCTTCAAGGTTTCGAAGGCCTTCTGCTGACTCTCACCCCACACAAATTTAGCTCCCTTCTTTCTCAACTCGTTTAAGGGTGCAGCAATCTCTGCTGCGTTAGGAATAAATCTTCTGTAAAAATTAACCATGCCCACGAACCTGGCGATGCCCTTGGCATCCCTAGGCGGGGGAAAATCCCGAATACCCTGTGTCCTTTCAGGGTCCACAGTAACACCTCGGTGCGAGACCAGATGCCCCAGAAATGATATACTCTCTTGTGCAATTCGCACTTTCTCCGGATTAACCGTGAGGCCCGCGTTTCTCAACCTGCACATCACCTCCCTTAGATGACATAGATGTTCATCATACGTTTTGCTGTATACTAGGAAATCGTCTAAATAATTGAAAATAAATTTAAATTTCACATCCTGAAATACCAGGTCAAGCAGACGCGTGAGGGTTTGAGCGCCCACCGCCAGACCCATAGGAACCCGCGTATACTGGTATAAATTCCACGGGACGCAGAACGCAGTGTAAGGTCTGCTTTCCTTGGATAAAGGGATTTGGTGATATGCGGCATCGAGATCAATTACGGTGAAGTACTTGGCCTCACTAAACCAGTCAAAAGCCGAGTGGAGATCCGGAAGGGGAACCGAATCCACCTCAATGTTAGCGTTCAATTTTCGGTAATCAATCACCATGCGGTGCTAACCCCCAGGCTTGGGTACCAGGAACCCTGGACTGGCATAACTGGAATTGGAAGGTTCAATGACCCCTTGCTCTAACAGCTCTTGAACCTTCTCCCTTAGAACGGCCATTTTCGGAGGGGCGAATTCATACGGATGTGACCTCACTATCTTGGAATCAGTTAGACGAATTTTGTATTCCAATAAATGTGTGAGTCCCAAAGTAGGAGTTAACACTCAGGGAAATTCCTCACACAGTTGGTCTAAGGCCCTCTGCTGGGCGGGAGTGAGATGGTCTCGTGCAGAATCGGGACAAGCTACCTCTTGGATACCTCCCTTAGCTCCCTGGTATCCAAGGAAAGGAATAACAACTCCCCGATTAAATTTGAAATAACATTGGTGCCCATGGATGTCCAACACGAGACCACTTTTAGCGATGAAATCGGCACCAATGATACAATCAACTCCCAGAGCCGGAGAAACTAGAAAAGGCCACACCCAAGAAAAACCATCGATCTTGAATTTGAAGGAAATCACCCGGGAGATGGGCAGGATTTCCCGTGACGCAGTCCAGCATACTACGGACGACCGATCCGACCCTTTTATTAAGCCCTGCTTTTCAAGGTCCGCGCATACTCGAGATGAGATGATAGATCGGGCTGAACCGGAGTCAACTAACGCTCTGAGTTGACCCTTTTTTACCTCGAGCGACAGGAAGGGGCATACAGAAGCCTTTTGCGGGACAGTAGCAAGGACCTTGATATCAGAAGAGTCAAGACATATACTTGGCCTGGAGGCACTTGAACACCGAAAAGTCTTAGGACGAGGGGAAGACAACCTCCGACTTGTCTTCCCCTGGTAACTTAGTTTTTTGAAGACCGGACCCTCGGGGGAAGCGTTGGACGCAGACCACCCTCCGTACAATCGCGGGCAACATGCCCCTGTCTTCGACAACGAAAACAAACCACGCCTCTCAACAGTCCACCTCGATCGCCAGTGGTTCTTTCCGGTCAGGGTTGGGACTGAACGACCCGTCGTTCCACCGCTCGAAACTCGCCCGGACTAGCCCTTACGGGCCCACGGGACTCATCAATTGCTTGTATGGCCCGGGATAACACACACATCTTATCGAGGTCTTCATAGCTGCGTGGTCGCTCGGCAAAAATCAAACGCGACCTCTCCTGGGGAGTGACCCCTTCGACAATCATCTGTACCACCCCGACCTCGGGCAGTCCCAACCCTAAAATTCGTACAGCTTCACGGATACTACGCGCAAACTCAGCAAAATTCTCCCCGTGGGCTTGCACCCGATAACAATGCTTATGCTGCAGCTGCTCCCGCAATCGGCCAGGCACGCATGCGTCCAACACCCCCCCGATGGAAAGACGTCACACTGCCGCCACATCTTATAGTTTGCGCGACCCGCTCAGCCATGGACCCCCGACAGTAGGGATACACGAGCTCGAGGAGGGTGCCATCCGATATCCCCGGGAAGTCGGACAGCTGGAACAAAATTTTGAAAAATGCCATCAGCTTATCCACATCCAGACCATCAACGACCGGAAGCTGCTGGATAATGGAGGAAAGGGGGTTAGGTAACTTGTTATATGAAACACTCGATCCGCCCAAGAACGTCTGCCCCATGTCCAACTCAGGAGGCTGGGGAGAGTTCACGGGAGGGTGAGATTTCCCGGGCTCGAAATTCCGCAACGCTTTCGCCACCAGTTCCGAGATCAACTTCAGCGTGGCGCTGACTTCAGCGATCGTAGTTTGAGCGGACAAGTTCTCCAGTCGATGTTGCAGATGCTCCGCTCGTTGACGCACTCTCTGCCTCGCCCTGAGGGTGGACGGGGCCGACTCCAAATCTTCCATCACCTCCCGCAACTCTCCCCACTTCTCCTGGCACAGTTCGAGCTCCGCTGTCACATCGGTAATTTTCACAATCGACGTCGCCCCTCCAGAGGAGAGGACGTCCCTTAACTGCTTCCTCAAGGAAGCGACATCCCCTTGGGGCCTCCCACCCCGGGACTTAATTTCAAACTCTAGCTCGTGTTTAAGAAACAGGTCGGGATTCATCCCACTCATGCCGCCAACCGCTCTAATTATCACGCACGCCACACACAATAATAAATAACATGAAAACACCAAATACTGAACTGGAAAACCTTGAGTACTATCCTTCCTTTGAGCGACCCCCGGGTTCTCTAGCGCTGCGGAGACCTGGCCTACTTCTGAACCACCTACTAACACCACAGAAGGAAACAAGCAACAACCAACAACCACCTAACATACATAACACCAAATATCAATCTGACACACACGTCTCACCAACACATAACTAACACAAAACTTCACAACACCGGAATTTAGTCGGTGACGGTACCGACTTCCGATCGGGCCATACCGCATCCCGCTAATGCCACACGCTATACTCCGACCTCGAATCAGCAACATTCTATCACCCAGGCAACGCTTGAGACCCCCCGGCAGTTCAACATCTCAAATTTTCCGAGCACAAATACCCGCCCCGTGGTGCGATCAGACTCACAAGTTATGCAACCTAACCTAGCATACAAGGCCATATACCTAAAAAAAAACAATAGCATGACAATAGTATAGTATTTCCGAGTTTGCAAGCCCCGTCACACCCAAGGACCCAAGGGTTCAACCCTAGAATGAACCACGCTCTCTGCTACCATTTGTAACCCCTCTTTCTTTTTATGCTTTATAAAAAGAATAATCCTTTTTTTTTTGTATTTTTTTTTTTGAAAGAGAGGCCACTAGTTATTTAAAACTAGGCAAGAGCCTAGAGAAGCCAAAAATGAGCTGGGTCCAGTATGACGGGACTTGCAATTAAACTCGGTTGTTAATCAACAATAACAATTTTTATTGTTGCCCCATAATTCACTACAAGCACAAGTATAACAATATAAATAATGAATAAGTAGTGTCAACATATTCCTTAAATTGTATAATTAGACAACATATATCGAGCAACATCCCATAAATTGTATAAATTCCCCCCCCCCTTTAAATAACACTTAACATTAACATCACATATTTAAACTTAGAGAAACATATAACATATAACATCATCACACTAAATCATGCTCGACCTGGCAGACAGCCTGTATATTCGATAAAGCCCCATAAACCGCCATCATAAAATTCAGACTTACAGCCACAGTTGGAATTTAATCATTTAACACCACAACCCATTTACTCCATTAAAGTGAAACCCAAGAAAAAAAATATTTTAAAAACCGAAAGGATGATAATGACTAATAACTGCAAGATAAAAGTGGCCTGGCAGCCCATATGAATTTATAACCTCTAATAAATTGCACATTATAAGTATATGAAAATCTCTAAGTTTTTTTTTTTTTTTGGACTGTATACAACTGGTAAAAACCCTTATCACCTAAGTTTAAACAATTGGCATAATTTTCCAAAACGTTAATTGTTGTGTTACAATAATCAGTAGCATCAGTATGATTCTTCAATCTCAAATTATTGGTATAAATTTCTTTTTTCTTAAGGTCAGCCATCTGTGTATAAATAATTTTACAATAACAACAGGTTGCATTCTGGCAGCTGGGAAAGTGTGCCAGCCTGTGCCAGACCAGGTCAGACAGGTCTCCGGCCTGCATAAAACTGTATCAACATATGCCTAACTTGTGCCAAAAAAAAACCCCATGTGAATTTTACCCCTTAAAACAGCCTGAAAAACGAAACCCCCAGCCCTTAAATGTTAAACCAAAATAAGAATACTATATGAACCCCGTCCTGAACCAGCCGGAACAGAACCAATAAACATATGACTTAAATTTATATAGAAAGTATAATGACTCTAAGGCTTTTGTATATAAAAAAAAATATATAAAGGAGTAAAAAACAACTCTGGCACGCTCCCCCAGTGCAGCACACAATTACAATCATAGTACGTTAGAGTTATGGAGTAATATTATAATAGTTCAAAAATAATGTTCATAATGAATGTCCAGTTGATACACCCCTGATGGGACTGTCTAGCAGCGTAAGCACATGGTTAAAAAAAAGGTAAATGATTTGTAACACAGATGAACAGCAGGCCAGGCCAATGAAAAATAATAAGAGTTTATATCACCTTAATAGCATGAATGGTATGCATCTTGTAGCTGGTGATCAAGCTCCCTCCTCAGAACAGTTGAGTGTTGGATGGTTCATGGCTGGTGAAGGTGTCAGTACACCAGCAGAGACCAAGTCTCCGACTGGGAGCGAGAACCCTGAGAATTCACAAAGGATTAGAAATTCTGTTCACTAAAATGTGCACCCTAGTTCCAGGTAATAACCTCAGAACGGGCCTCCCGACCAACACAAGATAAATGCATAAAGTTTCGGTTTTTTTTTTTTTTTTTGAAAATTGCCTGAGTAGTAATTAAGTCTACAAGGTGATAATGAACGCACTAAATAAAAAAATAATATTAAAAGGTGTATAGTACAGAGTCACTTGCACTAGCTCTAACCAGTGCCGACATAATCAAACAGGTCGGCCTCACCACGTGGCAACACAATTATCGTAATTTGTCAGAAAATTACCACATTAAAGGCACTTACAGTTACACACAAATAAAATATAAATAGTGTTTCATCTAAGGGTGGTCTCACAATTTATTTTAACTGCCATAATTAATTAAAAAAGAACACTCTTGCAGTCTAGTGCGTGCACGTGCATAACCCACACAATTCAACTCTGTCTATACGTACTGGCTTTAGCTATAATTTTATATAATACTTTAACAAATGATTACAGTGACTGTTGTACAATAATTAAAAGAAATACTGGCTATATATACTGAACATCAAATAAATGTCTTACAACACACACACTCGTCCGATCGCACCAAGTACATTCTCCTTTCGCATTCGGCTGAATATATTTAAGTTTAATTATTTTCTTATTATTGAAGCATTCTATAGCATGCTGTAAATTACTCACCGGGAAGTCTCGAAAATTTAGCTTGCCATTAGGTTGAGAAGAAACTACGCAATCACTGTCTGTCCGAGGTTGGGAGCCTGTTGATTCCTTTAAAGACTGCGTGGAACTGCGAGCTACATCAGTAACACAACGAACGGCTAACTGCGCCGCGAGATGGCACGGTCAGTCTCAACAGTGCCATAGCAATCTCACTGTTCCGACGTTAATACTCGATATTATAATTGAAAAGACGAAATTTTTTATACCTTCGATTGCCGGTTTATGCAAACACCGGCACAGTAGGAATGCCTAAGGAGAAAGACCTTCTGTCATAAATCTTGTTTGTTTGTTACTTGAACTTAGGAATTAAGATAACCAATGCCTCTTAACATAAACCAATGCAGCTAAGGGGAGACATATCAGTTGTCGATATGGGATTATACAAGGCCACTATTTAAAATTTTGCATTCGATGTTTCAGAGTCTAGTGATGCTGTGATGGCGGTCCTGAGCTGGCCAGCGCGTCAGAGCAGGAACGTTAAGTGCCTGATGGCCTTGCGGTGTTGGGATCTCGCATGATAAGTCCAGTAAGGTCAGGCAGGTATGGTCACCATCATTGGACCAAGGGTAAGTGATTGATATTCTCTTTTATATAAACACTACAGGGGGTTGTGGCGACATATCTGGGCTGATCCCTTTAGGAAGTGAGAATGAGTCAATGAGAGTTTTTATGTTTCGACATAGAACCTCTCACTGAAGGGGTTTTGTGACATACATAAGTCCGTATAAGGATTTATCGGTACAGAAAAAATAATTTTATTGTGTTTTCATGTGTTCAAAATGGTTAGGTTAATTTTCCCAATATTGTACATACAACGCAGTTCGCCAGAGTAACTTGACACCAAGGTCATGGGCGTACGTGACTTTCAACACATATTTGGACAAAGCAGGCCTCGAACAATGTTAAAAAAACGTCATAACCAATACGAAATCGCAACAACGGAGGCGTAAGACAATGCCGTCATCCGTTTTAAACAAAAGAATGATGACGGAATAGGGTTATTACGGAAGGGTTCCCCCTGGGTGAATTGTACAAAGATGTCCACCCCAGTCTGCAACATACACTCAGAGCGTTAGCACGCTAAAAAATTCGCTGGCGAAGTTTTGCCAGTAAAGTGTTTTTGAACACTTATAATGTAATTAATAGGTAATCAGTACCTGGTAATGTAGCCAGTAACATACAATGTAGATATAAATTCAGTGCAACGAAAGGACAGACTAAACAGTAAAGTTCGCCGACAACCTGGCTTGAGATGGAGAACGTCTGAGTGGAAACTACGACTACAAACTCAGGAAAGTTTCAAATCCTATAACCATTATTCATTTGATCAAATTGAGCTCAAAATTCTAATTAAAATAAAAAACACAAAATGAACCAATAATTAATATATGGGGAAAGATAGAGTGTGTGTGCGTGCGAGAGGATGCTGGCATTTATAAGTAAATAAGGCATTGGTTTATGTTTTAAGAAACTTAGTAAATCAACTCAAAAACAACTGCAGTCTATTTAAAATGCTCTTGTGGCAAATTAAGTACAAAAATTGAATAATGAAAATTAATGAATAATTAGTTGAGCGGAAGTACGCAGCCGCCATTTTGTTTTGGGGGTATAAGACTCCATGTTGATTTTGTGAATGTTAATAATGGCAATTTAGAAATATTAAAACTAAAGTTTTATTTCACATACATGGTGTTAGCCTCATTATTTAGAAAAATCCCAAACTGTTTCTGTTTCTCGCTTAGTAAAGAACCCTGGACCCAAATAAGAAAGTAACGGTGGTTATAATGCCACGTGCACGAACCGGATGTGTTGTGAATTATATGGTAAGTACAATAATAAAATTATTATTATTATAAAAGGTAAAGTAAAAGTAATAATTAAAATTACAACTGCAGGAACAAATTGTAGCTACACATTATATTAAATAAGCCTTAACCGGTTTTCTCCTTTAAAAGGCTGTAAGGTTTACCTTTTTGCTTTTACTTATAAAAAACCTAGTGTTCCGAGTCGTTAAAGTAATAGTGATATTTAGTTAAGTAACGGACACGTCATGGACAACGAAATCCAAGAACATTATATTATTTAAGTACAAATAATGTAAGGCAGTGTACTTTTTATTGTAATCATTATTAATATTCTTCTTGTAATCACGAGGACCCAGATTTGGAACGATAATAAATGTAAACAGACAACACTGTCACCATACTTAACTAAATCGGTCGTTCAAAATCGATTTTCGCCGAACCCCTAGAGATATTAGACTCATATTAATTGTCGGTGCAAAACCAAATAAAACCAAGAATAATATGATTGTCAAACTGAATAATTACCATTCAATAATTAAAGAAACTAGTACAGTGTAACCATTGTTTTTATTTCATAGGGAAGTGTATTGTATAAATTGTGTATTGTGTAGCAGAGACCAGCGAGAATGACGGCAAGCGCTCACGCCGCCAAATCTACGAACTACCTGCTTGATTAAGTAGGTCGAACGAAGGCGGGATCAAATTTGAATGCTCCAGGTCGTCATAACGAAGATCGCTAAACCACAATATTTATTAATTTAATTGTTTTGAGTAAACAATTTGGCGCCACCCGGGATTATTAAACCCCTATGAAACAACAGGTAAGGTTTCCACTCGCCTTGTACTGGTAATTGAAGGATCGCTACGGAAATCGCTAACACAAAACGTAGATGTAACGACACCAGTGTGAGGCGAACACACAATATATATATTGTAACGCACCAGAAATGCTAGCATTCATGTTACATAAAAGAAGATTCACAGAATAATAAACAAATTGATATTTAACCCCATAATAGAACAGAGATCCAATAATTACAATTATAATCATAGACAAAATTAAATAAGGATGCAAGGTAGTGTTGACTAGAATAAACGAACCTGTAAGATAAATAATAGCTAATGATATATGTTTAATGAAAAGCAAAACAAAAAAAATGAACAATGACTTAATTTATGGTAATAACAAATAAGAATTTTGTGTTAAGAAGTATTATTTTATGACAAAAATGTTATGATAAAGTTTATGTGATGTTATATCAAATATGTGTTGAGTTAATGAAAAATAATGAAACAAGTTGTATTATTCAATGACTGTCGTAGAATGAAGTGTGAGGCAGTTAATCAATGTTCATAAATTCGAATTCTGTTGTATGTGATCAAGAGATCAAGATAAAATTCTTATTAGATATAGAAAAATAATTGTTTATATAAGTGCTAATAATTAAGATTTGATTGTATGTATGAATTTATATAAAAGGGACTATAGATGCATAACAGACATAACCACAGGTAGATCAGTTTACAATAAAAGGCCTAACAGGCAAAAATACTATATAAACACTAATAACATAAAGATTAGGTGCATCAATTAATAATAATTAATAAATACGCTATGAAGAGCTAGAAAAAAAAGAAAAACATTAAATTAATAATAATATTTAATAAAATTTATACAAATTATAATAATACCATAATGCCATAATATCGATTGGTAAAATATAATATCGAAGGTGGATTAAATATAATAAAAAAGAAAAAAAGCGGACTTATATCAAAAAATCAGTAGAATATGTGTATAAAGTAATAAACCAACTATCGGTAAAGTTACATCCCGATAGGACAGCAAATTGATAAAGAATAGATAAAAAATATATGAAAGAAACACTATATAGTCAAAACATGTGGAAGGCAGAAATTATTATATGTTGCTAGGGACGAAAAATAAGAACAAGAAGTTGTTGATTTTAGACAAGACAAGGATTGCTTTGGAAAAACTGAATGTGATGAGATTAAAAACCCAAGAATAATCTATTTAATCGTAATATTATAATTATCACATACGATTATAAAGTACAAGATTCTCATGACAATAGTTACGTCTAACACCAATACAGATTAACCCAAATAACACTACAATCTGAAATAATAATAGAGGGTAAATAACTGAAGTCTACAAGAAAGAACTTGGACTGTCCCATATCCGAAGGGAATTGATGAAAGATTAATCAAATAGAAAGAATTAACAGTAACACAACTCATAATATTCACAACACCAGAAATTATAACCTTGCAAATACACGGAACAACACTAATTGCTTCAACCGAAGGAAGAACTTATTTGGATCCTGACGGTGCAGAAGAAACATTAATCGGGCTGTAAATCAATTCAGAAGCTGTATTCCGAAGTGGACAGGACAAGAATTACTCTTATTAAACCGAAGAAAGAAAAACCGTACTGCATAATCATCCAAACATTAAAATTAGCGATCAACCGCCTACACGATTTGCTTCGTTCGAGTCTGGTAAATTATATTATATTAATCATACTAAATACACAACACATAAATTTTGTAAATCTTGCATTCTTATCTATGTATTTTTAGTCTTCCCCACAGTTACAAGAACCTTCACACCCTGAAATAAATTAAATACAAATCAAAACATAATATATAACCAGATATAAATAAAGGATTAAAATAATCAACAATCGATACCTGAAGTCTATAGTCCAAGCATATGTTAATTAGCACATATCTTATTTAATGTGAATCAAGTAAACAAATAAAGAACCTTTATATATTTGTCAAATCTTGTTATTTGGAGTATGGTTAGTGAACTGGGAACAAAAAGTAACTGAATAAGTATAGAATAAATGGTTAATATAAACATCGAAATTACCTATAAGTTTCGTTGAGCCGATACTGCAGCGCTTATAGCGGAATTATCCGACACCAAAGAGGGAGCGTAAAATTACGAATTTAGACAGATCTCTCTTCAAGGTATAATAGGGTTGGATGAAATTGTAGAATAACGATTAAGTTGTTTAAGTTCTAGGCACACTAACACTGATAATTATTAAAGAGTTAAGTTAATATTAGTTAATTACATCCATATATTCCACAACTCCAAATATCTCCGAGATTTATATAATTAAAGTAATACAAAACAAATTGACAAATACAACAGTGGGGTTTTAAGGAGAGGAAACCCGTTTAAGTACAAATTGGCTTTCATCCCGTGGCTTGAACAGTAGCGGCTACACCCCGGTTTAAGTACAAATTGACGCCGGCAACGTTGGGGCGGAAATAACGAGAATCCCGCGACCAGAAGAGGCAACGTAAGAGACGATTAAGTACAAATTGACGCCGGCAACGTTGGGCGGAAATAACGAGAATCCCGCGGCCGTAAGAGACAACGTAAGAGCCGAGGTTTAAGTACAATATTTACAGAGACGACTTCATCTCTTCGTTACAATATATATATATATATATATATATATATATATATATACATTATAAAGTTCTTTGCTTGCTCTTATATTTATTTTTATTAATATAAGGAGATAAATGGTTGTTTTGTGAAGTGACCTACCTGCTATGCATTCTTGCGACTTCTTCCGACTAAGGGCGTAGGAGTTTGTGTTTTGAATTCGCAAGTAGGTTAATTCCGGTGTGCAAAGTACTGTTATAGTTATTTTGAATAGTTTTGTGATGTTGGTAGGCTTTGTAGTACAGCAATAAAAATACGGTGGTGGATAAAATTGGAGTTTATTACTCTAATAGGACATATGTATGAAAATCTTATAACTAGAGCAATCCTTACATACTAAACAGTAATTTGTATCTTGTACGATGTTTTCTGAATGGGTATTAGCATTCAGAAGACGAGCTTATTATTTTCAATTTATACGAGTTATATTTTTCATTAATTTCAAGAAGTTAATTTTAAAACAATTTAATCTATGCAATTTTCAATTCTCTTGTACTTTCGTACGGATTTTATTACTTTAGATGATTTAAATACTCTGAAAATAAGTTAGCTGTGAATCTAGTTCAACGTGCTTTCATTTACTTGTGATTGTTTCACATATACTGCAGTATAGGTCTCTAAGTAATTCAATGTTAGTATTTATATAGCGCTTGTTATATATGTCTAATTCTTATCTATTCTTATCTATTCTTATTACTTAAGCTTGTACGTGTTATACAGATTATCACAGTATGACTGTATCTTATTAATCTAGAGTCTCTATTTTATTGGCATCTGAATCAATTTAGTTTTACAATGATTTAAAAGAAAAAGAATAACCTTTTGAGAAGTTTATAAATTATATTTGACTTCCCTTGTTCTGAAGATCGTGATGAGGTGCTCCCGGGGTTCCTTGGTTTTCCTGGTACAATCTGCTAGTGGCGATGATTTCCTCTGCATCTTGGGTTCCACGGCTAAGAGTTCGGGAATCAGCAACACTCAGCTCCTTCTGCAACTGTTGATGGCTTAACGTCTGTGGTTTTAACTGCTGCAACTGCGTCAGGCCCCTCGGTCCGGTATACGCTGCACTCCTGGTGTGTGTATCTCGCCTTGGGTTGCGCTCCGCTTCGTCAATTCTTCAGCTTGTACCACGTACTAGACGGCCTCGTTCTGTTGTACTCTCGATGTGTCTTCATGTATTATATAACTGATCTCTTTGCATGCGTAAGTCAACAGGTTAATGTTTTGAGCTATACGCTTATTTGTTGAAAAAAAAAAGTAAGAGTATCGTAAGTATACGTCTTCACAGGTCGAGTCGTTACAGTTGATTGCCTGTGTTCAGCCCGAATCTAACGGTTCGTTCAAATTTTTAGAATAATTTGATTGGCTGAGACACCCTCCTTCTCCCTGTAATTCAACTCACCTCACTTGTGTGAACGAAAATAATTCTCACAGTTTGAGAATTGTTATTAGTCTTAATATTCTGAAAAACACCGGATTTCAAATGTCGGACAGCATGTCCTATTGCAATTTGTATTGCGATTATCTTGGCTGCAAGCCAAGTTATGCTTATTCTAGAATATACATCTGATTGGTAATTTTTATAACTATGACATATTCAAAGCTCTACCCCGTAGCTCACTCACTAGGGGAGTTATTAAATAAAATTAATTATCTCTTTTAATCTTTAATTATGTGAACTGAAATTTGCACACCCTATTACTAATATTTCGGCAAACATTTTGGCTATTTTGGTTTTTTGCCTATATTTATCGGTTTCCGAAATATTAATAATTTAAAATTAGGGCATGTCCCTAATTGTTATAACTGTATGTGGTTACGTAATGCCACCGGACGCTGCCGTTGGTCGCTATACAATTCATTTGAACGCTCGCTACTGCACGTGGCGTGATTGTAACGGTTTAAATTAATTTTAACATTGATTTTCAAAACTCTTTACATATAACTCCAAATCTTTGAGATTCGATTAAGTTATAATATATATATATATATATATATATACATACCTGATTACAGACTCATTAACAAGTAAGTGAGATCTACAGTTGAATACCAGCTCTAAACAGATAAAGGAACGTTATTTGGCAAAGATACCAACTGTTAGTTTTCCATAACTCGCTGGCTTCCTGCCACCTTGTCATGATATTCTGCCTGTTGCAGTAATCAAGTCAATATTGTGCAATATAATGAGAAAAGTATGTGTGTGTTTATAGATTATATCACAGGTACACACTGCTTAGGGTTCAAAGCTAGTTTTGAACAGCTTACTACTACTACACAGTTTCTGAAAACAACTGGCAGTCGAAGTCCAAGCAACTCTCTTGTGTCCCACCACACTGCTTCCTAACCATGCCTTCACTCAGCGATTCAAGGCGGTTTCATTTTGATCATTTAAATTCCTGGATTTTTTGTCCATGACGTGCCAGTATACGTTCACACATACTATTCTAACACTTCACACACCATACACACAACATTGATCTTTCGAACGATGGTGCTGTCACCAAGAACAAGACAGACAGCACTCTTAGTGGCAGCCTCTGATGAAGCTTGTAATAATCAAAAACAAGTTCAGGCTACCCATAAAAAAATAATGTTCTGAGTCAGTAGTAATATATTTATAATTAGTTGGGCATTCATTTTTCTCGTCTCTAATACCTTCTCATAATACTGTAAAATGTGTTGATTTCAAAAGGAACATACATTTATAAATCTGACAATGGCATGTATATAAATACTTGCAAAATAAAAATAAATAAATGCTGTCGAGAAAATATGAAAGTTGTTATTGAGAGTCAACTAATACAATTCAACTGACAGACACACACACAGAGCAAAATTAAATTCTGATATTTACCACATGTTTTCTGGATATAAAGATAGGCCTACTGGATATTGTAAATCTTTAGTATGTAATGCTGTTTCAAAAATAATTATAGATTAATATCATGTTTACAATATAACTTAATAAAAAGTTTTGTTATTAAAAAAAATAATTTATGATATTTAGTTGATGTAAATATCATAATAACATTAATTATTAACTTACTTATTCAATGTAAGTATTAAATTATGTAACTCTTCAGTTTTAAATATCATCATCACTTATGTCTTGTCCATCACCGCCACTTTCTTGCAGGTTAATGACATGAATCATGGAGATCTTCTTTCACAAAATCTTCCTTGTATAATTGCTTAGTATGGAATACACACATTATCCAGCCTTCAGTCATCATCAGCCTTCATCCAGCTCATCATCTAAACGTTTTCTTACTTCCTTTCCTTAAAGGTTATATTTTGCTGGGGTACTTCTCATTCACTTGTCTCCACAAGAGTTGATCGGGTTGTACTGGCAGTGGTAAGGTGGTAGGTGAATAATTTCATGATCTATCTTCGGAACAGTATTGTCAAGGTCATTATATTGTCTGTACTGGTCTCTGTGCTGTCTCATGATATGCAGCACCTCTGCAGACATGTAGCTTGGATTGTGAGGTACAAGGATATGGTGACAAGTCCCAGGCCTGAATAAGAAAACAACACTTCTTTGGATTACAGTTTTTCCAACTAAAGAAGTTATGCCAAACTGATAAGCCATTTTGTCAAGGTTCTCAAAGTAGCCATTTACAACATCACTGACTTGATTGTTGCCAGTATATCTTTTTCCAGTGCATCATTTTTTGAGGTTAGGAAACAGGTAGCAGTCACTCAAGGCTAAATCAGGTGAGTTTGGTGGGTGAGGAAGCAATTCAAACCTCAGTTCTTTCATTTTAGCAATCGCAACAATTGACATGTGAGAAAGTGCATTCCCTTGGTAAAACACCACTTTCTTTTCTACTAAATGTGGCCAGTTTTTCTTGATTTCATAATTTAAAGGATGTGGTAGGTTTGCATAGTATTCCCCACAAACTGTTTCTCGCTACACCCTTCTACCACACAGCTTTGTCACACACAGATTTGCATAAGATATTGTCCACACGTTCCGTTGATATACTACCAGTCTCTGCTATCTCACTTATTTTATTCTACAGTCTGACAAAACAAGTTGTGGATTTTTTTCTATTTTTTGTGTGTAATAACTTTAATGGAATGTTTAACATGTAGGTCATCAATTTTAAACAGATTTAAATTGAATTGTGCATGTCCAAATCATTTTAAATTCAAGAACCCAAAGCTTCACCATTGTATTCGCTAGAGAAGAGTCCCTCAACATTGAATCTTTTTGACCTCCACAGTCCCTCTTTTTTACATAAGCTGGAGTTTGGCTATAAACAACACAAACTTCCAATCTATCTATTGTTAAAATGATGCTTGAGGCAATTATTGCGTGAAACTAATAACAAACAACTCACTGACTTGAATGTATCAAAACTATGCCTTCACAGGAAAAATCATACAAGATCAAAATAATGAGCATAATCTCAAAATCTCTGTCAGGCTGGGAATTTTTCACCCCACCCTTGTAAACCTTTACCTCAGCTTGTGAGTTAACCATTCTACAATATGTGCTTTTTTAGTTGTGGTGGTAAATTTTTCCTCAAGTTTAGAGTGGATGCTTGCATTATCCATAGCAATGATACAGCTCTCTTCTAATCATTGTGGCCATGTCTACAAACCCCTCATTATAAACTTTATGATTCATCTCTCTGTAGTAATAATTGTCTAAGTTCTTTGGCTGGAATACTAGTTGTGCACCTTCCAAAAAGCCATCTTGTGCTGAACTAGCATGTCAAACTATCGATCTAGAGTCCTCCGAAACTAGAAGATGAAAACTAACTTTATTCATCCATATTATACTATATATAGTATGGTTCTAGTTAAACTAAGTTTTGTGTAGGTAAATAGCTGAATGAATTTTTAAAATGCCAACAGTACATTTTTAAAACTTAAATCCGATTTGCTTCAAAATCTTCCATGTAGTCATGTCTTCTGGTAAAGTCTATTTTTCTCTATATGAAATTTTTATTTTTTCAGAAGTCAGATATTCCCCGCAATCATAGAATTCATATACCATACACCATTTAACACACTTATTAAAATCATTTAAATCCATGATTCACTTTGTGTCAGCTTTCTTTTTCTGTGGGGTCAAAAATGTATTATGGGGATTTCAGCATTATTCATCAAATCAAAATTTGGGTTCTATGTCTTTCTGACATAACGCACTGAATACTTCAAAGGGACAAAGAACACGCCGTTGCTGTTGCTATTTGGGGTTCAGTAAACATTGTGCTTCTGGTAGCTGCATTTCATGCGATGACTGCATAATACACTGAAAACGCACACACACACACACACACACATATAATTTTTTTTTATCGACATCTTCCTGACACTATTTAATATATTAGCTTAAGCAGAACAATATGCGCAGTCATGAATTAGAACTGTGTAAAATACTGTAGCAGCTTGGTGGGGTAACAAGTGTGAGAAGCAGTCCTTGATCTTGGAACACTGATTGAAATCACATAACTAGCAAGAATAGTTACACGCACACATATTTGCATTATTTATAAGGGAGGATATTTATTGTCAATAAAGTACATACAATTTTTCTAGACTAGGCCAGATGGCGTTGCAATCCTATTCTTATCAGCTACATCATAGTTTATGTGTGTGTTTTGATACTGTATCTGTGAATGGATGTATGTCATTTGGTTGGCCTCTGTGACACCTACAGACCAGGTCACCTAGACTGCAGGTGTATAAATTATTATTTCTTAACAGTGACAAGTAACCATGTAAGCTAGGTTTACAAAATGCGAGATTGGCTCTGCTGACAAACAAAGTTCATTTTATGACCTCTAATATAGCTACTCAGCAATTTATGTCATTACATTACATTCATCATTTTTGTCTACTTTTGGTTGGGTAAATGTCTGCCTCATCAGACATGAAGATGATTATTATATATATGTTAAAACACTATGTACTAGGCAACTGAGTTATGGTATAGGTAGAACACTTTGTGTACAAGAACATTATATTGTTTTTGGAACCACCACACAACCAAAAGTGTAGTTTTTGGTTTCCTCATTTTTTTTTATTTTACTAAAATGCTCAACTATGTTTTACAGTGTTTATTTGGAAATGTTTAATGTACACTTGATGGTTTAACATAAAAGTCTCAGCTGATGTTTTGACAGAAAATTATATTTACCAATGAATTTGTAATAATTTTCATACAAACACAACCTTATATGTGTAACTTCAAATGTGTACCCTCACATTCATGTTAAAGTTTAAAGAATATACATTTGTATTAAAGAAATATTTTATGTAAGAAAAACTCAAACATACAATTAAAGTTTCACTTATAATATCTGTCACAAATATGTTTACCAACACAAATTAAATGGTTCTCTTTTTTACCACAGATCAGGTTACCAGTATTAGTTTAACATAAATGAAGAATTTTAATTTCCTTTGAATTTAATTAAATATAAGAGTTACAGAGATTTAAGATCTTATTTACTTATAATATTTAAAAAAAATAGCATTTTTAGACCAGTAAGTGATAGTAGAAATCTCATTGTATTAACTTCAGACTATTTTATCAGCAACTAGTTTTGCTGTTGAATATTCAGAACTTCTTGACTATTTAAAGAAACTCTGCCAACGAAAAAATAATTTCGATGTAATCTATGACTACTGTTACACGATGTGTGTTATACTAATTCTTATTATGATCATCTTTCTTATTAAATTCATTTTATTATATGCTTTTCCCTAGTTGAGGTGCTTACATTATTAGTTTTGGCCTATCATTTTAAATCATTTATAATATAACCATTTCATCAACATTGCAGCTTATAGAAACAGTTATGAAATTGATGGTCAATAAAATTCTTGGGACCAGCTATCACAAACTTGTTGCTTCTGATTCTAGACTTTTTAAGTGAAAAAGAACTTACCTAAATTCTTTTACATACTAACATAAAAGATGTTTAAAAAACTACTTCACAAGCCACCACTGCCACAGGATTCACAAATTTGAGCATAGGTGTAACTGGGGGAAGGGGTACTTGCCCACTACCAATGTTCTGAGCTGTATGAATTCTGTTATCAACTGTTATAAATAGAAACTACCAAATAGTTAAGCAGAAGACAGTTTCCATGCTTGTGAGTATCGTATAAGCTATTTATCGCCCGTACAATAATATCTGGTATCAATGATATCAGATATATCAGACAATTAGTTCCAGTAGATTTATTATAATTATTTGTTTCAAAGAAACTTGTAAGGTAAAAGTGTGACAGATTTGAATCATATTGTAATATAAATTAAGTATATTACCGATAAAAATAAAAATAAATATAAATAAATTGATATATATATAGAGATATATTGTGTGTGTATCTTTTGTGCTAACAAGGGTATTGTGCTCTTCCTTTAGCCCCACTAGTTGGGCAAGTCAATTTGTAATATAATTACAAATATTACAAATAGAAATAAAAATATAATTATAATTGAAATATGTTGATATGTGTTGATACGTACTGATATTTTGTTTATCACTGGGTTAGTCTGACTCCTTAAAGTCCCACTGTTAGGCTAGTTAAATTGTAATATAATTTCAAGTGTAATAATAAACAAAATGTAAAGATATTGATGATAAGAATATGTTATAATTAGGTGTGTTTGATTGATAAATAATAAATACATCAAACTTTAAAAATTCTGCAAATATTTTTTCTTGTGCTTGTATCGAATTTGACTGAATGATTGAATTTAATTAATTAATAATTAATTAATTATTTGAGTTTGTAATTTCCTCCTATATCTATTCTCTCAATGTAAATTATGGGTTTGCTTAATAAAAAATAATAATAACATTAATGGTAGAAATAAAAACAATGCTGGTAACTGAATACTGATTTGCATTTATTCATTCAAAATTGTGCGCCAGTCAAACTGCGCATGTCCCAGGCACTGGCTAATATTCGCCACAGTCGGCAATGAGAAAGATTAACAAATATATTTTTTACAAGTTTAAATTTATGGTTCTTTTAACGAGTCGAAATGGTCAGAGGGCAAGGAACAAGATACATTTAACAGGTATTCTTAAACTAAATGTTAACATCTGAAATAGAACAGAATTATTATTACAATTGTCAATTAGAAAGAAATTATTTAAAATTCGAACCAAGTCGAAGAAATGACGTCACTCTGCTCCAGGTAGCACTGCACCGTCTATGTGAGAAATTCAGCAATGGCCGCCGTCTGCTTGGTTTTAATCTGCTATGACGCCGTTTGAATTGAAGATCTTCTCCCACAGAAATAAAACGATGTTCCCTTTTCCTGCGAAGTGGTGTTGTTCCAAAATATAGTGTTGAATGTCCCCTCGTCGTCTGCGATGTCGAATTCGGGATGGATCTCTTGTGTAGTGTAGTGTTCAAATATGCATGTTGGTTTTTTGTGAATTTGTTCCAAAAATTGTTCAAAATGGCTGTCGATTTCTGGCGTTAAGTTTTATGGTGTTATTCTGTGTTTTTGGAAACTTGTGAAGTGTTAGACATAGATAAATAATGTTATTTCACTTGTTAGTTCATCTCCGTTACACGCCACATAACCACACTTGGTTTTAATATAAATTATTTGGTTTTCAAAACTCCACTAATACATTTTTCAACTGTTCAGCTTTGCGATTAACAATAGACTAAACGACGCAACGTCGTCGTTTTAGGGCAATTTGTGGTATGTCTTTTTCCTCTTCATATTGTTTAATTATAAAATATCTGTCTAAGACTTGTTTCACTATCTAACTATACATAACAAGTTTTCTTATTTTTTACTGTATTTCCAATATTTCTTAATTTTACATGAATCTAACTATTCAGTAATATTGATTATTTAATTTTACATCTTTTGATATATAGTTGGGTTTGTTTCAAACTCATTTAAGCCCAAAATTTACAATTTTGCATAATAATTGCATGTCCCATATTTTATACAAATTCAGTGTTTTAAAGGTTTTTATTTGTTTTTTCGGTATAATATTTCCATGGAATACACCTAATAACTCCGTAATTACTTTGCTGTTAGTAATTTGGTTATTAAAACATTTCAATATTGATTAATTTGCTGTTTAGTCTGATTTGATTACTATCATAAGCCTATTTTTGACTGTTTCCAAAAGAAGTTAGTTTTCTTTCTTTTGTCATTCTATTTGCTATTAACTGTATCTGTATTAATTATATTTTCAATTTCTGTATTGTATGTATTGAATTCTATTCCTATTACATAGATTAATTCTTTGATAGATAGTTTTTTTTTGGTTTATAGGCCATTCTGTGTTTACAAACATAGTGTCTTGCTGGGTCTGTTTGTACATTATACATGGTTTACTGATTTGAATAAAACTATTACATTTTTATGCCCTACTTGCCTCTCTGACTTACACAATGGAAAATTAAATGACATGATTTTAATTACAATAGAATATCTTGTATCTACTAAACTTTCTTTATACTAATAACATCATTGAACCATAACATGAACATCTTATGCCTAATTTTAACAAAAACATCTTATTATCAACTATTTTCCATATATCACCTAATTTTAACAAAAACATCTTATTCCTATTATTTTTTCCTGTATCATCAAATGATAACAACATAGCTTATCCTAGACATAATTTAATTAGAAAACATAAAAAACTCCTATTACTAGTAACACTGTCAGTCACTAACTGTCTTGTGTATGTATTATTCTTATAAAAACACTTTAACTGTGATAAAAAACCTCGTGTATCTATTTACACCTTACATCTAAAATATTATTTAATTAATAATAAATAATAAACATCTTAATATTAGGCATACCTTCAGTTATGAACTGTCCTTTGGTATTTTTGTCCTCACCATTTATTTAGTTATAATTAAAGAAAACATTTTATATGTAATAGTCCTTATATCTAATTTAAAACTCTTATTACTAGTAATGTTGTCAGTCCTTAGACCGTCTTTCATTTCAATGGTTTTATTATTATTATTCTACACTCATGGTAGTCTTTTTATAATACTTAAACATCATTGAAGATTTTTTCATAGATTTTTTAACTATGTTTCTCACTGTACACTCTGTAGTTCCTTAATTTTGTTATTTCACTTCACTTTATTGTATTCTACACTCTGGTAGTCTTTTTAGTGAGTTCTACTCTATGGTAGTCTCTTTTGACATATTTTTTGACATGTTACACTTACAACTAATATACAATTTGTTTTTATAGTATTGTATCTTGTAACTTGTTTGGGGTTTACCTATATTGGTTTCAATTTTGTCTCATGGTATTTAATATATGATTAACATTTTGTTTTGGCATATCTCTTCCTGTTTCTGGTCTCTGTTGGAATCTTGATATGTCTCGTCCCTTCTTCAAATATCACATTAGTAGTTTCCTTATTAAAATGGTTTCATGACAGATTATTTCCTTTTTTATGGTCCTTCCCTTTTTGTACTGCTTCCCCAACCTACTGGGTATACTGCTGGTTTAACTGGTTTTTTCATAGTAGGTTATTTTAATTAATGGTTTTCTTTATTATCTTCCATTTTTATTAACATTTTATAGACTTAATTATACAGTTTCTAGTGTAATCCTTAAACAATTTATTCCTCTCACTCACTATGGAACTTTCTCTTTTATTCATGTAACATTAATTCAAATGTTTAGTGTGATAATTTTGTTATGTTACATATGCTCTCCTGTAAAAGTGATTAGTTCAGATCATACTCTGTATGGATGAAATAATTACTACTAATTCTTTTGTATTTACATTTTCTCCGTGATTACATGTTTTCACTTTATATACCTTCTTTTTCCACCATTGCTTCCTCTCAGCTGATGTGTATCTCCTTCATTAGTTTCTTTTTTCATTGATAAGTGATCTTCAATCTTGTGTATAACATTATCATTTTATATTCCTTCTTATTTGGTGCTTCCTCACCAGTATGTTTACTCCCTAACATTCCCTAACAAATTAATTGGAACAGTTCAGAGTGGCACTTTTGGCTTCAATCCCTGCTGTCCAATACTTCAATTGAGTCCAGAGGTATTATCATCTCTGCTCAACACATAAGACTGATGGCATTTTCTACATCCAGTCATAAAAATAAATAAACAGTAAAAGTAGTCATTTTTGACTAAAATAAACATCTTTAGATTCTTCACTTCATAATACGTTATATTAATTAATACTTTTATACACTTGACTCTTCTTCTCTCTTAAAACTTATTCCATATTAGGTGGTTTAGGTATGTGGTATCATATACATTTCATCATGTTTACATAGTAAGTAGTATTTATATTTACTCTTTCTACCATCTGGTATCCATTGAGTTACTTTTATTGCTCATGGTATAACATGAATTAATTCTTTATCACTTTCACTATAACAGTGGTTGTTGTAACAGCATTATCATTATTAGTATCAGGTTTTTGTTTTTTGGTTTCTGGTCTCACTATTTGGTCTTTAGTGAGCTGGTCCTTCTTCATTGTTCCATTTTTATTAAATTATTTTCTTTGTGAGTTTGGTTAATTTGTTCGATTAAGTCATATGACATTCTGGTTTCCTTTCTCCCTTAGAATTTTGTATCTCTTTCTTACAAAATCTTTTTTCATATTTCAGAGTTATTTCCCATCATTTGTATGAGTAATGATGTGAGTTTACTGTCTTTTAATTTTAGACATTTTTATTCAACTACATTCTTTCTTGTTCATAGTTGTTTTTCAAATATTTTGGTATAAGTTGTACTTATTATTGTTTTGAATTTTGAAATTATTATTCCTCAAAATTCTTTTTGCATTCATAATAGTCTTTGAATGTTTGTGTAAGTGGTACTTACTAATTATTTTGAATTTGGATAATTATTATCTGCATCCAAATTCTTTTTACTTGCATAATAGTCTTTGAATATTTGTGTAGCTTGTACTTACTATTGCTTTTGAATTTTGAAGCTTGTTATGTTCAAAATTCTTTTTATTTATTCACAATAATCTTTTAAATGTTTTGTGTAAGTTGTGCTTACTCATTTTTGAATTTGGTAATTTTTTATTCTTACCAAAATTCTTATTTTGTTCCCAATATTCTTTCTGATACTTGGTGTACGATGTTCTTACTATATTTTTGAATTTTTTAATTTTTTATCAAAATTCACAATTTCTTCATTCTAGTTTTAACTCACAATTATGAGTCCTCCAAATATTTTTTAATAGACAACTGATTATAAGTTCCTTTTACTTTATTCGAAATGATATCCTTTAGTACATACGTATTATTATTATTGTTTTTAATAATCAGGTATGGGCCGGTATACAGCAGTAATAACTTTTTGGTAATGCCTTCCAAAGTACTGGGTAATTCCCTGTTTTTTAGCAGTACCTTTTCTCCGACTTCATATCTTATTATTTTCTTAACAGCCTTTTGATATTTGTTCTTGCGCCTATCCTGGTCTTCAGCCAATTTATTGTAGAATCTAATTCGATTGAATTTGTATTCTTGACTCCTGGGGAACTCTATTATGTCTTGTATTTCTCTCGGAGGTGGTCTTTCATACATTGCCGTGTATGGCGTGGTACCAATAGCGGTGTGATATGACAAATTAAGGAATTCTTCAGTCGCTAATAAATATTCTTGCCACTTCTTTTGTTGGTTATAGCAATAAGTTCATAATATTCTTCCGACCTCTCGCAGTACCCTCTCCGCTGGATTGCTGCTGGGGTGGTAGACAGACGTCTTGTATGTCTTAATGCCCAATGTATTCAGAGTGTTTCTCCACCGCCAACCCTTAAATTGCGTTCCATGGTCGGTGATTATGGATGTCGGGCTTCCTACCTCTGGAATGTAATGATTTGTTATTATTTCTAGAGTCTTCAGAGTGGTGGCTCTGTTCACAGGGTATAGTTTTGTAAATTTTGTAAAATGATCCATCATAATAACAATATACTTGTATCGATGGCGTCCGCCACTGCGGGGAAATGGACCACATATGTCCAGAAAGACCTTTTCCAGTTTGGCTTGTGAGGTAATTGGTATCATTATACCTTCCTTTCTCTCATTGTTGGTTTTCACCAATTGACATATCATACAGGTTTTAAGGTAGTTTCTAGTTTTTCTATTGATACTTTTTATGTGACAATTCTCTTCTATTGCCTTGATCACCTTCATGGCTCCCATGTGACCGTATCGTAGGTGATAGTCCAGGATGATATCCCTTTCGATTGTAGTAGGGATCATGATCTTCCAAACGTCTTCGTCAAGGGATGTCTTGATAAATAAAATCCCATTATGTATACAATAAAATTTGTTTATTGTGTCATCTTGGTTGGAGAGACGAAGTTTAATACAGTTTAACTTCGGATCGGACTGCTGGTGTTTGCTGATGTCCTGCACTATCTTCTCTAAATCAGATCTGTCCTTAATAATGTTATAGATTTTCAAAATGCTCTCCTTTTCGCCTTCGAATGTTTGTTCTTCTAGATTTACTCTTGACAATACGTCGGCTACTACATTTTTACTCCCAGGAACATACTCCCATTGTATATCGTATTCCTGCAGGGCGAGTACCCATCTGGTCAATCTACCATGGCTTAATTTGCATCTTCTTAGAAATGATATTGACTTATGATCTGTTCGGACGGTCACCGGATATCCGAGGATATACGTCCGAAACTTCCCGCAGGCAAAGACTGCACTTAGCAGCTCTTTTTCCGTCACATTATAGTTCTTCTCACACTGGTTAAGGGTTCTGCTAGCAAAGCTCACTACTAGATGGTTTCCACTTTCATCTTCTTGGTACAGTGTTGAACCCAAGCTAATGTTACTAGCGTCACAGTTTAGAAAGAAGGGTCGGTTAAAATCTGGATGGTTGAGCATTACTGCATCTAAGAATTTCTCTTTAATTGATTTGAAGGTCTCGTCTTGTTCTTGACCCCATCGCCATTTATTCTTGGACGATAACTGGTACTGAAACTGGGCTGTTAGTTCGGAATAATTATTCTGGAACTTCCTATAATAGTTACATAGGCCCAAAAATGATTGTAGTTGCCTTCTGTTTTTTGGTGTAGGGAATCGTTGTATGGCGTCTACCTTTTCTGTTGATGGTGTTATTCCTTGACTGTTTAGCTGGAAACCCAGGAATTGAACTTCTTTAGCTATAAGCTTGGACTTGTCCAGTTTAAGGGTGACATTATTTTCAGCAAGCTTCTTCAAAACACACTCTACACGATAACAGTGTTCCTCCCAGCTGGTTGATGTTATTAGGAGATCATCAACATAGACAGTTGTGAATTGGAGCGCTTCTGGTCCTAGTATATGATCCATACAGGCGACAAAAACAGCTACTGAATTAACCAACCCGAAGGGCAATCTCTTAAACTGATAATTGCGCCCTTCGAAGATGAACGCCATGTATTGCCGGCTTGCTGGGTGCAACTCCACTTGCCAATAGCCGCATACCGTATCCCAAGTGGTAATGAATCGTGTTCCGTGGAACCTCTTCAAAATTTCATCAATTTCGCCAGGTGAGGTACGATCGTTTATTATCATCTTATTTATCTCCCGAGCGTCAAGGCAAAGTCTTACCTTCCCATTTTTCTTTTGTATGGCCACAATTGGGCTAGTGTATGGCGATTGACTGCTCTCGATGATATCTCTACGGATCATATTCTGGATCTCTGATCGTACGGCTTCTTTCAAAGATTGTGCTATTGGGTATGACTTTCGGTTGAATTCTACCGGTTCTCTGAATCGTATTGAGCATTGGTAGTTCCGGATCTTTCCAGGTTCGTCGGAAAATACAGCTCGATATTTCTCATATATTTCTACCAATTGATTCCGCTGGTCTTCCGTTAGTTGCTCGTTAGTATTGTGGCACTGGAAGTTACGTATCTCTTGGATCTTTTGTTTCCATAGGTCTTCCTCCGAATCTTGATGTACTGGCTTATTGTTTGTTGAGTGGTTAGATAAGTAATTCACCTTATTTTGGTGGTCGAGAAGTTGTCTGGAGTCTAAAGTCTTGTTATCAGTTAAATTGGCTATCCAGGTTGAACCTTCAGCAAAGAGTGATACCTTTCCTCGGCACAAGTCGATAATTGCTGAGTTTCGGCGCAATATGTCGCATCCTATCATGATGTTGAAAGGTAATCCGGCTGCAACAAGAAATATCATATCCACACTAATGCCCTGACTTTTGACATTGAGGGATACCTGCTTTCTTATGGTCTTGTTCTGTCGGCCGGTAACTCCTACAAGTACAATGTTATTAATAGGTAGTACCGGTAAGTTTTTGTGGCATTCCTGCTGTATCCGGTCCAATTCATTTCGATTTATTATGGAGACATTGGCTCCAGTGTCTATCATTATAGGAACAGAAATACCTTCAATTTCTGCGATTATGTATATTATTTCATTATCATTATTTTTAATATTAAGCTCACTTTCTTCTAATAGGTCCTTACGGATATCCTTTAAATAATTGCTGTATATTATGGTAAAATTTTTTCTGTTTTTCTTCACATTCATACCTACTTGATTAAACCCAGCAGATTGGAGCAGTAAAGGGTCATTGGGTTTTATTACTGCCTCCGTTCGTTTAAATGTTCCGCTTCATTACGGATCAGGCCGTTGGAAGCGTCAGCTTGAATTCCTGAGGCTGTTTCGTTTGGTTCTGCTCGATCGTCTGGTTGGGCTTCTGTTACAGGTAGTCTGCGCTGATTATCCAAGCTGGAACTACGTCTGGGCTCGTACTCTCTGTACCGATTACTTCCCTGGCTCCCTTGGAAAGTCTCGTACTCGTAGTATCGGCTCCTTCTTTGAGGCTGGTACCTCCTGTGTCCACTGCCTTCTGCTCGGATGTAGTTGACATTAGGTCGATATGCCCTGTAATTGTGGTTACCTCCACTTGGGTAATTTCGGTTATAATTACCATGATAATTATTATTATTAGAAAGGTTGGGGTTCCTCTGACCATTTTGAACATAGTTACTATTATGATTATAATAACCGTTGTTATTTTGGGGACGGCTATTATTATTATTATTATTGTTGTTGTGGTTGTTGTTATAATTATTATTCATACGAGGAATATTACTATTATTATTATTATGGTTAAGCCTCGGCAAATTATTGTTATTTCTAGAGTTATAATTGTACTCGGCATTATTCCGATTTGTGGGATTATAATTATTATTATTACCCACATCTGCCGATTATTATTATTATTCAAATTATTGTTGTTATTCCTTGGTTCCGGCTTTTCATACCTCCTGCGACTTTGACGGTAATAGTCTTCGTGCTC
Organism: Magicicada septendecula; assembly: GCA_034769895.1. Taxonomy (NCBI): domain Eukaryota; kingdom Metazoa; phylum Arthropoda; class Insecta; order Hemiptera; family Cicadidae; genus Magicicada; species Magicicada septendecula. The sequence goes on from CM068369.1 coordinate 447,613,929, forward strand.
GTACATCTCTAAAAGCTCGGTCATGGCTTGCACCGTTTTTATTTGACTGTTTCGTCTGGCTCTGATAATATCCTCCTCGTAGTGGTATGAGAGTTTGCTGACCAGGCATTTTTCCGGTATTCGGGGCTCTAGGTGTTTGGCCACGCACACCTTTCCTAAAAAGTACGCCGTTAAAGTTTGGTTTCCATATGGGTTGTACTTCCCATGGCATATCCCGTCTCTGGCGATATTTTGCGTTGATTCCGACCAATATTTGGCTTTGAATAGCCTTCTGAATTGTTGATAGTCGGTCACCTCGTCTCTTATTGCCATCCACCAATTGTCTGCTATTTCCTTGAATGATTCGTCCAGCACCTCTTTGTTCTCCCTCCAGCGATTACCTCTGTGTTTGGCAAAGTATTCCTCAATTCTTGCTAGGAATTCCATGGGTTTATTTTTATAAAACCTGAAGTTAATCCCTTCACGATTTTCACTGTTGGGACAACTGGTAATGGTTGTCGGTCGACTATGGAATAGGTCTATATCTGTCTGGTTCTGTCGTACCTGACTGTTGATACTGGTCACAGCAGCTTCTATGCCGTCACATTTCTCTGTGAATCGGTCCTGCACTCGCTCCCAGTCTTCCCGTGTTTCCTTTAGTTTTTCCTCCAATGTCTTCCTAGTCGTTTCTTCAATGGTGTTAACCTTCGTATTTATTTCTGTTCTGATACTCCGTACTTCTTGTTCGGTTTGACTCCATTTTTCGTCAGCTCTGGTAACCCTTTGTTCGATTACCGTTATTTCCTCTTCTACTTTCTTGCTGATTGTCTCATTGTTTTCAGCTATCTTCTGGCTCAATTCTTCCTTCAATATTTCCATCCTTCCGTCTAACCGGTTCATGTTTTCTTGGTTCGTCTCCTTCCATTCTTCTCTCAATTGCTGACTATTGCTTTCCATTTTTAGATTTGTTTCTTCCATCCTCCTGTTGGTTTCTTCCAGTTTTTGGCTTATCTGGGTTAATTCCTCTTTCGACTGTTTATTGTCAGTCTTTATTTCCTCCATTTTCTCCTCAATTTTTTGAATATTTTCTTCCATCTTCTCTTCTATCTTTTTACTGTTTGCTTCCATCTTCTCCTCCATCTTCCTGCTAGTATCTCCAATTTTATTGCCCAACTCTTCCTTCAATCGTTGGTTATCATTCTTCATTTCCTCCTCCATCTTCTTGCTGCTTTCTCTTAATTCCTCCTTCAATCGTAGGTTATCGTTCTTCATTTCCTTACTATTTTCTTCGATTTTCTTGTTGGTATCTCCGATTTTATTACCCAACTCTTCTTTCAATTGTTGGTTATCGTTTTCCAGCTTCTTACTATTTTCTTCCATCTTCTCCTTTAATTCTTCCTTCGTCGTTTTAAATTCTCTGAGTAACATCTCCATCATTTGATCAAATTTTGTATCTTCCTTCGCGGTGGATTTCTCCAGCTGTTCCTTCTGTGGTGCAGGCTTATTTGGTTCTGCTGGCGGTAACATTAACTCCACATCTTCCACTGGTGTCGCTTCTTTATCCTCCATGTCTATCTCCTGTTCGGCCTCCATAGCCCTTTTTCTTGATGTAGCTCTCCTGTGCATCTCGCTCCCTCTTCCGACCTGTTGACCGTTGCCAAGCTAAAAATAGGAAATTGGACAATCGTCCTTATTTTATAACACTATTATCTCCTATTTAAAGCCCCTTAAGTTGGGCGCCAATTTGTAATATAAATTAAGTATATTACCGATAAAAATAAAAATAAATATAAATAAATTGATATATATATAGAGATATATTGTGTGTGTATCTTTTGTGCTAACAAGGGTATTGTGCTCTTCCTTTAGCCCCACTAGTTGGGCAAGTCAATTTGTAATATAATTACAAATATTACAAATAGAAATAAAAATATAATTATAATTGAAATATGTTGATATGTGTTGATACGTACTGATATTTTGTTTATCACTGGGTTAGTCTGACTCCTTAAAGTCCCACTGTTAGGCTAGTTAAATTGTAATATAATTTCAAGTGTAATAATAAACAAAATGTAAAGATATTGATGATAAGAATATGTTATAATTAGGTGTGTTTGATTGATAAATAATAAATACATCAAACTTTAAAAATTCTGCAAATATTTTTTCTTGTGCTTGTATCGAATTTGACTGAATGATTGAATTTAATTAATTAATAATTAATTAATTATTTGAGTTTGTAATTTCCTCCTATATCTATTCTCTCAATGTAAATTATGGGTTTGCTTAATAAAAAATAATAATAACATTAATGGTAGAAATAAAAACAATGCTGGTAACTGAATACTGATTTGCATTTATTCATTCAAAATTGTGCGCCAGTCAAACTGCGCATGTCCCAGGCACTGGCTAATATTCGCCACAGTCGGCAATGAGAAAGATTAACAAATATATTTTTTACAAGTTTAAATTTATGGTTCTTTTAACGAGTCGAAATGGTCAGAGGGCAAGGAACAAGATACATTTAACAGGTATTCTTAAACTAAATGTTAACATCTGAAATAGAACAGAATTATTATTACAATTGTCAATTAGAAAGAAATTATTTAAAATTCGAACCAAGTCGAAGAAATGACGTCACTCTGCTCCAGGTAGCACTGCACCGTCTATGTGAGAAATTCAGCAATGGCCGCCGTCTGCTTGGTTTTAATCTGCTATGACGCCGTTTGAATTGAAGATCTTCTCCCACAGAAATAAAACGATGTTCCCTTTTCCTGCGAAGTGGTGTTGTTCCAAAATATAGTGTTGAATGTCCCCTCGTCGTCTGCGATGTCGAATTCGGGATGGATCTCTTGTGTAGTGTAGTGTTCAAATATGCATGTTGGTTTTTTGTGAATTTGTTCCAAAAATTGTTCAAAATGGCTGTTGATTTCTGGCGTTAAGTTTTATGGTGTTATTCTGTGTTTTTGGAAACTTGTGAAGTGTTAGACATAGATAAATAATGTTATTTCACTTGTTAGTTCATCTCCGTTACACGCCACATAACCAAACTTGGTTTTAATATAAATTATTTGGTTTTCAAAACTCCACTAATACATTTTTCAACTGTTCAGCTTTGCGATTAACAATAGACTAAACGACGCAACGTCGTCGTTTTAGGGCAATTTGTGGTATGTCTTTTTCCTCTTCATATTGTTTAATTATAAAATATCTGTCTAAGACTTGTTTCACTATCTAACTATACATAACAAGTTTTCTTATTTTTTACTGTATTTCCAATATTTCTTAATTTTACATGAATCTAACTATTCAGTAATATTGATTATTTAATTTTACATCTTTTGATATATAGTTGGGTTTGTTTCAAACTCATTTAAGCCCAAAATTTACAATTTTGCATAATAATTGCATGTCCCATATTTTGTACAAATTCAGTGTTTTAAAGGTTTTTATTTGTTTTTTCGGTATAATATTTCCATGGAATACACCTAATAACTCCGTAATTACTTTGCTGTTAGTAATTTGGTTATTAAAACATTTCAATATTGATTAATTTGCTGTTTAGTCTGATTTGATTACTATCATAAGCCTATTTTTGACTGTTTCCAAAAGAAGTTAGTTTTCTTTCTTTTGTCATTCTATTTGCTATTAACTGTATCTGTATTAATTATATTTTCAATTTCTGTATTGTATGTATTGAATTCTATTCCTATTACATAGATTAATTCTTTGATAGATAGTTTTTTTTTGGTTTATAGGCCATTCTGTGTTTACAAACATAGTGTCTTGGTGGGTCTGTTTGTACATTATACATGGTTTACTGATTTGAATAAAACTATTACATTTTTATGCCCTACTTGCCTCTCTGACTTACACAATGGAAAATTAAATGACATGATTTTAATTACAATAGAATATCTTGTATCTACTAAACTTTCTTTATACTAATAACATCATTGAACCATAACATGAACATCTTATGCCTAATTTTAACAAAAACATCTTATTATCAACTATTTTCCATATATCACCTAATTTTAACAAAAACATCTTATTCCTATTATTTTTTCCTGTATCATCAAATGATAACAACATAGCTTATCCTAGACATAATTTAATTAGAAAACATAAAAAACTCCTATTACTAGTAACACTGTCAGTCACTAACTGTCTTGTGTATGTATTATTCTTATAAAAACACTTTAACTGTGATAAAAAACCTCGTGTATCTATTTACACCTTACATCTAAAATATTATTTAATTAATAATAAATAATAAACATCTTAATATTAGGCATACCTTCAGTTATGAACTGTCCTTTGGTATTTTTGTCCTCACCATTTATTTAGTTATAATTAAAGAAAACATTTTATATGTAATAGTCCTTATATCTAATTTAAAACTCTTATTACTAGTAATGTTGTCAGTCCTTAGACCGTCTTTCATTTCAATGGTTTTATTATTATTATTCTACACTCATGGTAGTCTTTTTATAATACTTAAACATCATTGAAGATTTTTTCATAGATTTTTTAACTATGTTTCTCACTGTACACTCTGTAGTTCCTTAATTTTGTTATTTCACTTCACTTTATTGTATTCTACACTCTGGTAGTCTTTTTAGTGAGTTCTACTCTATGGTAGTCTCTTTTGACATATTTTTTGACATGTTACACTTACAACTAATATACAATTTGTTTTTATAGTATTGTATCTTGTAACTTGTTTGGGGTTTACCTATATCGGTTTCAATTTTGTCTCATGGTATTTAATATATGATTAACATTTTGTTTTGGCATATCTCTTCCTGTTTCTGGTCTCTGTTGGAATCTTGATATGTCTCGTCCCTTCTTCAAATATCACATTAGTAGTTTCCTTATTAAAATGGTTTCATGACAGATTATTTCCTTTTTTATGGTCCTTCCCTTTTTGTACTGCTTCCCCAACCTACTGGGTATACTGCTGGTTTAACTGGTTTTTTCATAGTAGGTCATTTTAATTAATGGTTTTCTTTATTATCTTCCATTTTTATTAACATTTTATAGACTTAATTATACAGTTTCTAGTGTAATCCTTAAACAATTTATTCCTCTCACTCACTATGGAACTTTCTCTTTTATTCATGTAACATTAATTCAAATGTTTAGTGTGATAATTTTGTTATGTTACAATATACTTCAAAATAATCTATTAAAAAAAAGCACTAACTCTAGACAGTGGCATAGCTAGGCTTTTGGCGCCCGGGGCAAAAAGATCGTCGGCCGCCTCACCTTCACAATTAAAAGGGGCCAAAAGAGCAAAAATGAAAGCCCATCCAGTGAACAAAGTACTTAATAAGTGCGAGTGTGTAGAATTTTATATGAAAGCACGTCCAGAATCGTCTTAAGAATATTTGTTAAATCAAAATTAAGAAATTACATATTATAAGTTTAATATTACCGGTATTCAGTTTGTATACATTTATTAGTAACAAACACAGACTATAAAAAATGTAGGAATATAACAGCTCATTCCTCCAAACTTTTAATTTGTCTGTTAGCGTCTCCAAAATGTCAATGCTTGAAAAAGCTTATTCCTTTGGTCTGCAAGATTTTCTGGATTTTGTCCATAGAAGAAAGAATATCTATCCAGAAAAAGAGAAAGGTCACAAAATTAAAGTTTTCTATTGGATTAATTATTAATGCTGCATCTTCCCTCATATTGATTGTTTCAGTCAGTGTATCCCTCAGTTTCTCCAGTGCAGCGATCACTTCATCCAGCTGAATGGATATTGCTTTCACCGCATCTGCTTTTGAGCTCCACCTGGTATCACATTGTCCTTTTAGTGTAATATTTATGAAGTCTTTAAGAACACTCCATCTATGAGTGGAACAGAAAAAGAAGGTGAATAGGTGTTCTACTGTCCCAAAAAATGTCACTGCCTGAACATTCACATGAGCTCCATGAACTCCAACCAAGTTAAATGAATGGTTGTCACAGGGAACAAACACAGCTAGTGGATTCAAATCTAATATTCTCTTCTGAACTCCTGAATGGATACCAGCCATTGTTGCTTGATTGTCATACAATTGACCTCTGCAATCGCTAAGATTCAATCCATCTCTCTCAAGTTTACTTGTAATAGCTTCTGTGATCCCCTCCGCTGTATTTACTTCTAAAGGAATAAAATCTATAAATGCTTCCTTGATACCAAGAGAATTGCGTTTAATTTCAACAAATCTTATAATCTGAGACATTTGTTCTACATGTGCAGCATCTGATGTGTCAAATATAATACTAAATTACTTCGCCTTCTTACATGCAGTAATAATATATTTGCGCTCTCTTTCTACTGAAAGGCTTATTATTTCATTTGAATAATTGGCGAAAGATACGATATACACCCAGATTTACGAGAGACTAAATGAATCCAAATGAGATCTCATGACAGGGTCAAATTTAGCCAAGTATTTTAACAAATCCAGATAGTTTCCAGGATTTGGATCGTTAGTAATTGACTCTCGATGTCCTCTCAGTTCCAGATTTTGTGATTTTGTTGTGTTGTGGGAAGTTTGTACTGTGGCAATGACCCGTTCGAGGATTTCTTTCCACGTCTTCGCTGCTTTACTCATTTGTTCCTGAAGTAGATCATCAATAAGTCCCCTTCTGTTTAAAGAACGTTCCAATTCCTTCCATTCAAAAAACGCAGACCAATGAGCAGGACTATTTTCATGATCCTGAATACGAGGATTTAACTTTTGCCACGATGAAAACCCATTTTCACTATTGAACTGGCTTCTTTGATAGTTTTTTTGTGGAAAAAAGTGCAACAAAAACAAAATAGAGATTTTTTTTAGTTGGAGAAAAACACATCCAAGTGCGATTTATCTTTTCACCATTTTGCAAGGTTTCATCAAACCAGTACTTGTTTAAGGATCATCCATCTTTATCTTCAGGAAAATGGCTGTCCTTGTTCTGCAACTGACATGTTCCTCTATTCATCATTATATCTCGAAAGGATTGAGATAGCTCGCTTGGCCAAACTCCCATATCTTGTAGAGCAGCACCGAGAACACAGTCTACATTGTTGCTAGTAATGTTCTGTCCTTCATCGCCTGTAATTTCAAGATTGCATGACGCAACATCAACCATGGTACTAGAACCAACTGAATCTTGTAACTGTACTTTGACACTTTCACAGTTTGAAGTATTCACGTCGTTAACTTTACTGTATTTATCAACAGCCTTGTCACTAATAACATCCATTTTATGATCGCGAGTTGATTCCTCGTTAATTGTAATATTTTGACACTCATGGTTTGATTTTCCTTGAATAAGAGACTTCATAAACTCTTTGGAACTTGTTGTAGCTCTTAATCTTTCTTCCCTCCTCTTCCGAAACTGGGCGCCACTGAGTTTACTTTGTTTCATATCAGCTTCAAATAAAATTCAAAAAAATTGATTTTCAATAATTGTATTAGTATGATGACATACATGTGAAGTATTATAGACACACCCACAAGACGCACAAACCAAAAACAAATCGCACACTCAAGATATTCATAAACTACTGATAATCAACGCGCTTGCTGCGTCGAACTGGGAGAACTGCACATATGTAACATATACAACGGTTTTTTATTTTACAAATAATACATTCATCTGTATAAGAATAACAATGAAGAAGATCTACACAAAGCTAATACTGTATGATTATCAGTTTTCCATTGTGGCACAACAACTCACAACAAAGTCGCAAAAAATATTGGAGACAGCAAGTGAATACAAAGAGCGTGAACACTGATAAAAAACTATACTGACTTAATGTCTACTCATCACTCGCACGCAAGATAACAAAACTCAATTAAAACAGCATCCACTGTTTAGAAACATCGAGATAAGAGACCACATAGACTAAACATCCATCGCCAAGTGAACACAGAGAATGAAATACTGTATTGTACAGAGAGGGACAAAGAGCCTTTATTACAGCGTAATTTGTAATAGACTAATAGTGTTTATTACGCAAGGTATGACAACAGCAAGCTGGCTGGTTATGCTTCTTTTATGAAAAGAATAGTCATATCAATGAAACAAGTTGTTTGTACTTTTATAAACTAAAAACAATTTTTTTCAAGTCTACACTCACTTTGCCGCCCTCTTGGCTATGCCGCCCGGGGTGGCTGGCCCCTTGCCCCCCCCCCAAAGCTATGCCTCTGACTCTAGACTCTCTAATTGGAATATAATGCATGTATTGCAAACAAACTAACATGATAAGAAATATGAATGAACTGAAATGATAAGAAATGAAAGTGCAGCTGTACTTCTTTGAATGTTCCCTCTTTACTTTTATCTCTTGTCATCCAGATTTTGAACCATCATCTCTGTGCTCGGATTGTTTATCCAATCAATGGTCCACTGGCATTATAATCAGAAGTACCTCCTTTGATCTTAGCTCTCTCTCTCTCTCTCTCTCTCTCTCTCTCTCTCTCTCTCTCTCTCTCTCTCTCTCTCTCTCTCTCTCTCTCTCCTCTCTCTCTCTTTCTTTCTCCCCTCTCTCTAATTACCTAGTTTACTGTTCAATCAGTTGTTCGTCAGGTACTTTACCATTCAGAAACTGACTGTTGTTCTTTGTGAATAGTTACTGATATAAGTCCAGTCACATACTCAGTTGTGTATGTAGTCCATAAAAGTCACTTTCTTAATTCCTTATTGTTGTGATTATTATGGTTTGTGTGGTCCTAAGTGCTGCGAAAATGGAGAGAAGAAATATAATGATGTAACAGCATTTAATTTCTTTGTAAAGAAACCAAAAATGTGAGTCACTGCCAAAGAGATACTTTCACTATCATCTTCACCAGCAGCAACAGTATCATCACGATCATCAAATAGAAGCTGCAGTGTCATCAAAGCAGACCGAGAAAAGTTTCTACATTATCCATGCCTAGCATATCCTCACATCGATATAATTCAGATGTGATAGAAGAAGATAATTTATTAGCAGAATGTATCCGTCAAATGGTTGTAAAAAAGAAATAACACTCATATTTATTGGGCTTAGACCCAATCAGCCAAACTTACAGGAATAGCATGTAAAACAAGGGAAAAATTTAAATGGTATAAAGAATATAAGTTATTAGAGTATAGTAATGCGAGTGATTCTGTTCACTGTTACTACTGCACACCATTCTGTGACAATGTCTAAAGGAGAGAATATGTTTATGAAAACTGGATATAACAACTGGAAGAAAGCAGTAGGCCACCAGAGCAGTAACGTCCACAAGTTATGATCTTTAGGTCCGCTGAGAAAAATCCGAAAGATTTTATTTGTAGATTTGTAACAACTGATGAAACTTGGTTCCATTACTTTACTCCAGAAATAAAACAACAGTCGAAACAATGGATGCATAGTGATTTGCCGCCTCCAAAAAAGGCAAAATCAATTTTGTCAGCTGGAAAGTGTATGGCTTCAATTTTTAGGATGCTAAGGAATATTGTTAATAGATTGCCTTGAAAAAAGTCAAACGATAAATGGAGAGTATTATGCTAACCTCTTGGGTCAAGTAAATGAAAAAATTCGAGAAAAACCAGGTTTAGCAAAGAAGAAGATGGTTTTCCATCAGGATAATACGCATCGTCACACACGCGTTGTGTCTATGGCAAAAATCGCCAAGATGAAGGACGATCTGTTGCACCATCCACCTTATTTGCCTGATTTAGCACCATCTGACTTTCATCTATTCCCAAACCTCAAAAACTTTTTTGGGGGGAAGCGATTTTCCTCAGATGACGAGCTGAAAGCAGCGTAAACGGTTATTTTGAGGACCTAGAAGAATCGGGCTTCCTTAACGGGGTAAAAGCAATGGAGTATCGCTAGACTAAGCGTACTGAACTACATGGAGACTATGTTGAAAAATAAAAACAATTCCAGAATGAAAGTCTTTCATTATGAGGCCGTGAACTTTCCAAATTGCCCTGTATCTTCCTGTAACACAACAAGCTTACTACAACCAATGGGCCAAGGGGTCATTGAGTATTTTAAGAGCCAGTACAGAAAGTGATTTCTGTGTACAAAATTTGGCACTTTGTGAAAACGATGTGGGCACTGAACAATTTTGAAAGGCATACACTATAAAGGATGCAATATATAATTCAGCTGATGCCTGGCAAAGTATTCCAGAAAACACTCTAAATCTGCCTGAAATAAGTTACGGCCATCTGAATTACAACCAGGGTCTACAGAACCAGGAAGTCCTGACCCCACATCAAAATTTTTAGACATCTGTCAATCCCTACCAGCATTTAACAGTTTGAAGGAAGATAACTTCAAAAATTGGTGTAAAATAGACTTAACAGATGTAGGCTACACAACATTTACTGATGATGAAATTGTTACATACGAATCCACAGAACCTACAGAAGCTAATTATGAAGAAGATGATCAGCCAGTAAACCCTGCAATCTCTCATAAGGATAAGGCCATTCAATCACTGACTACAGCAATCAAGTGGTATGAAGCCCAAGATGAAGAAGAACTGCCTAAAATAATTTCACTGCTCCAAATACATAATTTTGCTCTTGAAATGTATGGTCAACAGAAAAAACAGAAGAAAATCAGATTTTTTCAAAATCATTAAACAATTTTTTTTTTGCAATTACAGCGCTTAACTTGTTTGAGTTGAAAATTTCCAGCAATAAATATGTTCAAGCATTACATTAGTACTGTACGTTGCTAGTGTTGTAATAAAACATTTTATTTTGTCTTTAAAGGGTTTGTTTCTTAGGCCCTGTAGGTGATAAATTAATGAGGTTCTACTGTAGACATCACACATACCTGTGATATGTTTAGTATATATCATATTTAGCCTTATGCCTACACACCTAGAACCAAAGATCTTCATAGTGGTTTAATCCAAGCATTTAACTATGTAAAACATATTGTTAATGTTTCCACACAAAAAATATCTAAATATAGTAAATAAATTTTATTATTAAAATTAGAGTACTGTATTAACATCTGTTTAATTTAATTCTGGTATTACTAATTACATTGTTCATAATATTGAAGACAGCGTATCATTTAGATATAAATAAACAAAAAAATGTAACCGCTGATTTATACATTGAGGGATTACTGTGTGCATGTGCGTCTCCGTTTCTATATTTTAATTTCATAGAAATATATTATGCAACCACATAAATGCATGTTATACAATAAAATTTATAACAGTGTTACTTAGTGGGATAATGCAATGCCTAAACATAACAGTCTGGGAAGAAACCCTGACACTGAACAAAATGAGTCTGAATAAAGCAATGTGCTTACTCCAAAGGGCATGGTGTTCTTATGAAACAAAAAATTATAAACAAGGCATGTTATGTTGTACAAAAAACATTTATTACCTATACAATACAAAGTTAATAGTACAAAATTAAGTTACAATTTTAATTACAATAATGCTCAATACAATACAACAATGATCTTCTAAAACAAATTACGTAGTACAGGTATAATTCAGTTACATTTCACTTTTCAGTTAAAAAAAGGTGTTAAAAACAAAATTGTTTCCTAGTGCTAAAGAACATTACAGCGGGATTTAAAAAAATGAGAAAAAGAACATTTGAATATGAAAAACATTTCAAATAGGAGTGCCATACACATTTTAATTATACTATGAGTAATCAAAATGCAAAGTAATATTAAACATATCATTATCAAAACACTAATTTTTCTATAAAACACTAAATTACATGTTTCTTTCAGTAACTAAAATTTCCTAAAAATTCTGAAATACTAAGTCATCCTTAAACTTGGTACTTCATTCATTCTACAAATTTAATTTTAATATTTTAAGTTTTAATAATATATATTATGTATGATAACTAACTGTTCTATAGTTAACATTTATTTTATTCAAAAATTTTTAAGGAATCTTAATACAAAAATTAAGTAGTCATAATTTCCCTAAGCACTAAGATTAATAATTTATTTGACAGCATTAGGAACTCTTTATAACTTGAGACACAAAAATAAATGAATATGACATATCCCCCCTCACTAATTAGATGACATATCTAATCATCATTTAACAATTTCAAATAACATTTTGTTTACATTTATAAAATAAAAATACAATACCCTGTAAAGACTTATTATAATTAAACCCTAGGCCATAAATGTAATATGTGTAATGGCTGTGTATTTTTTATGCATGAGAAATTTTGTTTATTCTGTATATTTTTGATTATTGTAGAGAAAAAGGTTTATTGATTGATACGCTTTTATTTTTTAGAAAAAAGTTCAAATTTTAGAAACAAAAAGGGATAATCTTCTTATTTTCATTTTACCTGCAAACAAACAAACAATTTGTTACAGTAACATTATATTATATTATTTAAAGATCTGTATAGACTGCAGTAAGGATTTTTATTAATTATCAATTTACTGCTGAATATACATTGTTAACACTTAACTAAATTATGAAATAAGTCCAAAAATACAAATATTTTATATTTTTTATATTAAATATAAATAAATATATTTTAAATGTATCTAATATGTGCAGTCTGCACAGTTGATATGAATACTAAATCAAAATGTACTCTGGTCAAAATAAAAACATATAAGGCATGAAAGCATGTAGTGGCACTACATGTTATATAAAGTTTACTGTATGTCATCTGGTTGACCCCCACAACTGTTCAATGGTCAAATGTATGAATGATGATAAGTGGGTCAACAAAGTTATATCTGTGGTTGACTTTGTAGTGATAAAAACTTTCTCAATGTCTGTACCCAAAGAGTTTGAAAAGATTTTTGATCTCTCTTGTAGATGTTCTTTTAACGTGTATGTAAAGATCTGTTGGAAACTTGAACTAGAAAGCATTTATTTACTAAGCATTTACTAGAAACTTGTGGCACACTTCACAGGAAAACCACATTGTGGATACACATAGTCTGCACAACTTCTCTAAAAACTCAAACACAGCTTCTTCACTACTCAGTGAATACCAGATTTTCATTTCAGTTACCTTGAAATATTCCTGAATCCAATAAAATGTCGTGTACAACTATAGACAATTTACTAACAGCTTACAGTATCTGCACTGGATCTGTTTATCTCAGGCCATTATTACAAAAGTTATACTCAAAGTCGTATTGAAGGTATATTTAAAGTATTTGAAAATATTTATGCATGCGCACGCACGCACATGCGCACACACACATGCAAGTAAAAAAATTACAAGAATCTTGGCAGTCTGTACGTCAGTGAGGTGGTACTCATATGATGGCCAAGTACCAATAATATAAAAATGTTTACTAGAAAATTAATCAAATAAAACTGAAAAAGATTCAGCATGCATTACGCAGGTAATGGCCATCAACAATAATTATATCATATTTACACATTTTTTTTAGTAAGTTTGAATATTCCAAGTTCCACTATACTTAAAATTCTACATATCCGCTCACACTCATATATAAATTAATATGAATTTTAGCCTGCGAGTGCAGTGTACAAAAATATGCTTACAATTAGGGTGTTGGAGATGCCATCGCAAAAGCCTGAGCTGCAGCGAAGAATGACCCTGCTGCAACTGAACCTACATATGATTGAGCAGCTGCAGCCAAGCTTCCGGCTACAGGTCCTAACGGACTAAATCCCACAAGGGGAAGTAATGGTGCCGCCAAAGGAGCACAGATTATTACGAGTCCACCAACGCCCGCAACAGTGGCCCATGCAATTAGTCCCATAATGTTTTATTTTCAATGAATTCCTGAAACAAACATATTAATTCTTTAAACATAACATTAAACATATTTTAGTTATACATAATCAATCACCTAAGTATTAACCAAGAGATTTTTATCATATGGAAGCAGTTGACCTCTTCACTGCATCCTTCACATCCTCTATAGGTGCTAGCATTTTCTATCATCATACTCAGCTTCCTCAATATGAAAAGTTGAGATGTCAAAATTCATATACAACTAGAGTTGTAACCTAATCAAGTATTTTGATATAACTAAATTTGAATTATTATTTTTGTTATTTCACTTCCAATACTAACATAATCACTGTATTTATTATGTTACTAAAGTAGCACAGTTTTCTCTTTCCTATGCACATTTCAATTTACATACCATCATCAATCAATTTTTAATAATTATTAGCAAATATAATTATTTCAATATGACTCGGAACACAAAACTTTTTATGGGTAAAAACAACATCCTAAACGAACAGACACAATTCAAATCACACGCATTTTATTCAAACATATCACACCCCACACACACATCGATCTTTTGAAAATCGATTCCGTCACTAACAACAAGACGGACAGTGCTACCAGTGGCAACCTCTGAAGAAGCTTTTTAAAAGTGAAAACCGGTTCAGGTTATAAGGTAAAACTTTTACGTTTTTACCCATAAAAAGTTTTGTGTTCTGAGTCGTAGTAAAATAATTATATTTGTTTAAATAACGGACACGTCATGGACAATGAAATCCAAGAATTATTAGCAGCCTGATTTTGTTTAAAGAGTCATTTGAAACACAAATATACGCTACAAGAAACACAATTTGCATACAAACAATGTTAGAAATAAAACACAATACAAGAAAATTCATTCCTAATCTCACGCAGACTCTATACAAGTTGTATAAAAGCTGCCATTAAGTGGCAATGGTTTTGTTAGTTAAAAAATTGACATTTTATAAATATAAAGCTGGCAAAAGTTGCCTATTAGAATATGGACACAGATAACACAGATAATAAGAAAGCAACATAGGAAGCCATCTGGCACCGACGATACTACTAAAATTGTATTAATCACTTTGATATATATTCAAGGACAAATTACTGTTAGACTATATGGTTTGTACAAATAATGGATTGCACAAAAACCTCACAGAGAAAAGTGCTAAAGTATCCAGTAAGAAGAAATATATGTTAATAGCTTATTAATTTATTAGTGAAGTATCAGCTATTTGTTTTGTCATATTCTCTATACTGAACATTATTGCACCAAAAAAATAAATGTGAGAACATGCAATTAACACTGAAAGGATGCAGTCTGCTAGCAATATGTATTCTTTGGTTTGGTGTATAAATTATATGTGCCATGGTCAACACTGCACATTTATATTTTAATATAGCCTAATAACACACAACATAACCACATTTCCAGGATACAGTATTTAAATACCCTCCTAATATTAATACAAATTACCATACATTTGTTGCTCCTTATGACAGCAGATAATCCAACATGCATATTTACATATAAATTGTGTGTGTGTGTGTGTGTGTGTGTGTGTGTGTGTGTGTGTGTGTGTGTGTGTGTGTGTGTGTGTGTGTGTGTGTGTGTGTGTGTGTGTGTGTGTGTGTGTGTGTGTGTGTGTGTGTGTGTGTGTGTGTGTGTGTGTGTGTGTGTGTGTGTGTGTGTGTGTGTGTGTGTGTGTGTGTGTGTGTGTGTTATAAATGCTTCTGTAGTCCAATGTACTGATGTTATTGTTTTTTGACAATTTTCAGTGCGTAGGTTTCTGCTGTCTGTACAGTGTTTCAATATTTTTCCTATGATCTCTTTCTCATGAAGTTTTTGTCTACGTTACTCTTTCAATTTAATGCAATGAACTCTTTCAATTTTGCAAGAAGTTTGTTCACTTCTTGTTGAGCATGACAGATGGGGCACAAGTAAAATACACAACATAGTGGGGGAGCATGTAGTTTCCCGTGGGATTTTTGTGGTACAATATTGGGAGTTAGTTTTTCTGAAAGGTATTGGCACAAGGAAAACGAATATGAATGTTGCCAGTCCCAAAAATTTTGCAGTGGGTGGGGGAGGGGATTCAAAATGGCCACAACTCGTTTCACCGAAACAGCAAATCTTCATCATTTATAGGACTACAACAAATTTTCAAAGCTTAAAATACTTCTTGATGTAGTTTTTACAATTATTATTATTAGGAATAATGTGAATTGTGTAAAAACTAGATTTGATGTTTTGACTATGAAGATTTGGACTTGACTATGAGGAGTTTGTATGATGCTGCTAGTTATCTTCGTAAGTCTATTATGAACACTAAGAAGTGGGAATTCACAGGATCATTAGAAGCAACAGAAGAACATGTGCCATGAGAAGTGTATTCATTCTTCAGATGGCTTATTTGTGGTACTGTTGAACATATGTCTTCAGAATGCAAGCAATCAAGTGTTAACAAGGCTGTCATGAGCATATCACAAACTGCAATATCCATGACATCTCGTATAATGAGAGACAAGTGAAATGTACAACAACTACAAATATTCAGTCTACGCGTGTAATGCCTCAGCAAGTAGCTGTAGGATTATCAGTTCACCATTTTGTAAGGAACAAGAATGTCATTGAGCTTTTGCATGGCTATGGTCTGTCAGTTGGATATGATCGACTTCGACGATGTAAAACACAAATAGCTGAGATGATAATAGATGATATCAGAAATAACCAGGGAGTGTATGTGCCAGCAGATATCATCAAGGACAGATATATTTTCTTCGCAGTGGACAACGTGGATTTCATGGAGGATACACCAGATGGGAAGAATACAACACATGTAACTGCCCTTGCCATTTATCAATAGAAAGAACCAGATGATACTTCACCAACTATACACTTGATCAAATCATCAAACAATAGAGCCCTAACAGAAATTCCAGACAGTGTGACATCATTGAAAGAATGCAGTATGCCAACAATACCAACCCCAAATTCTCCAACATATACTAATTTTTCCTCAATGAAAGACAATCTAGGTGTTAAGGAAATGAAGTCATGGCTCATAGCAAAGACATTACATGCTGCAACAGAAGATATTGTTAGTGAAGAAGACAGTAGTGTCAGTCGTGATTGCACAGTTAACCGGATTCCTACGTGGTCCGCATACAATTCCCACATGAGTAATGTACTACCACAAACCAGAGTACATGTTGCACCACTGATTCACGCACCATCAACACAGTGGAGTACACTGCTTACCGTTTTACTTCAGGCTCAGAGCATTAATTATGCAGTAATGGGGAATGGTAGGAAAACAGTGATTACATTGGATATGGGTCTGTATATACCAGCAAAACAGCTACAAATGAGCAGAAGTGACCTTGATCATATTGTGCTCAGACCAGGTGAACTGCACGTAGTAATGCCAGCACTGATGTGTATTGGTGCTTTTGCAGAGAATAGTGGATTGGATATGGCATGGATTCAGAGTGGTTTGTATGGATCTACAACAACAAGTTCAATTCTTCTTGGAAAACACGTAAGAAGAGGAATTGAAGCACATTTTATAAGTGTCCAGGTACTCTTTTCACAGTACATGGAAGAATTTTATGCACAGTACCCAACCTTGAAAGATGACATTCAAAGATCATTTACAAACCTACAACACGCATTTTGCAGTAGTACCGTACTGGAAAAAAAGAGTCGATAAAGAAAGCAATTCAGTAATTTAAACAAGTTCTTGAATCAAAAGATATGTAAGCAAAAATGGAAGTGTTTGATGAAAAATTGAAATCTGTTCCAAATGCAAAGGCAATGTTGCTCTATATGGAAATGGTGATAGACTTGTGTTTATTTATAAAGTCTGTTAGAACTGGTGATTGGCAACTTCATTTATCCCCCCTTGATGTATTAGTTAAGTACTTCTTTGCACATGACAAGCATCACTATGATTGCATGATTCCACTACATTTGGCAGAGATGCAAGCTCTTCCAGAAACAAATCCAGAATTGTTCCATGAGTTTTAAAGAGGCAATTGGGTTGTGAACAGAAACATCATACCTTTTTGTGCTAAAGGGGCAGATCATGCTCTAGAACATATCAACCGTACCATGAAAGTGAGTGGAGGATTAATTTGTATAACACGAATACCATCAGCCAGAACAAGATTCTTCTTAATTGCACCTGCTATGGCTGTTCTTGCTGCAGAATGCAAAGCAACGGCAGGCATTGTTTCCAAACAGCATGGTGGACATCATGAAGACACAAAGGTCTTTTTAGATCTACATGAACGTAATGTGAATAACCTTGCTGAGGTGCTACAGAACCAAGGCAGTGTATTTAAAGAAACATCTACAGATCTCACGAATTTTATGACAAAGGCTGTCATGAATGACAGCATTAAGAAAGATGTTTGTGACAGAAATGTCATTGGTCAGGGTGCTTATGACAAGTTTGTTGAAACTCGCATACAAAATAATGTAACCAATTTATGGTCTAAAATGACGATGTTGAAGCTTAACATGTTTAATAGTAATGGCAAAACAGCAAGTGTGAAACTTCAGTCTAAGGTATTGCAGCTAAAAGAAGACCGTGCATTGTTTGTGAGATTGCTATTAGTTGCAAAGTCTAGACCAACTGCAGATCTCAGAGATGCTATATCTAATTATGAGCTTTTGGTAGTTCCACGTGCACTCTTCACACCTGAAGGTGACCTGCTTTTACCAAGTAGCAAGAGCGACCTTCTTGCCATTCTAGAATCTCAAATTGGTGACCAAGCACCTGAAGATCCAGAGCCGCCCAACCACATGTGTGTTGCAATTATAGATGGTATGGCATTTTTGCAGAGTCTTGATAAGCCTCATTATATCAATACTTGTGAAGATTTGCCCAATCATTTCCTTAAAATATTACAGACATACTAAAACTCCTATGACGAAGTGCAAGTTGTTTTTGATAGATATAATATTCCGGTTTCATTGAAGAATGCAACTCGCCAAAAACATCTCAGAGGAAGTGAATCAATTGCATATCATATCACTGACAATACAAGAATAAAGAACATTACCATGAAAACATTGCTGTCAAGTGTGCAGACTAAACAAGAGTTAACTGCCTACTTGGCAAATAAAATTATCAGTCGGTTTACAGAACTGAAACTACATGTCATTGTGGCATGGCGAGAAGAAGTGGCAGCCACTCACATCACAGTACAGCACCTATGAAGCTCACACGAGGAAGCTGACACAAAATTGATATTACACGCTGCTCATGCAACCTTACGAGGAGCCTCTACTATTGATATTCACTCACCAGATACAGATGTTGTTGTATTGGCTCTTCGACGATACCCCATGCTATGTTCTAGAACATCGTGCATTGTAGGGAGTGGTAAGAAGAAATGACAGATTGCTCTAAAACCAATCTACAATGCTTTAGGCGAAGAAAAATTGAATGCATTGCCTGGGTTTCATGCCTTTACTGGAAGCGATACCACAGGAGCTTTCGCTGGTAAAGGTAAACTTTCATGTTGGAAAGCATTTCAGCAATGTGATACAAATATTTTGCAAGCTTTTGCAAACTTGGGATTGGATGCAACACCATCTAATGGTATTTTTGATGCGTTAGAACATTTTGTTTGTAAACTTTACATGCCAAACTGTACAAAATCGGATGTTGGAGCTGTCCGGTTTACCTTGTTTCAAAAGAAAATTGCCGAATCAGAGAAAATGCCACCAACACAGTCAGCTCTTCGCTATGCCATATTGAGAGCACATTATCAAGCCATGGTATGACGAAATGATGTTGCGAATCCGAAGATTCCACAGCCAGATGCTGGTTATGGATGGGAAAGACAAAAAAGTACATTTGTACCCCAGATGACCATGATGCAACCTGCCTCACAGGCCATTCTGGAGCTAGTGAAATGTTCATGCAAAAAGAGTAGATGTTCAACACTTGTATGTAAATGCAGACGTCATGGCTTTCCATGCACTGACATGTGTGAAAGTGTGGACCCCGACGATGATGTAAATAACTGTTTTAACCGGAATGGTGATAATAGTTCAGATGAAGACAGTGAAACTGATTAATAAGTGTAATTATTATTTTACATTATTTTTATTTTGATGACCTACTGTTTACAAACATTTTGTAGTAATGGTCTTCTGAAACAGCTTATTATTCAAATATTTAAAAAGTTTATTTTAATGGTTCATTAAAACATATGTTTTCTTCCAAACGTTATTTGCCAAATGAGAACTTGTGTCGCCTGTGTGTTAATATCTGTAAATATCATTCCACATTACTTTTTCATTTCATTGTGTTTTTGGTAACAAACGAATACATCAATATGATGCCATATAGTTTTTCTATCCTTGTATCTAAAATTTATGATGATGGCATAATAAAATAAAATAATGAAAGCTACAATGAATATTTTGTTTCATTCCAAAATATTTTTTATACTCTGTAACAGAAACTAACCCTTCAACGGAAACCAGAAGAGCAATATTAAGCAATCCATAAGAGGCTAAGAGGTTCATTTATATTATTCACAATATTTTAATAATTGTATAAACTGCATTGAGAAGTATTTTAAGCTTTGAAAATTTGTTGTAGTCCTATAAATGATGAAGATATTGCTGTTTCGGTGAAACGAGTTGTCGGCCATTGTAAATCCCCTCCCCACCCCTACACAATTTTTGGGACTGGCAACATCCATATTCGTTTTCCTTGTGCTAATACCTTTCATAAAAACTAACTCCCATTATTGTACCACAAAAATCCCACGGAAAGCAAATATATTACCATTTGCTCCCCCACTAACACGTAAATTAAACAAAGTGGCGCAGTAACACAACACTCCTGACTTTGCATATATAAAGTACATTTTTAAAATACACCCTTCCCTGACATAATCACAAGAACTCAAATGCTAATTTATTAATTTAATTATAATACTACAAACAACTATACTACTATATTTTATAATAATACATATAATACTTGTTCCTGTATATGTAACCTTCAACTGATTTAAATGAATATGTTTTGTACTTATATTTACATGGATTGAAAGTGGAAGAAGAACAGGATAACAAAGTGCTAATTTATGTGACGACAGTAGATGTGACTGAAAAATCAACTGTAGTAGTTACATAAAGGGCCATGCTTTTTCCCGAGTTAGAGGAACCAACCAAGGAAAAGTATGTTAGAAAAGATGAATTAGCTGTAAGTTCATGAACAGTAAGAAAAGGCATATTAAAAATAAAGGGAATAGAATAAGAGATGGAAAGAGACCATTCGAAAGAAAGGTAAAGGTTGCTGAAGAGGAGATTGAGGGTGAATTGAGAAATCAAAATAGAATTGAAGAAGAGATGTTTGCAAGTGACTGAGAAAGTGCTCTGAAAATGAAAAAAAATTATTCATTTTGCTAATTCGTTTTGCTATTCATGAACTAAACAATTTGCTAGTTCAGCAAGGGGGAGTGTTATGGTTAGGTGACAGGCAACATCATACTTTATACATTTTATGTCCACCTATCACCATTATGTTACATATATCAGAAAGAAGGCACTCATCGCTGCTGCCTTGCAGAGCAGATTCTCCATCTTTCTGCACCTTCCTAGAATTCGCTCAATTATTCTCAGGGCTCCTAAAATATCATGGAACTCACCTGTAATGTTACTGCAATATTCCCATAAACTATACATAGAGCAACCCTCATTGCAGTTAGTCAAGTACTGTGAATCAAAGCGAAAAGACATGTGAGCTCCCAGTTGGGATTTGTTATGCGTTACCTAACAGCAGTATTTTGTGTAAAGTGTTCATTATTGTGTGTGATAATGTTAATTTGTGTGACATTTACGTTGACTACAATAAAGTGTGCTGGACAATATTTTAAATTTAGAAAATTGCTGTGTATACATATATATTTGTTTTTAAACAATTTTATTAAAATTATAAGTAATGATTTCCACAGGATTCAATTATTTATTCCACGTTTGTAAAATCATGATCCATCAAATCATCATAACAGCGTATTATGTTTGTGAAGTTTTGATAAACCAGTTATTACTTGCATTGAGAAATTAGAAGTACCGTATATAATGAGACCATGAAATACTTCCAGTATTGCAATTGGACAAAATGTAAGTCACTTGAGAAGAGAGAATGTAATTCAGAAGAGACTCTGAGAACAACTTTTTATTATAACACTGATGGTAAATTTTAACCTTAAAACATTGAACTTTTGAGCTTTATCATTTCTATCTTTGCAAAACTTACAAGTAAATTAAAAACTGACGATTATTAAAACTCAATGCTGCTAAGTAAGTAGTTTCATTAATGGTTAGATATACACCTCATTTGCCACTGTTGAATTATGATTAGGCCTTCAGTTCTAACCATATATTATTTCAGTAGACTGGCAAATACTTTTGTAAACATACAAATCACTTGAGGTAAATATATTAATTCTACCTTGCTAAAATAAAAATTAAAAAATTAGGCTAGTCACTTTAACAACTTCAGGCTGTACATTAACTTGAAATTCACAAGTTCAGTGCATTAATGAAAACGATAAAATAAAAGCAATAAATAATTAATAAACATTGCTGCTGACAATTAAATAGTATTAAATGACTAGTGACAACTGACACTAGATTAAAGAATTGATTGTAAAACTCTTGACTGTTAATATAACAGACCCTTACAGTTGGCAGGTACCAACTTGTGTTTTACTTGTCCCATTTTTTATTAGATTGTGTTAATTTATACTTTACACAATTATCTTTATTTACTATATTTTGTATTATATTTATAGTTTGTTGTTTCTCTTAAGACTGTTTTACATAGAGAAATTACACATCATGTCTTGTGTATTTAAAATATTAACAGAGAAATACCAAAGACACATGAATAATTACTCTATAAATCTCAAAAAAAAAAAACTGAAAATTTTTAACAAAATTAATGTTTAATATAAAGCACATTATAAACTGTAGGCCATCAAAGAATCATATATTAAATTTATTTTCCCATAAATGTATTAAATACTTTTAATTACAGGAGTCACAAAAATGTCACTCCAGCACATTCAATAATCACAAATAATTGAACCACCCACATCATATGATGGTTAAATTAATTCATTAAACTTCAGAATACTTACACTTGCTTTTAAATAATTCTGACTAACATGAAGAATAAAAATTATTCATCAAATATTCTTTAGTGATTAAAGGAACAACTAACACTAATAATGCATAGTAACTTAATATTAAACTAACGAAATGCATTATTTATGAGAATCTGTAAATCATACAACTATTGAAAAACAAATTTAAAATCATGCTAATAATACAATAAAATATTGGCTACCTATTATTAAGGTAATAACTGTATTAAACAACATAAAAATTCAGCATAACTGAACAAACCTGAATGGAATGTTAAAAACTGAATGTTAGGTAAATGTATGTCAAACTGCCTGTAGCTAAGTATTCAGTCAGAACAATATCTGACGTCCAGAAATTTCTAGAATGCAACAATACATACACGTGATTACATGCACACCCCACTACCACCCAGTAATGATTATATTCAGCGGTATATACCGATTCAGTAATCTACACTTGCCGAAATTATTCCAGTTACTCAAACGAAAGCATAGCTTGTAGGAAGGAAATGTATTTGCAGGTGGAATACTAAATAAAATACACGTAACCATGAAATAAGTTTTATATTCAAACAAAAGCTTAGGAAAACTTTCCCTAACGCACATAATATATAGATAACAATTGATATAGGATGGGGGGGAGGTGATAATGCATAAATACTAAATCAAGTTTAATAAGACTGTCTGATATAAAATGTATTTATATTAATAAATAATACTATTATTTAATAATAGTTATTTTACCAGTATTTTATAGTTATTCCTGCACATTTTCGATGTTTCGAGTATGCGATAGTATCAATACATCGCGCGTTGAAGAAAAAGAGAAAGAAGTGTACCTATCGTAAACAGTGGCGGCGATAAGGCCCCCGCAGACCCGGCGGCGCGGGGGCCTCGCCCCCCAGGCCCCTAGAAAAAATATGAAACGAGCTATAATAGGAAAAAAGTTTTAATGAGATCCGACTACCGGCAAATTTGTATTTAAAATACGAAATATACGTTTTATTTAAGTGTATAGACATGCAAAAAAACTACTTTTTCCGAAATGACATTACTGTTTGTAGTTCGTAAGCGAAGTTTATCTTATCTCTTGTGGTGCCCGTACGTCCGTGCGAGAGTCACTCGGCACTGAGGAGACGTAAACAAACAACAGGTGAAGTGAATAAAACCTAGCAACTACCAGCTAACATCTAATAGGTAGGTTTAGCTTTTTCTCAAATTCGGTTGAATAAACAAATGCTAGTTCTAGGTAGAAAGAACTAAGTTAGTTTGAGAAGTATTCGGGAAACGTAAGCAATTTCTTAGGTTAGCATTTGCTTTGTTAAACTTTTAAGAGAACATCCAGTAGTAATTGAAAAATCCAAGACTCCGACATCAGTTAAAACAAAAAAAGAAGCTTGGAAAACCAAAAGTGAAGGCTTTTCGTCAGCCGTTGGTAAGGAAGTGGCGGCTGTACAACTAAATAAATTGCTGAGCAATATGTAGAGTAGTGTTAAAAAGAAAACCGACAAAACCACAACAGGCAACAAGCCTATCAAACTAAAACAGTGGGAAAAAGAATTTTATGAAATTATCAGCCTCTCTGTTGGAACGGGAAGTAAGCCACTCGCTTCTGCTATAACTACAGACGGTGACGGTGATGATCTTATCAGCAATTCGGAAGAACCTAATGATGCAAACCAGTTGGCAACTAAAATTAGAAAAAGTGCTAAAAAGGTTTTGGCTTATGAAAGTGATGAGACCATTGATCTTTCGACACCGCAGATTCAGTGAATTGTTTTACTGCAGCAAATGCAAATTAACAAGATGAAACTTGAAAGAGAGAGAATTGAACTTGAAAGTATTAAGAAAACGTCAGATGTATCTACTCAAACTGATTTAGAAAGTTATGTTGTGTACCGAAATTTGTAATAAAACAAATGTATTTCCTTTAAACCCAATCCTAATTACAATAAAATAAATAATTTAAAAAAGAAAACAACATAAAAATTGCGAAACGTAGGCGTACATGCCACTGTGCGTACGCTTACGTGCATTTGGATGTGTGCGTGTGTGTACACGCAAGCGTGCGTCTGTGTGTGCGTGCAATGAGTATGCGCAGACACACAAGAACATTAAACTTTTTTTGGGGTTGTGTATTTTTTTATTTTATGTTTATTTTTTAATTCGTACATGAAAAAACTTTATTACAATAGTAATACAATTCAATTACAATCTAAATTAATACAGTTACATAAAACAATGACAAAAATTGACATATACTGTTATAAATGTAAATAAACGGGTTAATTATTAAATATGTAAATTTAATAATTTCTCAAAATGTATCTAGCCCTTAAGTTGGACGCCATTTATAAAAATCATTTTATATGCGTATTGATTGCACAATAGATTAATTATTAAATATATAAATTTACCTATCTCTCACGATGTATGTGTATAATTGAATCTTATTGATGATTCTAACTATCTATGCTCATCAACACATAAGTGATATCATTTAATAGATGGTAGTCATTGATTCATTTATTTAATTGTACACAAGAAACTCTTAAAATCTATTTGCATTCCTTCAAACTTTAGGTTAATATTTGGGTTGCATTGGTAATAATGAACGCATATTTCTGATCAACTAAAATACTAGTTTAATTATCACTCATAACATATTATAATAGTACATAGGTTACGTCGCTGTACCTGAAATACATACATATTTTATAATAAAAAATACATGTCTCAATATATGCTGAAAACAAAGAAAACATACATACATATATAAATCAAATAATATTACAATTCAATATTCTACTTATTTAATGCGTTCATTAAATCCCAAATATGCTTTTGTTTATACGTTCATTAACTACTTTATTCAGATTTACTCATTACTTTTCTTAATAATTTTCTCAGGTGTGAATTCTTTGAAAGAAACCAGGTCAGTAGAAGTTATTAATTAGAAATAATTATAATAATGGTTACTTGGTTATTGAATATCCATTAGTTGTTGACGAAGTCTCGTTCTGGTGATGTAGATGGCTTGTAGACACATTCCGTCGGATGCTGCTTTATCACAACTACTTATCGCTTTATTCTTCCGATTACTCGCGTAGGTGTTTGCATATGTGAATAATTAGAGTTCAGTGTTCAATCAATGTCTCATCTTACTGTGTATGCTGTGAGTTCGTTTTACTGTCAATATACATGTCTAGTTTCATTTGTCGCTGCTCCATTAAACGTTCATATAAATTATTAGTTTGTTTAAAGTTTCGTGTTCATTATGTTGTTGATACACAATATTAAGTTCAAATAATTTGTATATCGTTAAGTGATGCTGTCTGTTAGTGTAACGGTCTGATTGCTCACTTGGTGTAATTTTCACTGTCCGTTACTGCGCACACCGGTAAATATCACTACCGCGATCTGAACGTATTATTAAGTCTTTTAAGTTACTTGTTACCGATCTAACTTCCGAACTCGAGTTAGCATTCCGCCGTTTAATGTACTCTTCTGAACTTTGAATAATTACTAACTCCGAATGATTTAAGTAAACAATTGAAAGTTTATGATATACCGTTTCTCGCACTTGAAGTTAAACTACTTGATATTTTGAATGTAAACTGTCTGAAAATTCTGACTGTAAAACTTTAGTATAACTGTTTCAAAATTGAATGTAGACTGTTCAAAAATTGAGTATCACTGCTTCTCTCTGTCTTGGGCAGATAGTTTTTATTAATTCGTCCCTACTCAAAATTTTGTCTCTGGCGCGCTTCACGCCTACTTCATTTCGAGATTGGTCAGTTTTTGATATTCTTGGAAAATACTGCCCTACCATGTCAAGATTCTACGTCATAGTTCTTCCGATAGGTTCTTCGTTTCAGTTGCTATGGAAACACCCCTCGCCATCAAATTTCTCGCCGGCTGAAGGCCTCTGATAGGTCCTTAGGTCTCCCTGATTTCTGGTCTGACGATCGTTGACCCGCTTCGAAGAAACCACGGCTATTAAACACTTGTCTATCAGCCTATTGTCTGAGTAAACTCTGCGTTTCTATAGATTCCCATTATCTGTACTTACAGTCTCCCTGGCGTATTGTTCTATGCTCTAACCCCTTTTTTCTGGCTATTACTAATTTCGAACATCTGCTGGTCGTTGAAGTCACCCCAACTTTCCCTTCGTAAATTCTTGTCTGTCAATTAGACGATACCTCCAGCTGCGTAACATGACTGTAGTCTTTGTCAGCCTATCTTCCAGTATTGTTTCTTAAGGTGCAGCGCATCCGTTTCATTGTAGTATGGAGTCTCACTCGTTTTTGTCGTTTATCGTCTACTGACGTAACATGGTCAACATCTGCTACAATTCTCGGTACGGGTGTGAATGTCCTTACTTACTTTGTTACAGCTGCGGAGAGCAATAATTCTGGACGAAACTTTCCCTGTCATCTAACGCCACCAAATTCTATAGTTGGATTGAACTTAATGTGTTTCTATTGTCAAGTCAGCAACGCTTCACTGACACCTTCTCATTACTCCTTATTTATTGCTCCACCATAAGTCGTTGACACAGCCTCGTGTGAACGTACTCTGCCGAGGTGAAAATTTAAAAATTTTTTAAATTTTCTGCTCGTTACAGTGTCCTCAATTTCGATTTGACGATGTGACCTCTGGGAACAACTCAAATCTAAATTCTGCGCCCTGTACGTCGCCTCGCCGTGTTCATCTTCTTCAGGGGAAGGTATACACAATAACCTACTTTCAAAAGCTTATATTACCAGTGGTACACCCCCTTTTGGTTTTAATCGGTTCTCTGAATTTATTGCTAGCTATTTGGGATAGCTGAACGCATTTCACATTGTCGAATTTACATATAAATACCTTATCTTTATAATTATAAGACAAATCATAAATTCCATAAGCAATTAAATAATTTCATCAATTGAATAAAATTTTACCTTCTAAAATATCATACTCACAATATATTATCAAACAGTTAAGCGGTTCAATGTAACCTTTACATGATATCAAAGAAAATCTCCTATACATATACACCTTTGTGCATTACTAATGATCTTACCAATAAAATCTTTTAAACTGTTATTTTAAAATTAGATTGTTAATTGACACAATAGCTACGTTAATTGTGATTATCTTAATAATTTACATACACGTATTACATTTAGTTTCAATGATTTACCTACTTCATGATAGCATCATTTACAATCCTAGCCTACTAATTACATACGCTCACATCAATAAAGTTCATTCACTATCTAGTTCTTTTGAATATTATCACTTATTTGATTTTAAGTGTCCATTTTTTCACTTTGTCCTCGTAACTTATTACTATATAAATCAAATAATAGCAATTAAATGTCCTTTGCATTCGCTGCAATATTTTTATAAAATGTCACACTAAATGTTAATTTATCTTATTATCTAACATTTAATTAGTGCTTAATTGACTAAATACATTTTTATGTTATGTTTCGACAATTAAAGTACATAACTTTCTTGGTTAAGCCAGCTTGAATGATATCATCGCGTCAATTACCGTAACGCGGATGATCCATCAGCATCTGCTAACTTCTTAAGACATCTTCTTCAATTTCTTCCTCTTCCTTCATCTTCAATTCTCTGATTCATAGTATTTTTTCAATTGTCTGGCATTAAATTTTCCACGGAGTTTCTTGTCATCATCGCAATCAACGAGTAGATAAGTAGCTTCTCCGAGAATTTGATGCACTTTATATGGTCCGCAGTACAGTTCGCAAAATTTTTCAATTCTTTTCTGGACCGCGTCCGATTGATGATACGTTCTGATTAACACCTTCTCACCAATGTTGAATCTTGTAATGGTCTTAGTCTCATTACATAATTTTGCTTGTTTTTCTCTCTTCTCCTTCATTTTGATAAATATTTGGTTATGATCTACCCCTTTAACTAGGAATATATCCTTGTTGATGTATTTTTCCCACGCTCTGGGAGGTTTTTTCCCGAGCTGAGCTTCGTACGGTGTTACTTCTATCGTCTCGTGGTACGTTTCGTTAATACAACTCTCGACGATTGGTACGTAACGCGACCACTTCGTATGTTGATCACCAACAAAGATCCTAAATAAGTTCCCAAGCTGTCTGTTGATTCTTTCAGCCAGATTCGCACAAGGGTTCCTTATTGCGGTAAATCGTGGTTGGATATTTAGTTCAGTTAATCCATCTAACCATTTTTTTAGATGAAAATTGCGTTCCGTTGTCTGTGATAATCACTCTAGGAGACCCCAGTTCCTCACAATACTGGTGTACTCTCCTCAGTGTAGCGACGGTCGTTGCCCTTCGAAGTGTGAAAAGTCGTACGTATTTGGTAAAGTTGTCAACCATAATAAACAGATATTTTACCCCGCCGGACGAAACAGGTAATGGTCCGTAATAATCCGCGCTCACAAGGTCACCCTTGCGTAACGGTATTATGGCTTTTGTTCCTCCGAACAAGTTTTTGTTCCCGGAATCCTTTTTTCGCTGACAAGTGTCGCAAGCCCGTACGTAATTTTTCACCCTCTTTAACATACCGTCTATGGTAAAGTACTCCTGCAATAATTTGATACATCTCTTCGCACCGGATGCCCATACATACGGTGTATTTCAGCAATTATTTCACCAGACACACTGTTCGGTACGTATAGTTTCCACTCCCTTTTGCGTAATCTGTACAATTTCTCATCGACGAATCTATAAAATTTATTTACTTCCTTATCTATACAATTTTCCCTAATCTTATCAATAATATACTTAAGCTTATTATCTTGAGTTTGCTACTTTCCAATGTCCGTTAGGATCTTGCTTACCTTCTTATCCATTTTGATTGTCAAGTGGTTAATTAAATATTCGGAAATATTGTCACTAATTACTTCTGGCGTGGCATCTTCTGGATTTCTGCTCAGAAGATCGGCAATAATATTGTCCTTACCTCTACAATGGACAATGTCGAATTTGTACTCCTGAATACTTAAGATCCAGCGTGTAATACGCGAGTTGTTTAAATGACATTTATTCATAAAAGTCAGTGCTTTATTATCAGTAATGATGGTTAACGGTTGTCCTAGTATGTATATACGGAACCGCTCAAGACATCTTACAATACACAAAAGCTCCTTCTCCGTAGTGTAATAATTTATTTCTGCACCCTTGAATGTCTTGCTGGTAAAAGCTATTACTTCAATTCTTCCTTCTTCGTCCAATTGATATAGTTGTCCGCCATATGCAAAGTTGCTGGCGTCACATTGCATATAATATCTTTGGTTTATTCGGGGAAACTTTAAGATGACTGTTTCTACGAATAACCTTTTAACCTGCTGAAAACATTCATTTAATTCCTGTGTCCAAGTAAATTTCTGTCCTTTCCTTAACAATTCAAGTAATGGTTTAGTAGTTTCAGCGTATTTGTCTGTAAAACGATTGTAGAAATTTGTCAACCCCAGGAAACCTTTTAATTGTTTTTGGTTCCGAGGTGCAGGGAACTTCATAATGGCATCTATCTTCTCGTCCGTTGCTCGTATTCCTTGCGTCGTTAGTCGATAACCGAGGTACGCGATTTCTTGTCTGAAGAATTGCGACTTCTCCAAATTGATAGTTAAATTTGCCCTTCTTAAATTAGATAATAATAAGTCTAAATGTAACAAATGCGTTTCTAAATCTTCTGAATAACACAGGCAGTCGTCGACATAAATAATGGTATTTTCTTTAACTTCATCGTCCAATACTGTGTCCAATCCCCTGGTCAGTGCAGCAGAACTGGTACTCAGGCCGAATGGTGTAACTGTAAAACGATAACACTTGCCGTCGTACATAAAAGCGGTGAAGTTCCGGCACTCCGGCTTCAGTGGTACTTGCCAGAAACTGCTAGTTAGATCTACGGTAGATAAGTATTTCATCTCGCCACATCTCGCCAAAATGTCGTTTATTGGAGGGGCACCCTCGTAGTCTGGGATAGTCACACTGTTCACCTTCCTCGCATCCAAACACAATCGTACGCTACCGTCCTTCTTGATTACCGTAACCAGTGGGTTGATATATGCGCTGTTGCATCTCTCAATGACCCCATACCGCAACATTTTCCGAATCTCATCATCTACCTTCCCTTTATATGCTAATGGGACAGGCCATCCTCTCTGGAAGTACGGTGTCTGGTCGGTGACTCGGAACTCGTGAACATACCCTTCGATTCTTCCGGGGCATTCTCTGAATAAACTACAATTCCTTACTAGAATTTCCCTTAATCTTTCCAACGTTCCTTTATCTCCGCATTCTATACTTTCTATCTTCTTGTTAATGTTTCTGATGATCTCTTCTTCTTCTTCTACGTCCACCACTTCTATATGCATCATAGGCACCGTGTACGTCGCTTCGTTATCCTCTCTTCTTAACTCGACGATTCTTCTTCCCATGTCAATGAGACACTCTGTTTCTTGAAGAAAATTGGTTCCTAATATGCATGGTTTTATCAAATCTGGTATTATGAGGAAAACACATTCATATTTAATTTCTTCAATATAGATATCACATAATATTTGTTTTCTGATTAGTTTTGATTTATTACCAACTGCGCTAACTATTAATGTGTTAGACATCGGTAATTTTCATAAGGTGTAATGTTATGTTTGTTTTGGTGAAACCACGACTCAGATAATCCGGCTATAACGGATCCAGTATCGAGTAACGCTTGTACACTAACATTATTGTTGAACTTGATATTTATCTCTGGACATCTGATTATTCGTTGAGAAATTTCTTCATCATCATTACACAATAAATCGCTTCGTAAGTCCGGTAGGATAATATTCGTCTGGTAGTCATTTGTTTTGACGGCTATCTTCGTTAATGGGTGGAGGGATTTTTTTTTTTTCTCTTCTTGTTGACGATTCCTTTTGGGTTGAGTGCCCGATGCACCAGCTGTCGTGTTTGTAAACTCTATTGTGTTGACAGCGCGCCGGTCCATGTTACGGTGCTGGTTATTTATGGCGGGTCTGTCACCCCACGTTTTCTTCTGTATACCGCCTCCTTTGTTCGGGCCGCTTTCACTTTCCTTATACGCATTTCTTCCCTCGTTTGCCGCCTCATAGTTCGACTCTCTATTAATTCTTGGTTGAATCTGTGTATACTCGATGATCAGAGATTCGAAGTTTGGTATCGTCACAATCCCTCTTGTGACCACCGCGAGCTGGATCTCACGCCCAAAGTGACGTGATATCTTACGTATCAACTGATAATCAGACAAAGTAGGTGTTAACTGCCTACTTTCCAACAAAATCCGTTCAATATATTGAATAGCAGTAACTGGTCCGCGCCAATCAAATCTGCCATACTCCAAATGGTCCCGGATACTGTCCTGTCGTTCCTGGCCCCAATATTTTAGAGAGAACGCTTCCTTGAATTCTTCGAAGTTTGATATTTGGTCACGTATCACTCGCCACCAAATTCCTGCGTCTAACTCCAGATGTCTGCCAATCCACTTGATATTGTCAGCGGGATAGTATAACTCTTGAATTTCGGACAATTCCTTGAGGAATTCCATAGGGAATCTGTCCGTGCCATTATATTTGAGATCATTGTGGTTAGGTCCGTTAATTCGATTTAATATTCCACACTCGCCTTCCATCAGCTGTCGCTGCAACCTTTCTTGGTTCTCTCTTACCTTAGTCAAATGTCCCTTTAATTCTTCGATCCTCGTTGTCTTCTCTTTCGTAGTCTCGTCCAACTTCTGTTCTGTTGAACGTTGTCTACCGTCTACTTCTTCTAATTTCTGTATAATATTACTATTTGTTCCTTCTTGCTCCTGTTGTTTCTGCAACATGGTATCGTGTATCTCGGCCTTAAGTTCTTCGTGCTTCTTATTGTAATCCTTAACGTGAACATCGAACTTGTGATTAATCTTTTTAACGGTCGTCTGGGTAGAGTGTACCGCCGCCATCCATTCTTGACGATCATTCTCTTGTTTTTCTTGTATTTCTACGTACTTCTTGTCGGCTTCTTCTCTCAACTCTCTCACGATATCATCTTGCTTTTTCTGTAATTCATCGACCTTTCTTTCCCAAGTCTGCTGGCTTTCACGTATCTCCGACCTTATTTGTGTAATCTCTTCCTTATGCTGGTCGAGTTTTTCATTAATTAATTTACTGTTTTCTTCTTGTTTTTCTAATTTTTCATTAATTAATCTATTACTTTCTTCTAATTTTCTGTTAATATTCTCTTCTTGTTTTCTGTTACTTTCTTCGCTAATTAACTTCATATTCTCCTTTTGTTCTTCGTTCTGTTGACGGATAAACTCCATCAACATTTGTATAGTTCCATCTTCTAGTTTTGATGTCTGTCCTCGCGCCCTATATTCTGGACTCTCTACGACGCTACTTGGTTCACTAGGTATAGTATTGTCCTCTGTATTTACTGCGCCTAATTGGTTATTAATGTCAAATTCTACACTGTCTGAATTGCTCGCCATTTTTGCCCTACTGCGCGTAATCATTCAAACTGACTTACACTAATAACACTTATCTTACTTCTACTTCTATGACACTACTTTCTCTACTAGTATACTTCTACTGCCCGTTCTTTACCTAAGCTGTACGTGTTAACAATCTTTGTTAATACGTATCATGCCGTGCGGATGGGCGCCATTTATAAAATGTAATAAATGGGTTAATTATTAAATATGTAAATTTAATAATTTCTCAAAATGTATCTAGCCCTTAAGTTGGACGCCATTTATAAAAATCATTTTATATGCGTATTGATTGCACAATAGATTAATTATTAAATATATAAATTTACCAGTGGCGGCTGGTGGTTGAAAAGTTAGGGTGTTGCAGTTGTGGGTTGGATGGTTTTAAATTGTTTTAATAGAAAATGCTAAAATATCACTAAGTTTATATGACTGAATAATAAAGTTAGTGTTGTTTTATTTAATTCAAAATTATGACTTATATGGTAATATAACATTTTCTGTGTAACAACATCCAAAAACTGTATTGAAAATAATTTTTGAAATTAGTTAACGTAATAACAGGCCTATTTATTTTAGTATTAATTCACTTTAGATAAACTATTTTACTGTGTATACATAATTAATATTGAAAAATATAGTTATACTTGGGCATAATTTTGTCACTTACCCTTATTTGAAAAGAAAATCCATCCGCCTTTCTTTCAGACGGGCAAATTTTTCAATCATCTGATTGAAATCAGGAATTTCCATGATCAGGTCTCTTTCTATTGAGAGCATGGCCAATGCAGACAACCTCTCTTGCGACATGGTGTTCCTTAGAAATGTCTTTATTCTTTTAAGCGTCGAAAAACATCTTTCTGCTTCAGAAGAGGTCATTGGTATTGTAATCAAAATTTCTAAGAGTTTTACAGCTTCACTAAAAGTTTCTTCTAACTTATTGTCTTTGAAAAAAGAGTACAAACTAACAGCCCCTAACAGTCTTCTAAAATCCTTGCACTGTGGATTGTTGCAAGTTCCGTACAGTTTTTTAAAATTGAGAAAATTGTAAGCATTGCATACTGTTTTTACAGTGTCTTCTGGAAATTTAGAATCATAATCTGGAAACTTTTCTGACATGAACAAAGATGCTCCTACGAGATGGCTCGTGAATCTAAACCGTTCCTTTTTTTGGCATATAATCACATCACATACTTCCTTCGCTTGTCTCTTCCATTCAGTTTTGCCAATCTTCCTTTTCTTTGGAGGTGAACTTTGTGATGACTGCTGTGGCTTTCCAATGTCTGTGTCATATTATTTCAGATTTTCAACACATTTTCTTCAAAACTTGTAAGAGACCGTTTTATAACAGTGAGATCAATGTCTACTTTCTGGAGCTGATTAAAGAGTATGCAGTAAGTGGCATAATTTTTCTAAAAAATGAGAACCAAAAAATAAAGTTTTGACTTACTAAAACTTTTAAATGGCCAGAAGCCTGTGAAAGAGTACTGTCATTTTTTATGTGATCAGAATCTAATATTGTTTTCATGCATTGTATTAGGTCCTGCCTGTGATAATAAATTGTTGTGACACTTCTCGATTGAAAGTTCCATCTGGTAGGTACAGTTCTGGATAACCGCTTTTTTACTACTGCATCTAGTATTGATGTTCTTTGCGGACTAACTGAGAAAAAAGCGAAAAGACCTTGAACATTGGCAAAGAAAACTCGAACTTCCCTGTTTATTGATGCAGCTTTCATCACAACTAAATTCAGCTGATGTGCATGACAATGAACATATTGGGCATCGGCATACAATTTTGTACAATTGCCATTACAGATGCTCCATCATATGTCTGTGCAATGAGCTTTTGGGGAGTTTCATTTATTTTGTGGTGTTTTAACTCATCAAGAATACATGATGCTAAGGTCCTGGCAATATGACGAGAAGTGTTAAGAAACGTCCAGAATCTTTCTACAGGTCTGTTTCTGATATATACCTATAGATAACAGCTACTTGGTATAAATTAGGCACATCGCTGGTTTCATCAGCAATAATAGCTAAAAAATTTGCTTGTTTAATTACACCTGAAATTCTTTCGTGAGAGATTTCTAGCATTATTTGTAGTAATTCAGTTTGAATGGTTTTAGAAGTACCTCTAAATACTGTTGATGGTTTTTTAAAACTGTATCTAGTTCTGCACTAAAATCTATTAACCCTCTAAAAATTCCTGGATTATTTGATTCTTTAGACTCATCGTGGCCTCTTAAAGCTAGTTCAAACACACCACAGAAACGAATACAGTTGATAATAATACGTAGCACATATCTATTCTGGTTAACTTGTTCATTGTGAGCTACAATATTTTTCCTATAAGCTGTATCTAGTTGTTCTGCTATGTTAGTTGTTCCAACAATGCTAACTGTAAACTATTTTTTATGTGGGTACCTGAAGCCTCATGTTTTTTAGTTCTGTCATTAAAATGGTTTAAGTCTTTAAATCCAGTCTTAGTCCAAGTCTCCTCCCCTTCAAACAATATACAAGGAAAGCAAAATAATGCAATTTAAGTGTCACACCCGCATAACCAGGAATATTTATTGTATAAGTCTGTTTTAAATTTACGATTAAAAATTCTATTACCTGACTTTACAGTTTGATTAAAACTTGAAAGATCTGGTGTAGACCTACCTACTCTCTTAATTTCAATTTTTTCCTCAATTGGACGTAAACTGAATGGTGTTTTCGTTAAGTTTTCGACAGAATTCATTGCGTCCTACGAGTTATATATAACGAATGTCTTACACTATGAGGCCTTAATCCTTTAATATGCTCTATTATTTATATTTAGCAATGAATTGTAGGCTAAGAACACTTAACTGACACTAACAATAAACTTCACAAAAAATTCGACCGACACTAATGAACTGAACTAATAAAACAACATAACCATACAATTCCAACTGTCGCACCACGTGTTATTTACCAACAAACTGGTGGCGCCGTGACTGATAAGCGGAGTTTGCAGTCCCTAATCACACCAGGCGAAGCTATAGCGATGTAATAGGAACACCCTAGTGTAGCCAGCCAGAACACAACTACATTGTGTTTCTCCATATTTCAAGCGCGTCACAGCTGGTGTACACAACCGTAGTACACCGCGGCGAGAGCTTGTACGGGTTTTCTTAAGTGCTCTTCACTTTTCAATCAACAAATGATTAATTACGATTATTTAGCTTGAAAACACTTATAAATTATTGTTTTCTTTCATAATTTTATAATTTAAAATACAGTTTATGGGGGATTTACAGGATTAAAAATACAATTAAATTTACAGGATTTAATGGGGGTTGTGCAACCGTGCAACCTAAGCACGGGCCGCCACTGAAATTTACCTATCTCTCACGATGTATGTGTATAATTGAATCTTATTGATGATTCTAACTATCTATGCTCATCAACACATAAGTGATATCATTAAATAGATGGTAGTCATTGATTCATTTATTTAATTGTACACAAGAAACTCTTAAAATCTATTTGCATTCCTTCAAACTTTAGGTTAATATTTGGGTTGCATTGGTAATAATGAACGCATATTTCTGATCAACTAAAATACTAGTTTAATTATCACTCATAACATATTATAATAGTACATAGGTTACGTCGCTGTACCTGAAATACATACATATTTTATAATAAAAAATACATGTCTCAATATATGCTGAAAACAAAGAAAACATACATACATATATAAATCAAATAATATTACAATTCAATATTCTACTTATTTAATGCGTTCATTAAATCCCAAATATGCTTTTGT
The DNA here is from genome assembly GCA_034769895.1 of Magicicada septendecula. Taxonomy (NCBI): domain Eukaryota; kingdom Metazoa; phylum Arthropoda; class Insecta; order Hemiptera; family Cicadidae; genus Magicicada; species Magicicada septendecula. The sequence continues at coordinate 447,651,112 of CM068369.1, forward strand.
TTATACGTTCATTAACTACTTTATTCAGATTTACTCATTACTTTTCTTAATAATTTTCTCAGGTGTGAATTCTTTGAAAGAAACCAGGTCAGTAGAAGTTATTAATTAGAAATAATTATAATAATGGTTACTTGGTTATTGAATATCCATTAGTTGTTGACGAAGTCTCGTTCTGGTGATGTAGATGGCTTGTAGACACATTCCGTCGGATGCTGCTTTATCACAACCACTTATCGCTTTATTCTTCCGATTACTCGCGTAGGTGTTTGCATATGTGAATAATTAGAGTTCAGTGTTCAATCAATGTCTCATCTTACTGTGTATGCTGTGAGTTCGTTTTACTGTCAATATACATGTCTAGTTTCATTTGTCGCTGCTCCATTAAACGTTCATATAAATTATTAGTTTGTTTAAAGTTTCGTGTTCATTATGTTGTTGATACACAATATTAAGTTCAAATAATTTGTATATCGTTAAGTGATGCTGTCTGTTAGTGTAACGGTCTGATTGCTCACTTGGTGTAATTTTCACTAAGTCCGTTACTGCGCACACCGGTAAATATCACTACCGCGATCTGAACGTATTATTAAGTCTTTTAAGTTACTTGTTACCGATCTAACTTCCGAACTCGAGTTAGCATTCCGCCGTTTAATGTACTCTTCTGAACTTTGAATAATTACTAACTCCGAATGATTTAAGTAAACAATTGAAAGTTTATGATATACCGTTTCTCGCACTTGAAGTTAAACTACTTGATATTTTGAATGTAAACTGTCTGAAAATTCTGACTGTAAAACTTTAGTATAACTGTTTCAAAATTGAATGTAGACTGTTCAAAAATTGAGTATCACTGCTTCTCTCTGTCTTGGGCAGATAGTTTTTATTAATTCGTCCCTACTCAAAATTTTGTCTCTGGCGCGCTTCACGCCTACTTCATTTCGAGATTGGTCAGTTTTTGATATTCTTGGAAAATACTGCCCTACCATGTCAAGATTCTACGTCATAGTTCTTCCGATAGGTTCTTCGTTTCAGTTGCTATGGAAACACCCCTCGCCATCAAATTTCTCGCCGGCTGAAGGCCTCTGATAGGTCCTTAGGTCTCCCTGATTTCTGGTCTGACGATCGTTGACCCGCTTCGAAGAAACCACGGCTATTAAACACTTGTCTATCAGCCTATTGTCTGAGTAAACTCTGCGTTTCTATAGATTCCCATTATCTGTACTTACAGTCTCCCTGGCGTATTGTTCTATGCTCTAACCCCTTTTTTCTGGCTATTACTAATTTCGAACATCTGCTGGTCGTTGAAGTCACCCCAACTTTCCCTTCGTAAATTCTTGTCTGTCAATTAGACGATACCTCCAGCTGCGTAACATGACTGTAGTCTTTGTCAGCCTATCTTCCAGTATTGTTTCTTAAGGTGCAGCGCATCCGTTTCATTGTAGTATGGAGTCTCACTCGTTTTTGTCGTTTATCGTCTACTGACGTAACATGGTCAACATCTGCTACAATTCTCGGTACGGGTGTGAATGTCCTTACTTACTTTGTTACAGCTGCGGAGAGCAATAATTCTGGACGAAACTTTCCCTGTCATCTAACGCCACCAAATTCTATAGTTGGATTGAACTTAATGTGTTTCTATTGTCAAGTCAGCAACGCTTCACTGACACCTTCTCATTACTCCTTATTTATTGCTCCACCATAAGTCGTTGACACAGCCTCGTGTGAACGTACTCTGCCGAGGTGAAAATTTAAAAATTTTTAAAATTTTCTGCTCGTTACACTGTATTTCTGTTCTTTTTTCACTCATTCAAAAACAACATCATTTCTTGGCGTTTCTGCTGCCCCCTAAGTGTTGTGGCTGCACTTTCACATTGCACTTCTTCAATTTCCTCCTCATGAAAGACATAATCATCGTCATCAAAAACATCATTAAGGAATTTTGCAATGTTGTGTAAGACTGCGCAACATATAATGCCTTGGGCACTTTTTTCAAAGATACGCGGACACAGTTTCCCAAAATTCGGAATCTTTTTTTCAGCTGATTGAAACACCTTTCAATGATGACTCTTTCCCTGGAATGGCACAAGTTGAAATTTCTTTCTGCTGCGTTAGCGGGTGGTTTGAAAGGTGTTATTAACCACGGAGATATTCCGTAGCCGGAGTCACCAAGTAGACATGCTCCACCATCAAAACGCGACATAATTCCCCTGACAGGGCTTCTGCGCCATATTCGTGCATCATGAACACTCCCTGGCCATTCTGCACCCACACTCGTAAATCTTTCAAGGGCGTCACAAGTGCCCTGGACATTAATAGTGACATGTCCCTTTTGATTGATATACTCATCCCCATGTAACTTGGGTTTTGTTATTTTCACGTGGGTGCAGTCCAGAGCACCTATTACATTCGGTAAACGAAAATGTCTTTGCCAGAGAACTTTCGCTTCATTTACTTCTGCTGCTGTTGTTGGAAAGTGGATCCATTTATGAGATTTGTCGATTATTCTATCCATTACATAACTTATAATTTTACAGGCTGTAGATCTGTGTACACCAACATCTTCGGCAATTCCTGACTGAAATCCTGGGTCGGCAACAAAACGTAGGAATATCTCCATTTGTTTTCTTCGAGAAAGAGCTCCCCCTCGTGTGTCTGTCTCATTTAATTCGGCGGCTAAGAAATCCGCACTTTCAGACTCGAACTTAACAGTTCTTTACAATTACGTGTTTCCCGGCGAACAGCGCACTCCTTTTGTTTGCGCACGTGCATAAACTCCGCCATGGCTCGAATAAAACTAACGACTAGTTTGAAAGCTAGCATGCCCCTGGCCTGGCTTAACAATTCCTTAGAAACTGCTAACATTAAAAGTTTCTCTTTATTCACATCAATTTTTAAGCTACAACTAGAAGCCCGAAAAATCCTAGAAATTACTAAGCCTAGTGTTACTGCTAGCCTTTTTATTCACTCGAAACCTAGCACTTCCTTAGAAAAAGGTAAGACTTAGCAACTGCTAGGTTTTATTCACATCACATAATGTAGTTCAGTACTCAGTAGTGCGTCGCATCTCCTGCGTGATAGTACTATATTGCATTCATTTCGTAATTTAGTGCCGTTTAAGTTTAATGACTTAACATTTGATTTTAGTTTTTGTATTTTGTGTAGAGTTAGAGTGTTAGAGACAGAGATTATAAAATGGAAAGTAAGCGTGAATATTTAAGTGGTGCTAAGAAAAGGAAACTGCAAAAACAATGAGAAGAATCTAAAAGTAAACTTTCAAAACTCGACCAGTTTTTAAAAAATTATCAAAATGTGAAGTTGAACAACCCAAACCCGGGCCAAGTGCAAGTAATGAAAAAGAAACAAAAATCGGACTTGAAGTTGATTGTGACAGTGACAATAAACCTGATTTAAACATTAGTCCGTCGGATACAAGTGATACAACTACGGAAACAAATAAGCAACTGCAACATGAACAAGAAGAACAACTGCTAGGCATTGAATGTGTTCGCCAGTCCGAAGACATACCTGGACCAGAAAATCAGTTTGAACCAACTGAAGCTGTAAGTAATCAGGCAAATAAAACTAGTTTAGCAGGCCCTTCCGATCCAAACTGCCAAAGTTTTGAGACAGATATTGCATTCTATAAAAATCAAGCTACAATGACAGACGAGGTGAAAAAGTTAATAACGTTAAGTGAACCTTGTCAACCAAAGGGTCCTTTCCCGAAGGAATCCGTTTCTAAGCGGTCTTTCAGTACAGCATATTATTCTTTCAAAACTGCAGCAGGCCAAATTGTTCACAGGTTTTGGCTTTGTTACTCTCGTAATCTAGATGGAGTCTATTGTTTACCATGTTGGCTTTTCAGCCAAAGTGCTGATGCCCAAAGCTGGCGTGAAGGCGATATTAGAGATTGGAAAGGTCTCACTAAAAAAATTAAAGTTCATGAAAGTAGCAATGCTCATTTACAATCTTGTCTCACGTATGCCACTTGGAAAAAGAGTAAAACGGTAGCTGATCAAATTTCCGAAGAGCGGAAAAAATGGAAAGATATTTTCATACGGATTGTGGATGTCATTCGAACCATGGCACTGTGTTCATTGCCGTTTCGTGGCCATAGAGAATCATTACATGAAATAAATCCTGAAAGTGGAAATTTTTTGAACATACTATCTTTAGTTTCTCACTACGATTCTCTCCTTAGTGCACACTTAGAAAATGAAAAAACCAGATCAAAATATCTCCACCATGACATTCAAAATGAAATCATTAACTTGCTAGGAAAATTAGTATTGACTGCCTTACTAAAACAGATTCACTCGTCTCCTTTTTTTCTATAATTGTTGATAGCACACAAGACATTTCTAAGATTGTCCAAATGAGTGTTGAAATCAGATACATTAACATAGTAGAAGAATCTCCTGGCAATTATAAAACTGTGATTAGTGGGTCCTTTTTGGGATTTCAAGAAATAAAGGATCCCAACAGTGAGGGGTTTCAAAGTAAGATTTTAGACTTTTTGAAAACAAATGAAATTGACATTAGTAAGTGTAGATGTCAAGCTTATGACGGTGCAGCAACAATGAGCGGGAAATACTCTGGGTTACAGAAAAGAATTATGGATATAGTCCCAAACGCGGATTACGTACACTGTGCTGCACATAACCTGAACTTGGTGATCAATGATTCAGTATCAAATATTTCTGAAATAAGACAATTTTATGACATAGTTCAGAAAACGTATGTGTTTTTCAGTGAAAGGTTACATAGATGGCAAGAACTTAACACTGCCGTTAAAGAAGACAGCTCTGCCAAAAATCTAACTTTAAAAAAGCTATGTCCAACAAGGTGGTCTTCTAGACATGACAGTCTGTTAGCTTTAAGAAGTGATTTCAAAAATGTGATTAAGTGTTTGACAGAAATTATTCTGTACAGCTCAAAAAACCCCAAGGCAGAAGAAGCATTAGCAATTAGAAACCACCTGGAAAACTTTGAATTTATTCTTGTGCTCTGCCTTGAAACTAAGATTTTAGAGAATGTAAATATAACTTCAAAAGCACTACAGAGGCTAACTGTTGACCTACGCAGAGCGTGGCAGTTTCTAAGCCGCGCTTGTGATGAGTTAAAAGTTTTAAGAAAGGACTTTGCCGGCTTTCTTGCTGGTGCTAAACAGTTGGCCCAGTCGAGGGACATAACTTGTAACATGAAAAATAAGCGTAAGCGAGTTGTAAAACGCTTCTTTGTTGAATTATCAGTTGACCATAGAATTGACGATCCAGTGAAATCATTTGAAGTAAAAGTTTTCAATGCAACACTAGATATTGTAATAGCTCAGCTACAAATGAGATTCGAAGGATTGCGTTGCATTGATGATAGATTTTCATTCCTGACGCCTCAGAATTTACTAAACTTCTCACAAGAGACAATAGTGGAGAAAAGTAAGGCTCTGGTAAATGTGTATCCTGGTGACCTTTCCACATCACTGCCTGACCAAGTAATATCCTTCAAAGCTCTGATGGCCAAAGAAATTGTACACAAGAAAAGCATTCGAGAAATGATGAATTTACTGGTTGAAGAAAACAGCTGCCTTATGAGTTGCCTCCTAGACTTAACTACAGCTTTGGAGCTTTATTTAACCATACCTGTCACAACAGCTACAGCGGAAAGAATCTTTTCAAAACTTAAATTAATTAAGTCATACTTAAGAAGTACCATGGCCCAAACTCGGTTGAGAAACTTGGCACTGTTAAGCATTGAGCATGAAGAGACACAGAAAACTAATATCAACGAAGTGGTTGAAAAGTTCTTAGCTATTAAAAAAAGAAGACTAGGCTTAGGAAAACAGTGAACTTTGGTTGATCCTCATCTGTAAATATTGTACATTACTTGAGTTCGAGTGTTACTGAATTGGATTAGACTTAAGGAGAACTTGTATAGAGTATATTCAAGAATTTTACAAATTCAGTTACAAACTAATTTAAATGTTTGAAAAAAGCTAGAATGTTACTTTGATATTCGTTTTTAATAATAAATTTTTAACACTCTGTGTGCGGTACTGTTTCATAGTCTGAATTTAGATCTTTGACGTAAAAATAAATCATTCTTTTTATTTTGGTTTTTTTATAGTTTGTATAGAACTTTGTCTATTTAGCAACAATGAATTTTAAGAGTTTGTACACATGTAAAACGTACTTTGCAAATTGCAAACGCTTTGTGATAGAAGAGAAAGTATTCACAAACCATTGTTGTGAAACACACGTAAATAGAAACTCATTTGAGTGTTTTCCCCCTATTACGTATACAAAATTTAACCATTTTTATAGGGCCCCCTAATTAGTTTCGCGGGGGGGGGCCGTTTCGTTAGCGCCGCCACTGATCGTAAATCATCATATTGTCGAAAGTAATGCGAAAATAAATATATATACATATAATACAGGATATAATCTCATATATCATGTACATTTTAAAAATGTTTTAATGTAGGCCAGAAATTTTTGTCACTCGACCGTTTAGCATTCTGTAGCAAGATGCAGAAATACAAACATCATACTTACACCTTCGAGTACAGTTGAATGAAAAATAATACCACGAAGTCAGATAACAGTTCATGAGTATCCTGATGGTTTAACATAAACACGTTTTTTCCTTACACGTTATACCTGTTTTACACAAAAATTATTCACTAACACATATTTCTTCCACACCTGACGTACCATCGCTACAATTGTGTTCCTCACAGTCATTCTCTGAACTAATTAAATCGTCTCCTAGATTTATAACATTTTCTGTTGTGTTTCTAACAATTGCTTCTTTTTCAAGATAATCCGATTCAATTTTTTTGACGTGTCCGCACCGAAGTTTCCAAATCTTCCACAGTAATTTTGGAAAATCGTTCTTCACATGGTCTTAATACGTCCTCTGTGTTAAATGTTACGTTATGACTCCAACCCGTCTCTTCAAAGGTGACCAAATTAGTTCAAACGGACTGACGTCTGGACGATACTAAGATAATATGAGAAGTGTAGGACTATGCACATTTTGGCTTAAAATTTAATTGATTAGATACGTTTTATTCCTAGATCTGTGTAACTTAACTAAATTGTACAGCTGGGTTTTCAGTAGGCCTATGTCTTCGTGAAATGTGATTTTCATATTTGTTAACCAGTTTTGTTATAGTTTTTGAGGATTAGAAGAAGACGGCTTATTAGTTTGAACATTACGGTAAGATGCATTATATAGCCTATATAATTTATTACAACTTTGTGGTAAGTTAGGAAGTAACTTTCTGTTATCCAACGTCTATAGCTTTCAAAGTTCACGCTACCATGGTAACTCGTTATGACGTTACCTTCGGCATTTAAAGTTAACTTTAAATTTTAAGTTAAACTTCAATTTTAACTGTTAACATTAATAAGGAGCGGTCGTGGCGTAGTGGCTAGCGTGTGGCGCTGCTACGCTGTCGGCGCGGGTTCAATTCCCGTCGGGGGCCATCTGATTTAGATACGACCGTTCCCCCTCGCAAGGCAATGGCAAACCAGCGAGAGAGGTATCCTGCTTTAGTATAAACCTTCCCCAACTATGCCGTTCGGATCCGGCGTTAAACTGTAGGTCCCATATACCTGTGAGAGAATCAGTACCACACGCACCACGGGTATATGCGGGGAGGGTACAAACCAGTCGAAGACTGAAGGACTACGACGAACATTAATAAACAGAAAAGATACAACTTATTTAACACACACAGATCGTAGGCCTATACAATTTAGCCTACATTATAAAATTGAACATTTATGAAAAAAAGATGTAGACCTGTATTTAATACACCCACTTCCAAAGAATTTTTTGCAGAAACTGTACTACAGCTTCAAGAATGTAATGTATTTGCGTATTGTGAGATTGCGTTAAGTGGGAGAGTAGCTAGCCTCATACATGGGTACTTTTAAAAACTTCAAGTGACGAGGAAGTTCTGGCCTTAGAATGTGCCCACGTTAGGTAGGATGGTTTATTTTTAAGTTTATTGTTTAACGAAAATAAAACTCATGGTTTAGCAAGATATAATGTTCAATAAGTAAAGTCAATGACTGTAGGCCTAAATGGCGTATGTCTGCATCTAACTTGTAACTCAGAATAACAGGCGATGATCTCAACGCGCAACTAAGAGCAAACAGAACTAAGCATTGTCGTCAATGTCGTGACATTAAGTTTTCTTCTGCTTCATTCACAAACATGTTACACTTATACTGTTGTTCATAATGCATTTATTTTATGGCTATAAAACTTAATTTAAATCTAGCATAACAAACATAACCTTGCCCACGAAAACATTGCATAATTTTTAACGCAAACGTGCTGCGACTAAAGCAGAAAATATCCATGCCTTTTTGAATTCTATTGTAACCATATGCACAATCTACACAACCATACCGAAAACATGCAAATATAGTGCAGGACCAGAAAAAACGGAAACCACAAATGGTTTATGGCAGGAAAAATGTAAAATACAATAAAATTTCTTTTATACGTTTCTCACTTATATGTTTTTCACATTTACTCGTTTTTTCTCTTAGGTCAAGGCAAAATTCCTATACTTTCCGTGTTATTTTATTTCGGTTATACGTTTTTCGTTTATTTGTTTTTTACACTTATACGATCAAATTTTTAAGTCCCTGGAGATACGAAACTTCATTTATACGTTTAAATATGTTTTCCTTATTTACACTGCGTACATCACAAAAATGTTGGAATGGAAATATTTTGAACAGACTGTACATTTCTAGGGAATCGTCAATTAGTGCCAATCGGCTGATTTGCAGTTGACGAGTACCCTTTGAGCAAGCTTTGATTCCTAGAAACGTATGATATTTAATGAAGACGAAATGAACATCCTTAATAAGGGCATCAAGTACAATTTACCTCTTAATAATAAACACCAAAACATACAAGAAATTATCAGTGCAGAACTGCAGTAAAAACAATTGCCGATCCAAAACTACAAACCGAAGCACGCATTTTAATAAATAATAAATTTAATAATACCATAAAACACCATAATTTTAACAACCATCCACCTTATGGTTTACAGAAACATATAAGATTTTCCAATGAGTTCAAGTTATTGAAACAAATCAAAGCTAAATTAGTTGATAATAATGCTCTCATTACTAAGGCAGATAAGGGGAATACTCTTGTTCTCATGAACTTCGATGTGTATGTAACGAAAATAAACGACTTTATTTCAAACAACAATATTAGAACCTTGAAATCTGATCCTACTGATATGTATGTCAAGACATTGAATAACAAAATCAATAAATGCGTAAATTTGTTTAGCGAATGCACACGTCGCTTCCTAAAACCTATTAATGCAAAAGCTCCCGAACTTACTGGCCTACCCAAAATTCATAAACACGACATACCGGTCAGACCACTCGTTAATTTTACCACAGCGCCCGCATAAAAAACAGCTAAGAAACTCGTCAAAATAATCAAAGAAACATAAATTTAAAGAACAATCATAGTGTCATAAACAACACGGATTTTATTAATAAATGTAAAGATGTCGATCTACTACCAAATTATAAGTTAGCATCGTTTGATATAGTAAATTTGTATACCAACATACCAGTAAAGGAAACACTAAATATCTTAAAAGAAAATTTATTAGTGAATAATAAATTAAATACAAAGACGATAAACGAGTTAATTGGTTTACTTGAAACTATTTTAGAACAAAATTACTTTGCTTTCAATAACCAATTTTTCATTCAGGATGATGGATTGGCCATGGGTTCACCTCTCTCTGGTCTATTGGCCGACGTTTACTTGAATTTTTATGAAAACTCTCATTTTCTCTCACATAACAAATACAAAAATGATATAATATTTTATGCACGTTATGTAGATGATACCTTTCTAATTTTCAATGGTACTGTACGACAGATCGAAAACCTAAAACATTATATTAATAGTATCAATAAAAACATTCAATTCACGCTGGAAACCGAAGTGGATAATAAATTAAATTTTTTAGATTTATCTGTCATTAAACACATAGATAAATTGAAATTTAATATTTATAGAAAACCGACCACCACTGATGTGACGATACATGCTGACTCTTATCATCCCTTTTCGCAAAAGTTGGCAGCTTATAATTACTTTATCCGCAGATTGTTGGTAGTGCCTCTCAGTGATGATGATTACCGTGAGGAGTTGAATACCATTTACCATATAGCCTCAGCTAATGGTTACAAAAACACGTTAATTGATAATCTCATCAAGATACATAAAATTCGAAAATCCAAGCCCCTAGTAGATAAGGATACAAAAATAACATTTATTTCTACCACATACACAAATATAATGCCAAAGATTCTAACCTCCACAATTAATAAATTGAATATTACCGCTACCTTCAAAACAAATAATAGTCTATTAAAAATACTACGTCACAGAAAACCCATACCTTTAGAAAAGAAATCCGGCATATTTAAATTATCATGTAACGACTGCAACAGTTTTTACATTGGTCAAACGGGGAGAGGTTTCCTCAAACGATTTAAAGAGCACACACCAAAACGTTACCTAAATAATCTCACTCTGTTAAATAATATCAAGTCCAACTTTGCCCGCCACTTAATCTTACACAATCATAATTATACCGATTTCATATCTAATTTGATACCCCTACATGTGTGCAACAAAGGCCGTTACATGGACGCAATGGAAGAGTTCGAAATATACAAAGCATATAATAACATAAACAGCCGAGACTTCATATTGAATGACCATTTAAATTTTAAATCCAACCCGCTATACGATACAGCATTGAACCTGTTTAGGCGTAATCACTCAGATAATAATTCAGTGTCCGATCGGCTTCGCTGTGGTGCGCACCATTTAGAAAGCGAGTGAGTTACATTAATTGACAATTATGTGTAACATGTGATTTTAACTGTTAATGACCTCAATAGAGTGATTTAATCCGATGATGGAACATATGTTCCGAAACGCGTCATTTTAATCGACGTATAACGAAGTCACACGACGGATACAAGGTCATTTATTTATACTATAATGTACGATATTTTTTCAATGCTCGTAAAGCTCCATCGTTTTGTCGCCATCAGTTGGTTACTGTTTCTATTATAGGTAACATCGTAAGTGGAAAATGAGTGGAAGGAAGAGGAAGTGCGTTACGATCGCTGAGAAATTAAACATTTTGAAAGTAGTGAAGGAAAGCGGGAATAAAAAGCGAGTAAACATCGCCAAGGAGTTAGGCGTCGACGTTAAATTCAATCGTGGCTAAAGCAACCGAAATTGAAGAAAGTGCTCATGTGTTTGGTGTTTCAAGTAATAAGTGAACACATATTCAAGGCGGAAAATACGAACTCTTGGAAGACTGTCTGTTACAGTGGTTCCAGCAGGACAGAGCGGAAGGAATTCCTATCAGCGGGCCAGTCATTTGCGAAAAAGCAAATGAACTGGCAGCCAGGTTCGGTGTTGAAGATTTTCATGCGTCAACCGGGTAGCTACATAAATTTAAGGTACGGTATGGCATCGGCAGCAAAAGCGTGTGCGGTGAGAGTACACGTTAATACAGTGCGAGAGTGGAAAGAAACCCGTTTGAGGGAACTAACATCTCAGTTTGATCCCACAGACGTGTTCAATCCCGATGAAACAGGCCTTTTTTTTTAATTTACTTCCTGACCGCACAATGGCATTCAAAGGGGACAGCTGTCATGGTGGTAAGCGGAATAAACAACGTGTAAGTGTTGCTGTGCGCAAACAGTGACGGAAGTGAAAAACTGGTTCCCTTAACTGTCGGGAAATTTGCGAGGCCGCGGTGTTTTAAAACTGTTGCAACGCTCCCTACGATATACGCTAACAACAATAAGTCGTCGATCACTACAAAAATGTTTGAAGACTGGCTGCGAGGCGTCGATGCAAAAATTAGTGCAAAAGTTCGAAAAATTCTTCTGATTGTGGACACGCACGGCACACTCTCCTGATACATCGTACCTAAAGAACGTGAGAGTGGAATTTTTCCCCGCAAATTGCACAAGCGAACTGTAACCACTAGACCTGGGGATAATCCGCAATTTTAAACTGTATTATCGCAAGATGCTGGTACAGCATGCCATCCACTGTGTAGACGCTGGAAAGAAGGATGAAATGAAAATTCACATTTTGCAGGTATGATTTCTTTGTGATTTTTATAACTTGTAACTAGTAAAAGCAATACTGTACCATACGATTCTATGCGATGTTTGCCGGTATTTCATAAACATATTGTTTCATAAATAATTAAAAGATTCTAATGAAAAAAGTATCAGTTTGTTCAGAAAGATTAAAAGTTTTTACACTAGGGGAGGCGTATAGGATTCTTTTTTATCCCGCCATTCTTTTCTGGCTGTTTTTTCTACAGTGATTTTCTGGCATTACTCTCAATCTTACAATTGATTTCTGTGTGTACCAGGTATAGCCTCATGCCAGGTACCTTATACCAGGTATGCGATAAACCTCATATAAAATTACTTATAGGCGTAGGCCTAGCTAAAGAAATTACAGTATAGATCTATTAAAATACCATCTTTGCACAAATTCGTAAGTTTGCTCTCTTCTAACAGGCAATGCGTTACATCGCAGCTGCATGGCACAGAGTATCGCAACTCACTGTCCGCAACTGCTTTCACAAAGCCGGATTCGGGAATAGCGAAACTTGTAGTAATGAAGATAGCTGTGGTGTTCCCGTTGATGATGTGGAATGGGGCAAACTGGAAGGTCATGCGTCGTTTGACGACTATGTCAACATTGACGAAAGTGTTGTTACCGCGGAAGCCATGACTATATCTGAGATTGCTGATGGCATTCAGCAGGAAATGGACGAAGAAGAAGATGATGATGAAGAAGCAAGGCAGACCCCCGTGTGTTTTAGTGATGTAGTTAATGCCCTGGAGAAATTAAATGCTTTGTAACCCGCCGTAATGTATCCGATGAAATTATGACGTAGTTGTCAAGATTTGAGGGCACAGTGTTTATTCTATAGCCGCGGAAAAGAAAAAACAAGGGAAGATAACGGACTGTTTAACGGACTGATAATGGATATCTGTGTGTTTTTCTCTATATATACGTTAAGTTGTATAAATACCTACTGTATTGTTCAAACTTGTAAATTATACGTTATTTCTATTTAGTACTATATCATTTATTATACAATTGTGTTCTATTTCACTTATAAGTTTTTCACACTTATACGTTTTTTCTTAAAGTCCCCTGAAAAACGTATAAATGAAGCTTTACTGTATATTATGTAACATGACATAAAATAGCACCAAAAATCACTAATAATTAACGGAAGAAAAGCTGAAAGTAGAAAGAAAAAGAAAAACTTATAACCTGAAGATTGATAGCCCAACACTACAAAATAAACAATTGAGTAAGACACTGACAAAGTCTTAACCCAATAGATTGGATAAGGTGAGAGAACAAGAAACCATGATAGAAACCAAAACATGACTACAATCAATATAACCCAAAATGTAAATAAAATAAAATGTAAAATAAATGTACAAAATCAGATAGGGCATAATTGAGATGTAAACTATATGAAAAATAAATGTAAAATAGATATATTATGTGATTTAAAAGAAAAGAAAAGAAAGATAAATGTATAAACCCAAGATAGGAAGATAAGAATAAAAATACCCTATTAAGTAATAGTTAGCCAAAAGCAAGTAAATAAAATCCAGCTTAGCAATTGTAATTATGAATACAAAGGTGACAAGGGAAAAATAATAATAAAGAAACTGTTAATGACAGATAGCAACCCAGTGATAATTATATTAAATAAATAAACACTATGTGAAATGAAAGGTGAAGTGTAGAACAGAATAAGTAGAAACTAATAACCACGAACTATGTAAATAACATAGCATACAAAGTGATAATTATATTAAATAAATAAGCAATATGTGAAATGAAAGGTGAAGTGTAAGTGACTCTATGGTAAGATACTATTCACAACAAACTATTAATAATATATCAAACCATGTTAGAGCAGAATGTTAGTTAATAAGTAGTAGGCCTATATAAGACTTGTTGTATTATTAATGTAAGGAACGTTAAGTAATAGTAAATAATAAATACTTAGAAATAAGATAAAAGTTATATAGTAGAGTGAAATTGGGAGAAAGAGACACTAGGTCTTAGTAAAGGAGTGTGTATGGGAGTATTAGTAATTAGAGTAATGTTAAAAAATTGTTATAAGAGTTTTGTTGGTAAATGAACCAAATAGTATTAGTAAATTTAAATGACAAGTAATGTTAAAGTCAGAAAACAATAATAGTTAGAAAGCTTAGTTTCAGGAATGGACCTGTAAAGAAAAATAAGTTAATTATATGAAATGTGTGATGTTTAAAAACACAAATGTTTTTCATTAAGTTAGTTTGTTTCCTTAGTAAATGTTCAATAACCAAATAAATAGAATTAATAAATATAAAAGATTGTAAAGAATATTGAATAGAAGTATTATGAAACCTAGGCATTAGGCCTAGCATGGATGAAATGAATTTTGTAAGTTTCAAGATTAAGCAATACCAAAAAGTCAATTAAAGTATATAATATGTTTAGGTATTAAAGTAAAAATATATGGTACAAATATGGATACATAATGTTTAGTTTAAAGATAATTAAATAAAGAAATATCAATTGGAAAAATAAGACATATGTTCTAAATGAACCAAATGTAACTATAAGTGATATCAAAATAATCTTTAAGAAAAAAGCAAGACCATGGTGTTAGTGTAATTAATATTACAGTTAGCATAAGAAAGTTACAATAATTTAAAGGATTTTTATAAATTTTGAACAGAAAAAAAAGTTAGAATATAACAATGTTATAAGGTATTAGCCAATGGGAATTAGAGTATCTTAAAGAGTTGCCATGACAACAAAAGCTTGTTACATGTTTAACCGTTGAAAATTTATTATTCCATTATTGACTAGCATAGAGGGTGGATGTATGTAGCCCATGAAGACAAATAAATAATAAAATCAATAAATTTTACCAAAGTGTGATCAAGAAGAGGCAAGAAACAATCCTAAATTAACTACTGATGAGATATCCAATAACTCAACCAATTATATAATAAATATTATATAAAAAACTTGGGAGAAGCAGACTAAATTCTTAAATAACCAACTACTGAAGGAAGAACAGAAGAAACCTAACTAAACCTGTGGATACATCTGAACCTGCAAGACTGATGGAAGCTGAACACCGAAATTAGATTATTTGAACCTGGATCTCACTAAACCATACAAGAAGGGACCATTAGAAGTATTCCAGAAGAAGAGGATCGCCAAAGAGAAGCAGCCTTAAAGGAGTGTTGAGTATAATTTAAATGCTTCACCAAAATTAAAACTTTAAATAATCAACAGTAACTGAACAATTTTACTTCACTTCACCAGCCACTTAACTAACTTTTAGAACTGAACTTTATTGAATAATCACCTCTGATAAAACAAAAATATCACTGAATTTTGATTTTATATTAATATGTTTTTAAAAACGTAAACTTGCAAAGTAAACATTAACCTAGTGAGCACTAATTCTCATTTGCAGTAACTTACTTTCCATACTTAAAGATATCACATATTATGTATTAGTTATAAGGTATATTATAAAATTTTGTGCATTTATTAGTCTGTAAACCAATATTCTGTAGTCCAAAGAACTTTTCCCTGAGATATTAATATAATTAACAAACGAAGAACCATCCGCCATTGTAGAGTCTTCACGTCGAACTGAGCAGACATCCAACTACGTAGAAAGTAAACATGCCAGCGCAATGATAAATGTTATGTTTTATTTCAGAAATTGTAATTGACCAAATTTATGAAATTGTTAATAAATCCTCGTACCTATCAACAACTGTATGTTTGATTTATTCAAGGAGTAATATAAAAGTTCGGGATAAATAAAAAAAATAAATAAATAAATAAAAATACATAGTTGACGAATTCAACGTCGCCAAGCGGCGTTAACCAATCAGACCGCGAGGCGGGAATTCAAATTGAATGGCGGACTGAACGAGCCGACGGTCGACTTTCGTAAGTATTTCTAATAAACGAATCATTACAAATTGCAATTTAATGAACAACAAAGTAAGTACTTAAAAATAAAGCAGACAACATGTTCTTTTACAAATTGGCGCACCAACTACTAGGGCTAGAGTTAATTGATAAACTATACAATTAAATTAAATAGATTCTAGCGGCGGCTGCAGAAAACCGGAACAGAAAATGCACAACACAAGAGGCATGTCTAAACAACGCACAAAGGAGGCAGAAAAGGAAGCAGAGATGTTAGAGAAGGAGGCCGAGAAAGAAGTCCAAACGGAAGAAAGGGAAGTAACATCGGTTGAAAATGTGGAAGAAATATTAACCCCAGCAGAACCAAACAGGACCATAGAAGAAATGAGATTCGAAAGATTAATGGAAATGTTTCAACAAATGGAAGAACGAAGAAAGGAGGACAAGCAGGAAGGAAGAGAAACATTAAAACAGGAATTAAAACAAAATAAAGAGGAGATGAAAGAGGATAATAAAAAGAATATGGAAACATTAAGACAGGAAATGAAGGAGGAGAATAAACTGATAAGTGAAAAAATAGATAAAAGTAATGAGAAAACCAGCGAAACATTGAAGCAGGTGAAAGAAGATATTGAAACATTGAATAATAAAATCGATAGTAACAATGAAACTATACAATGACAATTAATAGAGTATCGTAAAGAAGCAAAGCAGACAAAAACAGAGATGAATCAGAGATGGGAATAAACAAATTACAAAACCGATCAGATCAAGGAAACATTAGATAATGGTTTCAAGAAGGTGAATGAAACACTAGACAGCGTTTCTGAAGGTATTAAAGAAACATTGAATGAGAACAGGAAACCGGGAAATAAGAAAATAGAAGATAGTAGGAAGGAAATAGAAATTACAGAATAAAAAGGATACTATTATCTGAGAATAAAAATAACAACAAAGAGGATAATCAATACCTGGAAAAGAAGATCAAAAAAATAAGAAAAATATGTAGAAGGAAAATAATAAAAACAAGAGAAGAATTGGAGATGATGAAGAATGGATTAATAAATGTGTTTAATCTACCAATTACCGACAATGAAGAAATCATAAACTTCGAAGATTATAGGAGGAGGTCAAACAAAATTTTAGAAATGACTTACTATAAAAACACATATAACAACTTTAAAAAATCGATAGGTAAATGGAATATACCACCATCAGAAGGGTATAATAAAATATCAATGAAACCACAAATAATAAAGGTACCATTGCCAAAATATCTGTTCTATAAAAGAAATGGTAAAGTGGTTAATGTAGTCATTGATACTAATGAACATATAGTATTAGAAGAATTGCAGTACAAGGTAACAGAGACCTATACCACAAGGACAGAATTAGTGATGCACACCAGAGTGATCCGAACGACTAGTGCAGATGAATCTATGGACTATGGGTAAACCAAGTGTGAACATTACTGCGAAAAGGGACTGATGTTAGAGATAACCGACACAGCATTAATAAAGGAAGAAATAAGAAAAAAGATGACACTAATAATAATAAAAAACAAACGGAGGTGGAAGTTCAGTATGGCATTTTGATATAAGAATAAAATACCAAAATTCAAAAACAAAAGTAAGAACAACTTACACCTATATATTTGAAACGATTTAATTATGAAGAGAATAAATACCAAAATTCCAAATAAAAGTAAGAACAACTTACAACTAAGCGTGTGAAACAAAGTAAGTGAAACAATTTAATTTTGAAGAAAAAATATAATGAAGCATCATAAAAACTGACATAAAAATACTAAAATTTTAACAAAAGTGATGACACTACATAATATAATTAAATAACCCAATTGCGAAAGGGGATTACAAAGAAATAACATTTTAAAAAAGAACCGACAAGACAATCAAACAAAGGAGGACAATGAACTGCTAAACGGACTATCAATGAGGAGAAGAATTGAATAAGTAACCCTCAAAACAGCTACAATTTAAACATTAATTATAAATGAGAAGAGAAGTAATAACGTGTAAAACAACTATCATATGAAGTAAGTTAAAGAAATAATACAAAATATATGTTAAGAACATCACCACAAACATAGAGAAGGAATCCAAATAAATCAATGGGAAGAGAAGGTCATGATGTGAATAAAAACAGAATAATTAATCCCAAGATTGTTTTATTATATTTATATTATATGAGTCGAACATAGACGATTATTATTATTATTATTATTATTAAATGGTGATTTTATGTTAAGATAAGTCCAACAATCATTTTATTTTATTGAGCAGATAGGCATGACCTCTAACCTCAAAATATGTATAAATGGATAGCAGAGTAATAGAGCCACACGTGCCCTCTGACTAGTACCAGTTTATATGAATGGAAGAGAAGAAAATTTTAGGGAGATAAAACTTTCAAGGGATACAACACTCATTATAAAAGAATAGAAGAGGAGAATAATATCATATCCAGAATCATGAACCATGGAATCAATAAAGATAAACTAAAATATGATGATTGATGAATTCCACAATAATAACGACTTTATCTAATAAACTATGTAAACAAGAAGAAAAGGTAATTGATGATTTCAGAAAAACAATTTTTATTTTTAGAAATAATCAATTTTGGCGGCGATGCATTATGTAACATGCCATAAGATAGTACCAAAAATCACTAATAATTAACGGAAGAAAAGCTGAAAGTAGAAAGAAAAATAAAAACTTATAACATGAAGATTGATAGCCCAACACTACTAAATAAACAATTGACTAAGACACTGACAAAGACTAACCCAATAGATTGGATAAGGTGAGAGAACAAGAAACCATGATACAACCCAAAACATGACTACAATCAGTATAACCCAAAATGTAAATAAAATAAAATGTAAAATAAATGTACAAAATCAGATAGGGAATAATTGAGATGTAAACTATATGAAAATTAAATGTAAAATAGATATATTATGTGATTTAAAAGAAAAGAAAAGAAAGATAAATGTATAAACCCAAGATAGGAAGATAAGAATAAAAATACCCTATTAAGTAATAGTTAGCCAAAAGCAAGTAGAATAAAATCCAGCTTAGCAATTGTAATTATGAATACAAAGGTAACAAGGGAAAAATAATAATAAAGAAACTGTTAATGACAGATAGCAACCCAGTGATAATTATATTAAATAAATAAACACTATGTGAAATGAAAGGTGAAGTGTAGAACAGAATAGGTAGAAACTAATAACCACGAACTATGTAAATAACATAGCATACAAAGTGATAATTATATTAAATAAATAAGCAATATGTGAAATGAAAAGTGAAGTGTAAGTGACTCTATGGTAAGATACTATTCACAACAAACTATTAATAATATATCAAACCATGTTAGAGCAGAATGTTAGTTAATAAGTAGGATATAAGATATTATTATTATTATATTAAACTTCCACTATGAACACTTACTTTTTGGTTTTGTTACCCAGACGTTTCGACGTGGTATTCATCTTCTTCAATGGGATTTAAATACTGAATGTCTGTAGGCCTACAGTAACGGTTATGGGATGTAGGTGTGTGTGGTGGGGGTTGCTGGTTGGAGGGAATTGGCGCTGGGATTCGAATTTTGTGTTGGAATCAGTGTATCGAAAAGTATGTGTGATCTATAATGTAATTGTTCGTTTAATATGTTGTTTGGTTGTAGTGTGTGATATCTGTATATTTCAAATTGTTCTGCTGTGTTTAGTTTTCTACTTTTAGGTAAGTAGTGTAGTATTTCCATGTTGTGCTCTATGTTTGTGTAACTGTGGTTTTCGTTTTGTAAATGTGCGGCAAATGTGGAATGTATGTAGTTTGTGGTGAGGGCTTTTAAATGTTCAGAATATCTAGAGGAAAAAGATCTTCCCGTCTGGCCGATGTAGAACTGGTGACAGTCATTGCAGTTTAATTTATAAACCCCTGTTTTTCTGTATGTGTCTGTGTCTTTGTTAGTATTATTTATGTGTTTCATGATGGTGTTGTTAGTTCTGCAGGCTACTTTATAATTGTGTTTCCTAAATGTGTTAGCAATTTTGTGTGTGTTGGAATTGTAGTATGTGAGTGTGATGTATTTACTGGGTTGTGTGCTGTTGGTTTTATGTGTTTTACTTTTTGTGTTTAGGATGCGTTTATGTAGTTTGTTTATTAAATCAGGATTATATCCATTTTTGACTGCTATATATTTAATTGTGTTGAGTTCTTCTTGGTAGTCGTGTATTTAGGGGTATTGATGTGAGCCCATGGAGCATATAATTGACACCACATAGAACTCAAAAACATAATACAACATACACGGAACAACATAGAGAAACTCCAATTAAAAATGCAAGAACGACATAACAGGAAAATCAATAACATCTTAACACGCAGAAACGAAACAGTCCCTACACCGACACATAAATTTCACACACGTACATTACCGGTAAATATAACAAAGACCAATTTCACTAAAGCAGAATAACCCTATTAGATAAAGGTCTAAAACACAATTTAGGAAACATTCCAACCAATAACAACAATAATAAAAGGTATATACGCAACATACTCATAGACGCTGAAACAGTCATACAACACACGCATAACAAAGACCATGATACTATACGTCAATATATAAAATGTAAATTACAGCACACACAACAATACGAACAAAAACACCATAACAACGAAATCCAAACACTAAAAAATATAAAACGTAAATTACAAGAACACAACCTAACCATACTCAAAGCAGATAAAGGTAACATAAACGTTATAATAGAAAAACAGGATTTAAATAACAAAATCAAAATATTTTTTACTGAAAACAACATAACCAAATTAAATAAAGACCCCACCCCAAAATATTACAAACAAATAAATAAAATCTTAAATAACACAAAACACATAATTTCACCTGACAACTACAAATATCTGAAACAAATTAAACCAAACCCCCTACACTGAATGCATTACCAAAATTACACAAACCTAATGTCCCCATCAGACCACTTATAAACAACACACAAGCACCTGCACACAAAATAGCTAGACACTTAGATAAATTAATCAGAAATAACATAAATTTAACAAACAACACCTCCGTCAAAAATAATTTAGACCTGGTGAATAAAACTCAACATGTCCACACTCCACACAATTCAACACTAGCTTCATTCGACATAACAAACCTATAGACTAATGTACCCATAAAAGCAACTATAACTACGTTAGAACAGTTACTAAAACTTAATAACACACCTGAAACATACATTAAAGAGATCATCCATCTCACTAAAATTATCACTGAACAAAATTATTTCTCACACAATAATATGGTTTACACACAAAAAGATGGACTACCCATGGGCTCCCCTATATCAGGTATACTAGCCGAAATATTCTTACATACCATAGAACAAGAACACATATTAAACAATAACAAATATACCAACAAAATAATATATTGGCACAGATACGTTGATGACATTTTACTCCTATACAACGGCAACAAAAGACAAATTGAAAATTTCCACATTAACACTAAACATCAAAAATTAAAATTCACACTTGAATTAGAACAAAACAATAGCATAAACTTTCTGGACATTACAATTACCAAAGCAAACAACACACACACACATACAAAATATACAGAAAACCCACCACAACAGACATGGTCATACATAACTCTTCCAACCACCCAACTCAACACAAACATGCAGCTCAACTATATGCTCCATAGGCTCACATCAATACCCCTAAATACACATGATTACCAAGAAGAACTAAACATAATTAAATATATAGCAGTCAAAAATGGATACAATCCCGATTTAATAAACAAACTACACAAACGCATCCTAAACACAAAAAGTAAAACACATAAAACCAACAGCACACAACCCAGTAAATACATCACACTCACATACTACAATTCCAACACACACAAAATTGCTAACACATTTAGGAAACACAATTATAAAGTAGCCTACAGAACTAACAACACCATCATGAAACACATAAATAATACTAAGAAAGACACAGACACATACAGCAAAACAGGAGTTTATAAATTCAACTGCAATGACTGTCACCAGTTCTACATCGGCCAGACAGGAAGATCTTTTTCCTCTAGATATTCTGAACATTTAAAAGCCCTCACCACAAACTACATACATTCCACATTTGCCGCACATTTACAAAACGAAAACCACAGTTACACAAACATATAGCACAACATGGAAATACTACACTACTTACCTAAAAGTAGAAAACTAAACACAGCAGAACAATTTGAAATATACAGATATCACACACTACAACCAAACAACATATTAAACGAACAATTACATTATAGATCACACATACTTTTCAATACACTGATTCCAACACAAAATTCGAATCCCAGCGCCAATTCCCTCCCACCAGCAACCCCACCACACACACCTACATCCCATAACCGTTACTGTACAGACATTCAGTATTTAAATCCCATTGAAGAAGATGAATACCAGGTTGAAACGTCTGGGTAACAAAACCAAAAAGTAAGTAAGTGTTCATAGTGGAAGTTTAATATATATATAATATTAAAAAAGTGAACGAAGAAGATGTATCAACAAGATAAGTATTATAATATGATAGATAGATAGAGGTGTATAGATGTCCTCTATTCAATTGTGTAATAAGTCACACGTTGTTGATGTCACTCAATGACTAGACGAGTTTAGGTGTATTTTGATTCAAATATGTAGGTTTAAAATTATTATTATTTATGATTTGTTTGTTTCAAAAAGGTTTAGAAAGCTGAAAAAATGTTCAAATTCTCTTTTCGAAGCACTGGTTAGTTAAGCTGTTACTTACCACTTACATACTGGTGTCAACCTTCAAAAGTAGATCCTTTCTTCCTGTAATATACTGAAAATAACACAACACAGTTCATACAATATTTACCACTAGGGTGTATGTGGATATAAAGTAAATAAAGTTGTTCTGTACATGAGATTGTTTTGAAATTATTCAAAATATTGGCCGCTTATTTGCCTTACTGCCAATTTGTAAAATAAATGCTCTGTTGTTGTTGTTATTATAATCTACCTTGAAATGACAGACTGACTCGATTATATGTGAAATGGTAATTTATTAACAATAATTAAAGTTCATTAAAAACCATTTAAAACATTTCATAAAACATTAAAAACAATTTAACTCGTTACAGAGATTCTTAAAACTCAGGGCTGGTAACACTGGTTTTTTTATATTGTATTTCGCTAACCTGATTTGGTTAGTTTTCTTATTTATAGTTAACAAAAATCATGAATTCTTTTAGTATACAAGATACTTACTACAAAAAATGCTTTTAATACGACAATGACGTATTATGGAGAGTGATTACAAAATTAGACAAAGTTTAATTATAATATTGGAAACTATCGTATCAGGCACGCCTGCTTTCAACTTTGCAGGTTATGGTATAGTATGTGCAATACGATTAATATTGTTGTATATCGGAATAAAATTCCTTTAATAGTTATAACAATTAAAATATAATGATTAATGATTTATAATCTCAGTGCAATTAAGAATATTTAGGCTTTCTTGAATTGAAAGCATAGCACTGCATTATCTGTGTACCTTTTAATAACAGGTAGGTTAGAGTGAAAATTCCACTAAGTGTATTGTTAAAAATATTTAAATTAACTTCATAAAATCTTATTGTTACACATAATATTAGCTAATGGCACATTTATTAATCATTAACCTTATTGACAGTTCTCAATTATTATTGATAATCGAATTGTCTTTCGTTATTGGTTTAGTCAAATTAGCATCTATGTGCGAGTACATTAGTATTGGTTAAGTAATAATTTGATTTGCAATTCTTCTTTAAAATTAATAGTATTTTATATAAAAAATAAAAATGAGAACTTTTGTTCAATAATGTGTTAATTCATAATCATTATTAAGGTTAGTCACGTATGAATGCACTTGACTAACGTGGTATCTACACGAAAATTATTATTTGATAATTGTTTAAAATTCATTTAAATGTTGTTAATTCTAAATACTCCCTTATTATTTCACTCATCATTGCCGATATTATACACTGGCAATGGTATATTTCACTATTTCGTATCACTGTTTACACTTCACATGTTTAAGGTTATTAACACATAAGTTAGGTTAGATAAAATTGTTTACTAACTGGGGAACGCGCACATTTTGGAAAAAATACTCTCGTCGAAGAGACGTTCTGTCGGCGTTGACGATCAGTTTCTTAATGTCGCTCTCCTTAGCTACTTCGACTGGCGTCTGCTGAAATCAGCGTTTCTTATTGGCTGAAAATCAATTAATCTCGTACCCATGCAACATAAAAAATTATTAAATTTTATTTCTCAGCGTTTGGCTTTCGGTTGGAGAGTCTAAAAGTGACGCTATCAATTCTTTTGGAATTGATTGAAAAATTATAATTGTTTATAACTTTGTTAATACATCTCCGATTTGGAAACTAAAGGTCTCAAGTTATTTCAGATGCTCTGCTCTTTATTTTGAGTCACACAAGCACTAATTCCGTTCATGATTAACTTATTTACCCTTTCGTCAATGCACTTTTAGTGGTTCTTATTGAAATTTAAGTTTTTTTTTCAACTTTATAGTATCACATGATCACGCACTGATAATGGTTAAAGTCATTATTTCTTATCAATTAGGTGATGTTAATTACATTATTAATATATTAAAGTGAGAAAATTATTTCTCTTCCACTTACCTCTAAAATCTTCTCCAGCCCAGAGTTTCATCACACGAACGTTGAAATGCAAGAGTGAGCATAAGGTTACGCAACAAACGTACGCTAGACTCACTTGTTGATGGAATTCAAAAATTTATTGGCTTTACTTCATTTTTAATAAATTTCAATTAGCTCAAAATTAGATGAACATGTACATTTACGGAAACATATTCCTATTCTAACATATATATATATATATATATATATATATATTCTACTAATCAGGCGAACCCAGCTTGCCACACGCTCACATTCATACCAATTTATAAAAACCCCATATTTATTTATATATATTTACTTCAAAACCCCCTTTTATACATGATCACAATAATCTGGTGTTGGATATAATTACAGTTACCATGGCGTCTCCTGTAACCGCATGGCGAGTCACTCACACGATTTCTTTTCCGTAACAAAAGGTTATAGTTTCATTGGTTTGTTGAAAGTTACACTTCACCACTAGTTATCTCACTTTACTTGTTAATTATATTTTAGTTATTTATGTATGTTGTTACTGTCGGCCGACATTATATTACCCGGGTAGACAATTTAAGCGACCGTGCACGGTCTATTCTGGAAGTAGACTGCGGGGAGCACTACCAACAATTTCTCCCGCTCGCAGTTAGGCTTGATGGAAATTACAATGCCTTAGGCGTCAAAGTCATCGTCACTGTTCAGATAACACATGCAACTCTCGTGTGTTGGACGTCGACGAAATCTGGTGTCCACTGGTTTACGTCACTGAAAAGGTGTGGTCTCTAGTTATGTTTCCGTCGTGTTTCTGAGCACATGCACACAGAATTCACCATCAGGCCATGTTGTTTTTGCTTCTTGGCGTTGGTTGCACGCCCCGCAGGTGTTTGTGCGTTTGTGCGCATTACACAGTATTAAAGTTCTGAGAATTCAA
Source organism: Magicicada septendecula (assembly GCA_034769895.1). NCBI lineage: Eukaryota > Metazoa > Arthropoda > Insecta > Hemiptera > Cicadidae > Magicicada > Magicicada septendecula. The sequence continues at coordinate 447,676,925 of CM068369.1, forward strand.
CCATTGTGGACAACACGACACATTCCATTGTAATGAATTCACCTCATCACCCCTTTGTTTGAACTACAGCTTCTATTCAACACGTGGCCGATCACGCAGATGAAAATGAATTTACAAATTTTTAATAAAATAAAAACCCCTCCCTTTTAGCCCCGTTATAATACCCCCCCCAATGAGAGATTTTCTGCCGAAACAGAAGAAATCTCATTGCTAAACCCCTAAGAGGATTGGTGAGGATATGGTGCCAACAACCCCCCATTAGTTCTTACATATCATGGGTAAACTACCGCCCTGGCTCGGTGACTATGGCCGCATCTGAACGAGATTACTGGACTTCTCTATTCGAGATCCCAACACCATAAAATCGAACAGACACTCACCACAGCGCACCTAACCTTCTAACATGCCACCCCAAACTCCAAATCCCTGGCCTTATTCCATGCCAGATCCTCAACCGATATGTTCCCCCTTTTCATGCATACTGGGCTGCCTTTAGCAAGTACTGGTCGCATACATATACTCATTAATACATTCTTTTACTGAAAATTCAGAAAATATTTACTGTTAAATTAAAAAATCATTTAAGTTACTTCCTCAAAAATAAAAAAAATCTGTTACATGAATTCATCTACTCTATTAATTCTCTTCAATATTAATACCAATTAAAAAAATAATAAATTGAATACCTTACTAAAACATGAATGCACTTACTCTAACATTTGTTTATACATATATTCTAAACAATATAATTCAATGAAACACTATTGATACACATAAACAATAATATACTTAAAATTCAAACATCACCTATATGGCAGGTATAAAAATCAAAAATTTTTTTTTGTTTTTTTTCAAAAAAATTTAAATTTACCAAAATCTCCTTTTTCAATTTTTAGAAAACAAAAATATTTAATTCAATAAAAGAACAAAATGGCATCAATCAATTGCTAGAAACAGGTCTTGCCTATAACATCAACCATCAGCTGATCTCTCTGGGTCAAGTCAACGACCTTGACATACATATGTTCATAAAATACATAAGACATCTTTAAAATTTTTTATCTTTAAACACAATACAACATAATAAAATAAGACATTTAAAATTAACGTAGTATTATTACAATTAACAGTAAAATTGACATTTAAATTGACCAAAATTTTCACATTTTATAGCTTTACTTATTTTCAACTTCTACTAAAATCTGTCACTTATTTCACTTAATTTTTCATTTTAACTATGATTTACTTTCTTTAACATTCTCCTTCTCAATAAGTTTGGGTAACTTAATTATTCATAATACCTTGATTTACAACTTGGCATTTATATATTCTCTTAATCCCCTTCTGACTCTAACATCCCCAACAGCTTTAACTAACATGACACCCAATCTCTGTCAAAAACATCTATCAAACATTCTCTAAACCCATTTACTACTCAACTCATATCGCATCATTCTACCCTTCTATATATAAAAAAATATTCTCTATCCCTTTGTACTCAGGATGTGTGTTTCCCTCCCAAAGCTCACTCCTTTATCTGGTCCCTGGACTCTCCCTAGGCAACCCTTTCCAGCGCTAAACGGTCCCTTCCTGTCCCAACACCTTTCGTTGCGGACTCCTTATCACACCACCCCCCTTACAAAATTCCCATCAACTAATTACTCTCCCAATACATCACTGTCAACTACAAAACATCTCCACTTATTTATTAACTCAATATATCAATCAATACTATACATATTTTCCCCATAGCTACTGTGTCACTATTACCTCTCAAATTCTACATTACATTATTCATAACAATATTATTCTCTCTAGTACCCCTTTAAATTCAACATGGACTGATCTAAATGTCCTAACTCAATAGTAATCACCCAAAATCAACGTTACCACTTTTTACAAACCATTTAAAATTCTTAACTATCTCAATTCATTTTATCATCATTTAAATTAAAATCTTTAACCACATTGAAATCATTATATTTGAACATCAATCATATTCAATTTTCATTATATTCAAGCCTTTAACTACACTGAGAAATTTGCAAATCATTTATAAGTGACATATTACATCTCTAACTCCAGCAATCAGCTGATTTTCTTGGCAAGGTGTCAGACCTTTCTATAGACACATTTCAAAATTATACAAATTACACATTTTATCAATCCTTACCTCTAACACAATAAACTAATACATTTATAAGACCTAATAAACACAGTATAATAAACATCTACTGCACCCCTTTGCTCAAATCAAAACAAAATTAGCCAGTCATCTCAGTATTGAGTCATCATCATTAAGTTACCAAATTTTAATTCGTTACCCCTCTGAGTAACCTCCTTAACCACACACACTATTGTTCTCTGATGGTGGACTGTTGCACCCATTTGCATCCACAAGGACGGCATTGGTGGAGGAATTTTGGCATCTCCGTGTCCTTGCTTCTGCGTTACATTTTAAAATTAAGTAGATATCATCATATCTATACGTTATATATTAAAAAAACCCTTAATGCGGGTCTACCACCTGGTTTACTGTTCCCACACGAACAGAGTGGCAGCCGCTGTTCCATAGTTCCGGGGATTTCCCCTAAAGTCACCCTCCATTAATTTCAAATCTATACCAATTTCAAGCCAGCTATGGTCAGGTTTACAATTGTTGGCCATAGCTGGCCGCCATCCAAAACCACGATTAGTGCTGGTAAGGCAGTAATCGCCCGAAAAGGCGGGGAAATCAACTCTAAATTCAGGCATGTTCTCTTCATCATTATGATACACGGCACGGCAATACATCAACATATAATATAAAATTATATAAAAGTTGTGCCGTGTATTTTACGCCAGTTTGGCCTCCGATGGAGGTAACACTCTCTGTTACTCCCCAACACTTACTGCTACCTACAGTGGCACATGCCACCACTGCAATAGCATACTAATAACTAAATTAACCCTTCTACAGTTGCAGTCTCTACATTCCGTAAATACATCACTTCTATTGACACCACACAACCCCCCCCCCAAAATTACCCACATATCTTGTATGAAAACATAACACACATTGACCTTGAACATTGACATTTTTACATTACTAAACAAATCTCATTTAAATAATTTTTATAGAAAATTATAAACATTATAATTTGAAATCTATTAACTCTTCTATATATCATCATTTCATTATTTATCACTTACTACAATTAGATTCCTCAAAAATTTCAAATTTATTATTAATATTTATTTTATCTCATATTTCAGTTATTACTACCTTTTGACTATGGTTTCTATTTAGTACAATTATCTCAAATTAGTTTCATCATTGAGTTAAAAACTTTTCAACACCTGTAAACATTTTACTCTATTTAACTTGTATTATAAAATTTATACTCACAGTACATCATTCAAAACATATGATTCCCAAAACAATACTTCTCCATTACCTTCTGAAACAATAATGATAATATGATTCCACAACTAAATACAATTTACATTTATTCGTTTATTAATTATTATCAAATTTAGATCTCATAAAATAATTCAAAATCATTAGAAAAATTCAATTACATAACATTGTAAATCAATCAAAAATATTTAAACAATTCAACTTACTTTAATTCCATTAAATATTGAAAACACAACATTTTTAAATACATTACTTCCAAAACAATTTATCATTCATTAATTACCACCTTCGTAATCATTTATTTAATCTGACAAAAAATTATTATTAATCTTATTAAACAATTTCTACCACATACACATATTGTTTACATTACCTACTTGTTACAATACAAACACCGCTAATTTCACTAAAAATTTATTTACAAACTTTTGTCATTATTATTCAATTTACCACACTTCATTTTCCAAGTCAGCAAGGTAAGAACCATAAATCAAAATATTTAAAATGTCCATTTATTAAGTTTATGTTCAGCCTCCATCATCGAATAATAATCTAATATATTTATAATATAAATCGTTCTTGTCCACACTCAATTTATTAATTTTAATATAATAATTCTCTAATACTTCAAGTTGTTCCACTATCATCAAATCATAAAACCTGTCAATATCATTAGAAGTCTTTTCACCATCTGTATTTTTTGTTATTCCCCTGTCATTTGTATCATTATATTCGTTTACTATACTCATTAAGACATCAGGTAAGTTATTATTATTTACACAAGTATCATCAAAATAATTCTCAATCTCTATTTTATAAGGTAAGTATTTTATATCATTTATCTTCACCACTTCTAACCTCTCTTTCAATTCATTATACTTTCTCTTTAACTGATATAATTCTATCTCTCTATCAATACACAACTCTCTCTCAAAACATCTTTCATCAACATAACACCTGTCACTACCCCCTGAACTATCTCACTCCATGCAAAGGGCCACACAAAATACTTATTACATCTCCTGGCTTTATCAGCTAAATCACAAAAAACTAAGGGACCATTTTGAGACACCATGTCTCCCACATAACTACTGGAGGAAACTCTGTCCTCATCAACAACCTGTGAAACCTTTGTTTCACTATAAACTTGGGGGAAATTTGCCCTTTGCCCATCTAAATTTTCATTACACTCTCTCCCTCTTTCATCAGCACTCGCTAACAACACTTCGTTACTAAATTCTACTTCAACATCTTCCTTAATCACTTTACTCTCTAATACCACGTTTTTACACATATCATTATAATTTTCACTTGTTTTACTCTTACCTGTATTTATCACACCCACTCCCATTCTCTCAATATTTTGTTCTAATTTATTCAAGTTATTTTTAAATATTTCATGGGTATTTTCTACATGTTTATTGATCTCATTGATATGGTTTTGTAACTCATCAAATTTAATATTTTGTTCATCTAATTTCTCATTGACACTACTTTTAATTTCTTGGATTTCGTTTTTCTGTTCATCGAATTTATTATTCATTTCACTGAAATTACTATACATCATATTATACAATCGTGTTAGCATATTGTCCTCATCGGACTTCTGATTTTGGTTGACTGAAATAGGTGTCGATTGATGTTCGACATCTTTCATTATTTTTGATTCGGTTATTTCTACATTACTGTCAGTGAAGCTAACTTCTTCATTACTTTCACTCGTTAACAGTGACTCTGTTTGGATACCTGAAACGCTTTTTGTTTGACCTTCTGTCTGGCTGTCAGTGAAGCTGACTTCATTGTTAATATTTTCATTAGTATCCATTATTTATTCTTTTATAAGACATGTTAATTTACTCTCATTAATTTAATTCCTCATAACACAATTTCAATCTTAAGTAAATAATGCGTAAATTAAGTACTTCTACGTATTTTTTAGCGTACCGTTACTCAACCTTAATCAAACTTGCATTCGTTGTAGGTGTAGAATTTAATGAAATTTAATTTCTAAAATTCGTCCCTGTTCGGGCGCCAATTGTGATGTTAATTACATTATTAATATAAATATCGCTATAGTATTGACGACTCGGAACACTAATGTTCTGAACACTAACTTTAGTGTTCCGAGTCATCAATACTATAGTGATATTTAGTTAAGTAACGGACATGTCATGGACAACGAAAACCAAGAAATCATTAATATATTAAAATCAGAAAATTATTTCTCTTCCACTTACCTCTAAAATCTTCTCCAGCCCAGAGTTTCATCACACGAACGTTGAAATGCAAGAGTGAGCATAAGGTTACGCAACAAACGTACGCTACACTCATTTGTTGATGGAATTCAAAAATTTATTGGCTTTACTTCATTTTTAATAAATTTCAATTAGCTCAAAATTAGATGAACATGTACATTTATGGAAACATATTCCTATTCTAACATATATATATTGCAACGAATCACAGGATCATGATAGGCGGGGCAAGTCATATATTACACAGACAACGGACATTCATATTATATTTTGGTAGATGGTTAAGTTTGGTTGTTATCAATTGTATTTAGTAAGGTTAAGGGTTTAGTTTAAAAAAACTGTGCATTATTATTTATGGTGATCCATGTACTGTGTTAGTGGAAATGTGCGCGCGTGCGCGAGTGGTAAACGTTTCCCGGGTGGCGCGTGAAGTATTATCGTTGTGTGGCCATTAACTGAACTGAGACGTGTGTATCACTACAATCCCTATACCTGTCGGACTATTGTTTACGTTCATGTATATTATTAATATGTAGGCAGCATGCATGAGATACGAGTAGTCTGATTACCGCTATGCATGCTGTTACAAGGTAAATGCACTCTAATGCATGAAAAGTGCATTGTCACTTTTACTAACCATGTGACTTCCATCCACCAATAGAATGCTGACTGGTGGTTGGAAATTTTCTTATGCCTGTCGTTACACAGGCAGTTCTTCTACGCCATCTACCGCGAACGGGTCGTGCACTCCTTGTACAAGAATTCTACCGCTTGCAAGGTGTTGTAAAGACTATTCGTCGATAGTGAAACGGGAAGACTCAGAACTGTGTGTGTGGTACATTTGCACACACCAGTGTTTTAACGCATTGTGCGTAAAATTACAAGCAGTTCTTCACTGCTGCTACCGCGAACGGTACATTCAATTCCTTGTACAAGACTCTACCGCTTGCAAGGATCTGTTAAGACTTTTCGGGGATAGTAACGCGTGTGACGCATAACAATTGATTTTATATCTTTACACACGGTATTAATATTGTAGTATTACGTGTGTAAGAAGTGAGTGTAACTGTTTCACTGTGCGAGATTTTCCGCAGTGACAGTAGTATAAATTGTTACGCAATAGTTCCATCAAGACGTTTCCGTGCTAGTGCAAGATTTCCTCATAGGGTGGTCTGCTGATCGCGGTAGACCTTGATATTCGCGAGAACACTTGAAGAAGCCGGAGAGGTATAAGCTCAATATACCGTTATTGATTAAACTCACTGTCACCTGAGATATTACTTGGTCTTAAACTCTATATAAGTTTTGCGAGTGATAAAATCCGTAGTACCGTTGTGTGTGCGAGGTGTCGGATTCATCGTGGGAATTGCAGGACATCAGCCCAGCTGCTACAGGACATCAGCCCAGCTGTTACAGGACATCAGCCCAGCTGTTACAGGACATCAGCCCAGCTGTTACAGGACATCAGCCCAGCTGTTATAGGACATCAGCCCAGCTGTTATAGGACCAGCCCAGCTATTACAGGACATCAGCCAAGCTGTTACAGGACGCCAGCCCAGCTGTAAACGTTTCTGGTGAAACGTCTGTCATTTGTAAGCCACACCTGACGATCCATGTATACCGCAAAGACCGGCCCTTCTCTTCAACAACATCATCGTGGGAGTCTTCTTATGTAACGTATCACGTCTTGCGTATGAACATTATTTAACACTTTAAAAGAAAGACTCTATATCAAACATTGCATTCTGTACATTTCAAATATACCATATAAACTATAACTTGTGTTTGTACAATAAATAATCTTAAACCCTCCAATATAGACTTGTAATTTGAAATACACATACTATCATATCCTATGCGCCAACAGTTTAGTAATTCGTGTTGTCGCATAGAGATATTTTGGCGCCCAACGTGGGGCTCGTAAAATAGCGGTAATTTACGCTATTATATAATTGTCTATGAATATAAAATTTGTTGGAAAAATCCGACGTATAAATATAATTAACGTAATAATTGTATGTGTATTGTTCATGTGAAAAGCTGAGGATATAATTTTTCAAGTGTGCATATTCTCTTGTATATCGTATATGAACAGATTTTATCAGTATATTGGAGGTAGATTATTAGTTGTTGTATGTTAGATAAGGTATTTACATGTTGATATTTTGAACTGCTTTTTCTGCGTGCATATAAACTGGTTACCATATGTTCTAATCTTGTTGTGATAATAATAACTTGGTTTGCGTATAAATCAATAAATTTAAATTTACTAAATTTTAAATTAAATTTTTGAGCATTATGGCGGAGTCAAAAGGGATAGAGAATCTTTTAGCGGCCATATTAGCGAAGATGAAAACCATGGAAGAAAAGATGGAGGAAATTTCAGCAGAAAATAAAGAAGAGCGGAAAGATGATAGAGAAGAAATGAAAGCCTGGCGTGAGGAGATGAAAGCCGTGGAAGAAGGGATGATAGCGGGTATACAAGGAGTTTCAGAGGAAAGTAAAGCCAGGGATGAGGAGATGATAGCCATTAGGCAGAAATTTTGGGAAGAAATGGACGCCGATAGAGAGGAGAGGATGGCGAAACTACAGGAAATGTCAGCTGATATTGAAGTAGATTTATCTGTTGAGAATATTGTACCTTGTGATAATTTTGAAGTACCAAATGTCCTTGTGGAACATACTCTCAAAGAAAGTAATATGGAAGTTAACCAAGATGTGACATCTGAAGGATTAAAGGAGAACAGTAGCGTAGCAGGTGAACTTGAAAGTGATTATACAGAAACCACCTTATTAGGGCCTAGTAGTTCGTATCTCGGTAAAGTCGAATATTTAGAATCTGCATCGGATTGTAGTGAGGCTAACAGAAATGAAATTAGTAGTAACAACACTGTTAGTCTGGAACATACTTCAGGTAAGTGCTGTGGTGGGGTGATATTTTGTAGTGTAGCAGATATAGCATGCGAGAACCGTGAACACATAATAGGATCTGAAGCTATCATGGATGCGGACAGTGTATGCATAACACGTAAAATTTCCGAACCAGTAGTAGAGCCTGGAACTAGTATGGATACTAATGGTGCAGGTATTTATGACTTATGGCCTGATGATGAGGTACTAGAAGAATCAATATCAGGTACTGAGGTGTTTACTGAGGACGGAGAGGTGAATGATACTGGTGACAATAAGGTGACAACAATTATGGTAAATAATAATGAACCGCCGCGTAATCAGTTTCATGTCCAAACACCACAAAATCAGCCGCAATCACAACAACATAAAAATACAACTCAGCAATTTAATACCAACTTATTAGCAACAGTTATTGAAAATGATTTAGTTGAAAAGCAGTTCAATCAATCAAATATGAAAAATGTTAGTTATAAGAATGAAACTGTTATGTATGGCCTATATCCTGCCGAAATTAGGGATAATTTAGTATGTAATAATGATAATAGTAATAAACATGAGGGAAATATTAGGATTGAAAATTGCACCGACCTTATTGTCGAAGCAAAAATCAATGGTTATGGCGACGAGAGGTTGTCCGACAGTGGCACAGAAATATCGCTGTTGGACAAGCAGTTACGAAAGAGGTGTAAAAACCACTTTATACAAATGCCGATTCTGCCGGTAAATCACACAAGGGTAAAATCAGCAGCGTGTGAGTCGCAGATAGTTGAAAAACAGGCACGTATAACAAGATATGTGCAGGGAACGAAAATAGATGTGACCGTAATTGGAGTTAGAAAACTCGGACATAATATTATATTGGAAATCGACGAATTGAATAAACTGCCAGTTGGAGTTCCAAACCATACACTACGAGATAAGGTTGATAGGGTAGAGCACCTTATCAGACTAGGACGCTCGAAAGATAAGATAACGAATAACTCACCGACCCTCAAGGTTCAGTTAATGGGTTGCGAGATAAGGCAATTACGGTGTATATTAAACAAATTCAAATCTGTCTTTCCAAGTAAACGTGTGCGTTTCAAAACTGAGAAAAATTTATACAAAAAACTCAGAAATAAATGTCAGGATATAGGGGTAAGAATGTGTAGTGATGTTAAATATGTCAAGTTCAGTTTTAAATGTTGTATGTAAGATGACTCTGAGAGTGAACAATAATCTAGTTTTGATAAGGAATGTTGTCTGTGTACGCTATTATCCTGCATTAGATGTCGTTATCTGTGTGTCAAGAACATGTGTGTTTGTTTTGGTTTGAAGGTTACCACGTGTCTTGTGAATTGATGCTTCTGTCAAAGTGACAGGTGGAAATGTTAGTATTAATTGAGGATGTTTATTTGATTTTAGTTTGAGGGTATTATTATTATTTCAGGATTAGGAAGTTGTTTTAGGTATATTAAAAAAAAAAAAATTTTTTTATTTTGTGTTGTTAACTAAAAAAAAAAAATTTTTTTTTTATGCGGGAGGGAGTTAATCCTGCAACGAATCACAGGATCATGATAGGCGGGGCAAGTCATATATTACACAGACAACGGACATTCATATTATATTTTGGTAGATGGTTAAGTTTGGTTGTTATCAATTGTATTTAGTAAGGTTAAGGGTTTAGTTTAAAAAAACTGTGCATTATTATTTATGGTGATCCATGTACTGTGTTAGTGGAAATGTGCGCGCGTGCGCGAGTGGTAAACGTTTCCCGGGTGGCGCGTGAAGTATTATCGTTGTGTGGCCATTAACTGAACTGAGACGTGTGTATCACTACAATCCCTATACCTGTCGGACTATTGTTTACGTTCATGTATATTATTAATATGTAGGCAGCATGCATGAGATACGAGTAGTCTGATTACCGCTATGCATGCTGTTACAAGGTAAATGCACTCTAATGCATGAAAAGTGCATTGTCACTTTTACTAACCATGTGACTTCCATCCACCAATAGAATGCTGACTGGTGGTTGGAAATTTTCTTATGCCTGTCGTTACACAGGCAGTTCTTCTACGCCATCTACCGCGAACGGGTCGTGCACTCCTTGTACAAGAATTCTACCGCTTGCAAGGTGTTGTAAAGACTATTCGTCGATAGTGAAACGGGAAGACTCAGAACTGTGTGTGTGGTACATTTGCACACACCAGTGTTTTAACGCATTGTGCGTAAAATTACAAGCAGTTCTTCACTGCTGCTACCGCGAACGGTACATTCAATTCCTTGTACAAGACTCTACCGCTTGCAAGGATCTGTTAAGACTTTTCGGGGATAGTAACGCGTGTGACGCATAACAATTGATTTTATATCTTTACACACGGTATTAATATTGTAGTATTACGTGTGTAAGAAGTGAGTGTAACTGTTTCACTGTGCGAGATTTTCCGCAGTGACAGTAGTATAAATTGTTACGCAATAGTTCCATCAAGACGTTTCCGTGCTAGTGCAAGATTTCCTCATAGGGTGGTCTGCTGATCGCGGTAGACCTTGATATTCGCGAGAACACTTGAAGAAGCCGGAGAGGTATAAGCTCAATATACCGTTATTGATTAAACTCACTGTCACCTGAGATATTACTTGGTCTTAAACTCTATATAAGTTTTGCGAGTGATAAAATCCGTAGTACCGTTGTGTGTGCGAGGTGTCGGATTCATCGTGGGAATTGCAGGACATCAGCCCAGCTGCTACAGGACATCAGCCCAGCTGTTACAGGACATCAGCCCAGCTGTTACAGGACATCAGCCCAGCTGTTACAGGACATCAGCCCAGCTGTTATAGGACCAGCCCAGCTATTACAGGACATCAGCCAAGCTGTTACAGGACGCCAGCCCAGCTGTAAACGTTTCTGGTGAAACGTCTGTCATTTGTAAGCCACACCTGACGATCCATGTATACCGCAAAGACCGGCCCTTCTCTTCAACAACATCATCGTGGGAGTCTTCTTATGTAACGTATCACGTCTTGCGTATGAACATTATTTAACACTTTAAAAGAAAGACTCTATATCAAACATTGCATTCTGTACATTTCAAATATACCATATAAACTATAACTTGTGTTTGTACAATAAATAATCTTAAACCCTCCAATATAGACTTGTAATTTGAAATACACATACTATCATATCCTATGCGCCAATAGTTTAGTAATTCGTGTTGTCGCAATATATATATATATATATATTCTACTAATCAGGCGAACCCAGCTTGCCACACGCTCACATTCATACCAATTTATAAAAACCCCATATTTATTTATATATATTTACTTCAAAACCCCCTTTTATACATGATCACAATAATCTGGTGTTGGATATAATTACAGTTACCATGGCGTCTCCTGTAACCGCATGGCGAGTCACTCACACGATTTCTTTTCCGTAACAAAAGGTTATAGTTTCATTGGTTTGTTGAAAGTTACACTTCACCACTAGTTATCTCACTTTACTTGTTAATTATATTTTAGTTATTTATGTATGTTGTTACTGTCGGCCGACATTATATTACCCGGGTAGACAATTTAAGCGACCGTGCACGGTCTATTCTGGAAGTAGACTGCGGGGAGCACTACCAACAATTTCTCCCGCTCGCAGTTAGGCTTGATGGAAATTACAATGCCTTAGGCGTCAAAGTCATCGTCACTGTTCAGATAACACATGCAACTCTCGTGTGTTGGACGTCGACGAAATCTGGTGTCCACTGGTTTACGTCACTGAAAAGGTGTGGTCTCTAGTTATGTTTCCGTCGTGTTTCTGAGCACATGGCACACAGAATTCACCATCAGGCCATGTTGTTTTTGCTTCTCGGAGTCGGTTGCGCGCCCCGCAGGTGTTTGTGCGTTTGTGCGCGTTACACAGTATTAAAGTTCTAAGGATTCAACCGTTGTGGACAACACGACACATTCTATTGTAATGAATTCACCTCATCGCCCCTTTGTTTGAACTACAGCTTTTATTCAACACATGGCCGATCACGCAGATGAAAATGAATTTACAAATTTTTAATAAAATAAAAACCCCTCCCTTTTAGCCCCGTTACAATTATTCCTTAAATACTAAATATTAACAATATTCCATAATGCACCTTCAGGTGAGAAGCCCTTAAATGTCCATGCATTATTTCTTATTAGTTCTAACATATATATTATTCTAACACAATTCTATTGTGTTTGGTTTGTACATCAAATGATACTACACCTTTTGTGCAGCTTTGTATTTATTAACATAGCTTCGTTTATTTACATTGAATGGTTTTATCCCACCATGTTAGGTGTCCTGTCATATTGACACTCTTATTTTATTAATAGTTCTGTATCAGGGATGTATTTTCATCCATTCATTTGTCTTTAGTGTTTGTCTACATCTTATCTTGGGTATTTAGTATTCCCTGCTGTGCTAATTACTCACAATTTTCTGTTGGACTGTTACTTACATCTAATTTCATGTGACATGTATTATTGGTTTTCATTATTATTACATAAATTTATGCATTTATTGTTTGGTAATGGTTCTCAAAGTGGTAGGCCAATTGAGTATTCTTGAAACTACTGTTATACTATTTTCCTCTTTCTGATTAGGTTTGACTGAGTTTTTTATGTAATTCTGTCATTCACTCTGTGGTTTGGTATTTTGGCTATTATTTGTTTATAAAATTTAAAGCATATATTTGTGTTTCTTAGTTCATGTTGGGTTTATTCTGTTCATTATTTATTCAAGTTTGTTTGTTGCATCATGTAAATACTTTTATCAGTGTTTTTCTAATTGTTAGTTATGATTCTTTGTTGCAAATTCTGTTCAGTTGAGGTTATGTGTATACTACTGAATGACAACAATGTCTATATGCATTAGCTTGGTTTCTTGCATATTTTCTTATATATTTACCATGATTATTATTACTATTATCTAGTACAATGGTTTTCTTTATTTTAATTCTATTATACACTATTTGTTTACATATTATCATCTAATTCTGATTGGTTATTGACATACATATTAGGTGTTTACATTTGGTTTGGGTTGACTGTTTTTTAATCTAATACAGGTTGTCTTATCTCTGATATACTAATAATTACATTCTGTATTGACTTTACTTTCCACTCTCCTTATATTTAAATGTATGTTTTGTAATGACTTTATATTTAAGGTCAGTCATGGTAGTTACTGGTAAGCAGTTCCATTTACCTTCATAATTGAGCAATTATTTCTTTACTTAATTTCAGTTCACTTGTGGTCTTTATTATGTTTTACTTTATCATACTTTGGTCTCATAAATAATACACTTATTGTCTGTGTTGTTTTATTTGAGATTGTTGTACACAATTGTTATCACATATTATTTTCACTTTCTATAAACACTACACTTTCATTGTTTGTGTTAGTTTATTTCAGCTCGTAGTATATTAGTATTAATTAATTCACTGTAAGTAGCACACTATTATTGTCTGTGGTTGCTTATTGAATTATCATATTGTCCATAGTTTTGTTCGTGGTCACTTTGTTTTCTTTCAGGTTCTTCCTTGTTGTGGTATTATTCCTCACTTACTTGGTACTCTTCATACTGGTAATATTATTTTATTTGTTTATTATATATTTTCCCTCTTCTTATATATTTTTCCCTCACTTATTGGATCTATTGGGTCCTGGTTGCTAACGTAGTTGCTTGGTTCACTTTTCCTTTTGTTATAACATTGATGATTCATTTAATTACAACTTCTTCCTTTGGGTGCTTATTTTCTTTAACATTATTTCTTCCTGGATATACAAGTTTGGCTTTGACATTTTAGTGTTGTCTTTCCTCTTGTTGGTGTGTTTGGCTATATTAGCTTAGATATGTTCACGGTAGACCTTCATTTGGGTATTTGTGATGATATTTATGTAACGATATTTTTCATGCGTTACATATGCCTTCCTATAAGAATTGATTAATTCTGTATCCCTATACTAATTTAATGAAGAATTTATCAATTGTTGTACTTTTCTTTATACTGAATCATCTGTTCTTCTTGTATCCTTCCATTTTACTTTTATGAATCATACTTTATTTTTCCTTTGTATTTGTCTTCCCTAGATCATTTAATTCCCTAACTATTTCCCTATCATTTTAGTTGGGGCTGTTCAGAGTGGCTCCTTTGGCATACATTCTCTGCTGGCCATACTAACATCAAATAAATTCAGAGGTAAATCATCTCTGTTCAAAATATAAATGATTGCTGGATTAATTCTTCAGTCAATTCATATCATATAAAATAAAAGTAGACAATTTTCGGACTAATAATAAACATTTTTGTGATTACCTCACGCATTTGCGGTTTATATTTAATTATATTCTTCTCTTCTTGATTCATCTCAACTTATACTACATATTTTTCTCTAGGATAATTCGGTTTACAGTTCTTCATTGGTACTTCTCTTGATATCTTCCTTATTATGGTATTGTTCATTATTCTTTGGCATTAATTAATCCTTCTTTTGGTAATTAACTTTATGTCACTTGTATTCTTCTGTATTTTCTTTACCCACATATCTGTGTAATATTTCATTTAATAGGCTCTCAATTGGCTTTGGTTTCATGCCTCATGTATCGTATATCCATTTTATAATGGAGTTCATTCACCTTTATTTTCCTCCTTCTTTTTGCAATTTCATCATATATTATATTTCTCTTGTATGTACGGGTAAGCTGGTATTTACATGTTGACTGGCTCTAGGAATTTATATTTTTATATGCCATGGATCTTAGGTGTCTTTCTCGTATAGTATTCTTTTCTCTTTTATGTACGGGTAAGTTGGTGGTTACATGTTGACTGGCTCTAGGAAGTTATATTTTATGCCAAGTTGTTAGTTGTCCGTCTCGTATATTATTCTTATCTTATGTATGGGTAAGCTGGTAATTACATGTTGACTAGCTCTTGGAAATTATATTTTTATATGCCATGGATCTTGGGTGTCCTTCTCGTATAGTATTCTTTTCTTTTATGTACGGGTAAGCTGGTGGTTACATGTTGACTGGCTCTAGGACGTTATATTTTATGCCAAGTTGTTAGTTGTCCGTCTCGTATATTATTCTTTTCTCTTGTATGTACGGGTAAGCTGGTAATTACATGTTGACTGGCTCTAGGAAGTTATATTTTTTATGTGCCATAGATGGTATGTGTCCTTCTCATATATTATTCTTTTCTTATCTACGGGTAAGTTGGTATTTACATGTTGACTGCCTCTAGGAATTATATTTTATGCCATAGTTGGAAGGTGTCTTTCTCGTATATTATTCTTCTCTATTGTACGGGTAAGCTGGTAATTACATGTTGACTGGCTCTAGGAAATTATATTTTTATATGTTCCATGGATCTTGGGTGTCCTCCTCGTATATTATTCTTTTTTCTTTTATGTACACATTATTATATTATATTATATTAGCAGTTTGTTAACATTCATTTTCATATTCATAATTATCATTTGCGAAGTTAATATTATCACTAAGTATTTTTCAAAATAATATTCAGGTTCTTCATGTTAGTCAGGCTTTAATATATTTTTTCAGTGAAGTTAGGTTGTAAATTCCCTTTATTCTTTTTGTCACTGGGTCTTGTATTTCATATGTGTTATGCATGTTATCCTTTGTTACAGTATATGGGCCCATGTAAAGCAGTAATAATTTCTTGGCAATTCCTTCAATAGCACTTGGGAGTTCTCTGTTTCTTAATCATATTTTGTCTCCCACCTTGTATGTAATGATTCTAGGTTGTAATTTTTTATATTTAATTCTGATCTTTTCTGCTCATTCCGCTGCATTATTGTGCTTTTCTTCCAATAAATCTTTTCTGATATCCTTCAAATAATAATTGGTTCGAATGATTGTAATTGGTTTTTTATCATTTTTCGCTACGTTAGACCCAATAGATCGGTTCAGTGAGGGTGTTCTTAAGGTTTTCACTGTCGTTGTTCATTTAAATGTATGTCACCATCTTCGGTGTCACTTTCTGTCCTGTTGTATGCGTTCTGCTCTCGTGACTCTGGCCTGTTTCCAGAATGACAGTCATTCCCATGGTCTGGTCTCCGCTGAGTGTCTTCACAGCTACGGCTCCTGCTTGTATTGTATCCGGATTCTTGCCTCTCACCGTCACTGCTGCTTCTGCTGTTATGCCCATTGTAACTTCGGCGAACTTGGTAATATTGTCTTCCATTGTTATTATGAGTAGTATGGGCATAATGTATCCTTCGATAATTGTTGTTGCTGTTATTATTTCCATTGTTTGGCCGGTAATTGCCACTATTATTAGGCCGGTAATAATCATTGTTTGGTCTGTAATTATTATTGTTGTTATTTGGCCGGTAATTGTTATTATTATTGTTATAGTTATTTGGCTTTGGAGTATTGTTATCACGGCCACTGTTATTATTGTTATTAGTATTATTCGCCTGTGGATTCTGGTCGTTATTATATCTGTTCGGGTAGTTAAAATTTCCCCGGTAGTTTGGTCGGTCATTGTTAGGATTATTGTAAGTATTACCGGGTCCACTCCGGTCACAATAGGGTCCTGGTCTCTGGCGATTTCTTTGATAGTATCTCTCCTGCTCATGATTCTCTAGGAGTGCAGACATCGCTTGAATCGTTTTGATTTGTCCAGTTAATCTAGCTTCCGAGACCCCCTCATTGAAATGGTATGCCAACTTGGTTACTAGGCACTCTTCCAGTATGACGGGCTCGAGATTTCTCGCAAGGCATATTTTACCTAGAAAGTATGCGGTCATTGATAATCCGTTATTGTAGTCGTATTTCCCATTACTGATGTTATCCCGGACAATATTTTGCGTGGATTCAGACCAGTATTTGGTTAGTTTTGTACTTCATGTCTGGTCGCCGTCCACCAGTTATCGTGGACGTTCTTGAAATACTCGTCCAGCATCCCCTTTATTATTGTCCACCTATTTTCTCGATTTCTGGCTAATGCTTCGTCGACCCTCTCCAGGAATTCTATCGGGTTCTCCTTATATGTTCAGAAGTCGATGCTTTCCTGGCTGTCTAGGTGTGGTATTCCTGCCATCGTAATCGGGTACGTTCTCATTGTGTTTATTTCCTCCCGGAGGTTGTTAAACTCTCGTTGCTGTTGCTCGGTCATCCGTTCTTTATCACTATTTACTGGGTCCTTTACTGCATTCACGGTGATGTTCAATGCTTCGCATTTCTCTCCAGGGTTGTATGTGTTAGTGATAGGTCTGCTTGTCTGGTTTCGACTGATTCCATTTGTTTCATTCGAACTTCCTCGATAGTGTTTATTCTTGCGTTAATGTTCTCCTTAGTCTTTGTTATTTCTTGTTTACTTTGTTCACAATCCTTTTGTATTCCAGAAATTTCTTTTCTAATTTCTGTCACGGCCATCTCCAACTTTTCCTTCGTCACCTCATTATTTTCTTCCATCTTTTTGTTCAATGTTTTGATGGTTGTTTTGGCGATCTCTTCAGTCCTTTTGTTGTTATCGGCCATTTGTTGCCATATTTTCTGATTATCGAGTTGGATTGCTTCGATTTTCTTGTCAATTTGTTTATTCAATTCATCAATTTTCTTATTGGTTTCTCCAATTTTATTTCCCAATTCTTCTGTTAAATTTTCTTTTATTGATTCTAAGTTCTTCTGGTTATCTTTTTGACCTTCTTCAATTTTCTTACTCAATTCTTCCTTTGTGGATTGGCTGTTCTCATCCATTTTCTCCATCATTAGCCTGAACATTTCTTGCATGAAGTTTGTGTCCCCTGTTTGCATTGGTTTCTCAGGTTGGTTTACTTCTGGTTGGTTTTCTGGTTGCTGGAGTTCCTCCACTTGTTCGGGTTGTCTAGGTTCCCTAACGGTTAGAATTTCTTCTATATCTTTGGCTGATGTTGTTTCTTTTTCCTCCATTCTAGTCTCTTTTTCGGCTTCCGCCGCTCGCTTCTTGGAAGTCGCTCTCTTATGCATTTTCGTAGTATAGTATTGCTACTACCGCTCGAATTAAGTTTAAAATATTTGATATTTATTTATTTAGTTGGGTGTAATCAACCTAATTCGATGCTCGAAGGTTGGGCGCCACTCTATAATAGACGAATTAGGTGGGTGTCCTTTCAATCATTCGAGCCCCACGTTGGGCGCCACTCTATAATATGATAGATAGATAGAGGTGTATAGATGTCCTCTATTCAATTGTGTAATAAGTCACACGTTGTTGATGTCACTCAATGACTAGACGAGTTTAGGTGTATTTTGATTCAAATATGTAGGTTTAAAATTATTATTATTTCTGATTTGTTTGTTTCAAAAAGGTTTAGAAAGCTGAAAAAATGTTCGAATTCTCTTTTCAAAGCACTGGTTAGTTTAGCTGTCACTTACCACTTACTTACTGGTGTCAACCTTCCAAAGTAGATCCTTTCTTCCTGTAATATACTGAAAATAACACAACGCAGTTCATACAATATTTACCACTAGGGTGTATGTGGATATAAAGTAAATAAAGTTGTTCTGTATATGAGACCTGTTTTGAAATTATTCAAAATCTTGGCCGCTTATTAGCCTTACTGCCAATTTGTAAATTAAATGCTCTGTTGTTGATGGTATTATAATCTACCTTGAAATGACAGACTGACTCGATTATATGTGAAATGGTAATTTATTAACAATAATTAAAGTTCATTAAAAACCATTTAAAACATTTCATAAAACATTAAAAACAATTTAACTCGTTACAGAGATTCTTAAAACTCAGGGCTGGTAACACTGGTTTTTTTATATTGTATTTCGCTAACCTGATTTGGTTAGTTTTCTTATTTATAGTTAACAAAAATCGTGAATTCTTTTAGTATACAAGATACTTACTACAAAAAATGCTTTTAATACGACAATGACGTATTATGGAGAGTGATTACAAAATTAGAAAAAGTTTAATTATAATATTGGAAACTATCGTATCAGGCACGCCTGCTTTCAACTTTGCAGGTTATGGTATAGTATGTGCAATACGATTAATATTGTTGTATATCAGAATAAAATTCCTTTAATGGTATAACAATTAAAATATAATGATTAATTTATAATCTCAGTGCAATTAAGAATATTTAGGCTTTCTTCAATTGAAAGCATAGCACTTCACATGTTTAAGGTTATTAACACATAAGTTAGGTTAGATAAAATTGTTTACTAACTGGGGAACGCGCACATTTTGGAAAAAATACTCTCATCGAAGAGACGTTCTGTCGGTGTTGACGATCAGTTTCTTAATGTCGCTCTCCTTAGCTACTTCGACTGGCGTCTGCTGAAATCAGCGTTTCTTATAGGCTGAAAATCAATTAATCTCGTACCCATACAACATAAAAAATTATTAAATTTTATTTCTCAGCGTTTGGCTTTCGGTTGGAGAGTCTAAAAGTGACACTATCAATTCTTTTGGAATTGATTGAAAAATTATAATTGTTTATAACTTTGTTAATACATCTCCGATTTGGAAACTAAAGGTCTCACATTATTTCAGATGCTCTGCTCTTTATTTTGAGTCCACACAAGCACTAATTCCGTTCATGATTAACTTATTTACCCTTTCGTCAATGCACTTTTAGTGGTTCTCATTTAAATATAAGTTTTTTCCACTTTATAGTATCACATGATACTTATATCACTCACTGATAATGGTTAAAGTCATTATTTCTTATCAATTATTCCTTAAATATTAAATATTAACAATATTCCATAATGCACCTTCAGGCGAGAAGGCCTTAAATGTCCATGCATTATTTCTTATTAGTTCTAACATATATATTATTCTAACACAACTCTATTGTGTTTTGTTTGTACATCAAATGATACTACACCTTTTGTGCAGCTTTGTATTTATTAACATAGCTTCGTTTATTTACATTGAATGGTTTTATCCCACCATGTTAGGTGTCCTGTCATATTGACACTCTTATTTTATTAATAGTTCTGTATCAGGGATGTATTTTCATCCATTAATTTGTCTTTAGTGTTTGTCTACATCTTATCTTGGATATTTAATATTCCTTGCTGTGCTAATTACTCACAGTTTTCTGTTGGACTGTTACTTACATCTAATTTCATGTGACATGTATTATTGGTTTTCATTATTATTACATAAATTTATGCATTTATTGTTTGGTAATGGTTCTCAAAGAGGTTGGCCTATTGAGTATTCTTGAAACTACTGTTATACTATTTTCCTCTTTCTGATTAGGTTTGACTGAGTTTTTTATGTAATTCTGTCATGTTTGGTATTTTAGCTATTATTTGCTTATAAAATTTAAAGCATATATTTGTGTTTCTTAGTTCATGTTGGGTTTATTCTGTTCATTATTTATTCAAGTTTGTTTGTTGCATCATGTAAATACTTTTATCAGTGTTTTTCTAATTGTTAGTTATGATTCTTTGTTGCAAATTCTGTTCAGTTGAGGTTATGTGTATACTACTGAATGACAACAATGTCTATATGCATTAGCTTGGTTTCTTGCATATTTTCTTATATATTTACCATGATTATTATTACTATTATCTAGTACAATGGTTTTCTTTATTTTAATTCTATTATACACTATTTGTTTACATATTATCATCTAATTCTGATTGGTTATTGACATACATATTAGGTGTTTACATTTGGTTTGGGTTGACTGTTTTTTAATCTAATACAGGTTGTCTTATCTCTGATATACTAATAATTACATTCTGTATTGACTTTACTTTCCACTCTCCTTATATTTAAATGTATGTTTTGTAATGACTTTATATTTAAGGTCAGTCATGGTAGTTACTGGTAAGCAGTTCCATTTACCTTCATAATTGAGCAATTATTTCTTTACTTAATTTCAGTTCACTTGTGGTCTTTATTATGTTTTACTTTATCATACTTTGGTCTCATAAATAATACACTTATTGTCTGTGTTGTTTTATTTGAGATTGTTGTACACAATTGTTATCACATATTATTTTCACTTTCTATAAACACTACACTTTCATTGTTTGTGTTAGTTTATTTCAGCTCGTAGTATATTAGTATTAATTAATTCACTGTAAGTAGCACACTATTATTGTCTGTGGTTGCTTATTGAATTATCATATTGTCCATAGTTTTGTTCGTGGTCACTTTGTTTTCTTTCAGGTTCTTCCTTGTTGTGGTATTATTCCTCACTTACTTGGTACTCTTCATACTGGTAATATTATTTTATTTGTTTATTATATATTTTCCCTCTTCTTATATATTTTTCCCTCACTTATTGGATCTATTGGGTCCTGGTTGCTAACGTAGTTGCTTGGTTCACTTTTCCTTTTGTTATAACATTGATGATTCATTTAATTACAACTTCTTCCTTTGGGTGCTTATTTTCTTTAACATTATTTCTTCCTGGATATACAAGTTTGGCTTTGACATTTTAGTGTTGTCTTTCCTCTTGTTGGTGTGTTTGGCTATATTAGCTTAGATATGTTCACGGTAGACCTTCATTTGGGTATTTGTGATGATATTTATGTAACGATATTTTTCATGCGTTACATATGCCTTCCTATAAGAATTGATTAATTCTGTATCCCTATACTAATTTAATGAAGAATTTATCAATTGTTGTACTTTTCTTTATACTGAATCATCTGTTCTTCTTGTATCCTTCCATTTTACTTTTATGAATCATACTTTATTTTTCCTTTGTATTTGTCTTCCCTAGATCATTTAATTCCCTAACTATTTCCCTATCATTTTAGTTGGGGCTGTTCAGAGTGGCTCCTTTGGCATACATTCTCTGCTGGCCATACTAACATCAAATAAATTCAGAGGTAAATCATCTCTGTTCAAAATATAAATGATTGCTGGATTAATTCTTCAGTCAATTCATATCATATAAAATAAAAGTAGACAATTTTCGGACTAATAATAAACATTTTTGTGATTACCTCACGCATTTGCGGTTTATATTTAATTATATTCTTCTCTTCTTGATTCATCTCAACTTATACTACATATTTTTCTCTAGGATAATTCGGTTTACAGTTCTTCATTGGTACTTCTCTTGATATCTTCCTTATTATGGTATTGTTCATTATTCTTTGGCATTAATTAATCCTTCTTTTGGTAATTAACTTTATGTCACTTGTATTCTTCTGTATTTTCTTTACCCACATATCTGTGTAATATTTCATTTAATAGGCTCTCAATTGGCTTTGGTTTCATGCCTCATGTATCGTATATCCATTTTATAATGGAGTTCATTCACCTTTATTTTCCTCCTTCTTTTTGCAATTTCATCATATATTATATTTCTCTTGTATGTACGGGTAAGCTGGTATTTACATGTTGACTGGCTCTAGGAATTTATATTTTTATATGCCATGGATCTTAGGTGTCTTTCTCGTATAGTATTCTTTTCTCTTTTATGTACGGGTAAGTTGGTGGTTACATGTTGACTGGCTCTAGGAAGTTATATTTTATGCCAAGTTGTTAGTTGTCCGTCTCGTATATTATTCTTATCTTATGTATGGGTAAGCTGGTAATTACATGTTGACTAGCTCTTGGAAATTATATTTTTATATGCCATGGATCTTGGGTGTCCTTCTCGTATAGTATTCTTTTCTTTTATGTACGGGTAAGCTGGTGGTTACATGTTGACTGGCTCTAGGACGTTATATTTTATGCCAAGTTGTTAGTTGTCCGTCTCGTATATTATTCTTTTCTCTTGTATGTATGGGTAAGCTGGTAATTACATGTTGACTGGCTCTAGGAAGTTATATTTTTTATGTGCCATAGATGGTATGTGTCCTTCTCATATATTATTCTTTTCTTATCTACGGGTAAGTTGGTATTTACATGTTGACTGCCTCTAGGAATTATATTTTATGCCATAGTTGGAAGGTGTCTTTCTCGTATATTATTCTTCTCTATTGTACGGGTAAGCTGGTAATTACATGTTGACTGGCTCTAGGAAATTATATTTTTATATGTTCCATGGATCTTGGGTGTCCTCCTCGTATATTATTCTTTTTTCTTTTATGTACACATTATTATATTATATTATATTAGCAGTTTGTTAACATTCATTTTCATATTCATAATTATCATTTGCGAAGTTAATATTATCACTAAGTATTTTTCAAAATAATATTCAGGTTCTTCATGTTAGTCAGGCTTTAATATATTTTTTCAGTGAAGTTAGGTTGTAAATTCCCTTTATTCTTTTTGTCACTGGGTCTTGTATTTCATATGTGTTATGCATGTTATCCTTTGTTACAGTATATGGGCCCATGTAAAGCAGTAATAATTTCTTGGCAATTCCTTCAATAGCACTTGGGAGTTCTCTGTTTCTTAATCATATTTTGTCTCCCACCTTGTATGTAATGATTCTAGGTTGTAATTTTTTATATTTAATTCTGATCTTTTCTGCTCATTCCGCTGCATTATTGTGCTTTTCTTCCAATAAATCTTTTCTGATATCCTTCAAATAATAATTGGTTCGAATGATTGTAATTGGTTTTTTATCATTTTTCGCTACGTTAGACCCAATAGATCGGTTCAGTGAGGGTGTTCTTAAGGTTTTCACTGTCGTTGTTCATTTAAATGTATGTCACCATCTTCGGTGTCACTTTCTGTCCTGTTGTATGCGTTCTGCTCTCGTGACTCTGGCCTGTTTCCAGAATGATAGTCATTCCCATGGTCTGGTCTCCGCTGAGTGTCTTCACAGCTACGGCTCCTGCTTGTATTGTATCCGGATTCTTGCCTCTCACCGTCACTGCTGCTTCTGCTGTTATGCCCATTGTAACTTCGGCGAACTTGGTAATATTGTCTTCCATTGTTATTATGACTAGTATGGGCACAATGTATCCTTCGATAATTGTTGTTGCTGTTAGTATTTCCATTGTTTGGCCGGTAATTGCCGCTATTATTAGGCCGGTAATAATCATTGTTTGGTCTGTAATTATCATTGTTGTTATTTGGCCGGTAATTGTTATTATTATTGTTATAGTTATTTGGCTTTGGAGTATTGTTATCACGGCCACTGTTATTATTGTTATTAGTATTATTCGCCTGTGGATTCTGGTCGTTATTATATCTGTTCGGGTAGTTAAAATTTCCCCGGTAGTTTGGTCGGTCATTGTTAGGATTATTGTAAGTATTACCGGGTCCACTCCGGTCACAATAGGGTCCTGGTCTCTGGCGATTTCTTTGATAGTATCTCTCCTGCTCATGATTCTCTAGGAGTGCAGACGTCGCTTGAATCGTTTTGATTTGTCCAGTTAATCTAGCTTCCGAGACCCCCTCATTGAAATGGTATGCCAACTTGGTTACTAGGCACTCTTCCAGTATGACGGGCTCGAGATTTCTCGCAAGGCATATTTTACCTAGAAAGTATGCGGTCATTGATAATCCGTTATTGTAGTCGTATTTCCCATTACTGATGTTATCCCGGACAATATTTTGCGTGGATTCAGACCAGTATTTGGTTAGTTTTGTACTTCATGTCTGGTCGCCGTCCACCAGTTATCGTGGACGTTCTTGAAATACTCGTCCAGCATCCCCTTTATTATTGTCCACCTATTTTCTCGATTTCTGGCTAATGCTTCGTCGACCCTCTCCAGGAATTCTATCGGGTTCTCCTTATATGTTCGGAAGTCGATGCTTTCCCGGCTGTCTAGGTGTGGTATTCCTGCCATCGTAATCGGGTACGTTCTCATTGTGTTTATTTCCTCCCGGAGGTTGTTAAACTCTCGTTGCTGTTGCTCGGTCATCCGTTCTTTATCACTATTTACTGGGTCCTTTACTGCATTCACGGTGATGTTCAATGCTTCGCATTTCTCTCCAGGGTTGTATGTGTTAGTGATAGGTCTGCTTGTCTGGTTTCGACTGATTCCATTTGTTTCATTCGAACTTCCTCGATAGTGTTTATTCTTGCGTTAATGTTCTCCTTAGTCTTTGTTATTTCTTGTTTACTTTGTTCACAATCCTTTTGTATTCCAGAAATTTCTTTTCTAATTTCTGTCACGGCCATCTCCAACTTTTCTTTCGTCACCTCATTATTTTCTTCCATCTTTTTGTTCAATGTTTTGATGGTTGTTTTGGCGATCTCTTCAGTCCTTTTGTTGTTGTCGGCCATTTGTTGCCATATTTTCTGATTATCGAGTTGGATTGCTTCGATTTTCTTGTCAATTTGTTTATTCAATTCATCAATTTTCTTATTGGTTTCTCCAATTTTATTTCCCAATTCTTCTGTTAAATTTTCTTTTATTGATTCTAAGTTCTTCTGGTTATCTTTTTGACCTTCTTCAATTTTCTTACTCAATTCTTCCTTTGTGGATTGGCTGTTCTCATCCATTTTCCCCATCATTAGCCTGAACATTTCTTGCATGAAGTTTGTGTCCCCTGTTTGCATTGGTTTCTCAGGTTGGTTTACTTCTGGTTGGTTTTCTGGTTGCTGGAGTTCCTCCACTTGTTCGGGTTGTCTAGGTTCCCTAACGGTTAGAATTTCTTCTATATCTTTGGCTGATGTTGTTTCTTTTTCCTCCATTCTAGTCTCTTTTTCGGCTTCCGCCGCTCGCTTCTTGGAAGTCGCTCTCTTATGCATTTTCGTAGTATAGTATTGCTACTACCGCTCGAATTAAGTTTAAAATATTTGATATTTATTTATTTAGTTGGGTGTAATCAACCTAATTTGATGCTCGAAGGTTGGGCGCCACTCTATAATAGACGAATTAGGTGGGTGTCCTTTCAATCATTCGAGCCCCACGTTGGGCGCCACTCTATAATATGATAGATAGATAGAGGTGTATAGATGTCCTCTATTCAATTGTGTAATAAGTCACACGTTGTTGATGTCACTCAATGACTAGACGAGTTTAGGTGTATTTTGATTCAAATATGTAGGTTTAAAATTATTATTATTTCTGATTTGTTTGTTTCAAAAAGGTTTAGAAAGCTGAAAAAATGTTCGAATTCTCTTTTCAAAGCACTGGTTAGTTTAGCTGTCACTTACCACTTACTTACTGGTGTCAACCTTCCAAAGTAGATCCTTTCTTCCTGTAATATACTGAAAATAACACAACGCAGTTCATACAATATTTACCACTAGGGTGTATGTGGATATAAAGTAAATAAAGTTGTTCTGTATATGAGACCTGTTTTGAAATTATTCAAAATCTTGGCCGCTTATTAGCCTTACTGCCAATTTGTAAATTAAATGCTCTGTTGTTGATGTTATTATAATCTACCTTGAAATGACAGACTGACTCGATTATATGTGAAATGGTAATTTATTAACAATAATTAAAGTTCATTAAAAACCATTTAAAACATTTCATAAAACATTAAAAACAATTTAACTCGTTACAGAGATTCTTAAAACTCAGGGCTGGTAACACTGGTTTTTTTATATTGTATTTCGCTAACCTGATTTGGTTAGTTTTCTTATTTATAGTTAACAAAAATCGTGAATTCTTTTAGTATACAAGATACTTACTACAAAAAATGCTTTTAATACGACAATGACGTATTATGGAGAGTGATTACAAAATTAGAAAAAGTTTAATTATAATATTGGAAACTATCGTATCAGGCACGCCTGCTTTCAACTTTGCAGGTTATGGTATAGTATGTGCAATACGATTAATATTGTTGTATATCAGAATAAAATTCCTTTAATGGTATAACAATTAAAATATAATGATTAATTTATAATCTCAGTGCAATTAAGAATATTTAGGCTTTCTTCAATTGAAAGCATAGCACTTCACATGTTTAAGGTTATTAACACATAAGTTAGGTTAGATAAAATTGTTTACTAACTGGGGAACGCGCACATTTTGGAAAAAATACTCTCATCGAAGAGACGTTCTGTCGGTGTTGACGATCAGTTTCTTAATGTCGCTCTCCTTAGCTACTTCGACTGGCGTCTGCTGAAATCAGCGTTTCTTATAGGCTGAAAATCAATTAATCTCGTACCCATACAACATAAAAAATTATTAAATTTTATTTCTCAGCGTTTGGCTTTCGGTTGGAGAGTCTAAAAGTGACACTATCAATTATTTTGGAATTGATTGAAAAATTATAATTGTTTATAACTTTGTTAATACATCTCCGATTTGGAAACTAAAGGTCTCACATTATTTCAGATGCTCTGCTCTTTATTTTGAGTCCACACAAGCACTAATTCCGTTCATGATTAACTTATTTACCCTTTCGTCAATGCACTTTTAGTGGTTCTCATTTAAATATAAGTTTTTTCCACTTTATAGTATCACATGATACTTATATCACTCACTGATAATGGTTAAAGTCATTATTTCTTATCAATTATTCCTTAAATATTAAATATTAACAATATTCCATAATGCACCTTCAGGCGAGAAGGCCTTAAATGTCCATGCATTATTTCTTATTAGTTCTAACATATATATTATTCTAACACAACTCTATTGTGTTTTGTTTGTACATCAAATGATACTACACCTTTTGTGCAGCTTTGTATTTATTAACATAGCTTCGTTTATTTACATTGAATGGTTTTATCCCACCATGTTAGGTGTCCTGTCATATTGACACTCTTATTTTATTAATAGTTCTGTATCAGGGATGTATTTTCATCCATTAATTTGTCTTTAGTGTTTGTCTACATCTTATCTTGGGTATTTAATATTCCTTGCTGTGCTAATTACTCACAGTTTTCTGTTGGACTGTTACTTACATCTAATTTCATGTGACATGTATTATTGGTTTTCATTATTATTACATAAATTTATGCATTTATTGTTTGGTAATGGTTCTCAAAGAGGTTGGCCTATTGAGTATTCTTGAAACTACTGTTATACTATTTTCCTCTTTCTGATTAGGTTTGACTGAGTTTTTTATGTAATTCTGTCATGTTTGGTATTTTAGCTATTATTTGCTTATAAAATTTAAAGCATATATTTGTGTTTCTTAGTTCATGTTGGGTTTATTCTGTTCATTATTTATTCAAGTTTGTTTGTTGCATCATGTAAATACTTTTATCAGTGTTTTTCTAATTGTTAGTTATGATTCTTTGTTGCAAATTCTGTTCAGTTGAGGTTATGTGTATACTACTGAATGACAACAATGTCTATATGCATTAGCTTGGTTTCTTGCATATTTTCTTATATATTTACCATGATTATTATTACTATTATCTAGTACAATGGTTTTCTTTATTTTAATTCTATTATACACTATTTGTTTACATATTATCATCTAATTCTGATTGGTTATTGACATACATATTAGGTGTTTACATTTGGTTTGGGTTGACTGTTTTTTAATCTAATACAGGTTGTCTTATCTCTGATATACTAATAATTACATTCTGTATTGACTTTACTTTCCACTCTCCTTATATTTAAATGTATGTTTTGTAATGACTTTATATTTAAGGTCAGTCATGGTAGTTACTGGTAAGCAGTTCCATTTACCTTCATAATTGAGCAATTATTTCTTTACTTAATTTCAGTTCACTTGTGGTCTTTATTATGTTTTACTTTATCATACTTTGGTCTCATAAATAATACACTTATTGTCTGTGTTGTTTTATTTGAGATTGTTGTACACAATTGTTATCACATATTATTTTCACTTTCTATAAACACTACACTTTCATTGTTTGTGTTAGTTTATTTCAGCTCGTAGTATATTAGTATTAATTAATTCACTGTAAGTAGCACACTATTATTGTCTGTGGTTGCTTATTGAATTATCATATTGTCCATAGTTTTGTTCGTGGTCACTTTGTTTTCTTTCAGGTTCTTCCTTGTTGTGGTATTATTCCTCACTTACTTGGTACTCTTCATACTGGTAATATTATTTTATTTGTTTATTATATATTTTCCCTCTTCTTATATATTTTTCCCTCACTTATTGGATCTATTGGGTCCTGGTTGCTAACGTAGTTGCTTGGTTCACTTTTCCTTTTGTTATAACATTGATGATTCATTTAATTACAACTTCTTCCTTTGGGTGCTTATTTTCTTTAACATTATTTCTTCCTGGCTATACAAGTTTGGCTTTGACATTTTAGTGTTGTCTTTCCTCTTGTTGGTGTGTTTGGCTATATTAGCTTAGATATGTTCACGGTAGACCTTCATTTGGGTATTTGTGATGATATTTATGTAACGATATTTTTCATGCGTTACATATGCCTTCCTATAAGAATTGATTAATTCTGTATCCCTATACTAATTTAATGAAGAATTTATCAATTGTTGTACTTTTCTTTATACTGAATCATCTGTTCTTCTTGTATCCTTCCATTTTACTTTTATGAATCATACTTTATTTTTCCTTTGTATTTGTCTTCCCTAGATCATTTAATTCCCTAACTATTTCCCTATCATTTTAGTTGGGGCTGTTCAGAGTGGCTCCTTTGGCATACATTCTCTGCTGGCCATACTAACATCAAATAAATTCAGAGGTAAATCATCTCTGTTCAAAATATAAATGATTGCTGGATTAATTCTTCAGTCAATTCATATCATATAAAATAAAAGTAGACAATTTTCGGACTAATAATAAACATTTTTGTGATTACCTCACGCATTTGCGGTTTATATTTAATTATATTCTTCTCTTCTTGATTCATCTCAACTTATACTACATATTTTTCTCTAGGATAATTCGGTTTACAGTTCTTCATTGGTACTTCTCTTGATATCTTCCTTATTATGGTATTGTTCATTATTCTTTGGCATTAATTAATCCTTCTTTTGGTAATTAACTTTATGTCACTTGTATTCTTCTGTATTTTCTTTACCCACATATCTGTGTAATATTTCATTTAATAGGCTCTCAATTGGCTTTGGTTCATGCCTCATGTATCGTATATCCATTTTATAATGGAGTTCATTCACCTTTATTTTCCTCCTTCTTTTTGCAATTTCATCATATATTATATTTCTCTTGTATGTACGGGTAAGCTGGTATTTACATGTTGACTGGCTCTAGGAATTTATATTTTTATATGCCATGGATCTTAGGTGTCTTTCTCGTATAGTATTCTTTTCTCTTTTATGTACGGGTAAGTTGGTGGTTACATGTTGACTGGCTCTAGGA